>OY744524.1:155925033-156002533 GCA_963556195.1 Sepiola atlantica
TTTTTCTTTCCTCTTAGCTTGTTGATACAGACCGTTATCTTTGACGCAAGAAGCAACACGAGTGTATACCTTTAAGATTCGGACATTCGATAGGCGCACGTAGCATTTAAAAATCCTGTTTTGAGCGAAAAAGTGACGGAGAAGAATACCTACTGGCAAACATAGCATATTGTTGCACAATATTGGACTGCGTGCGTAAAATAGTGCAAAATGGCATTTCCGAATGGGGTTACATCAAGTAGAAATCTAAAAAATTATAGGAAAAGTAAAAATCAAGAGGGGCGCGAGAGCGCTCTATCCCTTAATAGACTTTAAAAACGGCCTATGCTGGAAATCTCATTTCTTTGATCAATCATCACTCAAAAACCAATAAACCAAATTAGTTAAAACTTTGCACACAATTTTTTTTCATAAGATCTATAAGTGTGTAGAATTTCAGCATCATTAGTAAAGGCAACCCAGAGATCCAGAAAGGTCAAGCATGATTTTGTGTTTTCCGTGTGTACGTACGTACGTGTGTGCCACCCTGTATCTCATTAACTATTTGATGTATTCAGCTGATGTTTTGGCATAAATAGAGGTTCTAGGGTTTAGTTGATGGCATTTTAATTTCAGTTTACTATATACCTTAGTTTTCCAGAAAATTCCAAAATTCATATACACTAAATCTACAAAAGCAAGGAAATTCTCAAATTTGTACACTTTTATTGTCATTAAGGGTATGCGAGCACAACAGGGCTATGTATTTTACTGGTAGGAATTTTTCTTCAGCGCACCTCACACACTTCATCCACTCATGCATAGAGATGTATACTGTAGTGATGTGATAATGAAATGGTTTGGTTGATATGTAGTCATACCCTTAATTAATGACAATAAAAGTGTAAACATTTGGGAATTTCCTTGGTTTTATACATTTAGTGTATATGAATTTTCATCTTAACTCTGTTAAGGGCATATGATTTCAGTACACTGGCATTTATCATGGCATTAGAGTTAGAGTTACGTACTAGTGTTTTACGTCACTGAGAGTAATTCAGAAATGAGATGTTAGCTGATGGTGTTCGAACGCTTTTATTTCGAAGCTTTGTCGTTATTTCCTCTTCCTCAGAGCTCCCATACCGTGTAAAAAATAAAATATCAGTCATCATGAAACTATTGAGTACATATATTGTTGGGGTTTTTCTTTTAGTTGATTAGAGTATTGCAGCTAAGAGGAGGGATGAACTACTGTATTACCACTTAGGCTACGTCTGAACGAGAAGTCATTGTTCAATGAACATATCAAAGAGACGAACTACTATTTCTGTAGACTGAGAAAACGACAAGTAGTCTGTAAAATCGTAGTTCAGTGAAGGCATTCAAATATATTTCTTCTTGAAATACTGACGAATAACACCGTCTAATAGGTACGATTAAAGGTGTTTAGCGATGAAGAAAATACGATATTAATCAAAATCTGTAACGACAAACAGGAAAAAAATGTTCAAACTTAAATGTGAGTTGTAGAGCATATCATTCGTCTCTTTACATAATAAACTATCTCAGTAGTATATCCAAAGCAACAACGCTAATCTGGAGGAATACGTCGATAGTACGAGTACAGTCAGACCGTTCCTCGTATGCATTACAAACTAGTTACACAACATTTAACGACTTATTGCATTGTTCGATTACAGTAATACACTATTTTATATGTGTATGCCGTTATTTCGAGTTATTAGCAAATATTTTTGGATAAAATTACACAAGTGTGATAGACTAAACATATTTTTTTGATTAAGAGTGACATACTGGCAACTTTCTTTTTCCGAAACAAGCGTGATACAAGGATGTACGTTGTTTTTCGTGGAGATGCCAGGATCGATTTAACTTATATATATATATATATATATATATATACCCATTCAATCCACTCGTTTTTGATTTAAAATGATTTTTTTTAAACGAATCTTAACAGCCCTGCTAAATACGAACCGCTCGAGAAAATTCCTCACTTTGCATGTAATACTGTACCTGTATTAGAGCCTGATACGGCCACAGATAGTGTATCGTTGCACCATCTAGAAAGGTGCTGCTCCGAGATTTCTCCCTCTGGGTTTGAAGAATACAAAATATACTTTTAAATGGAGTATGGATGTCCTCATACAAAGTATCTCATACAGATTATCGGACACATATAGGAAAGTCTCTTGCTGCTTGTCAACCGGCGTGTTCTAAAATATTATATTTATTATTTCTGCTAGATTTTCTGCTAAGATCCACTTGCGCTCGAATCATTTTACACATTTTGTTTATTTGAAAGTTGCAGGATAGGCATCGGATTTTTTTATACGTCAACACAAGTCTGTAGTGTAAACAAAATAGACATAATTAAAAAAACCTTTAAAAAAACCTTTAATCTGTTATAATGGCTTTTTTTTAGTTGATAATTTTTTTAAACAATTGTATTTAAAAGAGGTCATTTCCACTAGCTGTCCACTGTGTGAATTCAATTATAAAAGAGATACTATCAGCATACATCTTTAACATTTTTTGTTAATACTAATATTTCTATTGAAAGTAAAACATCTGGAATAAACAATATTATTACGAAAAAATACCATTTTTCCTTCCGTAAAAATAATTATCATTATATATTATTTAAATAAATCAAACGAGTATCTCCCTTCTATTTTAATAAAAAAAATGTAGAAATGTATTTTTAATAACAATAAAGGGTTTCTGTCTTTTTAGCGTACAACGACTTGTCAGCTAAATTGTCTTCAAATCATGAAACTAAATGTAACTTAATAAAATATATTAGTAAAAATTATCTTTTTTAGTCGGCTAAATGAAATAATTTGATTAGAAGAACTATTTTTAAAATGGACAAAGTAGAATTTTTTTAATCCTTAGCTAAATAAGATTAATCCAAAAACACTTGCTGATCGGATGGTGGCATTTGTTTTTAATGTAGGTGGAAGATCATAACGTACGCACGAACAGGAAATGGATTAGCGTATTTGTATATACCTTGTTATTTACATAGATTTAAAGTAAAATCAAAACTTGATTTCCAGTTAGGTTGACGTGCAAAAGAGCATCACGGTAAACCCCGGCGTAGACCTAAACTTTAATTTGTAAAATAATAAGAAAGAAAGGTACTTTCTGAATTCATTGCATTCACATTGTCACGAGAATGTATGAGAGGATATATAAATTAAACAAGAATAAAGAACAATTTAACCATTCATCAGAATTCTGGTGATTTTATTAAATAACATTTAGGTTGAACAATCAATCATATTACTTCCGATGCGTAAGTAATATTTACACTTTTATTCTCGACTTTTCAGATTGATTTATATCGACTAATTTATCATGTTGGAAAGGCTCTGTAGATGGCGTAACCTTTCTCTTATATTCACATCCGTTAGTCTCATGAACTAATGACTTACAATCCCAGGGAAGAATAAGTTATCACAGAGTAACACTGATTACCTAACTCATCTCACAAGTATAAATGTATATATATATATATATATATATATATATATATATATATATATATATATATATATATATATATATAGAGAGAGAGAGAGAGAGAGAGAGAGAGAGATTTGTATTGTCGGTTGTTGAAACCGTTATTCCAGACATTTAATTTCCCTGATGATCTGCCAAATAATGCCCTGCTTGGTAGGTAAACACCTGTAGGAAAGTTTTTAATTTGAATATATAATATTTGTAAGAAAAAGTATTTCATGGCGATCATTGGTCTCCTGAACGGAATGCTTTGGTAAGCCTTCAGAAAATCGCATATATATATATATATATATATATATATATATAGAGAGAGAGAGAGAGAGAGAGAGAGAGAGAGAGAGAGAGAGAGATAGAGATAGAGAGAGATACATAGATAAATATATAAAGATATAGATAGAGAGAGAGAGGGAGAACATACATAATTTTGTTAAATGTATTTGAGTTTAACACACACAAGTGAATTAGAGAAATGGTAAAACGAAAAATGTTATAATCAAAAAGAAGAGTATGTTATTTTTTACAATGTTTGCTTAAATGAGATAATTCTGCCTAAAATGCACAGTATATATGTGTGTGTAACGTTAGGTATGTTTATATGTTTATATATTTGTATATATATGGTTTACTGCTAAACTAATTAACTAATCATTCTTAGGTTTGGAACACAGCTGCTAGTGTAATTTAATTTTATGAAAAGGTATTATGAAGGGTGGGAAGCTCCTCGTGAATATTTAATTATCTTTGATATTTGTGAAGTTTTAACAAGAGCTGTAAAACATGAATTAATAAGTATTCCCCAAACGTACGTGTTCAAGGGTTATTGATATTGGCACATCCTTTAATTTGAAAACTCCAATAGTTTACATTTGGCTTTAATTTGATCGACAGTCATCGATCACCAATTGAACAATGACTTTTAATGTGTAGGTAGAGGGAAACTTCCGTTTAAAAATGTAAAAACACGAATATGAAACAATGATAACGGTTTGGAATATATATATGCGGGTTACAGTAGTTGTAGATCTAATTGTGAGAACTCTTCCTCATTCTTCTATGAATGAAAAATTAATATTATGAATAGCAAAAGCGAGGAAACCGATAGAAAATCAATTGTCTTTTTTATGAAACACGGACCACAAAGTGGCCTTAGAGACAAAGAAACCTTACTTATCAATATTTTGCGAGTAATTCAATCCCAATTAGAGAAATAAGGGAAATTTTAACTTTACATGATATATAAGATGATGAAATCCGGTAACGTGTTACGATCAAAGGGGCTACATAAAACAGAACACGGATTCCTGAAGACGAAAAATAGAAAACTAAACTGTATTTTAAATGTAAGGAATATTTTTATTATCATACAATCATAATGTAATCATATTATGAATAATAATAATAATAATAATAATAATAATAATAATAATAATAATAATAATAATAATAATAATAATAATAATAATAATAAATAGAAAATTATGAACAGAGGGTCGAGGAGGGAAAGCGCAAACCAGACCTCCACTGGAAGAGCTCGGACAGCTCTGGGACCTTGGGGAGGCTTGTTGCCACTCGGGGTCCCGGAGGGGACCAATGGCCCTTAACAGCGGGAAATCGTTGGTAGGTGGCTGTTGCGATACCGCCGTCATCGGCGGTGATGAACGAAAAGAGATGGAGCATACTGGAAGTCTGAGGAGACTTGTTGTCACTCAGACTCCAGGGAATACCACAGGTTGTCGGCAGTGGGCGATCACTGACGATGACCAGTGTGATAACTCCTAGTGAGTTAATAATAATAATGATACTACTACTAATAAAAAAGCCGACATCATTATATAAAGTAAGACTAAAGGGTAAATTATACAAACGAATATTTGCGAAGAAAAAGAGGGGGCAGGAGAATGAAGAATAGTAATTTAATCTGAATTATATAGTAGAAACTATAAAATTGAATACATATCCAGGAAGAATCTTTGAGAAATAGATCGGATCCGCAGTATTAATTAGAGAAGTATTGATGAACCCCCAACAAACTGTGAGGTCCAGTGTATACAGTCTGATAATTAATCCGACTCACGTTTTGATTGATTTCGGGATATATTTCTAAAAAGCCATTATACCGTTGAACTATACTTAATTGTTAAAGTGAGTTAATTTCATGATCATTTATTATTGAAATAAATATGTTTCATTATATATGGATTTCTTTATTTGTCCCGATATTCTGCCCAAATTATTTCGTTTTCTTTTGATTTTTAAAGATTCTTTTCTTGCGCTTAAATACATATATATATATATATATATATATATATATATATATATATATATATATATATATATATATATATATATATATATATATATATATCTATGTATGTATATATATATATATATATATATATACATACATATATATATATATATATATATATATATATATATATATATATATATATATATATATTTCATAAAGGTTTAGGTCGTCGCTACATAGTGTGCCTTAAACTGTGTTCCCTTTGGTTTTTAACAGAAAAACACAAAGATGTATGAGTGAAATGAATGTAAAGGTTCATGCTTATTATTCGAGATTCATACACTGATAAAGAATATTAATTATTAATAGTGAAATGTTAATATATTTTCTTTAAATTAAACAGAAACTATTTTTGAATATATAACGGAGGTGTACATGATGTTTATATATATATATATATATATATATATATATATGTATATATATACATATATATATATGTGTATATATATGTATATATATGTATATATATATATATATATATATATATATGTATATATGTATACATATGTACATATATATAAGTTTCTCTATTAACGGACTGCGGACAACGTGAAAAAAGGAGTAAGCATATCTTTGATCTAGATTGTTCAAAGCAACACATTGTCTGAAACGAATAGAAGAAAATGATATAATTACTTGTTTAACACTGATAGCATCTCATTAATTAGTTTCTGTATCGTTTTCTCAGATTTTTTTATAGATTATTTGATATTGATGATCGCACTGCAGACGAGCACATTTACGATTGTAACCTTCTTGAAATATCGACGTGCCACTAATGATGGACCGCAATTTTACCAAATGTACAGACAGTTATCAAAATATTTCTCAGACATAAGATTTCCATGTTTAACTCATAGGCAGTCAAAGAAAATACGCAAGCGATCCTGTGACTAAACAAAACACTATTAAATCCAAACGCTTACACACAAGTTGCTCGCTTCTTCAACCGTCATATGTATGTACTAACAATACTTACATATAAAATGCACATCGTGAGCTACTTACAGCTCTGTCTTTCTGGAATGGAAAAATTACCTCCTGTCAACAAAGAAAAGGAATTATCGGAACGAACACCTTCTTTGTTCCCTCTCTTATGCAAAACAAGTAAAAGAAGCTTCATATTAAATACATAGTTTGTACAGAAATAACGTTTGCGGTGCTGAAAACGGAAGGAGATCTTTGTGCCCGTTAAATAGGATAGTAACTCTTAAATGTTTGCATAATTAGAAAAAATAAATACAAGTATATATTGAATCGTAATACTGTATACGATAGATAAAATGTACAGTTATTAATGTGTATCTTTAGTATTTCATATCCTTCATTGATAAAGTTTATGTAATATAAAATAAATGACATAGTTCACTTAATATACACGATTCATTTTTGGTAAAATACACAGTCACGCACAAACCCCTCCACAAATAAATTTTCTTTCACCACGAATCTAAACCACTTAACCACAAATAACAGCCTCACCATTGAACACAATCTAGACACCTTCACAAATATTTAGGCATTCACACCCCGTTTGCCGTCAATTTAATTTACAAACAATCAAAACTGCCTGTACACAACTACATTTCACCTATTTCTCACCAAAATTAATATCAGTTTTCTCTTTCTTATTCTTTTTCTTTATCCTTCTCCTCATTGTCATATTCACAGCACATTTCAACACTTTACTTCTAACTTACTTTATTCACACAATCCTGACATAGCCAGCTGGTCAATACTCCTACCCTCCAAAAATGTCACACCTAACCACAACAAAATTTCCCCTCTCCCCCTCACTCATCTCACCCTTTTGACTACTTCTTTTACATTCTTACCGACCCACCTCGGCCACTTTCAAATTCTCTTCATTTATCAAATCTTTTTCTAAAAATATGATACTACCTACACACCAAATACACATAGCTTCCCGCTTCCCTCCTCTTTCACCAGCCCCTCCAAATCCATGCTACACCTCACCACGACAAAAACTCAGCACCCTCTCCCTTGTCCCCCACCTTAAGAAAATATGTACTAACACTCCCAACCCTCTCGGTTTTCACTCACAGCCATCTACATACATTTCACATTCTGCCACAGAATTCTCTTAGCCCGGACTTTAGTTCTGCGCTCCCAGTAGTGGCTACTACTTCTCATCAACCCATCATGCCAACCCAATATTTCTATGTACTTGCATGACATTTTTTCTTTAAATTATCATCCTGAAGACGTCTTACAAATAAAGACGAAACGTTGATGAATACATAAAAAAACATTTGTTTCCATTTTAATTTCCAATATATATATATATATACACATAAAATACAATAATTATATATATATATATATATATATATATATATATATATATATAAATATATATATATATATATATATATATATGTATACTAAATGTTTTCAAGTGAGATAATACCCCATATATTTAATAAAATTATCATCAGAATGAGTGTAAATAGAATGAGAGTTAACACTAAAGTGAGTGTTTGTTCTTTTGACATCAGCGCCGAAAGTGTTTATGTAATTATCTCACTCGACACTGAAAGTTTTAAAATGTTTAACAAATTATGTCGTTTTTTTTTTTATAAAACATATTTAATTTTATTAATATTAATTATATTACTATCGAGGAATATATTATAAATATATTTTTAAAATTTACAATACTAATTATCAATGTATATTACAAGAATAATAAGTTATTAGAAACTTAAAATAACATAAATATGCATATGTCCAAAAGCGGGTTTTGTTTGGAGGAGTTTTTAGATTACTATATATACCGTATCATGATGTTTAAGTTTAAATATTTATTTTAACATACTTAAAAATGATTCGCATTTATTAATATTCATATTATATCATATTACATTATATTATTTTATATCATATTATTATATTAGCATAATTCAGTAGTTCACATTATTCCTCAGTATGTTTAATACGTTTAAACAATTCTGATTGATGGGCATAATCCTTATTTATATAAGATGAGTTCAAAGCTTATTTATTTGTCCTTTTGAACAATTGGTTTAAGTATAAAAAGCGAAAGTGAAAGACTATGTTCCCGGAAAAGAGACGCTAGGTTTTATTTGGGGGCAAAATTAAAAATGATTGTCGGCATGTCCTTCTGAAGATAATAGTAAGTATAGTTAGTATTACAGATTGAGTGTATCGATATGTTTCCTCCGTGGTTAAATTGTACTTATAAATGATAATGAATTTTGGTACATTGTGTCAATTATAATTATCGATTATCCAGCAAAGAACACGAGAGGAGCATTGGTTACTTGTCCCACTGGCGAACCTACTACGTGATCTTTATCTTATATATTTGTTTCATAAGATCAGTATCATAGTCGTATGCAACAAAAGCGTACTTTATATGGTAGTGTTGGTGTCAGATATCAAGAATAAGTTCATCCTGACACAGGAATAACTTGCCATTACTCTTTGCCAAATTAAGCCTGATGTATTTTGAGTAATGCTAATTACATTGATTTTCCATGAGATAGAGGTCGGGCAACTGACTTACTCAACCGAGAACCTTTATTTTCTTTCACTTTAACTCATTACCGTCGTCGTCACAACATGAGGTTAAGGTTCATATTGAAACCCCATACCTTCTCAATTTAAAGATGTTCTACGGATTGAATAACATTGTACTGCTGTATTATACGATACATCTTGCTGTTCATATATAGCGAACTAAATACAAAACTACAACCCCAGAATCATTCTATTTCCTCCGTGTTTAAATTCTTATATGAATGTTGACGTTTACATGCATTACCCTTTTGATACTAAATATAATCCGAGTTTAATTTAAGTCTCCTCACTAAACTTTAATTCTGGATCCACAAAGTCGAAAGCTTATGGAGATGATTATATAAACACAACAGACGGTATTTCCTATGAGTTATCTTTCGAAGAAGCGGCTGACCTAGAAGTACAATAATCCAGTTCTACATGATGGCGTGTACGGCCTATTGTATCCACATTCCATCCTGTCCTAAAGGACAGGAATCCCTTCTGTACTCCTCTCAGATAATGAATGGGGTTTTCATTTCTTGCCGGCAAATATATTTATGCTTCTGTATATTTAGTTTCCAAGTATGCCCAGTTCAAGACGGATTCAGAATTATACAATATTGTTTCAATTTTTGAATCATGGCTATAATTGTTGTGATTAGGCTATTCAGTTCAGTGTATATCACTTGATATCGCATTGCATGTTTATAATTGTCTAAGAACATCTTGAGATAATTCGTATTGTCTGATATTGCGATAAACTTTCCAATGCCAATTTTAGTTTCCCGCAAGATCATAAAAGCAAAGCCACGTTGAATTTTGTCAGTAATTACAGGGTAAATCACACGGGAATAAAAGATGTATGGAAATATTGCTAGTTATAGAAGCAACAATAAAGTAGCGGTCTCTAAGGAAATGTGTTATCAAGCACAGCAAAGTATTATTATCTACATATCTAATTATTATTCAAAATATATCTGTTAAAATGTTGTGTTTTGCGAGGTGTTATATGGTTATTTAGTATCAATTTAAAAAGTATATATCGAAACCATTTCTTATTTAATGCTATATAAGTAGCATTCTTTGAATATCGACTATGTAGGTAGCTATGATGAAACGTTATTTTTAAAACAAATTTAACAATCTTGCGTTTCAAATACTTCCACAAAACACTGTAGGGATACATTTGCCTCTGACTTTTAGCTTGAGCACTATATTAAGGGAGATTACGGTGACAGTAATCGGTAACATAAACATATATACTAACATCTTAATTTCTCCTGCTTGCGTGGTTACAGTGATGGTATACGGGTAACCTCTCTGAATGCTGTTTAAGCGGTCTGGTTTAGAATCTCAGCTGAAAAGACTCACTATGTCAAGACACAAGAAGAGGCCGTAATACAACAAAGCAACTGACTATTGATAAATGTATTTCATCCACACTCTAGGGTTGAACTCTTAAGTAGGGAAAGTGACAGTAGTCAATTTGTGTGAAGTATTGCCCTTTGTAATTAAAATTAGAATTCCTCTTACTCTTGTTGTCACTTTGGTATCACACAGGTCAGATTGTTGATTACTGTGCACACTGTCAGGGTGCGCATCTCAGCTTGAAACAGTTATCATGTATTGCTACAACGAAGGTTCGTAATACGGCGGAAAAACTCCCCGTGAATGACTAATATATATATATATATATATGTGTGTGTGTGTGGGTGTGTGTATGTATATATATATATATATATATATGTTTGTGTGTGTGTACAATACTTATATAAAAATATATAAATGTGTATATCTTATCTTTATTTATTTCTTATTTGTAGACGCATAGGAATACAGCATGTATTTTAAATAACATCTTTTTTCTAAAATAACATACTTTGAAATAATGTCAACGGTTAAATTATTTGAATAACAAAAAAAACGTTAGTTTGCAAAGACAATTAAATAAAAAAGAAAAATAGCAAATCCTGACTTAACCTCTATCTATTATTTTACTGTCTTTCTCTCTCTATGTCTGTCTGTCTGTCTGTCTGTCTGTCTGTCTGTCTGTCTGTCTGTCTGTCTGTCTCTCTCTCTCTCTCTCTCTCTCTCTCTCTCTCTCTCTATCAATCTTTCTGTGTTCATGTGCAACTACGGGGTTTTAGTATCAGTTCTTTTGAGTGTATAGTATTAATTTATTTTGTTATACTATTCTAATCGTTGCATTATTTTAATCTTTTTATTACCGTGTACTCTTAAGGAAGAGAGAGATGGGGAAGCAAGAGTAGATAGTCACTGTCGAAATTAGAGCAAGGTAGAGGGAGAGACGGTGCGAATATTAGACTGAAACTTAGTAAGAGATAAGTAGTTTTCTTCGTAAAATGCCAATTACGACTAATAAAAAAATGGATTGATAAAGTATAACTCAATCCCAATAACTTATGAATATATTAGCATATCTTCTTTGTTATTACAATATAAAGCAAAAATGTCTCAGAAAAAACATACGCTGATTAACTTAGCTTTAGTATAGTAAACGTTTTTGCCTCGGAATGTTTTAGATGAGGGTTGATAATTCGTAGAATTTGGTATATTCGGACTACTGTTCTCATCCTGGGTGTTTTTATCACAACGTTTCGATCGATGTAACCTCCGACCTTCTTCAAGACCCATAGCGCAGTGGATATAGTACTACGTATCATTCAGTTCTGAGTGACAGTCATCTGAAGTTGAAGGGGCAATCATCAGTGCGGCCGATACGAAGAATTGCGAATTACTGAAGACTTTTTCCCAGTCATAGAATATGGAACGAGAGCATGCAACCCCCGGGGATTAAATAAAGGGTTCCGTTCGAAATTCCATCCATATTCCCGAGTTCGACAGAAAGATTCCCGAGTTCGACAAATACACCTGAAGAAAGTCGGAGGGTACATCGGCCGAAACGTTGTTATAAACACACCCAAGATGAGAACAGTAGTCCGAATATACAAAATTCTACGAGTAAAAGTTCATATTCAAACATTTGAAGACAAGTAAAAGAAGGTGCGTTTAACATCCCCTAAAAATAATAATGGCTGCATTTTCTAATTAGTTTTTATCTTCGTTGTCTCCCTTTTCTCATTTCTATTTTTTGCTTTTCAGTATTCATTTAAAATGATGTATCGGATGTCAACCATATGTTTCTTTTAGTGTTATTATATGTGTTTATAATATGCAGCAAATATCTTTTCCAGCTAGTAATATTCTCTAGTCATCTTTATACTATATCATAAAAAAGGTAAACGAAAAAGACTTGAAATCACTTCAAGTTCAATCGGCTTTTACATAAACACAAAAAACTAAAATTAAAAACAAATTCTAATCAAGTAACAACACTAAATATTTGTAATACATACACGCCGACTCACATACATTAAATTTACATATCTTAGTTTTCTATATATTATATATACGCTCCTCTATTGATGGAGCACTTCGGTTTCCACTTTGCCTAATTCAACAGTCTTCTAAAAACGAATAAGTATTCTTCTTGTTAGTATATGAATAAAATATTATAAGCAAATCAATACATTTATTTAAAATGAATATAAATGTTTTTATTCCCAATAGTAGGGCATTTAGCTCAGATGGTACAGCATCGGACACTAGTGAATACAACTGTTAGTAAAATATGTTCGGATTTAGAATCTCGGATTTTCTAGCTATACTGATGAATCGTGAGAATATGAAGCAACACTCTATGGGTGACTATATATATATATATATATATATATATATATATATATATATTTGATTGAAAGTATACTTTTAGAGAATTGAACCTATAGTGGCATGTTTTAAGCTGAATATACGAGACAGAGCAATTATAAAGGTACATTTAAGGAAGAATGATGACAATGTGTTGATGACAAATCTATTTCATTTTCGATTTTCTAATACAAGGTGTACTCATTAAAACTCTAGATTTCTAATCGGTTAAGCCCTAATTCCCGATTTGAACCCTTATAAACTTTCTGAATTATATAATTTTGTCTAAAAAAATCCGTTTAAATACGTGGTCACTCTCATCCCTTTACTGAACTGTTTACTTACTGACCAGACGTTACTGTATTAGCTAATTGATAGCCCATCCAAACTCCTGACAGTCCAGGCGTGGCATCATATTATTGCTTACTAGCAATGAGCTGTAACTAAACAAAACTACTAAACTAAAATCTACTCCCAGCATCAGGCGTAGTTCCATCCACTTAACTTTTTCTCTCCTCTTCTCAAATTTCACACGCCTCTCCAACTTTTTACTGGCTTCGTCTTCAACCAGTAAATTCTTTCAAGCTCTTCAGATTCGATCGAAGTGATTACTTATACTTTTCGCTGACTGTTTGAAATATATACAACATTTTAAACTTATCTCCTTCAAAAACCTTTTTCATTCGTGGTCCACTGAAGTGTTTTAAAATGGCCCTGATTCGCACGAATTACACCCGAATAATTTCTTTATTCTTTTGTATTTACCACATTTTGAACATTTTTAACGCAGTCTCCACGAAATCACTTCTCCAACTTTAAATCTTTTGTCACCGGACACTTTGTCAACGGACATTCATCAACTGGGCAGACTCTATATTTTAATAACCTTTACTTTCCATTACTTTTTATTGTTTGTTAAATTTTTAAAATAAAAATGTTTGGCTATTTCCCTGCCAATTTATCCATCTATGTAATTCCTCTGATGATAAGATTTTAATCTTTGAAACGCATGGCTTTAGAAAGAAAATAAATATGTTTTTATCAAGTACACCTTGTATTAAACAATCAAAAACGAACTAGATTTGTCATCCACACATCTTTATCACCTTTCTTTAATTTATATTATATATATATATATATATATATATATATATATATATATATATATATATACATTTCTCAAGAGTATCCACTCATGAAGACCTAACAGCCACTCAAGAATAAGGGTGCATAAGTGTCAGGTGGAAGGTGACACAGCACCGTGATGATTGTTTATGATTGTGAAAGTCCGGAAAAAATTCATTATTTGAGATGGCGGCTTCACAAGAATTTGTTTACAATGGACTCCAATGCGACAATGTTGCAGTTAGGTTAAAAGTAGCCCCGCAGTAACGAGTTTAAAAGACAGGTAGTTCTAGGAAACACACTTTGTTTATAAAAGTTACGTTTAGTCCTATACACAGGCAGAAAATATGGAAAATTACTGACAGTGATCGTAGCCAGACAGGTATATATAAATATTTTATAGGGATATACCATAGATTAAAGGTCGGCCAGCGACCTGCCATGGAAATAACGATCGAGTAAATAAAGACTAACAACGTCTCTTCTGTGAGAACGATGTATGATGGAGGAAAAGAAGTGATCTCTCACTAGATTTCAAAGTCAGTTTTCTACTGTACCAAAGAAGGAAAATGTTGCGTTTAGCAGCGCCTCTCAGGAGTTGGAAACAGTACGGTATTTTAAGACGTGGGTGGCTCTTATAGGGAAGAAGCAATAGAAAAATCCAACCATTTTTCCAGTAGCCTTGATCACGGATTTAATATAAGTCTTCCATTTAAAGGGCAGCAATGAAGATCAGTTCCAGAAGCTTGTCAAAGTAGGGCCATTCCTCAATACCAGAGCTATCAATTTCAATTGAGCTCAGGAGGGTCTAAGAGTGTTGGTGGTGAAAAGAGGGAAGTTTGGTTTTAGACGCATTAAAAGTAACCAGGCACCTTTCCCCCATTGCACTTTGTGCTAAATGTCGAAAGAGAGAGAAAGAGAGAGATAGAGAGAAAGAGATAGAGAAGGAAAGAAAGGGTCAGAAAGATCATAATCATTACTGCTTTTTAAAGTGTTGTTATAGATGGTGGTGTCGTCTGCATAAATATCGACGACTGATCTTAGAATGTGATTTGGGTGATCGTTGATAAAGAGCAGGAAGAAAGTTGGGCTCAGAATGGGTTTTTCAGCCACACCTACCTTTATACTATGAGCTTCTGCCCATACACAACTACTTTAGTCAATATATCAGATAGAAAGGTGTTATGATTGAGACGACACTTCCAGATATTCTAATGTTAAATACACCAAGAGTTCGCTAGCTTACTTTTCTACCATTTACCGGCATAATGCTCAATATTCACGCGGGGGTTGAAGGTTCACTACCATGAGACATAATCATAAATAAATCAGCATATCAGGTGACATCACAAATGATGCAATACATGAATGGGTCTTGTTTCTATAAAAGGAGTCAGTGTATGCAAGAGGACGACGCCAGAATGCGAAAAGCGAAAGAATGAATTCAGTGTCACTGACACTAATTTCCTTCACACCATTATTTACACGGTTTTTACAGAAGACATCAGATTACGAAATCTTTCAAGATATAGAATATGACTTAACTTTGTCAACAGTCAAAGCAGCTCATAAATAATGACTTATCTTTTATATAAATGTGTGGTGTGTTTGTTTTTTTTTGCAACCATCAACCGCATATGTAAGATGTGAGTGCACCTTGTAGTTAATAGAAAAAAGGAAACCCATTCATCTGTTACGCTTGTAACGAGGAGTTGTATATTAAACGAAAAAAGGGAATTAACATAAACATGTGTGAGTTCTGAATAACGGCTGCTAGTATATCTGTAATATTAAGGAAAATGAAATAAATAAATACACCATTGGTGGTCGACAATAAGGTAATAAGATGTACGAAATAGTATAGAATGAAACGTACGGTCTGAGGCTTTGTAGTATGTAATATAGGTAAACATATATAGGCGGGAGAAAGAAAAAAAACATAGATGCAGACCGCCAGATTGCATAATACAACAGATTGGTCATGCGACAAAGGAAAAGGTGATCGAGACTAGAGAAATAAGGGGCAATAAACGGAGATCCTGATTTGGTGAGAGACATAGATTAAGAAAGACACACATAGAGAAGGGTACCGAGAAAAATTGAGATATATGGATTGATCAAGATAAATATGTGAATGACAAAATGAGGGAAGAATTTGATCAAAGAAATCGAAGATTACGGGGCTGTGATTGAGCGAGAGAGATTAAGCGTGACAACTATCGAGACGGAGAAAGGGATACATGAGTAAGGGTCTCACGGGGTTGAGATAGTGAGCTAGTTTAACGTATATGAAGCGATAGAAAACAGATAAAATAATAGAATCACGGCAGAAATAGCAGGACTGGGAAATGACGTGAAAGGGATCGAGCCTGACAAAGATAGATGCAGTAAAAAAGATAGATAAATGCCACGGGATAAGAACGCCGATGAAATAAGAAACAGAGATTGAGTGATGTAAAACATGAGTAAGAGAACAAATACGATCAAGGGCGTAGTATAGCGGAGCTAAAGAAAGAAGGGAAAGAGATTGTGCGTAAAAGCATGGAGAGAAAAATATATAGATAAAGAGCAAGTGATGAAGCGGTCGAGAGAGTGAGATATACAGATTGAGCGAGACAAAAATAAACAAGCAGACACAGAACAATATAGAAAATGTAGAAGTGATGGGTAGACTGGATTTGTAATCGTGAGAGAGTGAGCGTGACGAATATAAAACTTTAGGAAAAAAAAGAAGGAGTGACTGCAGAAATATATCGACAAATATTAGGTGTAAAAAAGATGGTGTATATGAGGGTGAGAAATTGATAGATAAATAGATTATGAAGCTGAAAGAGTGAACGAAAGAAAGATAGATCCTGAGTAAATGAAGACTAGAATACCAGCGAGAAGTAGAGTCAGCCTAACAAAGAGTTCGGGAGTGAGTTAAATGCGCCTAGCAATAATAGAGTGTTTGAGAGAAAGAACAATATATGACAATGCTTAGTGATTGAGTAAGGACTGAAACAGGATAGATGAGTAACTATGTATGGCCGGTTTGTGGGAGTGAAGAAAACAATTTTAACAAGACAATGAATTAGAAGGAGACAATAGAAGAGGAAGATACACGGCCAAAAAGGTGAGAAACTGATTGAGACAATAATTGAGAGAGGGGATACGGAGATTAACAGATAGAGGAGACAAACATGTGTGTGTTAACGAAACAGATTGAGTATGAGGTAGATTGTGACAGTGATGGAAAAAACGAGAGCCATAAAAAGCAAGGCGTGCTTAAAGGGGTGAGTTACAGATTGCGAACGTGACAAAATAAGAGAGTGCGAGAGTGTGTATAGGTAGGAAATAGAGATAGAGAGAGAAAGAAAGATTATTCAAGAAGATGGATAACGAAGCCGAATGAAAGAGTGAGATAAATAGCGTAATTAGAAGCGAGAAAGTTAGACATAGAAAATAATGAAGTAAGGGTAAGATAACCACAGACCCACGGAATGAATTAGAAAGATTGAGCAAAGAGAAAGTTGTAAGAAGCAAAGGAAGACACATACATAGATAAGGCTGGATTCAAGAAGGACAACCAACTTGAGACTGAGCGAAAAAGAGAGATGAAGATAAAGAAAAAGTATATATTAAGGATAAGAGATAGCGAGACTTACCCGGTGATTGGGGGGTATTTAGTCTCACAAAACGGTAGATGGCGAGAAATAATTATATAGTAAAGGGCACTGTTGGAGAAGGAGAGCAATACATATTAAGAGATAGGTAAAAGATAAGTGAACGGAGCGTGTTAGGGGTAAAGCGAGAGAGATTGACTGAGAAAATAAAACGATGAAGGGGTACAAAGAAATAGATATATCCACGTCACTATATTTTGGACGTGAGAAAGATGTAGACTAGACAGATAGATAGATACATCCCAAGGGATGACGAAGCTGAGATAGTAAGCGAAAGAAACTCAGTGAAAAATGATGTAGAAAGAGGGGGAGGCAGACAGAAATAGATAAACATTAATGAGTGGAGAAGTGAGCAAGAGAGCTCGAGCGAAGAGAAGAAATAGATAGATGTGGTCATGAGCAAGACAGATTTTAGCATGGTCAAGGTGTAAAGAGAAGGAGACCACATACTAATAAGATTCAAGTAATCACTCTAAAACTGTTATATATATATATATATATATATATATATATATATATATATATATATATATATATATATATATATATATATATATATTGTACAACAGACGAAACAACATCCAGTGATTTACGGGCATAGAGCTTAGTGTGAGAGAGAGAGGGGTACAATTAGAACGAAATAAGTAAATAGCAAGGGATTGGGGGTCTGAAGAAGTCAGCTAGAGCTAGAGCGTGACATATATCAAAAGAGGGTTAAAAAGAAATTAACGGGCACACACTGGAGAGGAAATATAAATGAGTGAAAGGTATGTAAGATGACAAGAGAGAACAAGCTATACGAATCACAAGGATTATGACGCTGGCTGAATGAGATTACGCGAAACATATACCGATAGAGGGCTAAAGAGGATATATGATACATGAGTGTTGGCGGTTGATCTAAACTAGACGTAAAACTCTACAGTGCGTAATATATATTACATATGTAAGTAACCTAAGAAAGATAGGAAAGAAGCGGTATTTAGTGTATCAGTGTAATTATGCTGCTAACTTGGTGCTCATTATATCACTGTAGTTAAACTATATGTAGTCTAACCAGTACAAAATTGGTGCCTATTTACGAATAACACGTGTTGTATGTGGGTAGATTACTAAACCTTCTCGAAATAAACTAAAATGTTGCATATGCTTTTTGTAATTACCAGCTCGTTTACACAGGTGTTTACACCTTAAACCATGCTGGCCCAAATTCTATTCTCAATCATGTGGCGAAGCTCTCTCGAGTAATCAAGAACGCATCCAGTTCCTGTTTTGTTTTCGTTATTAAGATATAAAATGTGGACCCTAACATATATGGAAAAAGTGAGCAGGTGAAAGATTGTGGGGGAGATAAAGCATGGCAGTGGATGCGCGAGAAAGGACATCTCGTGAACGAGATGGCATTATTGAGAGTGGCAGTGCGCCCAGTGTTGGAAAGTGTAACTGAGAGAAGATGATAGATCCAGCGATACAGAAAGAGAGCGAACAACAAATAGGCAGATAAATGCACGGCCGATAGACATATAAAGCAATATATCGAGGGATATTAGAGAGGCTAAGCGAGAGAGAGAAGTAGGAAAAATGGGAGCTAATTTCAAAAGTTTATCTTTGTTACTAATGTTATATACTGCAATTGGAAAACCGCTGTTTTTCTTCATCTCTTTGAAGTTTGACAAAAGGATTTGCAGAGTATCATTCTCAATTCGTAATTAGGTTTGTTAATTAATGTTCCCCATTGTATTTATTCATTTTAGACGCATATATTTTACTATGCACAATAGATGCGCCCAGGCCTCTTTGTAATCATAAGTTTACTTAATGTTTCGTTTATAAACTATTATACAACCGTGTCGTCGTCGGCAACCCAAATTCTATTCGTCTACATAAAAACCCACTCTGACGCCGATATGTATTGAAAGCTTTACTACAAAAAGAAAAACAGTCGCAGAAAAATGAGAATAAGACATACGGATAGATAGATAGATAGATAGATAGATAGATAGACAGATAGATAGATAGATAGATAGATAGATAGCTTGTTTTGTTACAGTTGTTAACATCGTGCGTTCACGAACCTTATTGGGTAAAGCACAACGGACACGTCTTTCCCCCTTAAAGCCTCGCCAGACAAGGTATTGAAAATTTCAGACTGGCAAAAATAAATAGGGTTCTTTTTGGTCTTAGGGGCAGCAAATCTCTCCGGATTCACAGCAATCTATATCCCTTTCAACACTTGTTATGAATCAAGTTTTCTTTTGAACAACATACTTCATACGATTGATTTCTGGTCGATAATATTAATTGGTTTTCTATGGATTTGATTAAAAATAACGCTCGAAGAGTCCAGTAATAAACGCGCATTCCCATAGGAAGCCTATAAAGTTCTTATCCTCTTGGATCTTTTCACCCTCTTTGAACCGCCGCGACATTTGTGTGATACTAGTCGAGTCTCTGCTATCATTTTCTGTTAGTATTAGTTAATGTCATGTCATAGGATCTCTGGTAGTTTCAGTTTACTGGAAACAGAATTTCTATGATAAAACCGATACATCGCGTTCGTTGTAGGGCGTCTTTGTTTTACACTGTAGTTCGACTTTAAATGTCTTGTGATTCTCTTTAAATGGAATATGTATATTTGTTAAGGCATGTAGTTAACTATACCAGTTACAAACATAAAAGCGTCATAAAACAAGTGTTATTTTTTTTTCATCCATAGACAGTTAGTGCCTATAAGGCCTACTATTCAGTACATTTCTATTCTTGGCGATTTTAATTTCAATTTTGACCTTACATTTATGACAAGCGTATACAATCTTCATCAACAAAAATAAATATTTAAAAATACCTACAGGAAATAAACATACATAATGTAGATCCGTCAACATACGGGTATTACTTCTTATATATATATATATATATATATATATATATATATATATATATATATATATATATATATATAATGAAATAATAAAATAAAGTGCAAACAAATGTTATTAAAATTCAAAGTTCAGGCAAAGTATCTTTAAGTCCTTAACTCATAAGTTTTCAAAGATAATTCTTCTCCTCAGAGGACTATTACCGCAGTGACATCACGGCAGGTGATAAATTACACTTTGAAAATAAATTAAAATATATGCAAACATGCACAAACGTATATAACACATCAAATATATCAGCCCAAAACATACTTTTGTTAAAGCTATACAATCCAAGTCAGACGATTTAAAACACATTCAGGAATATCTTTCGGTAATGGTCCTCTGAGGAGCAAAAATATCTTTGAAAACTCATGAGTTTAAGATACTTTGCCTGAACTTTGAATTATAATAAAATTTGATTTGCACCTTATTTTATTATTTAATTTTAATTCTCTATCCAGTATATTGAGCTTCAGTTTTTATACAGATGTTTCACTAATTAAAAGATATTAGCTGCCTCTTATATTTTCGGATTAACTTTATATATATATATATATATATATATATATATATATATATAGTAAGCTATGAAAATATATTTATGGAAATTAAGCTACACAGAACTCCCGCGTTTCATCCTCAGAGGAATCTTCAGGCTAAGATTTTAGCCTGAAGATCCCCCGCGAGGATGAAACGCGGTAGACTCTGTGAAGCTTAATTGCCATAACTATATTTTTATCGAGCACTGTTGAAGTAAATACTGAAAATTGATACATAAAAAGTATATCTCCTTATAACATTTCATGTGGATGAATGAAATACTAATATATATATATATATATATATATATATATATATATATATATATATATATATATATATAAACGTTTGTAAGACATAACTCAAGGCAACGCTCCAGTAATTTAATGTTAAACGTTATTTTCCTCCTCATGATGAGAGTCATCAGACGTGTTGTTATAGCTGGTCGTTTTGGACTGCCATAGCTACACGTCTGCTGACTCTCTTCCTGACGAGAAGAAATAACTTGTAACTTAAAATGACTAAACTGTTGTCTGCTGTTATTTCTTTCTAACTTATATTATTACTGTCTTTAAATTGATCTCCCCAATTAATATTTTTTTTTACGGAAATTCCTTTACCCTTGCACGGATCTAATACAGACTATATGCTAAATTCCAATAACATAGTCTTTATTCATGGATTTTCTTTCAATATTAAAGTGTTTTTTACCTACATACGAGTCGTTTCGGGCTCTCTTACCCTCATCAATGTAGGAGTGGTGGTTTCAAGCCTTTGCGTGGGCTGGAACACAGTTCGTAGATCCAGCCTAGAATCAGGCGACGAACGCCAAGGATTACAAGGCCACCATAAATACACATAACATAATTGGGATTAAGGTACCCTTACATAAGAGGCGGGGAAGCGTCTTGTCTTCTACATGGTTAACTATCGAGTGGATGTTGCTCATCGCAGTATTGAAAACACATTTTTTTGTATTTCACACTGGGCTCTACTTTTTAGACTTATTACATCTTTATAGGAGCCTGTAACTAAAATATTTTTAAATATCAAAGTGTTTTTCACTTACAGACGGTGTCGTTATATATATACATATATATATATATATATATATATATATATATATATATATATATATATATATATATATATACATATGAATAGTTTATTAATTAACGATAGGTATGCATCCCAGGTGTACTGTAAAAGTGAGTCATTGGATTTTCATCAAAATTCAAACATTCTTTTTTTAGCTTGATGAACTGTTTGGATTCGAAGCTTAATTTCCACATCAAATGCCTAAAAGTATTTCCAGCTAAACACGTAATGTTTGAATTTTTATGAAAATCAAATGACTCACTTACACACTGCACTTGACATGCGTACCAATCGTTAATTTATAAAATCTTCATTGCTCGATATATCTATAATAGTTCTACTCTTTTTATCTGTTATATTTTTATTTATTTCCTTTTCTCTTCTCTTTTTTAAAAATGTAGTTCCTATTACTCCCTACCTACTAACAGCATCATGACCTTTTATTCTTTCTAAACCTTAAAAACCCCCGCCCCACCGCGCACTCTCACTATATATTTTTCTACATTTGATTTTAAGACACTTATACCAACTCGTAATATCATTTCTTTTCCACTATCGCATCGAACTTTTTCTATATTAAATTTGCTTATTCTATGACAAAGTTACGTAATTAAAACGACATATGCAATCAACAGAGCGTGTTCATGTGTTAGATTTGCCAGTTCTATTTAGTATGTATTTCATTGTTTCTTCTCATTCATGCGAACATATTAAATAACACTAGAACGTTGGTTTATATTGTAAAACAGACGAATCAAATCAACTAGTATATTTGTAAAAAAATATTCCCCTTCGTTCATTCAAAGATGACAGCCGAGAATAGTTACAGAAATTGTCTAGACAATAGAACAAACACCTCGCAATTATATCTTTGAAAAGAAAAACAAACTACTGTAAGCAGACAGGCAATATATTTGAAAATATTGGATGATACTTCTTTGCGCTAATTATGTTAGGACTTACTAATTAGATGGACATGTTTCAGTTATTAACGAAACCCAAATAATTACAAAGCGTTGGCCTACTTTTGCTTTTCTTCCTATATTATCAGTATATAAAGGAGAGGAACGCGAGCTAATCAATTACGGCGACTATTATCGATATCCGTTCGACAGAAGAAGAATTGAAAGTCTGTTTCCTAGAGTAACTAATTAAACAGATAAACTAATGAGTCGCCCCGGAATTTCTCTATTTTCATAATAATTCACTTCAAACCTTTTTAGGAATAGTATTACTCAGTTGTAAAGATCAGAAGCGAGTGTAAAAAGGGAAACCGCTCAATATAACCACGTTAGGCAATCAATAAATACATATTGGCTGCAGGTTGTTCGTGGCTAGCTCAGGATATCTACTAGAATTTTTTAAAAATTGACACTAGATATTCTGTTCTCCATGAAACCATGATATAAATGCATATGAGGAAACCCCTTCATCTGTTTGTGTCTCACAATCTCACTTCACTAAGTATATCTTTTTAAATGTGGCTTACAAACTTAACAAATACTCTTGTTCTTGACATTGCAGTTTTGCGATCCTTCTGTGCCTATACAACTTATTTGGCTTTACTCAATGATCAATTATATTGCTGGTAATACTCGAAAGAGTATTAAATATATTTACGCATAGTGCAGTCCTTTACTTATATATATGTATATATATATATATATATATATATATATATATATATATATATATAAATATATATATATATATATATATATATATATAAATACATTTATATATATAGATACATATATGTCTATATATATATATATGTATATAAATATATCTATCTATATATACATATATATATATATATATATATATATATATATATATATACATGTATATATATATATATATATATATATATATATATATATATATATATATAAGATGGGGGATACGTGCTTAGGTAAACGTATATATATTTATTAACTGAGCAAAATAATTTTCTCATTTATATATGTCTGAGACTTTCGCTGATAACAGTCTTATCAAAGAGTATGTTGCTTTCTTTCCTTTTTTTAACTTCATCTTACTTAATCGTGGTCCTGAAAGAATATTCAACGTCTGATGTGGTTGACGAACTCGTAGAACGTGAGGGTATATGTGTATAGAAACGTGCTTTGCGCAGGTTTGAATAAAAGATGGGTTACACATCCTTTGAACACCGTTTTTGAATTGTATTATAGAATTTAGAAACGTTATTTTTTCAATATATGTTTATTAAAATCTTAGACATACATTTATAAAAAAATATTTCATTCATGGAATATATATATATATATATATATATATATATATATATATATATATATATATATATATATATTTATATATGAAAACACCTTCTTTGTTTTTTTTTCTAAATTGTATAGGACTCCCTCATATATATATATATATATATATATATATATATATATATATATATATATATATATATAAGACTAGATTTCGAGTACAACAAAATGGTAAGATTAATTTCAGAGGAATCATTATTTTACTTATTAAACACAGTAATATATATTTACTTCGTGCTTAGACGTACCGATTACAGGGGAAGTGTTCATTTGTTTTTGCTTGCTTGTGAATGTAAAACACATTTTTACAGTCGAAATAACGTTCACAAAATGAATTGATAAGGACGGGGATGTCGAGATAATGTGTAGGTGAATGACAATAATATTAAACATAAGCTTTTACTCATAAGGATAATGTAAGAATAACTTGGATATGTGTAAAATTCTGTTAGAAGTACAGATACAGTTAGGGCTTGGTGTACGAATATTACGTTACACACATAATTGTGGTAGTGGCACTGATGAGATCTTGCTCTTTTCTGTTTATCACCAGAGAGAACGGCCACAGTTGTTTTTCTCTAAACGATGTATGGAGATATTATGAACAAGATATGTTATTACTAAATATGTAACTACAAAACAACAACGAAGAAGAAAAGAGAGAACTAATGACTAATACGTGTCAGTAACACAACCAGGTTTCTACTGCATATCTAATGAGCAGCCGTCCAGATACTCTGCCGGGACGAAGAATGTGTTAACTGTAGAGCTACATGTGTATTTCAGCTAGTTCCAATTAAATCAATATGACTGAAAATAAGAGAATATGACATTAATGTATATGTTTAGTGTAACTTAAGTCCTGAGTATCATGGTCGAATTGCTGATATGCTAATTTGGTATAAACTTATTTATTCTAAATCACCAAATAGCTGTGTTTTAAGTTTCTAAAAAATAACTATTATACACTATATTTAATACGATTAAATACCGTAGAGTGCAGACGAACAAGATAATCTTATTATTGTTATCTTAAACTATGTCTGAATGAAATTAGAGTCAGGTTTCACTGAGAAAAGGGAATTGCTTGAACTTAAAAATAATCCGTAGATTATAAATATCGAATATTTTTATATACTGAAAAGAAAACAGAGTTGGAAATTAGTAACACTGCCTGTCGCCAATATTAGTAAACATAGCGAGGAGAATATAAATTTTAATCAAGAATAAATATTCGGTAAGCTTTTTTCTTTACGAAGGTACCTCAATAAAACTGTCGTATTGATTTAACAACCGACACAAATACAGTTTTTCTTTTCTTTCTGTATATCTATGTGTTTCTATGTCACATATTGATGGGTATAATATGTTTTTAAATGTACGTATATAAATATATATATATATATATATATATATATATATATATATATATATATATATATATATATAAAGAGAGGAGAGAGAGAATATATTAAAAAGCATTTTATAAAATTAAGGGTGACGATTAATGTATTTTACTGTATCTTAATCACTTAGGAAGTGAGACAGTTGCAATAATAGTAAGCAAAAAACAACGAACGCTGAAATCACCAATAAAAAGAATACATAAAAATATATTAAATATTTAGGATATGAAATCGTACATATTTCTCGACAAGCGTATTGGCCCAGTTGTAAAGACGCTGGACTATATACATCAATATCGAAAATTCGATCTTTGTCTAAGTTAGCCACGCTGATGACGGCTGCGAGCTAGAAACACGTGCCTATGGATTACTATTACGTATGTATAAAATTAATACATATATATATGTTAACGAAAAATACTTACTATTAAGTTAAAGGCGACTAATAATGGGATTTTCTGCATCTTAATCACATAGGAAGTGAGACAACCGCAATAATAGTAGGCAAAAAAACAACCAAGCCTTCAATGACCAAAAAAAAATTACATAAAATTACATTATACATATATATATATATATATATATATATATATATATATTGCATATATATATATATATATATATTAATACATATATATATACATTATATATATATATATATACATTTCGAGAGATGAAAGTTGAGAATAACAAATTTTAAAGATACACAATTTTTGTAACCTATCAATTTTTGTGACCTATCAATTTTTGCGACCTATCGAACCACTGATCAACTAGAGAGCTAGAGGTTTTCGCAATGCACACGTTGATATACATCGAACTCTGACTGACAAACGTTATCCTTAACCCGGATAATTTCACTATTTGACTACTGCACAGACATGATGATTTGGACTTTATCAACATGTGTCTAAAAATCAGCTTCATAACAACAACAACATTTGGACACCTTAACAATTTGAGTATTTTTTTATCAAACTTTAATTTCTAATATAACAGCTGTTTTATTGTTGCCATGTCTGTTTTTAGAAGAAATTATTGTTAATTTTATGGCGAATTGATATGGAGATATGTTTAATTATAGATTTGTGGTTATTAAACTTGCGATAAACATATATTGGGTAATAGTTTTCTTTCATATATGCGTTTGGTATGTCATAGTTAAAGCTAAATGTTTCATCTAAGAAGAAAAGGTATTTTTCACTCCTGCTGTGATCAACACTTTAGGTCTAAATAGTTCATTGTTTCGTGTATACACTTTTTAATTTTATCATATTTGGAGTCAGTGGTATTTTTATCTATATCCAGTAGTTATCCCTATACAATCCTGTATACTGTATGTGAATCACACCCGATTAATTATGTTTATAAGGGAGGTTGACGATGGCCAAGTAGATAATTACACGCACTGACGACATGGGTGTACCAAGTTCGAATCCAGTCGGTTCATAAAACTATCACATTCCCATTCACTTAGGGATGTTGGCAACTATTACGGGGTCTTCCTGGAAAATCCCAACACCAGAATTAAGTCAGTCAACAAATTTGTACAATGTTGATTAACACGAACTTACTTTAGTAAGTATATATAAAATAAACCGTCTGTCACATAAACTAGAATGCAGTTAACCCATGGCTACATCAAATGAGTAAGTATAATCCTTTTAATTCATTGTACATTATTAAAACATAGTACTGCCTTACGGCACTCATAAATGATATCCATTTTTGGACTGGTAATATCCGTATGTAATATCGCGAAGTCAAAGGCCTTGTAAAATAACCCCTTTGTAATTAAAGAGAAGTAATCCCTTATATGGAATTGGATTAAAGCATACTGTTCTTTGTAGTTGATTTTATTAGACCAATTTAGTGTACTGATCGTGTTTAACCATGGATGTGGATGTAATTGTCTTATTTATATTTTCAAGGGTAATTTTACTGATTTTTCAATTGTATGCATGGTTGGAGGTTACGATAAAATAAAATCAATTACTCTATATAATTAATGTAAGCCAACCAGCGTATCGATGCCGGTCGTGTGTAGCTGTGAATCTGACGGATCAATATTTGATTCAGAGTAGTCAATTTGTTTATTATTGTTTAATCATTTTCTTAAGAAAGAAACATGTGTATCGATTTAGTTACTTTTCTCTGGCTATAGTAATTGGTAAATTCAAGTTGTAATTTCTGCAATTACCCAACACCTGCAACAGCTTAAGACATTATAACAATTCTGCATTGATATATATATATATATATATATATATATATATATATATATATATATATATATATATATATATATATATGTTTGTTTTAAGCTAAAGGAATACATAGTGTTTTAATTAATTAAAACATTTCTTAATATTACCTTTTAAATTATACCATCAGCTAAATTATTTGATTTCTCATCAACTAATAAAAATATTATTTTAATTAAATGATAAACGTGGAGTCGTACACTTTGGTGAAGCTCTCAGCATAAACGTATTACTTCCGGAAACTAGATGGATCATAGTTTTATAATTATCTTTTTTATTCATGTATACCAAAATATATGTAATATGTTCTGACACTGAACATGAACGAAAATAAACTCATTCAATTGTAAACACAATAAACGATAGAAAATCAAATCCTAATAAAACCATGAATAATATTTACTTTTGATACACTATTCTTTCTATAATCATCTCATTCATGAAGGCGACATAGAATAAATGTGAAATTAAAAAAGAATCTTGCGATTACATTTGTAAAAGATTAATTTGGTGATACGGTTTACTCTACTTTACCGTAAACTAGTAAATGTATAATTGAAACTAAAATCTTCAGACGCGTTGATGGTTATGATCACGTTTCATTCAAGATGCAATGAGTAAAACTGATTCAGATTTGTGTTTTTTCTTCAACCTAGATTGCAAAGCCGCTAAACACTATTTCTCTTTGTCTGCACCTTCGTGGGTCATCTATCGACAAATAAAGCTGCCTTGTAACGGCTGAACATTTACTGCAAATTTCAATATATCTGAGATTTATTTTATTAAAGTTTAGTTTTTTGTTAACTCACCCATTTTCTTTTCCATATGCTCAGGATACGCCCGTAATGTATTTCCGAGAAAGACGAACACTTACACAGTAGACAATTTGTACTTTTATTAATAACAGATTAACTTGGAAATTTATCTGAGAATATAAAGGGGGATTCATAAGTCACTTAGTTATTTATTTTGTAAATTCTAAAGTTAAAATATACGCTAATACAAAACAGAAAGTTAATTCAACAAAGTAATTCATGGGAGTTTAAAACTACAGCACATTTTCAAAATGTCCACGTTCGTTCTGCATGCATAGCTCCATTCTTTTTTGCAAGGAATTAACGACTTTTTATAGCATATTTGATTGATTAATTTAAACAAACTCGGCAATGCTCGGCTTTGATTTGAGGTCGTCATTGCCTTTAAACAAGTGTGGGAGATTCATCAAATTTGGCCATATGAATAACAATAAAAATTCGCTCTTCAATTGTAAATGACATACTAGCTGGAAAAAGCACATATGATGATTTACACAAATTTAAATAAATAAAAATAAATATATAGAAACAAATAAATTAACGAGCAAACTTAGAATAACAAATAGCAGTAATTAGAGAGCAAGATAACAATCATCAAAAGTTCATAGTATGTTTGTGCTTCATATGGTAATAATTTTAAATAGCTAAGTGACTTATGAATCACCCTGTATATATATAGTCGTTTATGTATTCAAGGTTTATTATCTATTCAGCTTTGATCTGACATAAATAGCCTATCTTTATATATATATATATATATATATATATATATATATATATATATATATATATATATATATATATATATATAGATATACACAAGCAATTAAATGCTGGCTTTTGTCGCATATTTTTGCTTGCCTAGGAGAAGGTTATCATGCCGAACGAATATATTCTACACTGACTCCCAAAGAAAGAAGGAGGTAATGACTAAGCGCTTAGTATCATTACGAAAAAAAAGAAGGATGATCATCATGGAAAGATAGTATCATAAGGAACGAACATATACTATACTGCACCCCAATAAAAAAGCGGGTTTTACCTGGAAGGATCGACCTTATAACACGAGAAGGCAATGCATGAGAGTATTATGTCATGGTAACAGAGCAGATACTACATGATATACCCACCTAAAACAAGATAATGGTTGTCCATCAGAAGATGGTATAATGCCACCAGAACAAATATAACATTACGCTTTCCCGAAAAGAAAGATAAGCCAACCCCCTAAAACAGGAACAGGTTATTCCTGCGAGGACGGCCTTGTGAAAACAAAACCGATACCACCCTATCCATCCCCATTAAAATATAAAAGGATGATGAATGAAATCATTTTTCATTAAAATAAAAATGCCTAGGCTTAAAAAAATGATTGACTGTACTGAGCGAATTATCTCTCTTTCTCTCCTCTCTCCGTCCCTCACTCTCTCTCTCTCTTTCTATCTCTCTCTCTCTCTCTCTATATATATATATATATGTATGTATATATATATATATATATATATATATATATATATATATATATCCAGTGTTTGAACCTAATAAAAACTGTAAATAAAAACTGATGAGACAATACGTAACAACATCATTATCAGTCTCATTTAAACCTGCATAAGAAGAAATACGAACAAAAGTAAAATAAAAATAAAATTGAAGCAATATCTACACCAGTTTTTTACAACCAACGATACTCACCGAAAGTTCACTCTGTCAATTGAAAAATCAATGTGTATGCTATATTCATTAGAAAAACAAACCAATCTTATTAAATTCCTGGTCAAAGCTCCGAAGATAACATATCATCAATATAGTTGATCATTAATAAAGACAAATAATTACATCTGCTAAGAGAGTGCCAATGATGTGATCAGTTTATACTTGAGATAACAGCTCTTGATTTAGTATTTGACAGAAAAGCAGCATCTCAAACATATTCATTATATATAGAGAATAAGGATCATCAGACTAAGGCACTAGATACAAAAAACTGGGCACAGATATGTTGCTTTTAAACATGATCAATAACACCTTCTATTTAAAGAAACGCATCCTCAATTAAATAATAAGGCAGGAACTTGTAGGAAAAAATACAATAATAACACTGCAGATAATTTGCGATTGTGTATAAAGACAAACAGCTAGACACCATCTACCTATCAAAGCAAAACAAGTAATAAATTACAAATGCTGTTGAATACCTGAATGGGCAAAATAATTAATACAAACAAATAAAAATAAAAGAAGATATTCAGAGTTTAAGAACAGTAAAAAGGGAGAGGGTAAATTGTGCCCGACCTCACATAGGCGACTCATACGTGATGCACTCATTTCTTTTCTTGAAAAAATATCGCTATTCTCTGTTGGCTGTCGTACTCGGCTTACAGTTTAACTAATATCGGTGAAATGCATTTATTTAAATACAATCTATTAAGTAGATTTGAAGTAAATAAGATCATATTAAATTATATATGTTACAGCACTTTTCTGTAAAATGTTCCTCCACAAAAAATGCTTACAAAATTATCTCTCTGTATCAAACAACCATTATTCCATTTTAACTTTTTAACCGACATTAAATAATCTACTGCAGTAAACAAAATCGATGTATACTAAACTGTATTATATCTCCTCAGAGCTTGCTGTTATGAAGGCTTTTATATTACCGTCTTGTGTCTTAAGATATATATATATATATATATATATATATATATATGTATATATATATATATGTTAGTATATATATATGCATATATGTATATGTATAAATATATATATATATATATATATGCATGTATGTGTATACATATATATATATGTATATAAGTATATATATATATACACACACATATATATATAAGTACATATATTTATATATATATGCATATGTATACGTATATATATATATATTAATATATATATACATATATAAGTACATATATATAAGTATATATATATATATATACTTATATATATATGTATATATATATACTTATATATAAGTTCTTATATAAGTATATATATGTATAAGTATATATAAGTATATATATATATTTATATATTAATACGTATATATTTATATATATATGTGTATATATAAGTATATATTTATTTATATATATATATATAATATTTAAATGTTGAATTAAATGAAAGATGATTGAATTATCGTTTAATACTAATCTATCGTGATAGTATAACGAAAATATACTGAATAAAGCAATCAATTCTAGAGATGAAAGATGAGCATATATGAATATATATATATATATATATATTCATATATATATAAGTATATATCTATGTATATACATAAATGTATATATTTATATATACAAGTATATATATATATATTTATACATATATATATACGTATATATGTGTATATATATAAATATTATATGTATATATACATATATATATATATATATATATTCATATATATATGAGTATATATCTATGTATATACATAACTGTATATATTTATATATACAAGTATATACATATATATTTATACAGTATATATATACGTATATATTTGTATATATAAATATTATATATAATATATACATATATATATATACATTTACATATATATATATACACATATATATATATATATATACATATATATATATAGGAATATCTATACGAATACTTATTTATAAGTGTATACCATTATTAATATCAAGGGAGATGCGAGAGCGCTCTATCCCTTAATAGACCACACAGATGCCGTATGCTGGAAATCTTATTTGTTTCACCAATCATAACTCAAAAATCAATAAACCAAATTAGTTAAAACTTTGCACAACATTTTTATTTGATATGTTCTATAAGTGTGTAGAATCTCAGCATCATTACTTAAGGCAACCCAGAGATCCAGAAAGTTTAATCATGAAATTATGTTATCTGTGTGTACGTACGTATGTGCCACTCTGTATCTCATCAACTATTTGATAGATTCAGATGATTTTTGGCAGAGATAGAGGTACTAGTGTCTAGTTGATGTTATTAAAATTTCAGTTTACCATATACCTTGATTAGTCAAACTACCAACTATATCAGTTATGAGAAGGCACTGTATTGAGGCATAGTCTTTACTAAAGTAATGACATGCCATGAAAAATGCCACTATAATGAAATCATATGCCCTTCATAGGGTTAAGATGGAAATCCCCAAAATTTTACACTTTTATTGTCAGCGTACCTCACACACTTCATCCACTCATGCATAGAGATGTATACTGTAGTGATGTGATAATGAAATGGTTTGATTGATAGGTAGTCATACCCGGAATGACAATAAAAGTGTAACAATGGGGGGATTTCCTTGCTGTTGTACATTTAGTGTATATGACTTTTCATCGTAACCCTACTAAGGGCATATGATTTCAATATACTGGCGTTTTTCATGGAATATATATATATATATATATATATATATATATATATATATATATATATATGTATATATATATATATATATACATACATACATATAGATGTAATATCTATATATAAGTATATATATATACACTTATAAGTATATATATATATAAGTATATTGAAGTTTATACATAGAGATATAAGTATATATATATATATATAAGTATATTGAAGTTTATACATATGGATATAAGTATATATATATTTATATATTTATATATATATATATATATATATATATGTATATATATATATATTGATAAGTATATTTAAGCCAACATTTTGGTAATAACACAAAAATTACACATTCTGAGCCAATTAAAAAAAAAAATAATACGTGAAGCTATCTACATTAAAACACAAACACCACAAATTAATAACATCACATATGAACCAAGTGGTAACACTTAAAAATGTTTAACATGATGCGATTTTTTTTCTATGATGCATCCAGGGTTGCTGAATTTAAATCCGTAAACGAGTCTCTGGAACAATGCGGGAAACGTTCTATGTGTGTTTAATTCGCCGCCTTTTTTTAATTCCCGTCTTTCTCCAGCTTGTTGTTGTTAACTTGCTTTTGACACCTCATGATGATTCGACAGAAAATCGAAAAACGTTTGTGAAACATGTAAAACCAATGGAACATTTATTAATTGTGTTGGCGTTGATACCTCTGAAAAATTGTAAATATATAAAAGGTATAATTAAACAAACGAATTTCGTTATTTTGAACAATGTCTGCATAAAAAGTATATATATATATATATATATATATATATATATATATATATATATGTTTATTTATATACATATATTTATAAGTATATATATATATATATATATATATAGATATATAGATATATATATATGTTTATTTATATACATATATTTATAAGTATATATACATATATTTATAAGTATATATACATATATATATATATATATATATATATATATATATATATATATATATATATATATATATATATGAAGCAATCCAACAAATAATATAAGCGTCAACTAATATCTTATAATTAGTGAAACATCCGGATAAAAAAACTGAAGCTCAATATACTGGATAGAGCATTAATATTATAATATAAAATGAAGTAATAAAATAAGGTGTCAATCAAATTTTATTAGAATTCAAAGTTCATGTAAAGCATCCTTAAGTCCTTAGCTCATGAGTTTTCAAAGATAATTCTTCTCTTCAGAGGACCATTACCGCAGTTATACTACTACAGGCAATAAAATTACGCTTTGAAAATATATAAAATTATATACACAAATATATAAAAATACATAACATCAAACATATCAATCCAAAAACATACTTTTGTTGAATCCATACAGTCCATCCAGGTCATACAAGTTGAGAAGCATAATCAGGAAGGACAATCTTTGAAAACTCATGAGCTAAGGACTTAAGGATGCTTTGCATGAACTTTGACTTCTAATAAAATTTGATTGACACCTTATTTTATTACTTCATTTTATATTATAATATATATATATATATATATAAGTCAACCAATTATAAATGTTGATATATATATATATATATATATATATATATATATATATATATAGAGAGAGAGAGAGAGAGAGAGAGAGAGAGATGAGAATACAGATAGGGATAGCATGATCCGACGTAATCGAAAGTGAAAAAGATAGAGCCACAAACTGTATTATTTGTATTCATCAACGGTTCGTCTTTATTGTAATACATCATCAGGATGATGAGCAAATGAAGAAAAATCATACTAGCATCAATTTGATTTGCCAGAAAGCGGCGTGTTTTTGTTGATTTGTGAGTACAAAAAAATGTGAAAGGCAACAAGGCTGCGCGGGAGCAGCAGTCTATAGAATTGTTAAGGAGGAAGGGGGTTCTTGTTAGAAATGTAACAATCACCCTTCCCACGTTTTTTTTGTGTTTATTGTTTACTCACAAACGTTGCTTAATACATAAAACAAAAAAATTTTCTCTCGTTTTTCCATTTATCATGATATTAAGACAATGGACATCGACGTTTGTTACATTTTTGGGGTGTTTGGAAATTAAAAGCGTAAAAATGAAAGGAAAAACACATTTCTCCTAGAAAGTGAATCAAATTGAATTCTAGAAGCCATTGATTTTGTTTTCAAAGGAAGGTTTTTAATTATTTAATATATATTGTTTCCAGGAATTTTTAAGGTGGAATATCGAATCTGATCTACTCGTAACAGAAAAATGTCACTAGTGTAAGCCGACGCACATGCGGCGCTATTCATAAGATGGTGGGTAATAGCTGACCCGGACGTGTGGACTAAACTATTTAAATTATTTATATGGTCCTGGCATATTGCAGGGAGATGTGTTGTTTTATTCTGGATTCAAACCTTTGCACAGTGATTTTCCTATAATTTGATCCACTTGTGACCCCTCAATATGTTTCCATCCAAAACTATCACTATCTTAAGGTTTTAAACTTCATCCATGAATTATTTCCACGTATTTACTCTGATGAGTGTGGAAGTAAGCCGGCTTAGGAGGTGTATGTATTGATTTTTTTCCTCTCATTTTTTTACGTTTTCTTTATTGAATCCCACCTAAAAAAGGTCATGAACGTGTATAGTCATTGGCTAATCAAATATTGTACCACTAGAAATGTATTTAAGTATAAATAGTTGTACTTGTTTGTAATATTCCAATGATCATAGGAAAATCAATGCATCATCATAATTTTGATTTATTTATTTTTCTCAATTTCCTTGTTTACTTTAATTTATAAATACCCATATTTTTCCTTCGTCTTACAAAAAAAATATATTTTTACTCCATTTTGTTTGAATTTTTGTTAGTAACATCAACGTTTAAATAATCATGTATGCGTCGTAGTGATTCAATGAAGACAATTCAGAAAAATGAATGACTAAAAAATGTTGATATGGATTGATTTTTACCTACGTAATTATAATAAAACTAAATAGTATATATGCTTCGCAGCTTTTAACACAAATTCATTGAGCTTGCAATTTAAAACAATTTCAGGGATGATGAATATATATTTTCTATTAAACTCATATATTTATATATATATATATATATATATATATATATATATATAAATATACACATATATTTATGTATATATGTAGATATTGAACATTTCTCATTTTTCACAGCGAATTTATTTTTAAATAATTATTTATATCAATGAACACTATTTTGATGAAGAGCAGAGGGCAGCTTAAACAGTGACGTTTATATAATGATCATACTACTAATATTGATAATAATAATCATACTACTACTACTGATAATAATAATAAATCATAATAACAATAACACCTATAATTGTGCATTTATATTAGTTTCCCATAAGGTTACAATTATTTGTTAAATGTGAAATTATGCAGTATTTTCATCAAAGATATATATATATATATATATATATATATATATATATATATATATATATATATATATATATAGGAAACATTAAAATGCGCGAACATAAATCATAAAAAAGCTAACAGTAATTATTTTATATTAATAGTAGGGATACACTTGTTTCGGTTTTCTGACCATGATTTCTTTTTTTTAATATATTCTACTTAGCAGATGGGCAGCACCTGGATACATATGGTGACTAGATGAACACTCATCAGACAGAGTAATCCGTAGTACTTAAATTAAATAATTTGTATATATATATATATATATATATATATATATATATACATCTCTTCTAGAATCCATTATTGTTAGAATAGCATCTAAACGGAGCAGATAGATTGTATTACTCTAAAAAAAGCACTACTTTCAGAGAACATTACTCCTAGAAAACATAACTCGTAGAAAACATTATATTTAGAAAACATTACTCTTAAAAGAAAATGTTATTGTGAGAGTGGGAACATTATTCGTAGAGAACATTATATTTAGAAAACAGTTCTCATAGAAATAAATTGAACAGTTATAGTGAGAACACCACTCTTAGAAAACATTACTCCCTGAAGAACATTACGAATAGAAAGAACTTCTAGAAACACTTCAGAATTAAATTGGTTCTTACATAATAACATCACTGTTGCCTCTTGGCAATGCTTAAGAATACTTTTACAATGGCGCTTAAATACAATATTTTCCAACCCTAACCAGGATCATCTTTTCTAATTACTGATAAACACATACGTTATCTATGTGTATACCTACCATAACCTTAATATCGAGCATATTCTAATAATTTACAGATGCGTACATTTCGCAGATAAGAGTCCCACACGTGATTGATTTTAACGTATTCTACTCGGGTTCTATGATTAAACGTGACCGCACATATCTTACTTCAGTTATTTCAAGCGCGAAGAATATATATAACCGTCTAATTTCTTTAGTCGTAAGAGTGAAGAGTTATCTGAATCTGAAGCGGTAACACCGCTGTGAATGGCTTTTAATCAAATTTAGAGTCATGAATGGGTGTTCAGGTGCACTGTTTAAAATTATATTCCGCAAGAAAGCTTGATATGATGCTAATCCTTTTCCCTCAACCTTAGAATAGACTATAACAAAACTGTGATTACACATAAGTCGTTTATCTTATTCGCTATCAACTCTTGAATATGATGTAAGGCAGGAACCCAGAAGTGGTATCGGTTGCTAAAATAGACAAGCCTTTTCCGGTGTAGCTGATCAATATATTTCTGATCGATATGCAGATTTTTTTCTATTTTATGTTACCTGCATTGTGTAGCTATTATAAACTTTCGTAAATATAAAAATAGTTGGTACGAAAGAGAATGTAAGTAAAGTAATCGAAAAAGACAAATCAATGTGGTTGAACTCGAGAACCAATGGTTAATCTCTGATAAACCACTTTCGCGATAAAGTGTTTATATCGCATCATGCATTGCACACCTCAAAATTTCACTTTTTCTGTTCCTGTATTTCTTAAGTGGAGTTGCATGAAATAAATGACCGAATAAAGAAAGTATTTTTCACCTAGACTTTTTAGCAAAATATCTAGTCTTGTATATCAATAGAGGTCTAGTAAGAGAAGACGGATCATTATATTTCGTAAGAATTTTACAGACAAATAGTTGGACTCATTTGGAATTCAAAATTATATTACCTGTAATTAACTAATGATCTTCCCCCAAATTACTGACCATACTTAATGGTCTTCATCTTCTGTACTATAAAAGTGTTGCAGGACCGACCGACCGTTGGGGGTGATCGATCTGCCACACTACTAAGAAAAGGTGGACACAGGCAAGTTACGGCAATGGCAAAGAAGAGAGGACAAACGCTGGTGAAAAGTTCAAAGAAAGGCTGTTTATTTACCATATGGTAATAACAAGTGAAGTGAAGTGAGATGGCGTCGCTGGATCACGAGAGACTGGAAAGACAGTAGTGGCGTCTCTGGTGACAGCAAAACTGGAACGGCAGGAGTGGCGTCGTTTCAGAGGAAGTCTGGGTAGTTGTCTATGGATGTTGGCAAAGTACCCGTGCCTGTCGCTGGCTGGCAGAAAATTATTGCAGTAGTTTGAGTGAGTAGTAGCCCTATTGGGGAAGTAAGATTCAGCTAGTCTTGTGTTGTAGAGTTTGGAGAGGTCAGGGGACTATTCAACAGAGCCTTTCTTTATTACAATTACAAATATAAGATCAGGCTCACTAGCTTTGGAGGTGTCAAGGTTGTTTTATAATATCTCTGACCTTGGATGGGGTGGTGACCATTTTTTTTTAAGTGTGGCTTAGGTCCGCAATTGGAATTTAAGGAGTCCAAAGTAAGGTTTGAGTCGAAGCGCATGACAAGTACGGCAGCCTCATCAGTTGCTGTGCAAACGACATCATTGTGGTTTGATAGTTGGGGAATCGTTGACTGACCATTGTTCACCACATTGTTGTAGATTATTTAGAAGTCGCGAGTACCTTGTTTCTCTGATTAAATGCGTGTTTTGGTTATCTCTGTATACCTTCTCTTTGCTTCACCTATCACTACTTTACACTTTTTTCTTTACTCTATCAATTTCTGTATATTAACAGCTGACTTATGGCGGCCGAAATTACGGAATCCTTGCTGCCTCTCAGCAATGGTAGCTGCACATTCCGAGGTGAAACATTGAGTAGAGTGGGGCTTGCTGGAGAATCTTCGCATGAGGACATAGGCTTCGATGCCTGTTTTGACCTATTCGATTAACTCATTTGCACATTGACCAGCAAGGAAGTGAGAAGGTTTCTCTCCATAGAGCCTCGCTGATGTGATCTCTAATGGACTCAAAATCAGTCTGCTCGTAGAATCTATTTGTGTTGAGCAAAGGCTCATCAACTTTTTGACAAGATTTTAGGGTTATATGAATCATTACCACACCGTGATCAGCATCCCCGAGTAGTCTATGGCTTTTGTCACACACACCTCTGGTAGTGAGGTCAAGAACAGGTATACATGTGAGGCTTGCTGGTGTACTCGATCGCGGATGTGGGTCATGAAATTGATAGTCTGAGAGTGGGAGTTAGCTAAGGAGAAAGTATACGTAGAGATGTCGGCTGCGCCAGCAAAGCTGGAGGATTCCAACCAGTCACGGTGGTGTTCATTACATACAAATACATGTATGTAGACATTTGAGTCGAGTGAGAGTGCCAAACTCGAACGTGAACGGTATTAGAAACATCCAGGTCGGTCGAAATGTTAATGTTATATGAAGCAAAAGAGTCTTTAACAAACATCTGATTTACTTTATTATATTTCATGATGGCTTGGTCACTGAATTCACAACTAAAAAGTGGAAATAAATGCAATATTTTTATGTTTTTATTTTTTTACTACTTTTCTCATAAAATATATTGTGATCTATTGTATTGCGAAGAATTGTTCTAAAAAATAAATCATTTTTCAGATATGTTAATCCATTTAAACATAAACGTAAAGTGTAAATATTTATTTTGAAAATACGCCTGCCTAGTTTTCCTAACATATTTTAATATAATATAGCTCTAACTGTTATTAATCGTGAAAGACAAAAAATATATCAACTTAATATTTACTTTCGAAAAGCATACTTATTTGGTAGTAGTTAGTTAGCATTTTTGGTCATTTGTCTGGAGTAACGAACCTGTTAAATTCCAATACATCTGTGATTACCGAGTCATATGTTAAATTGAAAGTGACATGTTCGCAAACACACGCACTCACGTGTGATCTTGTGTTTACATTCTAAAAAAATCTGTTAACGGCACGTCGACAAAAGTAAAGATTATACATATATTATGTATATGTTTATTATTTACTCACTAGGAGTTATCACACTGGTCATCGTCAGTGATCGCCCACTGCCAACAACCTGTGGTATTCCCTGAAGTCTGAGTGACAACAAGTCTCCTCAGACTTCCAGTATGCTCCACTTCTTTTCGTTCATCACCGCTGATGACCTTGCGGTATCGCAACAGCCACCTACCATCGATTTCCTACTGATAAAGGCCATTGGTCCCATCTGGGGCCCGAGTGGCAACAAGCCTCCCCAAGGTCCCAGAGCTGTCCGCGCTCTTCCAGTGGAGGTCTGGTTTGCGCTTTCCCTCCTCGACACTCTGTCCATAATTTTCGTGGTGTCAGCCTATGCTTGCGCCTCTCTCGTGCGGTTGTATTTTCCCCGGTTCTGTTGTCTTGTGCTTCCATGTGTTTGTTCTCCATTCGTTGCTTATGTAGGTTGGTTTCCGCATCCGAGGACATTTCTCAGGATTACAGCTGTTTTGATCATTACTGTCCTTGGAATGGTCTCAGTTATCCCTTTGATTCCTATTTCTCCTAGTCTTTTTCTCCATGTTTTTAGGGACTGTTCCTAGTGCTCCTATGATTATTGGTGTTATATTGACTTTCTTCATGTTCAATATTCCTTTCAATTCTCTGGCAAGTTCAGTATATTTGCCTCTTTTTTCCGTCTCTTTGATCTTCACTCTGTGGTCCGCTGGAACGGCAAAGTCTACGATTTTGCCGGATTTTTCTTTCTTGTTGATTATTATCATATCCGGTCTCATTGCAGTTATGGGTGTGTCTGTTTGTACATTCATATCCCATATGATTTTGTGTTTTTCATTTTCTAGAACAGTTTCTGGTTTGTGTTCGTACCGTTTTTTTGCATATTCGAAATTCAGTTGTTTGCACATTTCCCGGTGTACTTCTTTCCCCACGCTGTCATGTCTATTCTTGTATTCCTTTTGGGCTAGCTTGCTGCATTCACTTATTATATGATTTATCGTTTCGTCTCTTTGTCCACATAATCGGCATTTGCTGTTTTCCTGGGTTTCATCTATCTTTGCTTTAATAAAGTTTGTCCTAATCGCATTGTTCTGTGCGGCCGTCAGCAGCGATTCCGTTTCTCTGTTCAAGTGTCCTTTCCTTAGCCATGCCCAGCTGTTTTGATTGGTTTCATCGCTTGTGAGTCTTATAAAGCGTCCATGTAGTTGTTTTTCTTCCCACTTTTCCTTTCTTGTCTTTTTGTTTCTGGTTTCAGTGCTTCCGGGGTTGTTTGTTGGGCTGGTGTCTCTTGCTGTGGTGATCAGTCTTTCCGTGTTCTTGGTTACATATTTCTCCAGCTCCTTTTTGGTGTCTTCCACACAGTCTTCTATACTTATCAGTCCTCTACCTCCTTCATTTCTTTTAATGTAGAGTCTGTCCGTATCGTCTTTTGGGTGCAATGCATTGTGCATAGTCATTAGTTTTCTAGTCCTCTGGTCAAGGTGCCTGAGTTTTTCTTTTGGTCCAGCCTATGAATGGTCCAGAGTATCTTATTAGTGATACAGCCCATGTGTTTATCCCTTTTACTAAGTTTCTGCTATATAGTTTAGTTTCTAAGAGTTTCCTTATTCTTCGTAGATATTCTTTTCCAATTGTCTCTTTTATTTCAATATATTTGAGTGTGTCTGCTTCCAGAACTCCCAGGTATTTATAACTAACGTGTTCTCCTAGCGCCCTCATCTCCTCTTGGTTGGGGAGTTCTATACCTTCTGTCGTCTCCAGTGTTCCTCTTTTAATCTCTAACAGTGCACATTTTACTATTCCAAACTCTATTTGGATATTCTGGCTGAATATCCTGGTAGTATTTATCAGCTTTCCCAGTTTTTTTGTTTTTTTTCAAACAGTTTAAGGTCATCCATGTACATCAGGTGGTGTATTCTTTGTTCCGTATCCGTAAACCTGTATCCGGCATCACACTTTCTGAGTATGTAGTTGAGTGGCATCATGGCTATTATAAACAATAGTGGTGATAGAGAGTCTCCTTTAAAAATGCCTCTCTGTATTTTTATCTCAGACAGGTGTTGTCCTCCGGCTGTCAGTTTAAGTCTCCATGTTCCATTGGTTTCTGGATGAGATTAATAATCCTGTCTGGTATCTTGTATATTTTAAAGCATTCAATTATCCATGTTTGGGGGATTCTGTCGTAGGCTTTCTTGTAGTCAATCCATTCCATGGTTATTTTCTTTTGTCTGCTCTTCACATCTTTCAGGGTCTTTTGATCAATGTATAGTAGATCATGTGCCCCTCTTTGTCCTTTCCGGCATCCTTTTTGCTCCTCGGGGAGCAGTCCACGTTTGTCCAGGGATTGGTAGATTTGTTCTCTCAGTTGTGCTGTGAGAATTTTCCACATTATTGGTAGACATGTTATCGGTCTGTAGTTGCTGGGGGTAGTTCCCTTTTTGGGGTCTTTTTGTATTAATGCTGTTCTTCCTTCCGTCATCCATTCTGGTACGTCTCTTTTGCGGATACATCCACTCAGTTTCTGCGCTAGTTTTTCATGCAGGGTCGTGCATTTTTAAAACCAGTATGCATGTATTCCATCGTGGCCTGGTTCTCTCCAGTTTGCCATTTGTCTTAGGGTTTTCTTGATCGTTTCTTTGTTAACTTCTGTTTCGGTTCCTTGTTCGATTTCCTGCAGTTCATCTTTCATGTTTTTCAACCATTGGCCATTCTTGTTGTGCTTTTTTGGATCCTCCCATATCTTGCTCCAGAATTGTTTTGTTTCTGTTGGGTTCGGTTGCTCTGTTGTTGTTGTTTTTACTCCATTTACGTTTTTGTAAAACTGGCTTTCCTTGTGTTCAAAGGTCCTGTTCTGTTTGCTCTGTTCTGATTTGTACCTGTATCGTCTCAGTCTTCCTTCTATTGCTGCTATCTTTTGTTTTATTTCTTCATGTTTCTCATTTAGTTTTTCCTTGCGTTTCTGATTTTTGCTTCGTAATCGTGTCATGCCTTCCTTCCTTCTGTTCACGGTTTTAGCTTCTTTCCGAAGTTTGGTGATCGTGGTTTCCAGTCTGATTTCCCATCCAGGTGTTGTCGGTCCTCTCTTTTGTCAATTCTCTTCGTTTCTTAGTTTCATAGTTACCGATTTTCCCTTGCATATATCAGGTTGTTTAGGTCCGTAATAGTTTATGTTGGGATGTGTGTGAGGAGTCTGTTTACTCTTTCTGTTTCTGCTTTAAACTTCTTCGCTACTTTATTCCTGAGAGATGGGAGTTTTGTTTTGTTTTCTAACATGTATCGTCTAATGTTCTCCACTTCACTTGCTTCTTTTTCGTTGAGTTCTATCTCAGCAGGGTCTGTGGTTCCGCAGTCTTCTATCTCATCTGGTTCTGTGATTCCGTAGTCTTCAATCTCTTCAGTTTCAGTGTGTATGTTTTACCCGTCCTCTTCCTGTGGTTTCTCCTTCGGTGGTGCTTCTTGCTCCGTTTCGCTATTAATCTTCTGTCTGATTTCCGTCAGTTCCATCTCCGAGAACCATCCTCGCTTGAGGATCTGTCTTGCTTGATCTGCTATCCTTTGTCTCGTTGTATGGTAGTCACTAGCAATGTCCTAGAGATGTTTCATTCGTTTTCGGTAGCCTGTTTCTGTGAGGTATCGGCTTTTATAATAGCGCTCCATCACCAGTCTGTTCTCGTGGTCCATTTCTTTCTATATCTTTTCAGTTTGCTGTTTTCGCTCTGGTTTTATTGTCTTTGGTCTGTGTCCTTGTCATACCTGGAATCAGAGAGGTTACTTACCTGTTTCATGTCCGTTGTCTTGTTTCTGAAATGAGAAGGACCAACATTCGCAGGATGCGGACCGGGTCCCCCATGTTGGCTAACGAGGGAGCACCTGCCCATCATAACACTCAGGTCTTTCTCCTGAGTCCCACGGCTTGTATTGATATTATTGTGCATTATTCATATGTTTGGTGTGTGTGGCCACACCAGGCCCATGCTTGTTCTGCCTGTGGTTCTGTCACCGGGATAGTGATTGTCTCATTCATTTTAATGAGTGATATTGTGCACTACCCCACAAAAATGTATATATATATATTTATATATATATATATATATATATATATATATATATATATTCATATATATATATGTATATATTTATATGTAATATAAGGACATATAAGTTTTATTAGCTACTCCATGATAGCAGATGCAGGAAGACGATAGGTTCCCCTCCACTTTTCTGCTTTGTGCATTACCGATGTATTCTTGATTGTAGTTCTAAGGGATGGGGGGTTCGATTTCCGCTTCTACGAATTCTTCATTGATTAAAACGTAATTTTGTATATTAGGGGCGCATTTTTATCCAGAAGTTTGGGCATCAAATTTCTTCTAAAAGTGATACGCAAATATCAAAACCACTTTTTTTTTACTTTTCTTTTGTTAAACAAAATGCACATAAAAAAGAAGAATTAAACATATACGTCTACTTATCTATTGGGTTCCTCGTGTTATTAAGTGCAAGTATGGACTTATGGGATGTGTAAGAGGGTCGATTTCCGCTTGTACGAATTCTTCATTAATTAAAACTTAATTTTGTTGTTTAGGGGCTCATTTTTATCCCCAAATGTATGGCATCAAATTTCCTCTAAAAGTGATACGCACATATCAAAACCACTTTTTTTTACTGTTTTTTTTTGTTAAACAAAATGCACAAAAAAAGAAGAATTAAAAATATACGTCTACTTATCTATTGGGTTCCTCGTGTTATTAAGTGCCAGTATGGCATTATGGGATGTGTGAGAGGGTCGATTTCCGCTTGTACGAATTCTTCATTAATTAAAACTTAGTTTTGTTGATTAGGGGCCCATTTTTATCCAGAAGTTTGGGCATCACATTTCTTCTAAAAGTGATACGCACATATCAAAACCACTATTTTTTACTGTTTTTTTTTGTTAAAAAAAATGCACAAAAAAAGAAGAATTAAAAATATACGTCTACTTATCTCTTGGGTTCCTCGTGTTATTAAGTGCCAGTATGGCATTATGGGATGTGTGAGAAAGTCGATTTCCGCTTGTACAAATTCTTCATTAATTAAAACTTAATTTTGTTGATTAGGGGCCCATTTTTATCCAGAAGTTTCGGCATCACATTTCTTCTAAAAGTGATACGCACATATCAAAACCACTTTTTAAAACTTTTTTGTGTTAAACAAAATGCACATAAAAAAAGAAGAATTAAAAATATACGTCTTCTTATCTCGTATTATTATTATTATTATTATTATTATTATTATTATTATTATTATTATTATTATTATTATTATTATTATTATTATTATTATTATTATCATTACTATTACTATTATTATTAAGTTTTATTATTTTAATTATTTGTATTATATATTTATATTATTTATTATACCTTTTCCCTTCTTCCAATTTAAATTTGCATATATTCATACATTTTTGGAATCTTTACCATAGTGAACGGAATAGAAAAAGGGTTTAAATGAAATGTGCAATAAATAAATGTTAGCATAGGATTATTTGTGTTTTAACTGATTTTTAAGCTATGTGTTTGCGGTAAAAACCAACAGTGTAAACTTTCGAAAGAAAATGAATATGTTTCTCTCATATTGATTCGAAAATTATTCCATTCTTTCATGTTGTTACCATTTCATGGATCTCATGGATCATTACAGTTGCATTTTATGTGGAGCACTCGAGTTATAAATTAACTGCTTTAAAAAAATTGCATAGGAAAAACACATTATTGGAACTCATTTTCGCTCTGTGTTTCCATGTAAAATAATTTAAGTGTTTTTACTTACCGTGTTTAATAGATTATTGTAGTCTTGCAGTAAATACTTCTAATTATATAGAAAATATATGTTGAAACCTCTATACCCTTCTTTTATACATACTTCAGAAAGTCAATGGAAAATATGGCAATTTTGCCGAGTCAAGTTTGAAAGAAATAGAAGATTAATAATTTGATGACAATTATTAATTAGTAGTTGAGAACAAATTAAATTTGTAAAAGTAATATTAGTTATATTTTGGAAATGAACAAAAGTAATAACTACTGTTTTATTGAATAAATATTCTTCTGAGAAAAACGAACAAATTGTTTCATAGTTATATTTTAAAAAAAGAACCAGGATTAAAACTCTGACCCCTGTTTCGCCGATTGTATATATATATATATGTATATATATATATATATATATATATATATATATATATATATATATATATATATATATATATATATCTATATATATATATATATATATATATCTATATATATATATATATGTGTGTGTGTGTGTGTGAAATAAATAATGTATATATATATATATATATATATATATATATATATATATATATATGCATAAATATAGCATTTATAAATATCGAAATCCTATAAGTATTCATTTTAATCTTCTTTCCTTAAACAACAGTGAATACTAGTTTAAGCTGGTAAGTTATTTAGGCGTTTTTCTCAGTAACAGAAAGTAATAATCTGTCTAAAAATGTGCAAATGAAGGTAAATTACAGAAAATAAGGGCTACAAAAACTTTAATTTTGCTTACAACATAATGAAAGTAATTTTATCACTTTAGGTCATCAATAGGTACATAACATCTCGCAATGTCTTACATGATGATGCTAATTTTTTGTGTAAATAATACATCCAGCCGTAGAAAAAATACATTAGATAATGTCCTATTTAAATCAAATATTTTACTTTAAAACAACACCATATGAATACGACTTTATTTTAGGAAGATTTTTAAAAACGCTAAATGGAACGCGGATGTCTGCACCTCTTAAAGAATGCAAAGATCGGTGACGTCAACGATTCTATCATGGACAGCGGCACCGGGGGAGGGGGCTCAAGCCCCCCCCACTAATTGACTTAGTCCGCCCACTTTACGGTCATCAATAATGAAGTTATATATGCATGTGTTTAACCGCCCCCACTTTTTAGGAGACCCCCCCTCCACACTTTTATAATTGTCCCGCCGATCCTGGCTATGGCTGCGCTTAATCCGACAGTAAAATTCAGCTTTCAATAGTTATAAATATGTATGAGGTTATGCCATCTACTGTGTTCGATCGAACACGTTATTCTTGCATGTGTATTCTCTTTTGATGGTTGTTCCCTTATCATCGACGGTGGGGTTGCACAACCTTTTAAGCTGACATCTCGAAATCATCATTTTTGTAAGTGAATAGAGTGAACTGTACATCTAAAGTCATATCACCAACTGCGATATAATTCGTGACTGGATATTTAATCTTTTATTTGAGGTTGCACATATAGCTGATGGGACAAGGGTAGGCATTGTTTTAGTTTCATGACAGGGGGATTCTATTTAGAAGAATAGTAGGAAAAGTGTAACTCTACACCATACGACCTACAGAAAAAAACATCCTATTTAAGCGCTTTTATATCTACAGGCTACACAATTTGGTAGTAAAAGTTTTAATAAAATGATTCATTAGGAATTTAAACAGAAGATCTGTTTGGCATATAAATTAAACATAACCAATTCTCGATTACTAGGCGGTATTTATCACATAGTTTCAATCAGGTAGCGTATTTAAAGACATACGCCCAAATATATTTTTAATGCAAGATTGATATTGTGTGTTAGCGGAGTCGGTAATTCAACATGGACATTTGTTTATGCTGAAATAGCCAATATGTAATAAATAAATAATTACTTATTGTGCATCATATGAAATTGTATATTACTTTGCAAAAACATACTTTACAAAAAATGTCATGTCTATAATATACTATTTCTAAGAAATGCCCTTTTAAAAATCTGTAAATGGCCACCGGATGATGATCGAGTAATGCCTTATTGAACGTAACAAAGAGGAATTACTAATTTAGATTGCACACAAGAGTGGGCGACGCCCCTTCTAAGTGGGAACCAACTGATTAATAGATAAGGTAGCGCATGCTATTTAAAGACACCCACCCACATATATGTTTAATGGGAAATAAACATTTTATGATTGCGGATGAATAGATAAGTTAGCGCATGCTATTTGGGGATCGATAGATAGTAATTCTCACGAAGCGTTAGTGAGTGAGTAGAAACATCGCCAATATTCACTCACAAAGCTGTAAGTAATTATTTAATTATTCTAATGTGTTCATGTAAATTTTCAGGTGCAGACATCCCAAGATATACATAACCATTTTTGTAGCGCGAACATCTTCAAATAAAAGTTACTTTAGAATGTATATTTTCAGCAGACTTCCCAAATATACAGAATGTATTTCTACTAACTTAAGAAACTAGTAAAAATGAAAAAAATCTTATTACATATACTTCAACACGTTATCAGATCTGGAATTGCTGATTATTTTACAGTAAATTAATATACGAAACTGATTCCTCACTTAAAAGTCTAAAATAAATCATCTTTACGACAACTTTTCTTATGCTGTTCACATGTAATCATCCAGAAAAACGCAGAATTACATTTTTACTTTGAGGTAAAATATTGCAGCTATAGAATTACATTGTTGTGTATAAATATAATAGATTAGTTAAATAATCTCAATCTATAAAAGTCAGGAATACAAAAAAATGTTATTTAAATTAAATACATAAATGAACAAGCCGCGCGTGCGTGGTCCCCCTCTGTATGTGACTCGATGTGACGACTGTAAAATGCAATAACTTTGGGCAATTTGGGGTATTTCTGACCCCCTTTGACCCCTGAGGTCAAGGATGCTCATTTTATATCCAGAATATTTGCCTCTACATTTTGGCTGAGTCTCAGAAAAATTGAACGAATGGATCAAATATTATGAGAGAAAAGGGTCATTGTTGCTATTTTGGGGGCTTTTCACCCCCTGGGGGCGCGAACCAGATTTTTTCTAAGGTCAGCGATACTTATTTTCTATTAGGAACAATTGCCTCCACCTTTTGGCCAAGTTTAAGAGAAATTGAATGGATGGCTGAAAAGTTATGGAGCTAAAAATGTCATGTTTTTGGCATTTCGGGGCCTTTTGACCGCCTGGGGGGCTAACCAGATTATTTTTCAAAAAATCGGAGAATGTCACTTTCTAACCTGACCAAACATACAACTTAATGCAAAATTTCCGAGAAATTCAATGGATAGTTGCGGAGAAAAATCAGGATGGACGAACATGCCTCAAAACATAAGTCCCCCGATTTTATAAATCGGGGGACCAACAAATATTCATTTATTTATCTTGGTTTTTAAAGCAACTTTACCTTATCAATTTAAATTTGTCCGATATTTGTTATAAATCTTTCCGTCAGATATAAGTTTTTACAATTTAAATTAAACGGCACGACAATCTTTTCCAATACATTTCAGAACCGCCATAAATCACTTAAACGACACGAAACCCAATAATAAATGGAATATAAATTTCCCCGAACCAAGCCCTTCAAATCATGAGCGAGAATCAATAACGAATCTTATGTATATTGGTAAGAATAGAAAAACGAACGGAATTGCAAATGCCATTAATATTTACACATTGTATTTATTTATTTATGGGCAAATAATTTGTCAAACGTCGAAACAATGGTAATACCGTTGAAAACCTGTGCAAAATACAAAAAAGTAGAACTAATATAATTGGCGTTAGAGAATAAACAGGTTGACAAATCTTTTCGGAAACATCCCGTACAAAATACAAACAATCAATTTGATGAAAGAATTAATGCATGTATTAAATTTGATAATGGATTATATGATTTATCCTTACCCCACCAAAAGTTACAGAAACTTTTTCTGGTTAATATTCTAAATACTTTCGATGAAGACACCACTTTTCAGATTAGAAAAATATATAGAAAAGATTATTTGTTCATTATTGATAAAGGGGGTATGTTTTCTCTGGACGTAATTAATCTCTATTTTCTCGATAAGTCATTAGTAAAGAAAATCCCGTTTTCTTTTTTCTTATTCTTCTGCTTACAATCATTTAAAAATTGACCTATATAAAAAAATTACTGTACAAAATAATCTTTAATGCTCGCATTATTATGTGTTCAATTTATCTGTGTAAAAAGGATTAACAAAAATATGATGCAACCATTGTTGAAAATTGGCCAAAAGAATCAGTCAACCTGTAACAACGTTGCTAAGATTCACTGCCTATAATCCGTGCACCCGGATTGTTCTAACTCTTTAATAATTATCAACACACGGCTCTCGAGAGACTTCCTAGTAATCAACAACACACTGCTGAGAACGTTATAAAAATGAACTAACAAAACTGAACACATGAGCCTCGAAAACTGTGATTTGTACAAATTAAGTTCAGTCACTGTGTTTACAATTATCAAAATATGCTAACATTCTTATAATAGACAGGGTTTCTGTTTTATAAGTATAGTTTCAATATCATTACAATTATGTTTAACATGGAGACAATACGATGTTCCATCGAGTACGTCTTTACGTATTTAGAAGTTTTGTACATATGCATGTCTCTTATATTTGTATAGATTGTAATGTGCAGGAAGAACAAAATATGCAATGAAACAAGGACCACTTAAGTTATATGGTGTAATGTGCGGCCAGAGTGGAGCCTCTCCTCATTGACCAATTAGCTGACGTAAAAGACAAGTGAAATAAAAGAATAGTAAATACTACTCTTTTTCTCCAATCATCTTCGAGGCGAGACGATGTGCGATTATTAGTCTTTTCCATATCGTATACTTTTCTCATCACTGACTGGCACCTCTGATATCTTCACAAACACTGATACATAAGCCGAGAAAAATGTTTACGCAGAATATTGTCCAAAGTCGAGATAAACAGGCGTATGCATTTATTAACGAGACCAAACTTAATACAACAATGTATATTGTTTTAGATAATTTATCTCATATCTTACGGAATAATGGTTGCACCTAGATAATAGGCAAGTTAGACTTGTTGTATGGTGTCATTTGTATGCAAGGCGACATGACAATGGTGAGTGCGGACGTTTGTCGGATGGAATCTTACCCTCGCATCTGAGTAGAAAACACCCCGGGTTGGAAACGTTGTATTTATATCATATTTTCATAGCCGTGTTTCACTCTTTTAGTTCACGTATTTTTTTTTTGATAAATATAGAAAGACTCGCCATTGGCATTGTCAAAGATGATACGAAAAGCATGTTAAAGTACCAAAAGGATTGAGCCAAAGTCTCTCTGCGATAAATATTTTCGTTTTAATAGAACTCTTTTAAAGAATTATTAAATTTATTTGTTTAATTTTTTAAAAAATATATTCACCCCAAACATGCCACATTGTAAATGGGACTTAAGTGTATACAAACCATAACTCCGGGAACATCCTACGTAGGGAGTTTAGCAGCGAAATTTCTGTTCACATTACATTTAAATTTATGTATGTTAGTACAGCGATAAAAGGAGGAAACGGAGGGAAATCTAAACGCTTACAGTTCGAGGGAATACATTTTACGTTGGTTACCATACCGGGACGTCACTCTCAAATCTTCAACAGGTAACCAAACTGTTCAGTGTAACTACCATGAAACTACCGTATAATGTTTCGCTTTGTGTGCCCTTTAATTAACCACGTTTATAGAGACAAACTTTATAAACAGTCGTAACATTTCTACATGTATGGTCAATGAATTATTCAAACTCAGAATTACGAAAATTCAATTTAAGTCAATCTTTGATTGTCTGTGGTTTTACTAAGGCGGTACAAAAACAATCAGTCTCAAGTGTAATATATCTAATAGAAAAATAGAAAAGAGGTGAATTCTAATTTAGTCTATTTTTCTGTTCAATTATTCATTCCGTGCAACTCTAACAGTCGACCATTAAATAAATTCATTTGCAAAGTTATGTTTTCATTTAATTAAGATGTCATTCATATTTTTTGTGTTTTTTTTTGTTTTTGTTTGTGCATGTCAAATCGAATACTATTAGTTTTGAGTATTCACGACTGAGAATGCATTGTATTACATATTTAATTTTACCGAAGAGAAATATGAAGCTAGCGGGGTAATAATTTCATTGTGTTCACTGTTGCAAATCAAAGTATTTTTATTATATAGTTTTTATTACGTTTTTCGTAATCTACTGACCATTAAAACAACTTACTTGTATGAAGTATATACAGGTTTCGATTTTTGAAGTATAAAATAGGTTATCATAATAGACCGTCTTAATGTATGTATTATTTATATTATTCCGACTACTTTTTTTTACTTTTAGATGTTAGACTCATAACAGTTCGGCCAGTTTTAACTCCGACTTTCTTCAAGTACATCTTGTCGAATTCGAGAATTTTTTCGTCAAACTTGGAAATTTTTATAGATTTTAGTACGGAACACTTTATTTAATTGAGAAGGGTAGCTTGCTGTCATTCTGTCAGCCATGACCGGTTACAAGTCTTAAGTAATTAGTAATTGTATTCTTAGTATCGCCAGCACTGAGGATTGAACCATCAGCTCCCAGGAAAGTGTCACTTAGAACTTATTAGCATTTATCACTTATATCCGTAGCGCCACATGTCATTGTTGACAATTTTAGTATGACCTTTAGGAGCCTTAAACTTACCTTCGTTTTAGGTGTTTCGTCTTGCAACTTATCATTATACAATACTCATTATTGTTACATAGTACTTGGAAAGGGGCGCGGCACCAAAAGGGGATTTGTCACATAACACTTGAAAATGAAAGTCTCTTACCGAAAACAATACGAACGTTTATGAAAAGTCTCGAAGCGTTTTCAAACTTTTAAAGGACACATTTTTGATAGGCGTTTTTATCAGGCACTTTTAAGCCTTTAAACTGTCAGTCCCTTTTAACATGACTTTTTAAGCATTTTACTTATCAAAATATTTTTCGTTATAACATACTTATTTTCAAACATTTCAAATTAAGCATGGTGCACGTTTTCTTTCAGTGTTAAGTCTTTCGAAGTTTTACAGATCATAACACAAAAAATGTGCACCACATAACAGTTACCATACATTTTTTCGTCGTCTGGTTGTGATTGCCGTTGGTGCCGTCGGTTTCCATTACGTATCTCTGGCCGTGATCGATGTTGGTGATCTTTGATCTGTGGATACAACTTAATAGACAGGCAGAAAACAAGCGCGGAGACAATTTTCCTCAGAGAGAGATTCAAGTTTGTATTCTGTTCTTCTTTGTGGAAGGGTTTTATCCATTCGTTCGCTCGATTCTCATTACTAATTATTGTTGGATGCAACGATGCACGGGGATATTTGCTGGATCTCAAAGAGATCCAGTCATTACAACGAGCGACTACATCGTCGATTTAGCCGCGTTCACTTCCAAAGCCTCACCTCATTTCATTTGAGGACCCATAGAAAGGTCAACCGCCCGGCTCGCTTCCCAAACCGTCACTCTTTCAAAAACCTTAGCTTCTCACAAAGAAGGAGTGATGGCACAGATCCACACGCGTGACAGTCATGCAACAGCATTTCCTTCACTAATGTTTTCTGACCTTTTCTGACCCTAGATTTCTTGTGTCGCGTCGAATCTTTCAAAAACATGATTGACTCATAACGGTCCCCTTCGGTGCATGTCAGCTTGACCTGCAGTCATTGGCTTCATTTGACCCCAGCCATAATTAACACTAGTTGATTTAATCGTATCTACACATATCGTGGTCCCATCCGTAATATAACATTATTACTATATATTAAGAAGAGACAAGATGCAGCTGGAGAAGGTCGACAGTTATATTGACCGAAACATTAGGATATCAACATCCAAGATGCGATAAGCAATTCGAATAATCACAATAATAACAATTATCTATCATTATCTGAAATAATTTCGCAACGATTTAATTATATTGCTGAGGTGAACTTTCTCGGAAAATCTGTTTTACATGAACACAAGGCGTGAATGTTAGCTTCTAAAATCGATCATTAGAATACCTGTTTGATTTCTGATACATAAAAAAAAGAAGTAAACTATATATTTTCGTGGAAGTAAGCACTCTAAGGTGAGATGCTGTGTTATACATTTGTAATCACAAATGGTAATTTATTACCTTAACATGGACGTAACTGTCATGTATGTGTTTTATCTTCTTTTCTTATGTCTGGTGTGCTCATGAGTGGGTATTTTAGAGTAAACAATTGTGTTTTTCGGGTAATAAATACTAAAAATAAACATAACTGTCTTAAAATTATATATATTTGTGCAAGAAATACATTCGATCTAATTTAATCAATTTTATTGCACGCTGGGGAAGGCAATATCCTAAAGAAATTTGAAATGTTTATAAAAAAATATAAATATTGTAAGCAAATAGCAGAACAAGCAGAAGAACGAGAAGAGTATCTAAAGAAAAAAGGTAAGACATAAAACAAATCTTAATTTAATTTGAATCAACATTTAATTAAATTAGTCCAAGGATTGGCAGAAAGTAATTTCCTGATTAGTAATGAATCATATATTGTTATAATTAACGGAATTAAGTGACCACAAATTACCACTCAATTGAAAAAAAAGCTTATTTTGCCAAAGTGATATATTCATTTTTAATTCATGCTTAAACTATTCTCAGAGCTCATTGGTACTCTCTTGTATGTGATATAAATTCGCAACTACAATATACAGAGACTCGAATTTTTTTCTTGAATCCGTATAGCAGTTCGGTGATTGATTGAAATTTCAACATTGTCCGATATTTTATCAAAAAAATGAAAAAGTGTACTACACTGAATTCCATCGAAACATTAATCCCCTGCCGGCTATACCATGGTAGTTTCAAAGCCAGTCAATTAATATTTGCCATTATATTAAATCAGAAGTAATTAAATTTTGTCCATTCATTTATAATTTGTAATCATGTAATAATATTGTTCATCATCCATCTGGCCCTCTACCGATCTCATTAATCATTATTCTCGAGAGACTTTCAGCCTTGATAAGTAGTGCCTAATTAGTAAATAAAAACCTCAATGGCCTTTGGGAACTTTTACTCCCCGAATGCAAGATTTACGCATGTCATAGAGTGTCTGTTTACCACGCACAAGCCAGTAACATGATCCAAACTCTGCACCTCAAATAATCCTAACAGTGCCCACAACTTGGAGGTCTCACCTTCAGGTAATAATATAATCGAGGGCGTGTCCATGCTTTGACTGTGGGGGAATCCAAGTTCCCTTATGGGTAGCATTCTGATGCGAGAGAGTGCTACAGATGACGAAACCAAATTCAGAACAGTATTAGAGAAGGTGTATACCATTGAAATTTACGCTCCCTATTAACTATTTACCTCATGCAAGTCAATAATGCATGATCTGCCCCCACCCCGGCATTGCAGTCTTTGACTAGAAACATTTTGTCAGCTCTTGGGATCGAAGGTTTATAATACTATCACTAAAGCCATGGGGCTGCTTAATTATATTGACTAACTAGGTGCGAACAGCGGAGCTCAATCCTTGCGGTCTACCCATCCAGAAGTACGTATATTCATCCCCCATGTCTGTCAATTGATCATCATCGCTGAATCGAACTGCTGGTAGAAATGTCGATCCTAGGGATAGTTTCACATATAGATGGTCATGCAGTACGACACGCAAAGCACGCTTTCCTTCTACAAAGCCTGGCTTCAGTGACAAGCAGAAGCAAGATAACTGAGAAACGATGTAGAGCACAGCTTTTATATCGAAGTACCCGTCCTGTAGATTGATGATCTAACAAAATCTACGGGTCCACATCGCCGAGTAGTGTACTATAACAGATATCTCTACGCTGCTGCTGAGAATATATACACTTACACACACACACACACACACATATATATATATATACATATATATATATATATATATATATATATATATATACGCACATACATACAGCCCCTTTATCTGCTTACATTTTAAGTGCGAATAGAACTATGAAGCAACATACTTTTGAAGTAGCGGTCTATATATATATATATATATATATATATATATATATATATATATATATATATATATATATATATATGGAGAGAGACAGACAGAGACAGACAGACAGATAGACATACCACAAAATGAAGCACCAAAAAGTAAAAAAGAGAAAGTATGTGTTGCGTTTTTGTTTGCTGTGTAACATGAACAATATTGTACTCACTTTGTTTGGGGAGTAAATTTCTTCTCAATAATTTACATTGTGTTGAAGTTTACAATTGAAATATTCTGCTAACAAATATGCTGCCGAGTGCCATTTTGAAGAGTTAGACGTTGCTGACACTGGTCTGTCTGGTGTAGTAAATGCGGGAAAAATAGTTTTCTTTTAAATGTTTTTCGTGTCCTTTTGTCTTTATGTTATAAAATATAGTGGTTCTAAGGTGTTCTCTTTTAGCAAATATTTTACACTGAAATTCTGTTTTGTGTTTGTTTTAAGAAAAGGAGGGCTCGTGTTTTACTTTTGGTTCATATTTACTTCAGTCACATAAATTATATGAAGTGGAATGAGTCATATAAAGTAATATATATATATATATATACATATATATATATATATATATATATATATATATATATATATATATACATATATTACAGACAGTGCTTCACGCAAACTAAAATATGGTTTTTACAGTGATTCGACGACCTTACTTGTTCTTTAACCACGTTCTCTTAAGTTGGAATTACTTCTGAAAAGGTCTGTTACGACAGATAATACAGACGAAACGTATCTACCTTTGACTATCACAATAGCAAATATTTATTGTCAAATAAAAATTCATGAATATTTATTATTTTTTTTTTGTTGGTGTACAATAGTAATATAGATGACATGGTTTATCATATTTTTTTAAATAGATACACTGAAGATGTTTTCTTATGTTATCTACACGTCTACGTATTATGAATATTGCAATGATAACTTCTGAATTGTAGTCATTATACGTCTTTCCGAAATAATTATTTTAACAAGTTTCAGAAATGTTACAAAACACACCGACTATAATATCGTGACAGATGGATGATTAGTTATGCATAACAAGTGTTGTAAGTTTCGAATCTCTATAGATGAGGATTGATAAAGTATATCATTCAAACTTATGTACGTATATCGTTTATTATTATAACTACGTTTCAGTCGATATAAACTCCTACTTTTTTTAAAACTGACTCATTTACTTAATCTATTGAGTTAGATTTGTTTATTTACGTAAACCATGACTTCGTAGATGTTTTAAGTGTTCTTTAATTATTTTCTGTTCATGAAGCTATCTACTAACTTATGACTGCTGGGTATACTCCATATATACATAGTTCTAAATAAAAATGCCCGTGTTCGGCGAATGCATCTAAAGAAAGTCGAAGGTGTCATCGACAAAACCATCTAATATAGGAAGAGTAGTATGAATAATCTAAATAATAGACGTGTTTTTATTTTTGAAATTTAAGTCACGGAAAAGTATTAACCTATAAAATTGCTGATAATCTCCACGTGAAACAGAAAGGTAAACTAAACTTTGCCATCTTTATATGACATCTTGTTTAGTAAGGAAACACCGGAATAACACCGATCCTTACCTACTTTAAGCAATGTCCCCAGTAGTTATGAAATTCCTTTAACGACGTGCGTTTATAATGCCGCAATTAAACATTTTAAATTAAGTGTTTAACGATCCTTGCTACAATACAGACTAATATCGAAGCAATACAGTGTCTATTGGAACAACTTAATCAAGCCAATTTGCTTTTCTCTTAATTGAAACTAAAAAAGCCAATCTTCTGCCGCATATTTGGAGTCGTGCATCCTTTTTTTATTTGTCATGTACTCTCACGGAATTTGCCCCGATGAAGTTACCGTATTTTACTCCTTCAACTAAAATGATCTTTACCCACTCGATTTTTGCAAAAAATTTTTAAGATGTCGAAATGTTTTCTAATTTAATAACTTCTTTTCCCGCATTGCTTGCGTTTGGGAGCTCTATTCGTTCCTTTTTTTCACGACTGTACATACATGTAGATTATTAAATCTAATGTGAATAAACATTTTGCTGCCCATCAGCCCATCTAGGTTTACCTCCTATAGATCTGATAACTATTACAGAAGTTCCTTACGAATCACCGGCAATATGTCTTGTTTACAGTTAATTAAGGTATAAATAATATAGCGATAAAATGACAGTAACCTTTAGAATTGAAGTAACTATAATACCAAATAATTACCATTTATTTTATCAATTATCAAATAACAATGGTATGTTCAAATACCATGTTTAAATACGATGAATCGGATAATGAATCGCATAGACACTTCAAAACACATCATTAAGTGAGTTTTAAATTACAACCAGCAGATCACATATATCGATTGTGTAGCCTACCTTACAACCACATTACAGGACGTTGCACAAGATAACAATTCGACTAAATGAAGCCCAAGTAATCATTAACCTTATATAAGAGATAGGAGATAAGCCACATACAGGACTTTAGAATAACCGACAAAACATCGGCAGACATTCTCAAGAGATACGATGAAAAAGATGACACGCACTGACATCTTGACAGCGAAGGTAGAATATAGTCGAACGAATTATCGGATAGTTGCTAGGAGTATCCGAAAATAAGAACGGCATCTGATATAGGTCTCAACGCTAATGTATAAACGTAAACTACCTTTTAAATGAATGGAGTTCAGTTTAATAAATGAGACTCTTAAATATTAACTGATTTGTCCGTATTATTTTTATGTAAATAGTCTAATCAATTCATAGAACATTTTATTTCGACTTTTTTAGTATATATTAGTTTGACTGTTTTTAGTGTATTTTTTTCTTTTTTATCATAGTTTACCCCAAACAAAGAAATCCGCCACTGTAGACGTAATAGGCTACTCAGAATTGAGGCGAAAATTTGGTGAGTCCTCCTAAATTTCCTTATTTTTATGTAAATAGTCTAATCAATTCATAGAACATTTTATTTCGACTTTTTTAGTATATATTAGTTTGACTGTTTTTAGTTTATTTTTTATTTTTTATCATAGTTTACCTCAAACAAAGAAAGTCGCCACTGTAGACGTAATAGGCTACTCAGAATTGAGGCGAAAATTGTGTGAGTCGTTCTAAATTGAGAGCTGTGCAGCGAGATGTCTGTTCACATTAGGTTTAGATTTTTGCATGTCGGTACAGTCGGGAGAACAAGGAGCAGGGAGGAATTCCAGAGACCGACATCACGAGGAAAGAGGCTATTGGAGTAGAAGGCTCTCCAGCATCTGGGGACGTCCACGGTGAATGGAGTGGCCTTAGCTAATTGTCGGGTTGGTCTAGTGACTTTACGCGAGGGCGGCACGAGAACAGCAAGTTCATCGGAGCACAATCCATTGAAATACTAGTAAAACAGGCACAAGAATGCAACATTGCGACGCTGGGGCAGGGGCTGGTGGATAGTTAGGGAACTACTAGATTAGCGACTCGATTTTGGGGCCTTGTCTAGGAGGAAGCAACTAGTGGGGACTGCACCAGCTTAGATGTGACAACATTACTCCACGCATGGTAGAGGGATCCCACCTTCTTTGCAGCAGACTTGGCAATGTGTTTAATGTATTTCTTTCGATTAACGTTTATGTTAGGTCGAGGAGTTTGAAGGTTAGCCTTTCAGGTATGGTGCAATTTTCTATGGCACTAGATAGTTAAAGTGGTTTCTTGTAGTAATCGAAAGGGAAAAAGCTTAGTCTTTGTCCAATTTAATGTTACCATCTATTTATATAACCATTTCTCTACTTACTGGGGTATCATTTTGAGGATTCAACCATTTCCTCGACTGTGCGCGCTCGTTTTGCCAACATGACGAGTGGCCAGCGTGCTGTCGTCAACAAATATACCCGTCTCAGACACAATCTCACCAGGGATATCGTTGGTGACAATAAGAAACAATCAATTTCCAAGGATCGATCCCTCGGGTACACCAGCATTCATGTCATGTTGTATCTTTCTTATAGTAAGGAAGAATCTAATTATATTACATATTTGTCTCGTAATACCATATGAATACATTTTATGAAAAGCCATTCATGTCAGATCCTGTCCAATGCCTTGGAGATATCAAGTGCTAACTCCCTAGCTTCATCTACTGTGTCCAGTGTATGATATATGGGATCAGAGATCGTACTTGTCTACATCCATACTGAAGGTGATAAAAATGTTAAGCATTAACGAGGTGTCGGACTATTGCTAGATTGATTAAGGATTGTCAGATTTAAGGAACAATCGGGAGTAGACTGATGGAGAAATCATTTTATCTCAGAGTTCTTGAGGACTGTTACTAGAGAGGCAGTCTTCCTGCTAGCAGGGAAGCAATATTCAGCGGGGCATTTGTTGTAGAGTTTGGAGAAGACAGGGACCATTTCAGCAGAATATTTAATGTATTACTATTACTGGTATAAGATAAAAACTACATGCTTTCGATGTGTCAAGGTTTTATATCATATCCATGGTCTGAGATGGTGTGAGTACCAGGCAATCAACAGTTGATTTAGTCTGCAATGGGAATTTAGGGAGGAAGTTGTTTACTGAGTCCAAAGTGGAGTTTAAGGAAAAACGCTTGGCAAGTAGTTCTCCCTTATCTGTTGTCGTGCAGACGACAGCATTGTGATTTGATAACGGGGATTGTTTTTATTGTCCATCGTTAACCAAACCATTGTAGATTTTCCATGAAATCTCAAGTACCTAGTTTATGAAACTAAATGCGTTTTATAGTCATATCTGTATACCTTCTCTTCTCTTATAATTGTTTCTTGACTCTTTAAATGTATGTCTATTTGGCGGCCGAATTAATGGAATGCTTTCTGCCTTAGTGCAATAGAAGCTGCACATGGTGAACCACTATTTATAGTGAGGCTTGATGATTCTTTTTTTACTGTGTTAACTGCGTAATGTTGTCTGCTTATTGTATTAATACATTCATTCATTAATATTTTATGAATAAGCTGATTCAATTATTGACATTGGTTTTCTCCATATCTTTCTAGGCAGACATATTTCTAGTAAGAAATTGGATACTTACAAGAGGGGCAACGCGAATGTTTTACTATGGAACGAATTATATTCGAACTGCTACACCCAGGTAATAGGTCAGTGCCGTAAACCAGTTAACTACCTTCAGTTCTCTGGATTTCAAGTGTTTTCGGTTTATTGTAAACTGTGTATTTTTTAGTGTAATTGCATTTAGACTTTTTGAGCTGTATTTCATTTTGACTGTACTTAGGTATATCATATTTTGATATCTTGACTGTATTCTGTTTGACTGTTTACTGAATTGTAATTGTTTGGGAATTTACATAATTATGACTGTTTTTGGCTTCAATTGATTTATACTGTTTTTTAGTATTTGGCTGTATTTTGATTTTTCTGACTGGTTTCTGTATTTAATTCTTTATGACATTCCAACTGTATTTTGACAGTTTTAGACAGTATAGAATTTCACAGTTCTAGAAATTGGTTCTATTTCGAGAGTTTATAAGATTTCGATTGAATCTGAATTGATTGCATTTAGACTCTTTTGGGATATTTTAATTGACCTACACAGTTCGTTTACTATTTATTGTATACAACAGCTTGTACACACGTTACTATTTCATATGTAGTTGAAAGGAAGGCTCGGCTTTATACATTGACCAACAGTATTAGTCAGTAGATGATAAACGGTAATAACAGATCAGCAAGCTATCATGACAACCACACACACCTAAGGTAGTATATACACATGTATCTATGTGTGTGTGGAATCTCTACCTATTCGTTGACTGTTAGACGCACAAACTTCAAGCATGGTAGAAATGATCACTTTCGTCTCATGATCGCCATAAGGATGTTACTATATTTATGTTTGTAATGTATCCAGTTACGTCCCTCGAGTGAAGTTTTTCATCCGGCCCATGGAGCGCCCGTGTTGTAATTATTGTTGTTGTGTTGAATATATAAAGAAGGGGCTTTAACTAGTTTAAGCTTTCTTGTGTCTTGACACTCAGTGAACTGTACACACTTAATAATTGGCGACGAGGTAGTAGAAGACAATGCGAGGAAGATTAACACACACAATAAACAGGAAGTTTTTTTTTTAATTAAACACACTCATTTGATGTGTTCGGAGTTTTTAGAAGCATAAACAAATGGCGTTGATGGGCACTTTACGGGATGGAATGATTTCAGGGAGTCCTGGATCAACTACATTGAACGTATGGAGTTTTTTTCATAGCCAATGATATTGAAAATGAAGGGAAGAAGAAGGCGATTTTATTATCGGTTATTGGCGCAAACCACTATGTATTGTTAAGAGGTTTAGCAGATAATCGTCCAGAAAAGAGAACGTTTCATGGACTAGTGGAGCTGATGCAGAGACATGTTTAACAAGCACCTAATGTGATTCATGAAAGATCCATGTTTAACATGAGGGACAAAAGGTATGAATAGTCTATAAGTAGCTATGTACCCGCAGTAAGGAAAATGTCTGAACTGCAATTTTGAAGAGAGGGTTGGTGAATACATACGGGACCGCTTAGTCTCTTGAATTAAAGATGTTAAAATCAAGGAACGCTTACTGAGCGAAAGGGATCTAACGTTAAATCAAGCTATTGAAATAGCAGTCACAATCGAATTAGCGCGGATATATTATGAATCAATGCAAGAAAAGATCCCCCGATGATGAAAACCCAATACACAAATTACCCTTTAAATGGAAGTGTTAAAGTTGTGGTAGTACTATACATACGGCAGATAAATGTACATTTAAAAATAGTGAATGTTACAGATGTCATAAGACAGGACACACCCGCAGAAAGTGCAGGCAGCAACAAGGTACATTTTTAAAAATAACTAAAAAGAGCGATGCAATGAATGTGGTGGATGAAGACAAAACAGTTGAGAAAGGATTCACTATGGAAAGGTTAAGTCTAGATGAGAGGGATATTCGGCAAGTAGACTTGCATGTATACAATATTTCTAACATACGAACACCACCAGTAAAGATATAAATGTTGTTAAACAAAAAATAAATTGTCATGGAGGTAGATACAAGAGCATCTTGTTCGGTCATTCGTCTAAACAAAAAAATGAAGAGCTATGTAGGATTCAGAATTTTAAAAAAGCGCAGTAAAACTGACAACCTATACTGGTGAGATAGTAAAACCTCAGGGGACAACAGTTGTAGAGGTATTACACGAAGGACAAGTGAACTCTTTACCACTACAGGTTTTTAAATGAGGGGTAACAACAATACTTATTAAAAATGAAGTTAATGAAGAAGTTAAAGCTGGACTTGGAATAGCCTTTTTGTTTAACAAGGGAGAACCCATGAAGGCTTACAAGTTACTTACAAAACATTATGCCTTATTTAATGGACAAATAGGATGCCTAAAAGTCTTTTAGGTGAATATACACATAATTATAGAAGTCAAGTCCAAGTTTTGTCGAGCCAGGCCTGTACCTTATGCTTTGAGAGAAACGGTTGAGAAAGAGTTAGACCGCCTGGAAAATCAAATCATTTACAAAAGAGTAGAATACTCCAGATGGGCTGCACCCATAGTGCCCGTGGTTAAAAGTTACAATGGGGGGGACTCGAATATGTGGGGAATATATAAACAAACCATCAATGCAGCAGCTCCATGGGTCAGCTACCCTATTGCTCGAACAGAATATATATTTGCCACATTGAGAGGGGGTGAAGAATTCAGCAAACTAGATTAAAGCCACGTCTATCAGCAGTTGAAATTGGCGGCAGGTACCAAGGAATTGTTAACTGTAAACACATAGGAGGTTGTACCAACCAACAAGGTTACAGTTCGGGGTGCATAGTGATACAGACATTTTTTAACATAAGATGGACAAACGATTGAAATATGTTCCTTTCTGCAATATACGAGTGGAGGATATACTAATTTCAGGTCCCGATGGTGATAGCCACTTAAGAAATCTAGATATAATATTTCATACGCTGAGCATAGCTGGACTCAAATTGAAAAGAAGCTAGTGATAATTTTTTCTTGAGGAATTCACCTATCTAGGGTTCACGGTTAGCAAGGATAGTATATCTCCTCTATCAGAGAAACTGGCTGCGATGGCAAGAACCCTTACACCCAGGAATGTTACAGAGTTGAAAGCCTGTCTTGGGGCAGTAAATTATTATCGCTGCCATTTACCAAATTTGTCCAAACACGTGAGCTACTGCGCAGTCTAATCAGGAAAACCAGAGTTTGGAAGTGAGAGGCCTGCCAAGAAAAAAGCTTTTGAAGAGACAAAGGAAACGCTGTGTACAGCACCACTTCTGACTCATTTCGATCCAACCAAGCCTATAGGTGCCTCGTGGCGAGACTTGTAGGGCAATGGAAGGCTCATTCGTCCAACTAAGTACCTCATTCATAGCCGTGATCATTTCGAGTAGATGAAAAAACCCTGTTCGAATCAGAGCGTCCGTACGTGGATTGGGAACACATCTGCAAACATCTCTTAGAATGTATCATTAATTATCTGCAGTATTATAGAATTAATGTTGTCTTTATTGATTTTTACATTCCGAATTGCTACTTTTGCCTTGCAGGAAAAAAGAGTGAGTGTGTTCTGTTGCTTCTGCTAACTGTTCATTCCGCGTCTTTTAGAAAATAAATATGGAATTATCGTGCTGTAGATATATCCCTGGGGCAAATCCTGGTTGAAGACCCGATTGTAGCGTACTGTGCCGTGAATATATACCGGGGTCGAATCTTATTGCAATGGGATCGGCATCACGAAACGCATGAGTGGAGTAAACTGGTGACATCTATTACAATCACATATTAATAATTAAATCTGCATTTTATTTATTTTATATCTGAAAAATAGTGTTTGAAAAAAATGAAAACTGCTGTCTTATTTGTTTAACTTATTTTTCTATGAATCTTATAAGACGCTATAAGATGCATTTAGTAGTACCATGCGTTCCGGGCGACTTTAACTTGCAAACCTAAATAAATCATTACCTACAGAAAGAAAGATAACACATACTTAAGGCACATGCTGTTAATTATGGAATGTCCTCTTAACCTTCCCCTCCAAAATCGTCAGGCTACCATGACTTTAAACTGCCAACGTACAGAATGAGGAGGAGTGAGGTGTGATTTACAGCTTTATTCTCTGAGTTATATAATACAGTACGTGCTCTAATAGGTGACGATTTCATGCGAGGAAAATATGTTCTGTGTATATCTCCTCAGCCAAGTCTGGTCTGAGGTTGCGCAAAATAGGTGCCTTTGCCTTCTTAATATACATAAATATACATATGGTAAATAAGCTACACAGAAACGTGTGTATGCACTGTATAATCACATTCTGAATACTAGACTTATTTATCACATTTATTTAATCCTATCTATAAAATATTTCAGATATCTAATCCACTAATAATTGTTGATCGAATATCAAAGTGTAGTATCTGTTCCGATGGATACTGCACCCCATAGACTGGTATTGTCTTGGCTTTCGGGGCTTGATTTACGCCGGTCTATGGGTTTGTCCTGTGCAGTTCGAGAAGGTCATCCCTCCCAGGCTTCGCCTCCCTTCTTTAAGAAGGAGTAAGTTTATTGCTTACTGCCTGAGGCGCCCCTAATGGGGAATGCCGACGGGGCTGCCCAGGCAATTTTTAAACCCCACTTTCCCGACCCGACCTTGGGTCACATCTTACTTGTGGGAGTAAGATAAAAACTGGCCTTGTGCCTTACTCCTGGAAAGGAGTAAATCAATACTCTTGGCCTTTTGGCTAAGATCAAAGTGTAGTATCTGTTCCGATGGATACTGCACCCTATAGACTTGTATTGTCTTGGCCTTCGGGGCTTGATTTGCGCCGTTTATGGGTCTGTCCTGTGCAGTTCTAGGAGGTTCACCCTCCCATGCTTCGCCTCCCCTCTTTGGGGAGGAGTAAGTTTATTGCTTACTGTCTGAGGCGTCCCTGCCGAAGAATGCCGACGGGGCTGCCCAGGCAATTTTTAAACCCCACTTTCCCGACCCGACCTTGGGTCACATCTTACTTGTGAGAGTAAGATAAAACTGGTCTTGTGCCTAACTCCTGGAGAGGAGTAAATCAATGAAATGGGTAGCGCAAAATTATTGACCAACCAAAAACTTATAATTAAGTATATGACGTAAATTAATGATTAGCCAAGGAAATTAAAAGCAAGGACTCTGATGTGTTGAAAACTAAAGAGATCAACGGCTAACAAAATAAATGAACTTTAAATTCAAATTCATGTTATTAGACATATTGTTTCCCTCGCGAATAATACTACAATATATATATATATATATATATATATAATGCGTGGGTGCCAACATAGAATACACTCTCTCTCTCCTTCTCTGTACATATATATCTATCTATATCTATATCTATATATATATATATATATATATATATATATATATATATATATATATGATATTTTTCTTTTGTGCATTAAGCATTTATGTAACGAGCCAACATAAATGAAAGATTAGTATCGCAAATACAGGATGTGTCTATTGGCCTTAGTCTTAAAAATAGTAAATGTATTGGAAGGGAAACACATTCAGCACTGCAATGTTGTAAAAGAAACTACTGGAACAAAAAGCTGTATAACAGTTAAGTATCAACACAGTGAATTGATAGAGTCCACTAGACCAACAAGTCTCACAAACTGAAACAAAAGAACCAGGAAATAGATCACATAATTCTGAAGAACTATTCCATAATAGTATTATAGAAAATACTGACACCAGCAACATGACTTCTGTGCGAGAGAGTGTGTGACCAATAACATTACAGATACGTTACTGTACCTTATCAACTAGTACAGTGAATAACTCAGCCAAATATAATAACAGTACTCCTTACATGGTAGGATAGTAAATTCGTTGAGATAGAGAATAGCTTCAGGTGTGAGACAGTGTTTGGAGCGATAGGCAGAACCGACATTACGAGAAGCAGAAAGAGCAATGGGTATGATATGTGAACACCAAGAAGTAATTGATGAGGGAGAAAGACCAATAAGTTCCAAAGTTGATTTCTTCTCAAGAGCAGAGCCATCCAGGTGAATCTCAGGAAGAAAAAGAAACACGCCTATGATTGAAATAAAATATATACATATATATATATATATATATATATATATATATATATATATATATATATATATATAACCTTACAGGATTCTCAGATCTGTCCTATCGCAAAAAGCAAACTTACTTTGTGTCGGCAGAATGAAGTTAAACAAGTGTTGAATCTGTTTGGAGAATTTCAACAACCGCATCTTATTTTTCTTATTTTTCTTATTTTTCGCACTGTGCCTGTTTAATCGTTTAAAAAAAATTAAATTTGTTTATTTTAATAGCCGATCAGAATTTGGCTAGCACTTAAATTCAATCTTTATTTTCATTGATATTTTTGTTTAATTTCGTTACCTCCTCACGTGAGTTGTTAATGCTGTCAAGATGCTTCCGCCAATTGTTTACAAAGTATATATATATATATATATATATATATACATATTATATATATATATATATATATATATATATATATATATACATATTATATATATATATATATATATATATATATATATATATATATATATATATATATATATATATATATGTTTGTTCGTCTAATCATTTCGGACAGCATTTTCTCTAAAAGAAAATACAAAAGTAGTTTACGTTGTATAAATGTATTGCTTTCTCTCACACTCATTTCATTATGTTTAGCGGGCTCTTTGACCGGAATCGTCGGAGAAACTACAACAATACACTCTAGCATATCGAAATCAATAAAACTATCGTGTTTCACGATCAGCTAACTATATTTATTCTGTTTGAATTTTGACATATATTTGTCCTTATAACGAAACCCTAATGTCTATTTTAGTAATTAATTTACTTATTTTACTATGTAACTAACTTTCGAAAAACTAGCCTTGAACTGCAGATACGAACAAAGCAAGATTTACAACTTCTATTGTGTAACTTTATTTGACGTAACCTACTAGTTATCGCGTTTAATATTGTTACAGAAAGAAACACTGAAACATAAACTAATGATAGGCTTTACTGACTCAACATCGACATCGTAATCTGAACTCATCCAATCTCGATGATTAATTGAAATGTGCTTTTCGGTAAGATCTTTGACAAAAGCAATAAGGTTTTCAATGTTTGTTGAATGATCATCTTGTAAGAAGACGAGTAACTAATTGACCGACGTAGATAGAGTTTTCGAATAACGTGTTTTGTAGTGAATACATGAGTTTTAATTGATTTCCAATGTTCGAGGATTGTATTCTTCTCGAGAAAAAGAAATCCAGTCCCATTACGATTTGAATTGTATAACGACGAAGTAAGAGAGATACACTGATATATACACAAACGTACACACACACACACACACACACACACACACACATATATATATATATATATATATATATATATATATATATATATATATATATATATATATATATGGACATTTACAAAGGAAAACAAAAAAAAGTTATTTATGTATTCATCAACGTTTAGTCTTTATTATAACATCTATTTCAGGATGATTTTTCTGCAAAAAACATCATACAACATGCTGGGAAAAGATTGTGGGGTGACGTCATATATATATATATATATATATATATATATATTTATATATATATATGTATACACATATATACATAACGAAAGAGACAAAAGGAGAGAGAGAGAGAGAGAAAGGGCGAGAAATAAAAGAAATAGAGAGAGCGATAGAACGATAAAGGGGGTGATATTTCGTCAGAAGCAGTTTGATAGTTTATATAAAGAATCACAGACATATATATATATATATATATATATATATATATATATATATATATATATATATATAGTATACTTTGTTTTGTTTGTAATCTGTGTTTAGCAAATTGTTCTAACACAGCGTAGACATTCCTTGGCTATGAGATACGACAAAACAGGATGAAATTAAAAAAAAAAAACAATTCAACATGCCAAGATGAGAGAAAAAATAGGCGGATAATCTATGCGCTATATTGGAAACAATTGTAAAACACAGTTTAACAACAGAACAAAGTAACTGCCATTAACCGATTTGTTATGCAAATAATTACATACAGATTTGGAAGTATTGATTACCCACATTAATAGACTAGAGACTAACACGAGAAAAATGTTGACACAATACAGAGTAATGCACAGAAACCAGTGTCTACCAAGGATGTATCTGGAAAGAGAAGCAGGTGAAATGGGTCTCTCAGAAATTGGCCAACAACATCAAACCACTATTGAAAGATTGGACCAAGCAACAACGTGCTAAGTATTTCCTTGGCGAATTACTCCAGTAATATATAGATAAGGTAGGCTCTGTTGACTGGCTGAACAGAGGAACGCCCACTATGATCAGGAGAGAATGATAATGGCTGCCCAATATTTAGGATTGATGACAAATGCCTTTGGAAAGATGAGTGGTCTCAGCAACAATAGCAAGTGCAGGTTCTGCTACATAAAAGTAGAGAGTGTTAGCCACCTGCCATCCAGTTTTAAGGTTAACCTGGGAGGTGGCTATTATACAACGGAGTGTGTACATTTCATTATTAGACCATATGTAAAAAGTTTAATATCCAGTGTAGCAGCATGTCCTGAGAGCATATGCCAGAAAAAGATAGTTATAAATAAGTTATACACCATCTACTATGACTATGCAATTCCTACAGCCCCATATCTAGAAAACGTAGCTGCGAAAACTGACATACTGAAATAGGACAAACTATAGAATGTGGACACCCGAGTTGAACTCAGTGTCCCTAATGATGCTGGCTTAAACACAGCTGAAAGTGACAGGATTACTAAATACTAATGTCGTAGTTACGACATGCAAAGAAACTGGAATCTTAAGAAGATCTTTATCATCCCAGTAATTATAGGAGCAACCGGACTAATTAAAATCGTTTACAAACAACCTGGCCAATACACCCGGCGAACCTAATGCAATAAAAATAGAATCAACTGCACTTAAAGGGACGGTTACAATCTTAAAAACATCTCTCGGCTGGAGTGTCTGAAATAGCTGGTGAATGTCTGGCATCCGGTAGGATACACCATCCCCAACAACAACAAATATAAAAAGCGATAAAAAAAGAAAAATACACATTTATAGGTATGTAGATATATACTAATATATTTCGGCAGCATTCTGTCATTAATGCAGATTAGATTGAAGAGAAACAAGACGCTCTAGTTATTCAACATTTATCATGTTTCTCTCACTGACGAGCCAGCGGCTAAAAGGTCTGTTCTAACATGTATGGGAACTGGTTATATTTGCTACTCTGATAAGTCGTCTTCAAACAGGTCATGATGATGAGAAAATACATTAAAAGTGGTTAATTTATTATGTAATCTCTTGTTAAAAATGTTATAAAATTGTGAGATGTTCTCCCTCCTTTAAGCGAACGAATAAACAATGTACAAAAGATGGTGAGGCTAAAACTCTTGTTAGCAATACATATGATAACAGTGTTTCTAGTTTGTAATTTGCGGAGGTTTGACTTGCGTATTTTGTTTACAGCTAAATATTGGTAAATAGAACATTGTGAGGATACGAGGTGGAATGTAAAACAGTGAGAGATGACTTTTTAGTTATGCCAATGTATATATGCATTATTAAAGCCACATTCTCTAACAACGTATTTGAATATATATATATATATATATATATGTATATTAAAATGTTGAATTAAATTAAACATAATTGAATTATCGTTTAATAATAATCTATCATGATAATACAAAGCTCAGCATATTGAATAGAGCCACTGATGTTAGTAATGAAAACATAGGAATAACAAGATTGGAAAGATACAATATATATAAAAACATCAGATGTTTAAAGCAAGAACTGCTATATCTTTCATCGATTAATTTTCACAGATTTACTATTTTAATCAGAGGATAAAATAAAGCAATGAAGCTAATTATTCGACGGTTTTAGTAAAGTTTAATTCATCAACTGTACGCAGAAGTCCAAAAGTGGAATTATCTATTTCACAGGGTCCAGAGTTATTTGTCAGGGTACTATGTATACCAACGTGTGCATTACGAGACCTTCTAGCTCCCTGTTTGATCAGTGTTTTGATATGGTTAGAAACATGGATTTAAAACCGATATTTCAAGCCCGTGTAGAATGAAAGTATTACTTGTTTCCTGGGAGAGGAATATTAGCGGTTGGTAGTGGTGGGGGGGGCCAAAGATAAGGCAGGGTTGTAGGAAATCAAAGAAAGGTAGACTAGTATGTATGCATAAACACATATATAGATACCTATATATATATATATATATATATATATATATACACATACGCATACATACACATACATATATACGCATATATAATATACGCATACACACAACTGTATTAATATATCTTCTTACATTTTCTGTTTAAGTAGCAAAAAGAAGAAGGGTTAGGGTTAGGGTATGGGTGATGTAGGCTTAGCTGGTCAGCGCCAAGCTGTAAGGTATTAATTGGTGAGGAGAGTAGTTGTTTTGCCGAGGTGAATAAGTTTAGATGGGGGTTTGAGTTGAGTATGATGATACAAAAGGGATTTCATGAAAATAGGGGATTGTCTTGTTATCATCGTTGTATTTGGCAACGGCTAAAATTATTATTTTAAAATTTTAAGAATTATCTTGAAAAATGTTTCTCAAAAATAAGGTTCATTTAAAAAAAATATTAAAAAAAGTTTGATAAGATTTTAAAAAAAATAGTTAGCATTTCGGGTGGTTAATGCTTGTTAATAATTGAGGTAGGTTCACGAAATGCACTTTCTGCGGAGTAATACAGTCAGATTATAGTCGCATTAATAGTGGATTTATGTATCAAAAATGTAAAACATACTAAAATGTTTTAGAGTTATTGATATGTAACTATTGATATATACATCACACACGAATGCACGCGTACACATATATATGAGGGTGTCATTTGGGGCATTCTCTGACACATACCGGTACATACATACACACATGTATACATACACACAGATACAGACATACACAACAAATATTAATTTATATACACGCATATATATATATATATACATATATCCCCCCACTCACACACCAACACATAGATACCAGACAATATCCACGCATGTATATATATGTTAAAATATGATCCCGCCATCGGACGCATATCTAAGTAAAAGTTCGGGGGTGATGGATTTGTATAGGCAGATAGATGATCCGAATTAATATCAATCAGGGATTTAATGGGATTATTTAATAGTTTAAGATAAGGTAAGAGTAAAGTTAAAGGTTACATTATTTTGAGTAAAACATTCTACAAATATCGATTTTGTATGATTACATGGAGGCAACATATATGTTTTGGACTATACATCACGGGAGGTCTATAGTATCAGTATGAGTTTAATTATAGGCTTTGTTGTGGGAGGGTATATTGGGGTTATACATTGAACGTATTTAATTTTTTTCTTTTTTGGCGACAGTATGAAATCATTTCATTTCTTGAGTTAACGATATTCTTCTCTTTGGCAGCGGTGTTTATTATTAGAGCTTCAGAAGTGCAAATATTGCAATTTTTTGCGCCTGGGGTTTCAGATCTTGATTTGTTTAGCATCGATGATTTTAGAGAGAATGGGAGATTATTTTATTAAAAATATCTGACTATATTTGTTAGGGAGGTTTTGTTATTAGTGATGCCGTTTAATGAATACATGTGTGAGGAGATATTGCTCTTAATTACTTGGAAGGTAGAGCTTATGTACGTTTATATAGCTGGTCTAGTCGTTCTATCAATAGTTAAGTTTTTTTTTGTCGGTGGGTGTTGGGGTCTTGTTGGGATTATTTTGTTGCATGTTTCTGGTGTTAGATGATGCTGCTGGTTGGAGTGATTCAAATTCAGTGGTATTGTGGAACTTAGCGGTTTATTGGAATAATCTGGTTACAGTGCATGCATAGACTACATCTGTTATTATGCAATTATTATTGAGTTCGCATAGTGGTGGGTTATGCCTACTACAATTGTTAGTATGGGTAGACGGGGTACTGATTGATTGGGCGTATTTAATTTGCTCATTGTAAGTAGTTATTATAGATTAGGCTAAGTTTGACAATTTAGAGTAGGAGATCTTAATGGTGTTTTTATTTAGTAGGGTACTATATCTGTGTGGGTATTTAAATGAGTATTCGCTTATTTTGAAAAACATCTTAAGGATATTAGTTTTAACATCAATGTTGTATGGAGGGTTTACTTCCCCCTTACACGTTTACGTTTATTTTTAATTTGAGGTTAAACAAGTGTTGCTACTTCTCTAGAAGTACTAAGTTCGTTATATTGGGTGTTATTTGTATTATCCATAATATTCGTATTATTAGTATTAGTTCTATTCCTGAAATTGATATGCTTTTGCATCATAGTGTGTGTAATGATATTGAGTTTTTATTATGGCGTTCCTGCTTATATTTTATTTAATCGAAGTAGCCAGATTTCAGCCGGGCATCATTTAAAAAGTTAGAGTTTTAGTCAAATGTTAATTTGTTTGCTTATAGCTTAGAAATTCTATTTAGGGCGGATAGAATAATTGACTTTATGATAGAGTTAGGGTGGTTCGAATAGTTATGCATCTAGAGTAGAGTCAGGTTGGGTTTGTGGTAGTGAGAGTAAAGGGCATTGGAGGGTTTATTTCCTAGGTTAATGGTTATTGAGAGGCCGCAATTATTGAAGAAAGTGTGTAATTGCTCAACAGTTTGCTTATATATTCAAGCTCTTTCTTTGGAAACGAAAAAGGCACTATCTCTGTTCAAACCGTCATGGATATTTTTGAATTTATGTCTGAGTTCATGCAGGAGGAAAAAGCCGACACAATTTGTAACTCGGGCAGAGTCGGATGAACCCATAACAACTTTGTAATTGTTAGGGGTGTTTTTCCTGGTCCAGTCAAAGTTAAGTACGGATTTATTTGCTAGTAATATTATGTTGATTTCTATGTCAGTGAGGTCTGAGTTATCTTTTGCTAACCCCCCCCCAAAAAAAAAACAAATAATCCCCCCCCAAAAAAAACAAATAATCAAAGAGAAAATCTTAATTAAATACAAAAAGGTGCTACTCTTCAGAGTGTCAGGCATAACTACCCGTAGGACATACTGCTGGTGATGTTATTATACTAAAGAGTATGTTAGTAAAGTCATCTTTTAAAATTATATACCTACGTAGCTAATTGGTTTTCGAAACTGATCACATATCCACTAGCCGTTCTGTTTACCAGAGGAACAGGCTATTGTCTCCAATAAAATAGAGATATAGCTTAACCAGGAAAGACGCGAAATAAAAAAAGACCAATAGCTTATTATAAAAAAGAAAGAAGTTTGTCGAAAGGTCAGCTTTTGAAATACACACCTTAATTGATGAGTTTGCCTTTAAAATTTCTTAAATATCATTCGAATACAAAACACTGTTTCAAAAATGTGATTATCTCTTCATTATTCAAAACACGCAATCACGTGCTCATTTTGACAATTCTTGTAAAACTAGCGGTGATTTCAATCTTACTGTTTCCAACAAAAAGCAGATGTGCATCGAGTAGAACAGACAGGTAAAAGGAAAATAATACATATTTTTATATTAACACATGGTTGTATTATATATAATGTAATTATTGCATTGGATAATGTACAGCCTATTCTTAGCTATTTCTTGTTGATATACCTTTAAAAAAGAAAAACAGTAATGCCCAGGACGATGGTTTACACTAACGGATTGCAAACACAATAAGGAAGAAGGGATTACTTGAATTATGTCATCATGACAACTGATCATATTTTTCATTAAACTCTTCCTTTAAACAGGGATAGGAAATGCCTATAAATATGCCATCATGAGAAACTATACTATATCGCCCGCAAATAAAGAGGTACTACCTAGGAGAACGGTCTAATTTCAGCAGAACATATATAGACAACCCCCTCAAAATGAATGAATGCCTTCTAAAATAGTCTAATGAAGGAAAATAATAGTATATGATATAACAAAATGATTGAAACGCTAAATGATAGTACAATAGAACATTACTAGAGGCAATAGCTTAATTTCGGTCTTAGACAAACAGATGTACACCTATATCAGTAATATATATATATATATACATATATGTATATACCTATATATATATATATACACACACCTACGCATATATATACATATATATATATATATATATATATGTTCATATACATATATATATATATAAACATATACATATACATATATATAAACATATACATACCCATATATATAAACATATACATATACATATATATACACATACACATCCATACATATATATATATATATATATATATATATATATATATATATATATATATACCATGTAAACTAAATGATAATCTCGGTATAAATTTTCACTCATACTATGTAACATGCGAACAGTCTATCGATCGCAGTTTTCCGCCCAAATAAAATTCTTTATACATCGTTTAACTTGACACTAGTAAATTTAGCTTGTTCTATTTTCGTGTATGTTTCATAAAACATCATAATACTTGAATTCTTTTCACACAAATTTACGCAATAAATTAGAATAATGACGTTTGTGGTTATTTTTGAATTTTGTTTTCTTCGATTTGAATTGTGTCTGATATAAGAATGCTACCTTAAAACAGTACAAGTAATTTATCAAACATGAAATAAAACTGAAAGTGCCTATTTTAAAAATAAAATTTTGATGACAAATTGGCTTATTTTAGACAATTTTAGCGTGAATGGTAATATATATGGAGAGTGCTATTTAAACAAAATCCAAAAAGATACCACCGATATTTTTCTCTTGTCAAGGGTAAATTGTAATTATTATTTGTACTCACTAGGATTTTTCACACAAGTCATCATGAGGTATTTCTCACTGATAATAACCGAAGGTGTTCCATAAAGTCTAAGTGACAAAAATATTCCCACGATTTCCAATACTCTCCACCTCTTTTCGATTAAAATTGAAAATTCCTTTGCGGCATCGCAGCAACCGTTAGACATTGCTATCTCGCTGGTAACGACGATTAGTCTTCTCTGGGATTTAAGCGGCAATAAGCTTAACCAAGGTCCCAGTAATCTCCACACTCTTCCAGTGGAGTTCTGGTTAATGCTCTCCCTCTTTGATCTACTGATCTTCCTTGACCCTTCACGACAATTTTGTGTGGTATCAGCCGAGGGTGGTGACACAACTTTATTTTTTTTCGGGTGCGGGGCAGTTGATGAACATTCGTTGCAGTTTCTGTTTCTTTGTGTTACTGTAGTGGTGTTTCTCTTGTGAGTGTGTTTTCTTTTTATTGTAACTTCTATTCTACGGGTTTCCGTTCGTAGCTTATACTGGTTCGTTTCCGCAGTCGCCGAGTTTCCTTAAGATTGGAGCTGTTTTCACCATTATCGTTCTGTATATGGTCTCAATGATGTTTTAAGTTCCAATTAATCCCCGCGTTTTTTCCAGGTTCTTGGGGATTTCTCCTAGTTCTACGATTATTGCTATCATGTTGA
>OY744524.1:156007533-156045033 GCA_963556195.1 Sepiola atlantica
GCCACATCATAACCTCTGCACACCAATAAATTACACAGGCCTCAGCTGACACCACACAAACATGAACCAGTAAACCGAAATTGCAAGAAACAACACTATACGCCCCCCACCCCAATGGCGCCGGCCTAGGTTGACATCACACAAAATATATATAAAGGGTCAAGGAGGATGAAAAGACCGAGGAAGAGCAGCACATTAAAAGAGTGTTGTGAGTGCTGGGACATTGTGGAGCTTTATTGATACCCAGATCTTATGGAAAAACAATGATTCTTACAAGCGAGAAGTCAATTATTAGCGGCTGTGCGGTGGTTATAACACCTAGTGAGTAATACTACTGCTCCCACTACTACTACTACTACTACTACTTATAATGATAATAATAATAATAATAATAATAATAATAATAATAATAATAATAATAATAATAATAAATTATAAAAGAATTAATCCCAACTTGATACCCTAAGGAAAACAGTTAAAGTATTGAGTAACGGTATACTAATGGAGTTTTCCATCACTAAATGTGCCATTCTTCTGATAAAAAGGGATACACTTGTCAATTCACATAGTCTTGCACTACCAGCAACATATATGATACAGAAGGGCTACAAATACTTGGGAATTCTAGAGGCGGATAAGATTACAAACAAGGGAATGACAACCCAGGTCACAGCTGAGTACAATAAGAAAAGTAAGGAGTAGTCTTAAATCACACCTCCACAGTCGAAATACAATCTATGCTATCAATGCCAGAGCAATAGTTCTCATTCGATATACTGCTGGTATACTTGACTGGATTGTAGATGAAAAAAAAATGTTTGGACACCAAAACACGGAAAATGCTTACAATGTATACAGCTTTTGCAAAGAAAAGAAGATGTAGATCGATTGTATCTACGTTGAAAAGAAAGTGGGCGAAGTCGACTTAGTAGTTGAGATGTTGTGTATATAGAAGAAGATTGTCTATATAAATATATTTCTGAAAGTAATATGATTCTTCTTTGTGAAGTGAAAAGAGAGGAACTACTAAGAACTAGGGTGAAAAAGAATCAAAGAGCACAAGAGAGAGGGTTAAACTTATTTGAAAATAAACTACACGGTGTATTCTTTAAGAATATTGCATTTAGAGATAATAACAGATGGAATTGGTTTATCCGGGGTGATCTCAAAATATCTACCGAGAACACCTTAATAGCAGCACAGAAAGAAGCCTCCCGCACTAGGTCTATCAAACATTACATTGACAAAACTTCAGAATCACCAATATGCTTATTGTATAAAGAAAGGGGAGAAACCTTAGCGCATATTTTATATGAATGACTAATGTAAGCACACCACCAATGGAGACATGACAAAGTCTTTCAGGTACTACACTAAAATATATGCAAACTTTATTAATTGGACCACAATACGTAGTAATATGAGCATAGGCCAGACATGGTACAGGAGAACGAAAACTTATTATGGGCATGCGCATACAGGATGATAAGATTTTTGAACATTCAAACTCCGACTTCTCTTTCGAAACAATACAAGATAACTTGCTTATTCATTTATATAGCCTGCCCCTTTCGATACTAGAGTGCAAGAGTAATAACAGGAAACACACATAAATATGAAGAGCTAAATTGGGAATTTATTAAACTATAGAAATATAAAGAAGTAAAGGTGAGTTTCGTTGTAATTAACATTCTTGAATACATTGGGAAAAACCACTATAAAAACAGATTGAGGAGACCATTTCCTTTCTGATTCTGCAAAAAGCTTGCTTGTTAGAGAACAGGGAAAGTGTTACAGTACAGCTTGAATGTCTAAGGTCAAGGAGATTATCTTGATGTTAAACAAAAGAAAACTCCAACAAAGAACATCCAAAAGTTGAGAAAACTACTACTACTACTACTACTACTACTACTAATACTAATACTAATACTACTACAAATACTACTACTAATACTACTACTACTAATAATAATAATAATTTTATTAGATTTGCCACTCATACTATTTGGTGCTACTAGTCTTTTTTGTCTTTTTCACCGTAATTTTAAAAACATTTATTTGTCTTCTTTTGCAAGTCATTTTTCAATTTTAACTTTTATTCGTTTTTTTTGTTAAGTTCTAATTTGCCAGCTCCTTTTAAATCTTACTGACGTCTCCCTTTTTCATTCCTCTTCTTTTTGTGAAAGTTTTTCTACTATTTCCACTTATTTTGCTTCATTTCATTTGTTTTCGTTTTATATTAACTCTCTCTTTTCTTTTTTTTCCTTTTCGAATTAATTTGCTTAGTTTTCTTCTATTTTATCAATATGTATTTATTTATATCCTTTGTGAATTGTGGGAAATAAACAAATATACAAATAATAAAAAATTTTCAATTATTTTTCTATTGATTTATCTCATTCAAATAATTTCGCCTTTTTCGTTTTTGTCTGTATGTTTTCGACAATTTAAAGACGTATTGAAAATGCAAACCTTGTCGAATTCTTTACTTGAATAGAAACAAGATTGTTAGGGCCAATTAGACACTTTAAAAGCTTTCTAGATCGGTATTTATTTAAATACATATACTTTTTTGTGATCGATATTTATAATAACAGAGTAAGGAGAACCACTAATCACAAGCATATATATATATATATATATATATATATATATATGTATATATATATATATAAACACTAATATTTTTAAATATATGTATGTATATATATATATATATATATATATATATATATATATATATATATATATATAAGTATGGCAGATGAATGATGAAAATACCGACGCATTATTGAATAGTACAGTTAATGAAGAACGTGCATTACGAAAATAAATATTCAATATATAATACGCTTCGGAATTACATGTTGATAGTAAGTTATCACATTTCACACACATTTTAAACATAAGATAAGAACATTTTTGATTGGTGATTAATGTGATTTCGCTAATATAAAATGAAATCCGACGTTCCCCAGTTTACATTATTTTCATCAAATCAAATTACGTCAGCCCGCCGTCTAAAAAAAGTACAGAGTTACGTAAGGAGCGTTAAAATGATCTCTTTTAAGGTTTTTGAAGGAGAGTTTAACTGTAGTTTCTGAAGTATTCTTCTCATATGATCAATAACGGACGCTTCAATGCCTTACATGTTAAATAAGTATATATGCAAATGCGACATTCGTTTTCTGGATTTAAAAAAAGCTGACAATTATGTTTACGGTACGAAACCCGAGACGAATGTATATTGGTTTGTAAATATGTTAATTGATACAATTTCAAATAAATACGTAAATAAAAGAAGAGACAATTTACATTAAAACCTAATATTTAACTGAAATGGCAATCATGTTAATGGGAAAACTAATTATTTTTTTCTTAATATTATAAAGCCTACCTTCCATTTGATATTTATGAAAGAAATATCACTGTTAAGAGTAAATTATACAAATTAGTAACGTTAGTTTAATTCATAATCATCAATAGATTAGTCGTTAATTAAGAATAGATGAATGATTTATGATTCATGAATGAAGGCAAGTTTTATTTCGCAAAGAGTAATAGAGAAATGTAATAAAAAGGGAGCTTTTTATTTGCATATCGGTCTAACCGGTAAAAACGGAAAACGCCAAATAGGAAAAACGTTTGCGCACGTGTTAGTTACTAGCAAACACGATAAGCACGTCTCTAATCAGTATAATTTAATGAATATGACATAGATTGCTTGAGATTGAAAAATCGAAAATACTTCAGGACATCATCATAACATAATTGAATATTTACTTTGCAAAATGAACACGTGTTACAATAGTGACTTATCCAGATAAGGACCCACTAAAACATTCGACCTGGCGTCGGTTAGGGTTAGGGTTAGGTGCTAATCTTGATAATTGCCTTACGACATAATTAGAAGTATAGTGCATATATAAACGTTGATGATGACGAAAAGAGAATCACAGATAAAATATTGATGTTTCGTTATTCGCCGCCTTTGTTCAAACTTTGTAGGTTATAGTACGCTTAAAGCAATATTCTTTTTTCTTTTGTGTTTCGTCTTTTCAAATAGTGACACATATTTGTGAATTATTAATGCTTCTGTCAGAGTTCTTTAGGTTAATATGGAGGATAGATATCGAAAAGGTTTTTGGCATCTAAGCCGGTAACTGAGCCAAATTGATTTCACGTGGTTGTCGTTGATTTTAGACGTGTTAACTCCCCGTTTTCGTGTAACTTATTTCCATATATTCATATATTTGGCACACATACGCATTCCTGTTTACAGAATTTACATTTACACAGCTGTTATTTTCTCAAGTCACAGACGTAACAAGAACTTCCTTATAGAAATCATTCCGCGACACAGTCATGCCTGGAAAATCGTCTTTCAATTTATCACATCACATTTTTCAAACGTGACGAGAACTACTCTCTCTCTCTCTCTCTCTCTCGCTCTCTTGGTAGTTTCTCAGTATGTTTCTATTCATCACTCTCTGTATTTCTTTCTCTCTCTCTCACTTTAACATACGCACTGCCTGTCTGCAATTTTAAATTTTCGTTTCCAGTATTCTTTGTCTTTTCACATTTCCCGACGGATTTCTCAGTTTGATTTTTATTCTCTATGTTTTTCAGTTCTATATCCTTTTTTAACTGAACATTATCACTTTTATATTAAAGCCTTCCTAGTTATTTCTATGCAAATCATAAAATCTCTATGGGTTCTTACGATCCATAAAGCAAAGCATTCAATTATATTTTATATATGAAGCAAATTACACCAATATGTCGAATTGATGATAAGTTTTCTTTTCTGATTATTTTATATGTAAATATATTTACATTTTCTCGCCTACAACTTCAATGCAGGTTACTGTTTATAAATGGATAAGACTCATTGACTCAGACTCAGTGAAGTTTTATACGGTTATCTATTTAGGAAAACCCTTAAAGAAGCTAGCACTGAACAATTTGAATGTACGTCATGATAGTTTTATTTTACTCGCTACTTCATTGCCGTCTGTATATGAAACATAACCCTGATGTAGATCATATGTGTTGCCGCTATAACCATAGTAATTTGTAATAACACATAAAGAGCTTTTAATGTACAATAATACACATATGTATCATATATATTGATATATATGTATATATATATATATATATATATAAATACACATTAAGATACTATTTAATATACATACATATATAACACAGTTATACATAACACTTGATTTCAGTGTTGTCGACAGAAAATGTAGCACACATAAATGCCTCGAAAGGACATAATATTTGTGTTGCTTGTTTCTATTCGACATATTAATTTACACTCTATCAGATTCTGTATCAAAACAAAACTACTACGAACACATGATAACATATATTGCTGATAATGTATGACGAACAATACATTTACTCTCGAATTATTTGCAATTTTGAAAACCTCGCTCACGTTATTTGTTAAATATAATGGTTGATAAGTTTCATTGATTATGTGCCTCTTGAAACTAACTATGGTCTCATATGCAATTACTTACCATACTTTAAAATGATATAACATGTATTATATACCATTGTATATAACACACGTTATACTTTAAATATATATTGAAATGAAAGCAAGCGCTAGCATCAGTTGGCTGAAGTATTAATAATGTTTGTAATGTCAAATAAGACAACTGTATTTCGAAGTGTTAAACATCGTTACACTTGTCGATTCCTAACAGTGGTGGTCTATTAATCTTGTGACCGATTAGTTTTGTGGGGACGAAAGCTAGAATAAATGTTACTATGCCAAGACTAAGATATTTGCATGAAATATGTTTTATTTTACGTTACACTCTTGTAGATTAATTTTCGATCTGACATCTTTTTTTTTTTATCTAAAACGTATTTACCTTGTTCGGCGATCAAAACCGTTTAGAAATTCAATTTATTTCATGATATCCCTATCTCATCCCTAAACATATTAATGTTACATGGCTAATCTTAAACAGTCGTATACACAGATGCACAAATCCAGATGCAAAATCGGGGTCACCCGTTTTGAAGTATACTTTAATTCTCGTATTCAGTAAAATCGCATTTTAAAACTGTAAGCTATACTAATCATTTGAAGTTTAACAATTTTTTAGGCGGTAACTCTACACATAAACTGTCTAGATCTTGTTGTGTATATACGACACTTCGCAGTAGTGAACCCTTCCCCCCTTCTTTGTCGTTGATTTTTTCAGTCATCCTTATCAATAATAATGCCAGTTTTATTTTAATTTTTTTAATAGAATAATCACAGCACAAAATAATTGGTGTTTACTATTTTTAAAATATGTCTTTTCACAGTGTACATGTGCAAGTGGATATTTCAAAATACCCTGTGGATCTACCCCAAATGCCTTCTCAAGAAAGCAGCTGCTTTAAACAGGCTTGCTGTCTTTTCGGGTTCAGAACAACAAAGACGATGTTATCAATCAATCCGGTACGTGTAGTTCGACACTCTAATTCGTCATATCATGATTTTAGCCCTTATTTTGGAATTGTAAATTCTAATGTATCATTAAATATTTTATGCTTAAACGGACCGTATGTGGAAAATAATACAATAACATTATGTTTACACACTTGCATGCACTCTTGTAACACATTTTAGTCATACATCAAACTAAACAACTTAGACTATTTCATGGGTTGTTTGTTTTGTCGAATCACTATCATGTAACCTGTTATTTTAATGCTGTTAAAATATACACTTTTAAAACCTGTCTATTTATCTAAAGTAAAGGGCATGTTAATGTTTATATAATTTCATGCATAAGATACGATTCCTAAACAAATTAACCGATCATTATACATTCTGAAACACAGGTAGGCAAAAAGTGTCGTATTATGGTCTATATTTATCTCAATTTAGTTGTATGTAATATGATTAACAAGGGGTTGACATCCATTCGTAACATTTCAGATGCTTCTGATATTTGTGAAATTTTAATAGCAGGTATTAGATATAAACTGCTAAATATTCCTAAACTGTCAATTGTTTAGTACTTTGACTGGCTTCTAGAAGACATAATATAACAACGTCCTCTTAATTGAAAAGTACAATATATCAGATTCACATGAAATATAATCAAATAGGCACCAATTAAGAACACGTTTATTTAATCCTAATTTCTTCTGAAAAAAACTTTAAGCAAGGGTTAATGTAAGACGTATCCTATACTCAAAATAATGTAATGGATTTTGATTAAAATTTTACTACTGATACTAGACATGAAGTTAAATATAATCATATATTGATTGTAGTGTAAGAATGAACACACATAAGTTGTGCACAAGTTTTCTATTCGGGGAATTAATTCTTACCGTTTTGGAAATTTATAACTGTCATTGTATTTCTAAAAGGTATTACGTTTGAATAATTAACAGAAATATACGTTGTTGGCTTCTTGTTCTTCTGGTGCATAAATTATGTAATTATTTTTATGAATTTTTACTAAAAGACAAATATCGTTAATCAACATTTCAGGGAAATCAGTATGCTATACACAGATATGTAGATGTGTTTTAAATAAAAAGCACGCAATAACTTTACAGACACTGTCTAAATGATCAACTTTACTATTATTTAAAAAAAAATTAAAGATACGTGTAGTACATTTTAAGAGATGCCAAACAGGTTTCATATTTTTAGTGTTCATTGTTAAGGAAAATCTTTTTAATTAATCAAGGTAATCTGTTTAATAATCTGTTCATTAGCAGAATAGTTTTAGGCTTTTTCAAATAAAACAAAAAATATTTCTCGAGAGAAATCATTAAATTGTTGTTTATATTCGTTCATTTCACGCTTTTTCTTGCAGTTTTCTTTTCAAAATTACGATCTCAGGAGAAATAAGATGTTAGCCTAGAATTAATTTTAACTAATGTTAACCGTACGTTTTTTAACATTTTCCGTGTAACACAGATACAATATATTTTGTTTTTTGTTTTTATTGTTTTGGTAATTATTAAGAATATCATAGTCGTACGTATTGCTGAGCCTGTTACAGCTTAACTAAACGCGCATGAGTTAAGGAAGGTAATAGGTCGGTTACATCTTTTCTGATTTTGATCGTTAGGTATTTTTCGATAGAAAAACGACAGTAACATAGATTAAGACATACATTTATTTGTTCGCTAGCATGTTTTGTTGAGTGAGAGTAAAATACAAATTTGGAAATGATATCTGAATGTCCAGTTCGTTTCTTTTTTCTAATTAATTTCAGGGAAGTTTAAAATTCGGTGTTTCAGTCTGACCAAAGCAGTAGGAGTTACACACCATTTTTTCTGGTTTATTTTTGAAAAATGCTTGAACTATTGTCTTCAGATAAATAAAGCATGCCACAGCTTCACTAGAATTTCATGATTTATCGAAAGTATGACAACATAGCTTTGCATTCACATTTCCTTCTCTCTACCATGATTCTTATAACATTATGGCACTAATATTGAATATGGACCAGTTTCCGAGAATTTTGCGCCAGCAGCGCCCGGGCATGTTACGTTACACTTGAGATGCCGAGGAATATGTTGACAGACGATAACTTCTATACGTTGCTGCGTTGTATTTTTTCAGTTTTATTTTCAAGAAAGATAGTAAATAACAAAAAGACGAACAACAAATTGCAAAATCACTGTTAGTACTGTATTATTATGTTTTAACAAAACAATGCTAAACAACTGTTAATGAACACATTTTTATTATTTTGTTTTGCAGTTGTTTCTGTATTCAGTCAACTGGTTAAAAAGTAGTTTTTGGTGTGTTTCCTGAGATCAAAAAGATTGTTTCTGTGTGTGTTTTAGGGGGCTTTTTGACATTGTTGTTTTGAAGCAGTCGGGTTAGACTTAAGGTGGGGTTAAACACATCCTTTATCTAAACCGTAGGTCCTGCGCCTCTGATCTGACTAGGATCTCGTAACAAATGCTCTTCGCAGACCTCTCTCAGAAGATTCTTCCAATTAGTTAGCGTGTTCGGTTATCCGACGCCGCATTCCTACCATGTTGTAAGCCAGCTGATTGGCATCTCTCGGGTGTTTACGTCACATCTCCAAATGCTGCCGACGTGAAGTTCCCGGGAACTGGTTCATATTCGATATCAGTAATTGCATTGTTATACATAAGTTTCACTTAGAGACGAATCTGAAAATACACTTATTTGAGTTCATGACTTTTGATAGAAAGAATAGAGGTACCTGGATTTATTATAATCTTTATATGTTTGTAATGGGTTACTTTTCAAGACTCCCTCTCCTCCACCCCTCCACTCCCTCACTCATTGACATCCACATTATTTCTGCTTATCCCCCACTTCTTTCTCTTACTACCAGCCACCGTATCCTTGCTCACCCCCATCTTTCCACTTCTTCCCAACTCATTTTCATAAACATTCATTTTTCATTCATCAGTATTGACTCCACCAAGCACAGACGTCCACCCTACTGTTTTCTCCAGTAGTGGCTACTATTTTCTTCCTTTTTCCCAATATGTCAATCCTATATGTGTTTGTACTTGCATTACATTTTTATTTATATCATCATCCTGATGAAGTCTTATAAATAAAGACGAAACGTTGATGTACACATAAAAAACATCCATTTGTTGGTTTTCCTTTTTCATTTTCTCATATATATATATATATATATATATATATATATATATATATATATATATATATATATATATATATATATATATATATATTACACGGGCAAATCAAAAGTCGGCTCTTTGAACTTCCAAGACATTTCTTTTTTAGTCAATGTACTTTTTCAAGCAACTTTCGGCTCTAGATATGAAATCTTTCAGAATTATTATTTTTTGTATTTCTTATACTAGTGGGTCTTAGAGTATATTTATCTTACTGTGAAACTCAATAGTTTAGCATGTATTTAACATGTTTAGAAATTCTTTTAAAATGGTATGTTACTTAATAGTAACATTAACGACAGTTATATAACTGCAAGTGCAAATCCCCCGAAAAAGTACGAAAACTATTATGCTAAGCCAGTGTCTGCACAAATATTCATATTCATAGAAAAGAAAAATCAATTCGCGTAATTAAACAAGTAACGTCTAAAACTGAAACGAATTAAAAGAACAACGTATCAATGCATATAGAAAGAAGGACATGGTCAAATTATTTATCATGATAGTAATAGAAGAGGGTATTCATTTACTCATCAATTTAATACTACATTGGGTTGAAAGACTTGCTACTTTATTCTAAGTTTCTTCTAACATTTGAAATGATGTAATATGATATTTGTTTATTTGCCAACTTTCGTGTGTCAGGGCGAATATATATATATATATATATATATATATATATATATATATATATATATATTTATTTATATATATGTTGTTATTTATTATATATTGAGAGACAAGGCATTAACCACAGCATAGAGTTCGCTCTAATAATATGACTAATCTCACCTGTGGATACACATTGAATTTTTACTATCAGAGAAAAGCCTTTGTATTGAACGTCGTTTTATTGAATATACAAAAGAATGTTAGATCGAAACAAAAGAAATAAAAAGTAATGATTTCAATTATGACCAAAACAATATATTTGTATTTTTTGGGAAACGTAAAGATCTTCAATCAAATTAGAATTTCCTTTCGGTAAAAATGAAAACAACTCGAACAATGTTTACCGAAAATAACACAAAATCATTTACACATTTTTATTCAGATCATACTGGTGAACTCTTCGTGCAGAGGAGTGATAAAAAATGAATAGAAAAATAAATAAAAATAAACAAACCCCAAAAGAACAGCAATTCTTTGAAGAAAAATACCCTCGAGGTGAATGGCTTTAAATCGAATAGCTGATATTTATTTTCTCAAACATTGCTCTGCGATAAACACTCCTTGAATGTCTTGCAAAAACCAAAAAAACTCACATACATCAATTTCTTACACTTTCTATTCAGCTATTTCTCTATATCTATCTGTCTGTGTGTCCGTCTCTGTGTATTTGTCTCTGTCTGTCTGTCTGTTTGTCTCTCCCTCTCTCTCTCTCCCTCTCTCTCTCACTCTCTATATATATATATCTATATGTATCTATATATATATATATATATATATATATATATATATATATATATATATATATATATATATATATAAGAGAGAATAGGAAAAATAAATACCTTTTGAAGCATTGAGATGCGATATCAATTTTTCTTTTATAAAAAAGAAAAATAATCAATCTGAACCGATTTTTTTTCTTTTTTTTATTAAAACGAGCATATTTTTTTTTTTAGTTTAAATTGATACAGATATTTCGCCAAAACCTGGCATCCTCGGTGTGTAATATATCCTGATGTCATCGGATTTGTATTTTTATCTCTTTACTGGCTTGTTGTTATACAGCCGAGCCAAATTGGCAAGATGTAGTTTCCATCATCAAATATGAAGAACGTGAATGCAGCACGTGATTTGTATAAGTGTTTATGGTTCATATTTTTTTAAAAGCATCTATTGTTAAATTTAAGAAAGAATAGGTAAAATAAATACCTTTTGAAGCATTAAGATGCGATATCAATTTTTTTTTTATAAAAAGAAAATAATAAATCGAAACCGATTTAAAAAAAATTTTTTTTATTAAAACTAGCATTTTTTTTGTTAGTTTAAAGTGATACAGATATTTCGCCAACACCTGGCATCCTCGGTGTGTAATATATCCTGATGTCATCGGATTTGTATTTTTTATCTCTTTACCGGCTTGTTGTTATACAGCCGGGCCAAATGGGCAAGATGTAGTTTCCCATCATCAAATATGAAGAACGTGAATGCAGCACGTTATTTGTATAAGTGTTTAAGGTTCATATTTTTTTTTAATTGATATCGCATCTTAATGCTTCAAAAGGTAAAGAGATAAAAAATACAAATCCGATGACATCAGGATATATTACACACCGAGGATGCCACGTTTTGGCGAAATATCTGTATCACTTTAAACTAACAAAAAAAAAATGCTAGTTTTGATAAAAAAAAGAGAAAAAAAATCGGTTTCGATTTATTATTTTTCTTTTTTATAAAAAAAAATTGATATCGCATCTTAATGCTTCAAAGGGTATTTATTTTACCTATTCCTTCTTAAATTTAACAATAGATGCTTTTTAAAAAAAAATATGAACCTTAAACACTTATACAAATCACGTGCTGCATTCACGTTCTTCATATTTGATGATGGGAAACTACATCTTGCCCATTTGGCCCGGCTGTATAACAACAAGCCGGTAAAGAGATAAAAAATACAAATCCGATGACAAATCCGATTTGCTACTTAAAATACTTGTAAACATTGTAAATAATAAACAATCCATTCTTTAGTTTCTTTCGCATTTTTTTTCACAGAAAATGACAAACACTAACATGTATTCTTAAAATTCGATAAATATTAACATTTGGTGATTCATATTATTTTGATTAAGTAATCTTCATCTCTCATAACGTTTCTGCCGATGTAACGACATTCTTCTTTAGGTACACATGATGTTTGACACTTGATGTAAGTGCGGTAAAATATACAAAGGTAAGACATTTCTCCTACTATAATTCTGTCTAGAAGAACACATGAAATCCGTAATACGTTCTGATATTGGAGATACACGTATGACTGACCGCATAAGGGTGGGAAAGGCAAGTTATTTACTATAATGGGACGACGTAAGAATTTTAGACAGAGGAGAATGGACGGTAGAGAGTAAGACGACACAAAAAAGCAGAGCATATGTTGGACGACAATTACCTGCTAAGTAGACTACGTATGACATTTTAATACAATGTGCGAACCATTTATTAGAAGTAATAGATAAAAAAGGGCATGCAAATATATATAGTAATACGTAGTAATATGTAGTAATATTTAGTAATCACTAGAAACAACTAGTAATGTATAGTGATTAAATGTCAACTTGCACTGTTAAATGTTCCGTAATATTATTTGGTAGTTTTAAGAGAATTGTATTAATCGTTTAAAGTAGGCTATAATAGAATAAAAACAAATTAGAAACAATTCGTCTTATCGATGGTATGTGTATGAGTGGGGACTATTGTTTTACACTACAATATAGAGCATTCCCTCCTGAAGTCTAGATAGAAACATTAAAACATGCACTAAACATATATCAATGCGATTGAGCCAATTATTAAATTTAAAAACAATAACATTTGGGTTCGCTAAAACGAAAACAGCCGAGAGAGAGCAAGCCAGCCAGCAGTCAAGCTATCCCTTCTTTATGGCTTATCCTTTCTTAGACCTCGTCTGTATATTTGTCTTTCAAGCCAGTTTTGTTAGTTGTCTATAAATTACGTCCTTTGAAATATATTTCGAGAAAGGTTGTAGTAATGTATCCTTTTTGATTCGATGACTTGAAATAATTACTGTTCATATAAGCATGACTATGGCACATATTTACTTATATATATATATATATATATATATATATATATATATATATATATATATATATATATATATATATATATATATATTCCAATACAAATACTAATGTATAACGCAAAAGATTAATTTATTATGCATTGGTAAAATAGTTATTAACTTTAGGCATTCAAAGGACTTTCATTGGGTATTTAATGTGTACTTAATCTAAATATTAAGCTATGTGTCTATCTATCTATCTATCTATCTATCTATCTATCTATCTATCTATCTATCGATGTCTCTCTCTCTCCCTCTCTCTCTCTCTCTCTCTCTATATATATATATATATATATATATATATATATATATATATATATACATATATTAGTCAGGTTCATTTTATATTCCAATATACATATTTTTATATTTTAATTTTATATTTTTATATTACGAAATCAACATTTTTCTGAGATTAATTTTACGGTCCGTCTCATTTGCCGTGAGCCAAACAACATTTTTATGTCAATATCGTATGTGCAGCACTACTAACTCATCAGAAATATTCACAATGAGTAAAAGGTTATTGGAGTAAAATGTCTTGAAAAAAACCTACACTATACAGTAGATCATTTTTGGGCGAAATCAAATAAAAAATTAAAGAAAAGAGCAATTCACATGTGGGGAAACTAACTAGTACGCCATATACCCTCGGTTGTTACTTAGTGACAAACACTGAGCTGAATCTTTTAAACAGACTGTAAAATAAAAAGGCACTGATAGTATGTGCTAATACATATATTGTCAAAAATAATGATATATATGTGTGTGTGTGTGGGTGGGTGTAGTATTAAATCGGTTATGTTTCGTATTGATTTAAAACATATTATGCTATATTGATGGTAATTCAGGAGTGAAGCGAGTCACATTTGTGTATTTGGCTATTTAGTTTTCGTTATTTCAGATATCTAGCGAGAATATTATTCATAGAACACATACAAAACCTTCTTAAAATATGAGTGAGTTATATCGTTTTGATATAGATTTAATATTAAGCTGGGAAAAAGTATTACATATCTGTAAACGTAAATTAGTAAATTACAGCCTAAATATACTAACAAACAATAATGAACAAATAAACAATCATATAAAATTCTAATAAGATTTTTATAAGACTGTGAAAAATAAGGAAATAAAATAAACTTTTTTTAAAACATAGTTTACCCCAAACAAAGCAGACACTACTGTAGACGTAATGAGTTACTTAGAGATAGGTTGTACGTTATGAAGTTGAGCACTCTTTGTTAGACCTTGTCTAAGAGGGAGAACCAGGTGGATCATGCATCAGCTCAGATGTGGCAACACTATTCCATACATAGCCGGGTAATGACTTAGTAGAGATATCATTTAATGTCATATGTGAGAAGTTTAATAGCACGGTAAAACGACCCCATCTACTTTGTAGCAGTCTTGTGTGTATTCAATGAATTGTTTCCAATAAGATTGTTGAAGATACTATTGTATCAACGGAAGGGAAGAATGACAAAGTCTATGCATACAAAATTATTGCTTTTTAATGTGAAACTTTTTATGACAATTATTAATGAAGTCTTTGTAAAGGATGGTAATTCTAAGAATCTGAAAATACCTCAACCAACATTGACTTCTGCTGCTACTTCGAACACCATAACCAATACATTCAACCATATATGTATGCATATTTAAATGATATTCATGCAGTTGACAACTATTTCCGATATAAATAAATCATTCATTAATGACAAATTTTATTTTCTAATAATTAATTTTGAAATTTTAAGAAATTAGTATTATTTATTATAATTAGTTAATTTATTAAAATAATGTATGACAATATGTTTATTCAATAAATAAGGAGTATCATGCTAACATCACCATATTCTACAATAATATATGTTATTATCATAGATTTTTAAACATTTTCACAAAAAGCCAATTTTCTTAAAGTAAAATCTAAAATCTAATGTGAGTTAACTTTTTGGTATTATAGTAGAAGATTGACCATCACCTAAATCACTCCAGCCTCTCCAACATCAGATTATAAGTTAGTTGATGCCATTAAGTATGAACAGCTGTAAAAACCTTGGTATACAAAAATAACAATTATTTTACAATCAAAATTGATGGATTTTTTTTTGCATAAGAATCCAACGTAAAATGGCCACTCCGTTTCCTGCCACATAGCGTTTTAATGACATGTAGCAGTTCTAGTTACATCTTTGATGTAACATATTTTTGTCCTGTTGGGAAGGTGCCACATGAACTCACAGTTTATCAGAGGAATAATGGATTTTGGGGGAGGCGGCTATTGCCACTCGTACTAAGGTTTATTAGTAGGCGCTATGTGTGTGTTTTTTTATATTCACCTTCCATTATATTTTTCAAATCTATTATTTACTAGTAATGAAATATTTTCAATTTCTAAAAGTTGTTAAGATATCTGAGCTGGCCAAAAAGCGACACATCGATAAAAGTACGATAGAGTTTAGTGCAATACATACAACTAAATAATAGGTTTGTTTATTCGAACCTCTGCAGGATACCGACCGTTTGATTTTATTTTGTGTTTAAATTTGTTAGATGAAAGTACAAAATAGATATAACAACCTCTTTCCCCATGTTAAGAAAGGGTTTCTTAGTTATAACGTTATTATTTCAGCACGATCCGTAAACTGCAGAAGTGTATTGAAATATAACAACAGATACGATATAAAATGCATATTTAAAGTGTAGAATGTGTTATTTTTTTTCATTAAGGCATATGTAAAAAAAAACACTGGTTCCACCTGGACTTTAGGTAAGTAGTAAGCTTATTACATGTTAAGCTCCCCTCTCCCCATCAAAATACGCAAGCAAACAAAGTGTATCCATTAGTATAACAAATATTGTTATATGCTCGTAAAACCTATATACACAATCTGCTGGAAATGATCCTACACGCAAAATTCTGAAATAATTGATAACTTGGTGCTTACGGATTAGGTTATTTTTAGATAAAATAATAATGTTTCAGTTCAATTTAAAGTAATCAATAAACACATGTTTAATATACAAAAGATGATTCGATGTTATTATACATCTAATAAATGTGTTTACTTTTATAGAGGAACATTATCAGAAAATATTTAATAATTTTTGGTAGGCATTTTAACATTCAGCGTCACATTTTTAATATCAAATATCTAAACTACTTTTTTTAGAAATGATAAAGAAAAATGAACTCTTAAGAAATAAACTGCACCAGTCAGTGGGGATCGAACGATAAACGTCTCGTCTTCTGATTTTAACTCCATCAACCTAACCACATGGACAAGGTAAAGACGTGTCGAAAATTAAGTTTGGGTTTAAACTAATAGACACCTTGGAGGCTCAACCCAGTTTGGCGATACGTTGATTATTGCACTTTGATATCGAAAATACATGTGTTATTCCGATCAAATTGTTATATATAATTAATATTTTTCATGTTCTGTGGATTTGCTAGCCCTGTCGTCGGAGCCGCAAAATTCGCCGACTGCAATCCCACTCAGTCCGCATTTAAGCCGCGCGTCCGCATTTAGGTCGGGATCCTTCGGCTTGTAATGTTATGCCCTAGTACATATAAGTTCACCCCAACCGTATTATTCAATCTACTTATTCGAAAACTGAAAACATTATTCCTCCTTGTTATATTTCTTCCCTTAATAGATACTAAAAGGCGGTGGCTGAGGGTCAATCATGTTGAGTACAAAGATTATACATTCCAAGGAATGATGTTTTGAAAGACTGATATTTACTGGGAGTAATGGCCTTACCATCTATGTAAAATGTATAACAGTATTATTTTCTAAAATGTATGTTCCCACTCTTAGTGTTAAATTTACTTCCATAAGCAATGTATTCTGAGAACCGGGGAGCCAAATCGCAAGGGGTTCTAATAGCAATCTATTATGAGAGGATTGTGTTCTAAGAATATACATAATCATCTTTCTTTAGTATTTCATGTGACAACTATATTCGGCATGAAATGCTCCATGGATGGTTGGTATGCCGTAAAACAGTAATTCGTATATTTTCAATAAAATATTAAAATTGATAATCGGAAGTCTTTTAGCATGAAATGTCTTTCATTCACACTTTAAAAAACCAACGAAAGTCACTAGGAAACCCGTTTCGATGTTTTGTACATTGTAACAATGATAACGACTGTAGATAAGCTACTGCTGAATACTGAAGATTCCAGTTAACTGTTAGAACACTTTGAGTGAACGTTGAGTCGAAAAGTATATAAGGCAGAATAAAATTCGAAAAACGCCGTGATCAGTTTACAATATTCCCCCTAATGAAGGAGTTTTGTCTGACCCGATGACTTGTGGAGACTTTTAAAGGGGCTCGGAATATCAGATGGATCGAATAATAAGGTCACATGACATACATGGTTGTCTGTCTCGTGTGTCGTGTGTCATCAGCCGCCTCGACTAATCGTCACCATAAAATTAAGAAGTATGTTTTATGAACTATTTATAGATCGTACACCGAAGTTCTACTGCACAACCTTCCAAAAATACATAATAAAATGCGTTTAAATTAATAAAGTATTTTTGAAATTCTATTAAACGTGTAAGAGTACTATGAAGCTGTTTCTCAAGAGGAGAATTGAGAAATTAATTTATATATGAAACAGCGAATTGGGACGAATATACATAACAAGAGAAAATACAAAATAAAATAGAGATTGAGTATGAAGTTCATGAGTGTTGAATTTAACAACATATTACTACAAGTTAAAATCAAGCATGAAAGAAAATATTTTTCATGGAGGAAATTAAACTCACAGGGATGTCATAACACCCTTAATATATATTGTGGACTACTCCAAAATAAATTAAAGACTGTGTGTGGCACTAGAAATAGAGTCGTTATCAGTATTGCCTTTGTTACTCAAATATCGCTAGAAATCGTGTATTACTGATCAGCTTTTTTCCGATGAACTAGTATATATAAAACATCAAGATTTCAGTATATGAAGAAAAAACGTACAATGGCTATATTTGTCTAAATCAGTAGATCTACGTTAAAAGTACCGTTAAAAGATTTTTTTTAGCGAAGTACTTATATTGGATTGAAACCAATCATAGTAGTGAAGATAACACCGAGAATAGCCATTCTTTGAAAAAAAACAAAAAAAACAGAACAACTAAAAGCGGTTGTCCGAGTAGACGCTACCAACACTAAAGAATTAATTCATTAGAAACAGGAAAACAACCTTAATAGAAAGTGATGTATCGATCTTTTTCAAAGATAGTATTATAGAAATCTCACGAAAATACATTGATTGAATATCGATTTAGACAGCTCAATAAATAAAGTTACCTAAAAACTTAGTTGAATAAGGCTACATAGACGGTATATCTAGATTAAATAGACAGTATATATATGTATATATATATGTGTGTATATATACATATATATATACATATATATATATATATAAATATATAGATATATATATTTATGTATATATATAAATGTATATAAATATATCTTTATATATATATATATGTATATATATATATACATGTATATAGATATATACATATATATTAATCTATACATATATATATTCTATATATAGTATAATAGCGGTAATGCATGTATAATAGTTTATATATATATTATATATATATATATATATAAACGTATATATATATATATATTACATATACATATATATATATATATATATATATATATATATATATATATATATATATATATTTGTGTGTGGGGGGAAATGTGTGGAAAGGTACATGAATTAGATGCCAGTATATGTTGAATTTTTTTTTTCTTCCTATCTCCGACGGTAAATGCAAGGTAAAAAACAGATACTATTTTACTTAAATAATTGTTTATTTAGCCACGAGCAACAATTGTAGACTTGACCTACTTCTGATGGTAGGCATTGGGTTGCACACTGATGCGTGTCTTCGTGCATGTATACTTATACGAACAAAACATACGTTAACTCCCGTCGGGGTTATAGGAGACGGTAAGTGGATATCTTTTTGGGATAATACAAATATTATAAACAACATACTATACTTCCAATAACAAACTTCGATTAATTTATTTGACTAATATTGTGGAAATAGTATACCTAAGTGATCATAATAAAGATTAAAAAGAACAAACAGCAGCAACATAATATCACGAATACATTCTAAATATCTCTTTTTCCATCACGCACGTACACACACCCATATATATATATATATATATATATATATATATATATATGTGTGTGTGTGTGTGTGTGTATGTACAGTATACTGGACTGTATACTTCTAATCACTCTACATATATATATGCTATGGTAGCATGTATATATATATACATATATATATATATATATATATATAACAATGTATATATACTCATGTAAACATTATGTATGTCAAAACTATATGTAACATATTCCAGAGCCGCACCATTGTTATATTTACATGTGATGACCTTTGAACGTTTAAAAGGACCGTTAGAATCTATTAAAATCATCAGTGCTGAATTCGCTTTAACAACTTAAATGAGGGCATATTGATTGAAGGGGGACGTATAGGCAAATATAGAGATGACCGGGAAACATGGCTTAAAAGGTTAAACTATGAGATTAATGAGAAGTAGCTTGTCGGTAGCTAGCGTGGTATAAATTAATTCATATTTTAAAAAATATAAGAAAGGTAATGAATACTTTGTAAGAGCATGTTGACTTATAATAGAACGTAGATTAAACATTTAAGCTGCTGGATGACAGGATTGGGGACAGAGGGTACAGCCACATCTAATATTATTTCTTAATATGTGGTAAGGACTATATGTTAATGAGATGATTAGATGAAGAACACGTGATGTTATTTAGATGATGTGTCAATAAGTGTTATGGTGCCGTACCTACCTACAAAGAACTAATGGACTCGTCCACCTTATAAATACGGGAAGCACGTGACACTTGTCCTCTTCTTCCCAGGCAAACCAGCAATGGCGGTTGAGAGCAACATCTCCTTGTAATATCTTTCTTTCTATTATATAATATATACCTTTGTTCATTTAAACCATGTGTTCCTGTCTCATTCATTCAGCTTTACCCAGGTCCACAACAAATAGCGACGAGGCAATTCGAACTCTTGGGTCAAAAAACTGAAAATACCACGTGAAAATGCACTCACAAAGTTAATGCAGGAAACCGCACGCAAAAAAACAAAACAAAAAAACAAAAAAAACAAAGGTTTTTGCCGTACGGTCGAGAGAAGAAAAGAGAACTCAACTGAAAAAAAAACAAAAAAACACGTTGAATTCTTAAGTGCGAGAAAATTGTTTCCTTTTAAGAAAAAGAAAATTGAAATAGACATGTACTCTAAGTTTTAAAACTGCTTATCGAAAAAAAAAACAGCTTGAAATTGGGGGCGCGTTCTTCTAGTTTGGGAAAACTAGTTAAAAAAACAAACAAAACAAAAACAACTGAAATTGAATGCGCGTTTTTTTCTCTGGGTTGGAAAACTAAAAAAACAAAACAAAAGAAATATCGAACACCAAGATTAAGCGAGTATTGTTTTTTTTTAGACGAACGTCACAGCGAGTTTATTTGACGAGCACACACAAAAAAAAATGAAACCGACACCACGTGCTTCATTTTAAAAACAGATTAGAAACAAAAACATGAAATGAACACACGCGTTACTCCATAAATAAAAAAAATGACGCATGATAAAAAAAGGTCAGTTTTATTTTCTCTCTCTCTTTTCCGACTTGTACTGAAATATTTTAAAATGCAGAAAGTATTAATTGTGAAACAGATTTTTTTTTCTCTTCGTTAAAATTAAAAACGTGTATAAGAAAAGAACATTACATAATCTTTTCATAACTAAAGTGCGTCTTGTAAACGCTAATTTAAAGAAAATAACTTCTTGTAAATTCATTAAATAACGAGAAAATATTAATTTTCAAAATAAAAAAATAAAAAAATAAGTGAATATACGCGTATATAGAGAAAAGGAAAAGTTTCATAATCTTTTCATAATTAAAACGGCGCCTAGCAAACGCTAATTTAAAGAAAAGAACTCTTATAAAATCATAAGAAAATATTAATTTTCTAAATAAAATCAGAAACTAAATGGTTGAATATGGAAGATATTAAGTCTATAATCGCCGAACTAACGAAATTCCAAATCTCCCAGCAACAACAAACTGAGGAAAGATTTCAAAAGCTTGTATTACAACAGAACCAAAATATTTTATTACACAAAAAAGAGTATGATGAAAGATTGGAATTTCTGATACAAACAATATCGCGCAGTGATCAAAAAAATGTAAAAGACGACACGTTTTCGCAGAACGAAATTTGGAACAGTATTGATAATTACTCATACACGGAAAATAATACATTTGAAGAATATTTCCGAAGATATGAAGACCTATATAAAATTGACTGCGGTGGTTGGAGTGATGCGAAGAAGCTACGCCTCCTTCTTAGAAAACTAAATACCACAGAACATACCAAATTCGTGGATTTCATTTTGCCTCGGAAAACTAGCGAGCTAACTTTCATAGAAGCGGTTGGTTTATTGACAGAACTGTTTAGTCCAAGAACTACACTATTCCACAAACGATGGAAGTGCATGAACCTGGTAAAGAAAGACGAGGAAGATTATGCTACTTTTGCATCGATAGTGAACAAGCATTGTGACGATTTTAAACTAACTGAATTAAGTGCAGATAATTTCAAGTGTCTAATTTTTGTACAAGGTTTACTCTCAGGAAATGACACGGAGATAAGGCGTAGAGCTCTAAATAAATTAGAGAATGAACCAAGCCTTATGCTGCAAAAGTTGGCTGAGGACTGTCAAAGATTTGTAAATGTAAAACAAGACTCAAAAGACATTGAATTGTCCGGCATTGCGCACATAAAAAAGGTACATCAAAAAACAAAAGCTCAACCTTATAGAAAAATAAGAAATAATAATTTTGATGTAACAAAGACAAACCAAACCAGTAAAAAAATAAATTAATTGCCACCAAGCCCTTGTTCACGCTGTGGTAATCCACATTGGTACAATGAGTGCCCATTCCGTTTTAAAACCTGTATGAAATGCAAAAAAGTTGGACATAAAAGTTCGCACTGCAGAACGGGCAGAGGAAATAAAATGCGGATTCAAGCCACTAGGACAAAGAAGGAAACTGGCATGAACATAAGAAAATATGTACAGGTGAAAATCCTGGATAAAAATATAAAATTGCAATTGGATTCTGGTTCAGACGTTTCCATTATAAATTTACATACATGGAGGAGATGTTATGGTGCCGTACCTACCTACAAAGAACTAATGTACTCGTCCACCTTATATATACGGGAAGCACGTGACAATTGTCCTCTTCTTCCCAGGCAAACCAGCAATGGCGGTTGAGAGCAACATCTCCTTGTAATATCTTTCTTTCTATTATATAATATATACCTTTGTTCATTTAAACCATGTGTTCCTGTCTCATTCATTCAGCTTTACCCAGGTCCACAACAATAAGTTAACTAGTAACAAGTATTGTAAATTGGAGGAGGATTGTTTAGGGACTGACGAATCGGTGTCAGAGTGGACAAAGTAATTGGTATATTTAAATGTTCGTTTCAGAATTAATCATATTATTTCACTCTTGACTGCTGTAACTATCATACTTGTTTCCTAAGTACACAAGTGGTAAAATCCATCTCATGAGGTATAAGACCTAAACTTGTTCAGTATCGAGCAATGTTGGGAGACGGAAGTGTTTTTACGCTGAAGGTTTTTGATTAAATTTGAAATAGAGATACCTATAGTATTGTTATTATTGCTTTTGAAAAGGGTAAATATGGTTGGATGTTCGTGTCTTAATGAGAAAAAAACACTGGCCTCAATGTAGGTCTGTATTTTATATGTGGTAGTTATTGCAGTGTTTGCATTAATTGTAGTAGCGGGAGTATTCTGGGTTCAGCTACCTAAGCTTTGTACCAAGGTTAATTTAGAATTGTTTGGTGGCGGATCTAGGGGTTAAATGTGTTGGTTTCAGGTTATTATTAGTTATTGGGAGTGGTATATTAGTGTTACGGGTGCTATTTTAGGTGTCGTGTTGTAATGAAAGTTGGGCATGTAATGGGTTATGAGGTTTAGAGAGGATGTGTATACTGGTGTTAGTTCGTATATATGCATTTTTGAGGAATTTTTTTCAAAGTACATGAATATATGACGTCTTTTTCTATGTAATTGCAATTTAATAGTCATTTAATGGAGTTCTGGTGTTACAATTATAAACATGGTGTACTATAGGTTCTAATAACTGAGCAGATTTAATTTTCTTCTTATTAGAGGTGATGATAGTTTCCGCTAAATTGAACATTGTGGAGTAAGAGATTTTTATAGAGTGGGTGTTCAAGATCGTGCTGTAATAATGTAAATCTTTATAGGATTTACCTATAATTTTGAAATAATAATTCAGGGATATTCGTTTGCCTATTACAGTTATAGGGTAGATTAAACCAAATATTATTTCGCCTAACTCTTTTATTTGGTATAACTTCCTGGCGCAGTCTCTATAAACCTATTGTTATATGTGTTAATTTTCTTGGAGGTCGTTGCATTCTTTTGTTTTCTATCCTTCATTGCTATGTTATGAGTGATTACACTTAAAAATTTATTTTCCCGGGTGAGGGGATTCATTGTGTATTTGAGTTAATCATTGTGACCCGAAATAAATAGTGCGTCATCATAGAAAGAAAAGTTTCATTCAAAGATAGATTTATTAACAGATAGTTTAGATATTCTATTACGGACTGAGGGGGCTATCGAACTAATAATGTATTTTGGGTGGTTAGATAGCCGATGCAAGTAGAAATGAGTTAAGTTTGGTTTATGTTGAGGGCTAAAAGATTTAGAGTTCAGGTCGAACGTTAGGTTAAGGAAATGAGATATTCTCTTCTTGGGTTCTACAGTAATAGTTTGCCCACTTACACTTTAACTTTAACTCATATGACTAAAGGCGTAAAAAGAATTCTGATGAAATGTAACTTAAAAAGTGATCTTCTTAAGATACGATATAGACAGCAAATGCACCGTAGCTAGAATTAGCTAGGCTTGTTTGAACTATCAGAGCAGAAAATTGCAGGTGATTAGAACTAATGAATTGGTATCTGCTACACAAATTAAAGAACTAAACAGAGAAATTGGGAGAGAAGACTTCGATGAGCTTGGAGAGATAAATAAACTTGATGTTGTTAAAAAAGCGTATGGTAGAAACTACAAAAACAAATAGTGTATCTAATGGTAATCAGGCGATGTCACAGATGCAATTTTAAATCATATGATAGAACATGGGATGAAAAGAGAACATATTAATATTCTCAGATTGTTAGACGATAATCTAAGAGCTTGCAATTTGGAACAGCCGCCGAATCTGAAATTTCTAAAAAGGAATAAACTTAAAACTGGCACAACCAAATTAAATAATGTACAGCCATTTTTATTAATAAATAATATTGATCTATGGCATAAAATGATTTAACCTGCTGCCAAACTGTATCAAATCTACTCGGAGTAGGAAAACGGGAAATAAGAAATGCAGAAAAAGCCCTGGGGGAGGAAACGTTTAAATGGTCAGATATAAACACCTTGAAAAGGATTTAAGCAAAGTGCAAGCTTTTGAAAATGGCGAACTCAAATAGAAGAGCGATAGTGAACATCTTAGTTTTACATACACCGTAAAAATCTCAAGTGTGTAATTGAAGAACTGAAACAGCGAGTCCTAGCTACAGCGACCGAATTCAGAGGTATCGACAAAACCGACCTACCAAAATCTGTTTTTCAAACAACTGAAACAATTGAAAGAGGGAATTACGTTATACCTGATGCTGACCAAACTAGTATATTCTGGAACATCATTTGTAAAAAAGGGAGTAAAAGATGAAGATGATGCAACATTGATGAAAGATATAGAAAGTGAGGTATCCTCTAGAGTGGAAAAACAAACGAATACAACAGTCACTGTTCAGATGCTGAATTTGCGGGTTAAAAAGCTTTCCAATTAAAAAGCACCTGGACCTGACGGGGGACAGGGGTACTGGTTTTACCAGCTACCGGCTTTTCATCCATGCCTTGCAGAAATTATTAATGGCTGTGACGACATGTATATTCTCTAAATGGCTGACAAAGGGGCACAACAGTCTTGCTCATAAAATATAAAACGAAATGAAGGTGAAGTCACATATTAAAGACCGATCGCTTAACTCTTAGTTATGTGGACACTAATCACTAACATATGGTCTGAAAGTATTTATGGTAATTTGGACCAAAACAGTATGCTGTCTGATGAAACAGAAAGGCTGCCGAAAAAGATCACATGGCACCATACAGCAGATTCTGATCGAAAAAATGATCCTCAGAAACTGCAAAAAAAAAATACTAACATTGCTATGGATTGGGTGGGTTAAAAGAAAGCATTTGACATGGCCCCTCATTCACGGATACACAAATGCCGAGAGATTTTCGAAATAGCCCCAACATTCAAACAGCTTGAAAGAATAGTATGAAGAAGTAAGAAACCAATTTAACTTCAGAAGGTGTTGCATTAGGTAAATTGCAATCAGTAGAGAGAGATTCTCCAGGACGATAGTGTTTCTCCTTAGGTCTTTGTCATTAGTTTGATCCTAATGACACTTCTCGTACGTAATGTGATTGCAAGATATGTTCATGGAATAGGACATTCTACAGTCACCCACTTACTTTTAGTGGGTGACCTTACGGTTTTGTACATAATGAAACCAACTTGATACCCTAATCAAAACGGTTTTAGTATTTAGTGACGATATACGAATGGAATGTGTCATCATTAAATTTGCTATTCTTGTTATTAATAGAGGTAAACTGTCCATTCATATAGCCATTAACTCTTAACAAAAGATCTGATAAAAAATGTAGACAGTGAGAGGTGCTACACTAGCTTGACAATTCTGGAGGCGGATAAGATACAAACAAGGCAATGAAAAACCAGGTCACATTTTAAAATCACAACTCAATAGTCGAAATACAACCTATGCTATCAATGCCAGAGCAGTATCTGGCATTCGATATACTGCCGGTATACTTGATGGAATATAGATAAACTGAAATGTTTGAATACCAACACATAGAAAATGCTTACTCTTAATAGAGCTTTTGCAAAGAAAAGAGATGCAGATCGATTGTACCTACCTCGAAAGAACGGTGATCAAGGTTTACTTAGTGTTGAAGATGTTGTGAGTATAGAAGAAGATTGTCTGAGGGTAATGTGATTTCCTCTTCTTGAAGTGTAAAGAGAGTAAATACTAAGTACCGGGGTGACAAAGTATCAAAGTGTTCAAGAGTGAGGGTTAAGATGATTTTGAATAAAACTACACAGTGTATTTTTTATGAATACTGCATTTATAAATAATGAGAGCTAGAATTAGTTGGTAAGGTTATCCCAAAAGAACTACTGATACAACCTTAATTATAATAATAATAATAATAATAATAATAATAATAATAATAATAATAATAATAATAATAATAATAATAATAATCTGAGATTAAAAAAATACAGAGAGCTTTTTCCAAGGAGACTCCCTATCACCGCTACTGTGTATGATATCCATGATGCCGCTCAACTACAAATTCAGAAAATGTTATGCTGGATACCAGCTTACAGACACTGAACTTAGGGTAAACCACCTGATGTACATGGACGACATCAAATTATTTGCAAAAAGCAAATAGGAGCTTGAAAAGCTGATAAATACGACAAAAATCTTCAGTCAATACATTTAAATGGAATTCGGAATGGAAAAGTGTGCACTACTAGAAATGAAAAGAGGAAAACCAGAGACGACAGAGTGCGTGGAGCCTCATAACTAAAAGATGAGGGTGATAGGCGAGCAGGATAGCTAAAAATATTTGTGAGTTCTAGAAGCAGACACCATCACATTTACAGAAATGAAGGAGTAGTCGGAAAAAATATTTACGAAGTACGAGAAACCCCGTAGAAACGAAATTATATAGCAGGAATCTAGTAAAATGTGTGAACAGCTGGGCAGTATCGCTACTAAGGTACTCTGGACCATTCATAGGTTCGACTAAACAAGAACCCAGACACCTTGATGTAAGGACTAGAAAATAAATGACCATTCACAATGCTCTACACACAAAAGCCGATACGGATAGACTACACATGAAAATAAAAGTAGAGGGAAGATGGCTTATAAGTATAGAAGAGTGTGTGGAAAATTAAAAAATGAGCTGGAGAAATAAATAACTCAGAACACGGAAAGGCTGATTACCGCAGCGAGAGATACTGTTCCAACGAAGAACTCATGAAGAACCAACACCAGAAACAAAAAGACAAGAAAAGAAAAGTGGGAAAACAAAACAACTACATGGACTCTTCAGAAGATTGTAAAGAGAGGAAACCAACGAAAATAGCAGCGCATGCCTTAGAAAAGGAACCTTGAAAAGAGTAACGTAATCGTTACTGATAGCTACACAGGACAATCCGATTAGAATAAATTAAATAAAAGCTAAAATAAATAAAACTCAGGAAAACAGCAAATGTCGACTGTGTGGACAAATAGACGAAACAGTAAATCATATAAGTGAATGTAGCAAACTCGCCCAAAAGGAATACAAGAACAGACATTAGTGTGTGGTAAATCAGTACACTGCGAACTGTGCAAACAATTGAATTTCGAATATGAAACCAAATGGTACACACATAAAGTAGAAACAGTACTGGAAAATGAAACACACAAACTCCCTTGGGATATGGATATACAAACATATTATAACTTCCAACCTCTGATTATCTCACTTATCTCTTTGAAATCCAACTTCAAAGTGAACGTCCCAAAACAACAAATCAACCCTCTTTTATCTCCAACCAGGAGCATCCCATTTACATATCAGGTGGTCACATTGCAGGCATATAAAGAGACAAGGCAGCCATTTTTGTTTCTTTGTTCTTCATTCATTTACTTCCACGACCGACCCATTGAACTATGCACACATGCTAGTTAGGTAAGTCCCGCGATTCCCTACACTCCCCCCTGATCTCATGATAACACACATGGCAGGGGGGTGGCCGTCGTTGTCGAGTACTTCTTCGAAGAATCGGGGGCAGCACTTCCTCATTGCCATCTTCCTCATTACCACCGTTATTGCCACCAATCTGTTCCATTATCTCCTCTCGTGGTTCCCTATGCGGTGTTTCACAATCAGGGCATGGGGGCAGTATCCGTCTTTGTCGGGTACTCCTTCGAAGAACCGGAGGCATCACTTCCTCGGTCCCATCTTCCTCAGTATGTTCCATCATTCCCTCATCTGGTTCTGTAGGTAGTGTTTCTACGCTCACCGGTAGGGGTAGTAGGCAGTCAGGATCATCCGTGAACTGTATGTGATCTTCCTCGTTGCCATCTTCCTCATTACCACCGTTATTGCCACCAATCTGTTCCATTATCTCCTCTCGTGGTTCCCTATGCGGTGCTTCACAATCAGGGCATGGGGGCAGTACCCGTCTTTGTCGGGTACTCCTGTGAAGAACCGGAGGCATCACTTCCTCGGTCCCATCTTCCTCAGTATGTTCCATCATTCCCTCATCTGGTTCTGTAGGTAGTGTTTCTACGCTCACCGGTAGGGGTAGTAGGCAGTCAGGATCATCCCTGAACTGTACGTGATCTTCCTCGTTATCCTCAGAATCAGGAGAGGTATAACAGGGGCGGATATCTTTTACATGCCGTGGTACACCATCAATCAAAATTGTCTGAGGACTTATGATTTTATCTATTTTTCCTCTGCAAAATTTTTCAGTGCACCTAGCATTTGGGGGTTTCACCCAAACACTGTCTCCCACTTGATATGGTGTATTGACAACGCCAACCTCTGATGGCGTGACATCAATACCTTTTATACGCTGTTCATAGCGGTAAATCCCATTAGCTGGGGCAGTTTCTGGTGTTGCATCGTCCTTTGGTGTCATATTATACCAGTACACAGCTTCTGGAATAGAACACTGTGTCCTGGCTGCAATTCTTTTAATGGTGCGGTGACACCGCTCCGCTATACCGTTACCTTCGGGAAAATATGCGCATCGGTAACGCATTCTAATCCCCCATTCCTGCGTGAATTTCTGAAATTCTTGACATCGAAATGTAGTGGCGTTATCAGTCAGAATTTCAAGCGGGGCACCACGTTCAAAAAAGACAGCTCTCAACTGTCGTATAATGCTAAATGCATCCTGTTGTGTCAACAGGCGCCATATTGTGAAACGTGTCGGTCCACAATCTGTCATGGTCAAAAAGTGCTTGCCCTCATAATGCGTTATGTCCATTCCTACTCGATACCAGTTGTCCTCAACCTCAAGCTTTCCTTTTTGCCATTGGGATGGTGCCGGATCAATTCGCTGACACTCTTCACACGAGCGTATAGCTGCCTTGATTGATGCTCTTGTAGTTGAAGGACACACTCTTCGGACAAAATATGTTGTCCTCCGAATTCCGGGATGTCCACTCTGCTGATGTATCGTACGGATCTGGTCAGGTGTCAATTGATCTGTTACGGTCGCGCATGTCTGTTGTGGAGGATCAGATCCCTGCCTCATTACATCAATCCACCTCTTTGGTACTCTCGTCAGGCTATCAGCCAAATTCTGCATTGACAAAACTAAAGTGATGTCCACCTGCAAGCTGTATTCGTCAACTAAACGCTTTATTATTTCCAGTCTCCTACGTACTAACATCTCACTTGCCGCTCTAGTCTTAACCCGGGCCTTCCCAGTTAAGGTGTCGGTCAACCAGTGGTAAACGCACAATGAGTCAGTGTGAAGATGCACAACCTTGACCTGCCATTGCAATGCAAGATTAAGCCCTTTTAACGTGGCATCGAGTTCTGCCAAATTTATATGCTGGGCATCATTTTTCGGACGAAGCCAGCACGCATCTTCCACGACAGCTCCTAATTGTTCCAACACGACACCTGTAGCCAGTGAACTTGCGTCAACCCATGCATTCACTTCGTTTCCAGATACTTGCCACTCACCCTGGGCAGGATCGTTCCTATGTACTCTGGACAACGTTTCAGCCATCATTTGCCGGAGAGCATTATCATCCACCATGTCATCCCATCCTGTGGTTACTGCAGTTACTCGTCGTTTTAACACTCCTGTTGCCGATCGGAGCCATCCACAAACAGGTAGATGTCCTACTAATTTACCGCAAATAGAAAACACAATGCGTCTTGTCAATACACTTGGTAACTCTGGAATTGCGCTCCCTCGCTTCCATCGCAAAGTATTGCCCTTCTCATAGACCTCTAGCCCTAACACGGGCGCCCCATCCTTTAGGCGCTTAGGGTCTTTGCTTATTAACCCAAACGATTCCAGTTTTGTTCGAACCACATCTGCAGACATTATATCCTCATCAATGTAAATGTCATCAATATAAGCTGAAGCAGCTTTTGCTGTGGTCTCATCCTGCATCAAAACAGTTTTAATAATAGCTGTCATTATTAAGGGTGCTACATTCAGGCCAAAACCTAAACGTGTCAAACAATATCGTTTTCCCTTGATTATCACCGTCTGAAATGGCCATAATGACTCATGGACACGTATCTGCAGGTAGGCTCTCTTACAAATCCAACAGTGCTACATTACTCCCTTTCTGACGCCACTCTCGTAGTCTAGCAGCGCACACATCTGCATTTCCAGTGAAAGCATCAACGTGGTGATTCAATTCTCGGTAATCCATTACGGGTCGAATTTTGTCTTTAGTAGGTTGTTCAACAGCCATGAGCGGAATTAATCCTTTGGGTGGTCCCAGACGTTCCTGTGGGTACGGTATTAACCATCCGTTTTCAATCCATATCTGAAGTTCTTCTTCATATGCGGCCCTATTCTTTGTAGAAACTTCATACTCTGGAATGGTGTTGCACAGTCGATCTGGTGCCTGGCTCATAGTCCATTTCCACTTTGCAGTCCACGCCTTTTCGTTGTCGTCAAACGTAGCACAGAAGTCCTTTTCTTCAATAGACACGGCTGCACAGACTTCTTTCCCTTCTCCAAGCATTCCACCTCCAGTCGCTGTGATTATGACGCCTCCTAGTGCTTGTATCGCATCAATTCCAAGCAACATGTCATAGCCAAGGGGTTTTTCTTGCATCACCAGAACATCAACTTTGGCTGTGTCACCCTTCTCAGTAAAAATCGTGACTGTCCCTTCCCCACAACATGCTCGGGATAAGCCATTGATTGTCATAATACCGACTGGTTTCTCCCGCCACATCCGACAGTAATGTGCACTAACTATAGACCGGGAACACCCCGTGTCTATGAGTGCTGAACACTTCACATCATCGATGTTAACGCCAATGACCGGTAATCCTGTGTTTATTGGTTGGCAAGGGGCAAGGGTGGCGATAGTACCTTGCCCCCAACCTCGTTTCCCGAACAGTTGCGAGATATGTGCCCAAACTTATTGCAGCGATAGCACTGTACCGTTCTCTGTGCTCGTGGATATACACACCTCCTATCACTTCGGCACTCCTTAGCAAAATGATTGATTTCCCCACATTTATAGCACACTGGGCCTACACGCTTATTACTATCTGGGAGAGAATCTACCTTGCCTCCATGTGGTTCGACTGCTGCATGTTGAATACTAGTTGCTGCTGCAATTGGCTCATGTTCCTTGCAGATGTTTCGAGCTCGGGCTAATAACTCGTCCGTTGTCAATTCATCAATCTGTGACGATGTCCGCAACAGTCTGCTGACTTCCTCAGGTAAGCCTACTAAAAATGCACATCTTAATATCTTATCGCTGACTCCACCAAATGGTACCGACAACTTTCGTAGGTCAGCTAGGTACACGTCAACCGTTTCCTTGGCCTGAAGTCGCCGGCTCGTAAACTGTTGCCATGCAACAAACGGATCTGTACCACATGCTGTATACAGGCCATGTTTGATTGTATCCCAGTCTGGTTCATCCCCGAGTTGCTGGTAGACTGCATAGGCCCCTCCGATTAACCTCAGAGGAATGACTGTGGCTGGTTCTTTAATTCTGCACAGTGTACAGATCTTCTCAGCCTTTTCAACCCATTCAACAGCAGACGGTCCAGCGGTAGATCCATCAAACTCAGGTATCAAGCGAAAATCGAATTTGTCCATTTTCTGCCTTTCGAGTCACCACACACCAAGCGCCGAGATAGCTTATAACTTCCAACCTCTGATTATCTCACTTATCTCTTTGAAATCCAACTTCAAAGTGAACGTCCCAAAACAACAAATCAACCCTCTTTTATCTCCAACCAGGAGCATCTCATTTACATATCAGGTGGTCACATTGCAGGCATATAAAGAGACAAGGCAGCCATTTTTGTTTCTTTGTTCTTCATTCATTTACTTCCACGACCGACCCATTGAACTATGCACACATGCTAGTTAGGTAAGTCCCGCGTTTCCCTACACATATACACTCATACAGGCAAGAAGACCTGATTTAATTATAATCGACAAGAAGGAAACATCTTGCAAAATTATAGACTTCGCCGTACCAGCCGAACCACAGAGTGAAGATCAAAGAGACGGAAAAACGAAGCAAACAGACAGAACTAACCAGAGAACTGAAAGGAATATGGAGCATGAAAAAATTCAGTATAATACCAATAATCATATGAGCACTGAGACCAATCCCCAAAAACATGGAAAAAATACTGAGAAAATTAGAATCAAAGGGACCATCGAAACCATACAGATGCCCGCAATGATAAAAAAAAGCTGCAATACTATGGAGCATTCTTGAATGCGAAAACCGACCCGCATGAGCTACAAAGGGCAACCAGTCACAAGGAATTTACAACAGGTAGAAAAAAACCCACACGAAGAACACCACACAGCGAACCAATAAACAGAAACTGCAAGAAACATCACTTCATAATCCCCTTTTAAAAATAGGTTGCACCGGTCTCAGCTAACATCATACAAAAATGAACAATGGAACATACATTCCAAGAAACACTATAAGCTTTTTCCCATCCACCCCCAACATAAATAAATAATAATAAAAACAATAAAAAATGGTGCCGGACTAGGCTGACACCAAAAAAACTATTTTTAAGGGTCGAGGAGGATGAGACCGAGGAGGGACAGCACAAACCAGACCTCCACTGGACGAGTGTGGATAATAATGAGAGCTTGAGGAGGCTTATTGCCATTCAACTTCCAGAGAATACCAATTGTCCTTACCAGCGAGAAATCAATGGTAAGAAGCTATTGGGAGATCGCATAATTATTACCGGTGGATATCGAAAAGAGGTGAAGAATACTGGAAATCTGGGGAGAATTGTTGTCACTCAGACTTCAGGAAGTACATCTGGTAGTTGTCGGTGAGTAATTACTGACGCTGATATGTGTGAGACTCCTAGTAGGTACAAATAATGATATACACGCTTTTCTCTTGAAGGTGGATGAAAACAAGTTCATAATTTTCATTAATATATTTTGGAAAGGAATTCTTTCAGAATAGACATTACTTGAATGCGGCTCGAACTCTGTTCGTATATATATATTGATTAGACCTATGTGGATAAAAGAAGCACATAATAAAACTACGTTGACAATTGCATGCTCTTATTTACGAAAATGATTTATTGTAATTGATTGCTAATCTTTTATGTACGACATTGGAGCACGCGTTGTAAAACCTCAGTTGATTTCAGCTGTTGGTTTTCTCATCAGCATCTAGAATTTAAGATTAGTAGTGTATTATTTTCTCTTTGGACACGAGAGATTTTAAAGAGAAAAAAAGTAAAATTGAAAAAGGAAATAGAGTTCTTGATCTTCGTGTGAACTTCTCATTGCGTGTGTATGTGTGTGCGTGTGTGTGTATGTGTGTGCGTGTGTATTCATGTAACGAAAACTGTCGGCCCGTCTGTAATGTTTGCATGGAATCAAATTCGTTGAAGACGAAGAAGCTATTTCCGATAAGACGGGGATATTAATGATTTGTTTATTATTTGTCATCACGTAGCCCATCAACATCGGTATTTTCCCGAGATCCCGGACCGTATCCCCGGAACTGGCACTGGTGCATGGAGAGTGAACAATTCCCAGTTGCTATGTAGCTAGACAGTTCACAGAATTAATGTATAACTTTATTCTGGTTTAAATTGTTTCATTTCTTTTTTTCCCAAACACTGGACTTAAATAACCTGGGACAAAGAAAAAAGAGAAAATGATAGACTTACTTCATTTGGGTTGCTTCTACTTTTAGATTCGGCTGGCATCTTGGCTGCTGACATGAACTATGGAGTTGGAACGAGGTGTTCAAGTTCCGTCGAGTTTATAAAATTGGCAGTATAGCTCATTGCGTTATTTTATGCACAACTTAAAATAGAACAATGTATATATCAGAGATCGTTAGTTTCCTGGTTAAATGCCGATATATTAAAATGTAGACGCTAAAGAATACAAAGTATACATGTATACTGATGAAGTTATTTGCTCATATATTTATATACTTATCTTATATATGAATTAAAGTGAGATGTTGTCCTATTCGTTTAAATATGTCTCCATAAACAAACACTGCATATAGACATCGGCTTCGGATGTGATTTAGTCCGTGTATTGGAATATTACTAAAAAATAGTTTCGTTCTAATTCGCCGTGTTCTCTGTCTACTAATTACGCTGCAGGGGTAGGAGTGATTACCTCCAGTGGTGAGTCCTCATCTTTCGTCTCATTACAGCGTAAGTAAAAAAGTAGAATATAATTAGGATAGATTATTCATATTTTCTTTTATTTAATACTAAATAGATGTTACTTATCCTGTTAAACTTTCAGTTGTTACTCATGAGAATTTCAGTGTTATACTAATAGAGATAACGCATTAATACTTATCGTAGTTGTACTTTTCTCGTTTCCTCGCTAATTCGAGCCAACCAATTCAAGTTCTTACTAGTCGTTTTAGTTATAAATCAATCAAACTGTTTCACTGTTCATTGTATATTTATATATTAAATTTTTAATTTTCATTTAAATTTACACAGACCAATTATACATAGACAAATAATTTATTTATAAATAGTTTTAATCGGATAAAATAGCACTCTTCTTCACAGTGTTTTTGAAGAGAAAATCCGCCTTAAACAAATTATATCTTTCAAAACGCCTACAGACTTTACTCGACGAAGCATTTCATATTCACATAGAGAATATAAATTGCGGGTAAAAATCCCTACATTGTTGTATACTATTTGTTTTGTGTGTACATTTGAAAATCAAATAAAAACGATGATTTTCTGTAATTAAGCTCCTGCGTCAGAGAGAAAGACACTTATATAACACACTTGAAATATATCTAAAGACATAACTAAACAGACATAGCGATTGTTCTTTCTGAAGCAGAAGTCAAAATACCATAAGACGCTGAAAATGAAAAAAGAACAACAAATTAAATAAACAATTTGCTTTGAAAAATACAATTCTAATTCTAAGAAGCTTACATTCAAATATGTGTAATTTATTTTAACACACACATTGCTATGGTTTTCTAAAAAAATAATACTTACACGAAACAGTTGTGTATAATATGTCTTCTCCATTTCAACAGATTGTTAATTTGTATTCAGTCTTTTAAGATATGTGGTAGGATTGGAACTTTGGTTGATTGACGTTAGACTATAATACTTTTTATGTAATTATATATATATATATATATATATATATATATATATATATATATATATATATATATATATGTAAATATATATTTAAACTGATGATTTTTCCATCTCTTCTTAATTTTAGCTTAATTTACTAATAAAAAACCAGCAGATACAATCGGCATATAGACTTAGAATATAAAAGATAATTCTAAAACATCATGCGAAAAAAATAGTGACAATAGATAATGCAATTGAAGAAAGGCAGATGTAAAACTGAAGGAATGTAAAAGACAAGATATTGACAATATACTTAAATTCTAATGTAACTGCTTGTTCATGCTTATTGAAAGCTTATTTTGAAAACTAGTTCATTTATATGTTTTAAAACTAACAATAATCACCATTTTATGAATTAACTATAGTAGCGTTTCTTAAAATTTCTGATGAGGAATCATAATTTGTATCTGTTTTTTTTGGAAAATACTATACTGATGTTTGATGTTTTACACAATGTCTCTGCCGATATAACCACTGATTTTCTCTCTAGTGCAACTTCTACAAATTTAGTTATGTTTAGTCGAACTTAAAGACAGAATATGTCGAAGCATGAAACATTTACCACAAGTTTAATTCAATTGATCAAGATACCGGAAGTTTCAGCGACCGGACGTCAGTGATGTAAACACTTAAATGAGATAAATTGAACGAATAATAAAATGTATACACATTTTCATGGGATGAGTGAAAAATACTTTACAAATATGTTCTCTCTCTCTCTCTCTCTCTCTCTCTCTCTATATATATATATATATATATATATATATATATATATATAATATATATATATACATATATGTATATATATATATATATATATATATATATATATATATATAGAGAGAGAGAGAGAGAGAGAGAGAGAGAGAGAGAGAGGGAGAGAGATAGATAGATAGATAGATAGATAGATAGATAGATAGATAGATACGATATGTAGTTTGCATATTTTCTTGTTTGATTGTTTCTTTTGAAATGAATATTCCTATAGGTAATATTGGCTTAGGTAGGATGTGTATGTAAATTGCCGATGTAATAGTTATTCATAGACGCTTTAGAATTATATGCACATTTGTTTTGAAGCAAGCAGAAAACACCCCAGTAGATTTATTAAATTGATATTTCGATTTTGATAATATTAATGAATTTCAATCATTTTAAGAACAGCTAATGACTTTTTACACCATAAAATGACCATACTTCTCAATCAAAGAGTATGCTGTGTCAGTTCTATATTCACTTAATGTGCTGCATTTAAAAAAA
>OY744524.1:156050033-156127533 GCA_963556195.1 Sepiola atlantica
CACTATTATCGGATAGATGCATGGTCAACCTCCTGGACAGAGTCGTGCTGGTCGAGCCAATATATACGTGTTTTCCTTGGTTGTCTGAGACACAGTCTCCTAATGGACATTTAAACTCGTATACTAGGCCCGTCCTATCCAAGACTCGAATCGAGGGTGAAGAATTATTTGAAATAATAAGATTAGTAGTTTTAGTTTTATTGTAGTAAATAATTAGTTAAACTTTTTTATTTGTGTCGGTGGGAAGTACGTTTTTATTAATAATATTTTTTAAGACCTGTTCATCTGTTGTATAGTTATGGAGAAATTTGTTACTGTTTGATAGTCTTGTTCAGTGGAGAAATGGATTCATTGTTGTTGTTATTATTATTACTGTTACTAGCATTATTTTTAAATAGTTGAATTTGTAGGTCTATAATATAATTAGGGAAACCATTATTTACCAGGGTTTGTTTTATATTTTTAAGTTCAATTTGAAAGAGAATAGGGGAGGAAGAGATTAATTTAGCTCGCGTTAGTAGGTTTTTAATAATGACTATTTCATATTTAAATGGGCATTCACTAACGAAGTTAAGAGTACAGGGGGTTTTGTTAGTAGGGTTTTATATGTAGATGTTACAAATCCATCATGATTTGTGTCTATTAAGACGTCTAAGAAAGGGAGTTTTTTTTTATCGATGTTAAGTTCATAAGTGAAATCCAAAACGGAATTATTTTTGAAAGTGTCTTGTAATATATTAATCTCGTTTATATTATTTGTTAGTATTAGAATGTCATCTACGTATCTTAAATATATGGATGGTTTATTAATAATGTTAAACACTTTAGTTTCCAAGTTGGACATGTAAAGGTTTGCGAATGTTAGACCTACCGCAGACCCCATAGCGACACCATCTTTTTGTATGTATATATGGCCGCGATGATCGTAGAAACGGACGTCAGTCGTAGAAGCCAATAAGATTGTTCGTAAAGTGTTAGGGTTAATTTTAAGTGGGCGGTTATTAGGATTATTATAAATATCATTGATTATTATGTTAACAGTTTGTTCAACCGGAACATTGGTAAAAAGATTAACTACATCTAGGGAGGCAATCACACCTTGTTCGGTTTTTTTCTCCTTAGAGTTTGTATAAGTTGGTGTGTAGATTTAATGCTATATTGGGTAGGGATAAAGGGGGATATTAATTCATTAATAGTTTTAGATAATTTATAAATGGGTGTAGGTATTGAGGAAATAATTGGGCGAAGGGGATAGTTCAATTTCTGTGTTTTGATTGTTTCATAAATATAGCCAGGTTTGAAATCACCTATGATTTTGGGAAGTTTTTCGTTGTTAATGGCGGCGTTATTGGCAGTGATTAATTTGTTAATTTTAGTTTTAAGGAGGGGGGTCGATTATTGTTTATTTTTTAAAAAATTGTTGCTATCTTCGAGGATGGTTTCTAGTTTGGAGTAATAATCAGATGAGTTAAGTACGACATACATGTTACATTTATCTGCTTTTTTTATAATGATGTCGGGATGATTTCTAAGTTGTTGAGCGGCTAGTTTTAATTTAATTTGTTAATAAAGATGTATCACTTTTTATGTTAAATCTATTTTTAGTAGCTTCACCTTTTAGTAAATCACGGAGTTCAGGTTTTATATTAAGTTCATTGCCTTTATCAAGTTTTAGTATATTTTGATATAATAGTTCAATTTCTGTTTTTTTTGTGTAGATTTTTATATCTTCGGAATAAATAGCAATTAGGACCTAGGTTTATAATACCTAATAAACATAGTTTCATATTTAAAATTTCCCGTCATAACTAATTATAAATCTCACTCCAGGTCTTTACCTGTGTGTCATTATTCCACTGACGATGGACCCAGACGGGTCACAAAGTACTCTGGATCAACATGTACATTACGGCAGTTTCATCAGCCAATCTTCTTCCGAGATTAAGATTTTAATCCGGAAAATTGAAAGGATCAATACTATAATAACCAGACAAAAATTATCGGTTATTTTTAATAATATACATATATATATATATATATATATATATATATATATATATATATGATCAAAAGAAACCAAAGTGAAAACTTTTAGTAGATGGAACCTATTGTGAAAAGGGTTAGCTCAATATACGAGATAGAGCAATAGTAGAGATAGAAGAAAAAAGAGTGATAAATATGCGACGATTGTCCAAATTTATTTCAAATTTGAATTGTTCAATGCAAGGTGCATTCAGTAATAAACTAGTGTTTATTATTCTTTCCTTAAGCCAAGGTTTTTCAAAGATCGAAATCTTATCATCAGAGGAGACATACAGATGGATAAGTTGGCTTTCGAAAAAACCAAAGTTCAAATATTTGAAAAATATGAAAATTATTATCAAAAATTATTAAAATAATTTTTGATAAAAAATGTATTGAATGAAAAGAAAAATTTCCGTGAACAATATATGCAACTTGTCCGGGTGGTAAATTTCCGTTGAAAGGAAGTCCGGTGAAATTGTAGCATGTGAAGAAAAACTCTTTGCGTGGGAGCATATTGGGGAAAGTGCTCAAAATGTAGGTAAGTCCAGATGTACTTAAAGGAGGTTGAGAAGAGGAAAACAGGCCATTTTTTTATGTACTTCCAGGGCCAAGTCAAAACAGAAGAATCTCATTCAAGGTTTAAATCCGAATGGGACAAAAAGGCAAAATTGTTAAAGATTTGGGGGTAGGGGGGTGTTTATGAGGTACGGGATAGTTTAAAAAGTCGCTTTGTGAATTGGGAGGAAAAGGAAAAATAGGAAGGGTTGGTATGGGGATGTAGTTAAAGTGACAGGTAGGTTAAGGGTGTGGGCGAGCGGTAGGATGTAGGTTTTGGGGGGTGGGATTAATCTTAAGTGGGAAGTGGGTATAGAAATTGTTGATTCTAAAAATAGAAATCAAATGAGTGAGCTTCTTACATTTACTACTAATGGTACTACTAGCACTTCTCTTTCCAACCTAATAAAAAGCTTTAACATCAAAAAGAGCCCCTACTCTCTAAGTTGGTCTATATTTAAAAAGTCAAACTCATATACTCCTGGTTCTACATTTTGCCAACTATGTACTTTGGAAACTTATATGATAGCTACTGCACACAAGAACTTCAATGTCATTAACTCCAAAAATGAACTTATTTCAAATTGCAGACACAAACGAAAATTTAAATACATTAATTTCATCACTCCCTCTGACACTCCTCCTCCCAACCAATAACTCCCCCCATTCTTTAGCATCTGACAAATCTCTAAACTATATCCCAGTGGAACCTTGTAACTTCTATTCTTAACGCCCCTAATATCACTAATTAATCCCCCTCAAATAAATTTTTCCTCCCCATTACACCTAACAACTATATCTACCCGGAACACTTTTAGTAGTTTAAACTAACATTACTCCTCCTACTTTCCACCGATCATTAACATATCTAATATCTAGACATATATACCTCATCTGCAATATAGGTCTTATTATCCTTTTACTTCAGCTCCACTCCTAACCCCTCATATTTATCTCATTTTTTTGCTCCTGTCCGTAATCCTACTTACAAACTCCTTCTTGGCCTGTTATTTCTCACCCCCTTATTATCTCCCACACTTCAACTATATCGTCCTTATATTTGGACTCTCCCTATTTGCAACACATTCCCCTGTAACTTCCTTTTGTTCTCCTTTTAACTATGACCTTTGAATTCCCCTCCATTTGGGTCCATTAATACCCCCTGTAATTCTTATCAGTTCTCTAACACACTAGCTTCAAAACGCAAGTCTGCTTAATTTTTCAATCCAACCCTGGCCCATAACACTTATATTATTTCAACTGTTACCAGCATTTCTGTCCTATCTCCTTAATATCCTCCATAACCCCCTTTGAGAAATCTTTTTAACTAATTGATTGATTCAGGCTAGTTACATAACTACTTATTTTGGCCTACTTTTGAATAATCCTAATCCCTCTAAATACTCGCGAGCCATTTTCTATCGGTCTATTCTCTCTTTGTTCAACTTATCCTATCTTTGACCAATCTCACCCCATTCCCCTCAACTCATATGTTAATACTACTTGGAAACCCCTTGCAAGTTTCCCTTATATATCTAATTAAATTTAAACTGTAATTGTTAATTGTTACCCTGTTACGATTCACTCACCATTTAAACCATAGATTATAAAATTGACACTGCACTCAAGTTTTTGATTGAACCAACCCAATTCCACCCCCTATTACTAGTAATCGAAACAAATTGTTTCAAACAATCTATCCTTATCCCTTACACTATTCCCCTCTCCTAAATTTCAATCTGACCGAGTAGAACAGACTTGATCTTTAATTTCACTAACTCTTTTCCCATTAATTTAGTTCCCCCTCTTGTCTCCTTGGTCATTTAATGTACCTCCAAATTATTCATCTAACCCTTAATTTGGTTTTTAAATTAAAAATAAATAAATAAATAATTTTTTTTTAATTAACTATTCCCTAGCTTCTTTTAAATTTTAATTTTTAATTTTTTAATTTTTTAATTTTTAATTTTTTTAATTTTATTCATCCACTCTCTCACATTCCTCTATTTATTTTACCATGCTTTTAACTAATTCTACTTTAATCTTTAAACCCCCAGAAACCATAACTGGTAACTACGATTTAATTTGCTCTTAGCTGCCTGAAATGTTAGAAGCTCACTCATTTGACTTCTATTTTTAGAATCAACAATTTCTATACCCACTTCCCACTTAAGATTAATCCCACCACCCCCCAAACCTACATCCTACCGCTCGCCCACACCCTTAACCTACCTGTCACTTTAACTACATCCCCATACCAACCCTTCCTCTTTTTCCTTTTCCCCCCAATTCACAAAGCGACTTTTTAAACTATCCCGTACCTCATAAACACCCCCTACCCCCAAATCTTTAACAATTTTGCCTTTTTGTCCCATTCGGATTTAAACCTTGAATGAGATTCTTCTGTTTTTACTTGGCCCTGGAAGTACATAAAAAAATGGCCTGTTTTCCTCTTCTCAACCTCCTTTAAGTACATCTGGACTTACCTACATTTTGAGCACTTTCCCTAATATGATCCCACGCAAAGATTTTTTTTTCACATGCTACAATTTCACCGGACTTCATTTCAACGGAAATTTACCACCCGGACAATTTGCATATCTTTTTCACGGAAATTTTTCTTTTCATTCAATACATTTTTTATCAAAAATTATTTTAATAATTTTTGATAATAATTTTCATATTTTTCAAATATTTGAACTTTGGTTTTTTCGAAAGCCAACTTATCCATCTGTATTTCTCCTCTGATGATAAGATTTCGATCTTTGAAAAACCTTGGCTAAAGGAAAGAATAATAAACACTAGTTTATTACTGAATGCACCTTGCATTGAACAATTCAAATTTGAAATAAATTTGGACAATCGTCGCATATTTATCACTCTTTTTTCTTCTATCTCTCTCTCTATATATATATATATGTGGCATTACCCGTTCTTTCAGAGTACCCGCTAAGATCACACAAGCACGACAAAGCACAGAACGTATATAGACACACTTTAGTTTCTCTATTTTCCATCACCGTATGGTTTACGCCGGCTACGAACACACACATGAAACACCAACTTTAGACATACTTTTGTCTCATGAAAGTTTTTTTCTTACTGAGGTTACAGAATCGGTTTCTGCTAGAAACTCGTTCATATATACATCCGATTGGAAAGTAATTTGCTCTGCATTGTCTATCCGCGCGTCAACTGAAGCAATTGTTCCATAAGCCCTTCCAATTGTATGATGAAATAGAAGTCAGGGGATTTCATTCACTACCAACTTGCTAATCAGTCGCATTTTTAGTCAGCAGACACAAAAGCCTAATAGCAATACGGGCTCAGGCACTATAGCCAATAAAGCTTCATCGGTGGCATAAACATAGGTAAACTCCCATTATTCCGTACTTCAATACTCTGATCCCCAAGCGCGTGGATCTTTGCGTTTCTGAAACCGCCGCCTTTAAAGTCTCGCTTATACTGCGGACCCTTCTCGTTTTCCATAGTTATAAAGGCGATGTCTTTCTTTCTCTTCTGTCCCAGCCACAATGCGCTCGTCCACGACCCATTTTTGTCACTCTTTATTATCTTATATATATATATATATATATATATATATATATATATATATATATATATATATATATATATATATATGAAAACAGATGACATTATAAAACTAAATGTTCGTATATTACACACTAAAATGAATAATATAACAAACCATGATGTAAATAATGTATCCTTATATATATCGTATAGTAAAGCAGATCAATAAAATTAGATATACAGAATCGAATCGTAGTTTTAAACATATCTATTTTTCTCTTTGTCGTTTACTCTCTATCTTTTTCTCTCTCTCTCTATCCTTCTCTCTCTCTCTCTCTCTCTCTTGATCTATATATATATACATATATATATATTTATATATATATATATATATTTATATATATATATTCATATATATATATATTTATATATATATGTATATGTATATATGTATATATATATATGTATACATATATGTATATATATTTATATACATATATGTATATGTATATATGTATATATATGTATACATATATGTATATATATTTATATATATATATATATATATATATATATATGTATATATGTATATATATGTATACATATATGTATATATATTTATATATACATATATGTATATGTATATATGTATATATATGTATACATATATGTATATATATTTATATATATATATATATATGTATATATATATATATACTATTTTTAGTGCTATTATCTAACGAAATGTATACATATTAACTCACATATGGTTCTACATTAGAGGGAAGATATATAGACAAACACACCTATACTACACTCTACCTTAGGTAAATACTGCCTGGGCGGATTTTATTACGATGAACACACATTTCCGAAATTACCAAAGAAAAAAGTAGGTAATACCTCGGAGATTAGTCTAATGACAACAAAAAATATGATACCCAACACCTTACCCAAAAGGGAATAGAAAATAACTAGGATGATTGTATGATCATCATACGACAGATACTACACTATACCCCCAAAATAGAGGTGTTAATGCATTGCACGAGGGTATCATGACGAAGGAACATATACTACAATACATAACAAAGAAGAAGCGACAGCTTGAAGTGTCATGGCATGGAAACACATAAACACTAAATTGCGAATAAGTAAGACAGTACTTTTGTCTAAAATAGATAGTAATAGTATACTTTCCGCTCTAGACATAGAAGTTATGGTATGGTTTAGACTTTATACAGACATACTCCAAATCTCCATCAGTAATAGATTATACCGTCGACTGCTGCTCAATATTTTGAAAAATCGATTGAAATCAAATGTATTGAAGTAAGTTATTTCGAAGCGGATCGGGTCTAGGAAATAACATATTACGAAAAAAATATTGTTAATAATATAAGAATCTAAATTATTTGGGAATCGTTTTTCTCGTAAATTTTAAAATTTAATATAAAAAAATATTATTATATTTTAAAAACATTCTTATTCTAATAACGTTAACCTTATATTTTTTTTACTCGGTTACGGTTAGAATTCTAAAGATAAGAAACTAGTTTCTAGTAAAATATTCGTTTTTCTATATGGCAAATGTGTGTTTCAGAGTTCGTTTATGAAATATTGTTAGAAAATTGACTTTACTGGACATGAGTAACAACTTCCGGTGCTTCTATATTACAGGACTGAATCATATTTCTATTTTTCATTTTGAGAGTCAAATGACAAAGACAGATAATTCAAAGTTCCCCCGGGATTTATTTTCAAAGGGATCTTACCGTACGCATATCAATAAATTTAAAGTAAAGTAAATATATATATATATATATATATATATATATATATATATATATATATATACCTAAAAATAGTATTTAGAAATCAAACAATCACAACGCTTTATTCGGTACCAATAAAGATTTTAAAGATTTATTGAAATACATTAAGCATCACAAAAAGTATAACATAGAACATTACGTAAATGAAAGGAAAATTACATGAAGCATAGAAAGTAAAGATTTTGAAATGAATAGACGTTTTACACTGGTAAACTCCAGTAATTAAAATGCATAATGGTTACAGAAAATCCTGAAGGAACACTTTAAATGAGACTTTCTAATATTAAAGATAGACATTTTTTCGGCCCTGTAATATGAGTGCACCAACTTACTAATAACTCTAATGTTATATGTTTACTTACCGAGGCATGTATACATCATTATACATCAGTGACGTCGTAACTGTGGACAACCTCACTTGAATGCCGATGTTTAGTATGTATTTTTCATAAGAGAGAAAAACAATAGCAGAATGCAATCAGAAAGACAGTTTACTTTCATACGCTTGAGACAAAAAGAGAGACATATAGATAGAAGGCAGTTTCCGGCTACAAATAGTTACATTGTGCATCCCCATTGGAAACAACACCACTGACACGTCTTATCTGCTTAAAGTCTCGCCAGCCAACAGACGGAACATTTCCGTTCAGAAGTTATGTGGTTCCGTCGACTTCCGTTGTGGTTCACCTCTCACACTTTTCATTAAAACCTTTCATTTAAACCACGACCCTTCTCATTTAACAAACCTATAAACTTAAATTAAAACTATTATCTCCGCATTAACCACTGTTTATGAGTAACGTTCTCTATATCAACAGTGTGCAACAATCGTAACACTGAGATTAAACTGATAAAAAAAGTTGTTTTTCCACGTAGTCTCTCTACATTTTCAAGCACTGTCTGTTTTTTTAATCCTCAATACAACTCACTTGGTATAATCGAACGATTCGTATACAAGTGCAACATGTAGGGAGGTGCCGCACAACTCACTCTTTCCTGCCTTGCCAGATAAAAACTAGATTTCAAAATTTAGTTGGAGGGCATATCTTCTCTTCTACAACCAGTTTCTCACAAAACAGACGTTGCTAATCTCTTTCAGCTTCATCGTTATTTCTATAAAAGATGTTCGACTTAACTGCAATCTATGACTCCTTTCTTGTAAAACATTTGCAGTGGGAAATGCTTTTTACTACCACAACGAAAACATTTCTATCTGCGTAACACAATACAACGGTACTGCTTCCCTGCTTATTACAACTTGGTCGTCTTTAAATCTAATTTTGTGAAATGCTTCTCCTATCAGAAATAATGTTTCCATACAAGTGATTAATATTTTGGCTGGCAATCAGTTCATTATCATAAACCCTTATTCTCGAGTGGTTTGTATGTCTTGATGAATGTCGACCCAATCAAAAAGATACACTCTAATTCTCACTATCAACGGAGTGTATTTATCTCTTTGATTTTAGAGCCAATAATTCCATTGAATATCGCAATATTCTCGGTACACTTATCGTTAATGTATGGATCGTGACTCCTCTCATCGGTATTCCAATTGTTTACGATCCTGCAATTCAACTTTCTATGTTGGTCGTAATTACATGTTTATTCGGGTTACTTCAACTGATCTGAGATCGTCTTAATAATCTCTGTCTTTACTTCTACTTGTATTTTGTTCACAGTGTCATTTTAATTCAACTTAGCTGTGGTTGTCAATATCACATTTTTTTAATACTAATTAGTCCCCACATATTAAGGCTAAAATCTATTCGGGTATAAGTGTTAATACTAATGTCAATAGGATGAGGAAAAACAGTATGAGAGGATTAGAAACGATGGGTGAAAAAGGAAGCATTTGATTAAAAGAGGCCGGATCGACAATTATTTATGTAGTCAATAGGAAAATAACATATTTTACTAATAAGTCACCGCTTATATAAGACCAACGGCCACTCGAGAGAAAAAAGTTAATGAGTTTGTAAAGTACACAGTGAGACAACATCGTAAAAAAAAGTAATGAAGATTTAAACTTGTCAGAATGTGATTATTTGTTTACGTAGGACTTGAAAACGACCCCGTTCTAGTCAGCTGGGAAGCAGCTCCGTTGTCTTATGATCTACAGAAAGTGTAGTTATACGATATATACTCTGCTCATGGAATTACCGTTTAGTTCTAGGTACACATAAGGATAAAAGGAAAATAATGGCAGTGGTTGTTGCTAGACAAGTTTTTGTTTGGAATGTTTTACAGTGGGAACCATAGATTGGAGCTCACTAGAACACTTTACATGAAAATAACGATAGAGCAGAGAAAGACTAGTTACGCCTCTTTTGTGAGAAAGAGGTCGTAAGGAAAAGGAAAATACACCCATCACTAGATGCTTAAGTCAGTTTTGGTACTCTGTAAAAGCAGGAAAAGCTGCTCTTATTGGCACCTCCAAGGATGTGGCAACCTCCCTCTATCTTAGGAGTTTTTATGCAGGTAGATGGTTGCGTCAAGAGTGAGATACCGTTACGAGTGGTAAGCTGATCTAACCATTTTTCCAGTTTCAAGTCTTAAGTAAAGTTCAATGCCAGAATCTTATAAACGCAGGCGCCTTCCTCAAGGAGAAATGCGTGCATTTCAATTAGGGCAACTTTGGGATCTGAGCATGAGTTGATAAATAAGTAAACCTAAGTTTTAGATGCATTCAAACAAACAAGACCTTTTGCTCTCATTGTAATGTTCTTTAGATCGAAAGAAAGATATCTAGAAAAAAACTTGATCATTAATTATATTCGACGTGTTGCCATAAATGGATATGTCGTCTGCATAATAAATGTCGAAGAATAATTTTCGAATGTGAGTTGAGGGGGGGGGGGCATTGATAAAGATACATAATCTGGTTGGGTCTAAAATCAATTCTTTTAGACACGCCGGCGTTCATATTATGTTCTTCACACTTCTGGCCATCAGCAACTACTTTCACAAACCTATATAGGAGAAAGAATTTTATAGTTGAGTGGGCATGTCCAGATAGTCCAAGCTAGCAAGCTTGTGAAGTCGAACTTTGTGGCAACCCCTATCTTGATATGTCAAGAGCTATTTCTCTACAAACGGAGCTCCTAATCCTATGTGATATTACAGTCACCACATGAACTGTTTATCTTGCGCTGCAAAATTTATTTTGTATACCACTTCCTAAACTGTTTCTGCTGAGGTTATTGAACACTTCTTGATTCATCATACATTCAAAAAACTTACTCATGATAGACAGGAGACTGTTTGGGCTGTCCTGAGATTAAGATGACTGATCTTTTTTATGTTAAAATACTGGGCATACTGAGAGTTTTTTCTGAAAGTGGTTGTAATAATTTATCTTTTAATAAATGATTGAATAGCTTCATAAACATGAGAGCTAGTTCCAGTTTTTAGCTTTTTCATCCCTATGATAAGAATGTTGTAACTACCAGTCGATTTACTGGCATCGCAGTTGTTGATAAGTTTGACAACATCGCGGGACAAATATGGGTATGTTGCTCAGAGTTATTTGAGCCATAGGGGAAAGTCTAAAGGTAGGCGACTCTGCACCTGATGCTGAGGAAATCACTTCTTTTCTATTGATAAAGGTTGGAATTGAGATCACGGATCTCTTCAGGGCACTGTTTGTTATTCACCTAAAACTTTTTTCGCAGTGGTGGCCGGAAATCTAAAAAGGTTTTTTTTTCATTACATCTATTTCGTAAAAAGCAATTTAAATAGTAGTTTCTGTGAGCAATGGCGGTTGCGTATTTGGATTAAATAATATTGCTAAATTTTCAGTGTTAAGTAAAGCTGGTGTTTAAAAGATGTTGAAATGCAGAGAATCTACCTTTTTGTAGTCTTATGAATATATACTTCAATGCAAATCTTAAAAGTGTAATTTTCATATTTAAGGTTGTGCCGATATTATAGTCCATGCTATGCTTTTATATTACTAATAAAATAAAATTTGGAAAATATATATTAATTGATGTCTAATATCTATTGTTTAAATTTAACAAAAAATAGAAATATCTGAACTCTCACGAAGGGCTTAATCCACGGTTACACCTTCTCTGCATTACACTGAATTTAATTGAATATAGTCCACACATTATGAAACGTTATGTCTAGCACTTTTGTTGCCCAAATCTACAACATTCGGTTAATTGATTTACGATGAATCCTGTACGTACCAATATATATTTATACTGAAATATATAACATCTTTGAAGCACCACGCGTCTGAATATTTACATTTGAAAAAAAATGGTGCTAGTTCATTTATTTATCTATACTGAGACTTTCGTTTGATAAATCTTTTTAAAGAGCGGGGCTTCTTCTTTTTCTCCTATATTTGGTTAGCATCAGATTCACAGGGGAGTCCGAAAAATACGTCAAGTTGTTAGAGAGGATGGTTTAAACAGAACTATAGTCCGGCCGTTGTAGTTTGCGCTTTTTAGCGCTGTTTGAATAAATAAATTAATAACATTTTTTAAGCACGTGCATTTTCTGTCTTTTTTTCTCTCTTTACAATACTTTTGTGGACTGATCCGGATGTACCCATAGCGACAGGGTGGGTTCGTCAGCTCAGTATGAAGTCGACACCTTCGCCTAACCAAAGGTGAACCGCTTAACGCATCACTTATAGCACGTCTTCCGAGAGCCTGTATTTACGACTGACTTATTGTATATAATTACGTATCATTGATATATTTCTTATTCCTTCTATTCCTGTCTTTTGTTCTTAAGTATTTATTGTTTTTACTCCGATTGAACAAGTACAAATGTTGCCCACAATTTGTGCGGAGTTTGGAGTGTAAACATCGTAAATATATGTTCACGGGTATCATTGTGCGTGTATTGGCCGTGTTTTTTACTTTCTTTTTTCTCATCGTATAAAATGTTCATTGCAAATCTAATCGAAATTTACCTGTTACTTTCTGTGTTGATGTCTTTGTCTTTTTTCTTCTCTGTCATTTCATCCTTCTTTGTTCGTGTGCTGTGGGATCATCGGATATATATATATATATATATATATATATATATATATATATATATATATATATATACACGTATATATATAAATATATATATATATGATTATTTTTATTTACACAGACATGTACAAAATCTGCGACACTGGCATGTCGATGGTATCGATCAACAGTTATTATAAACTGAGATCTAATTATATATATATATATATATATATATATATATATATATATATATATATATATATATATGTGTGAAAATCCAACGACGACGATTTCACCCAAGCTCACGGTTCTTGTCCCTCTAAGAACTGCGAGCTTGGGTGGAATCGTCGTTGTTGGATTTTCACACAGATTCCTCTGGATTTACCAATTACATTTGAACCCCATACTACTTGGATTTCCGTGTTGGTGACTTTCATTTACATTGAAACATACTCGTTTAGAATTTTAAAAACTTTTTAAAAACTTTTTAAAATTTCGAATTTTGTCTGTCCTTATCTGTCAACTTATCAATTGCTACCTCCTCTGATGATAAGATTTTAATGTTTGACAAGACTGGCTTAAGGAATGAAATTGAAAGAGAAGAATAAGAAATATTTTTATTTACTAAATGCTCCTTGTTCTGAACAACTGAAGATATTGATTCGCTTCCATTTACAGGTCTAATTACTTTTCATTGACTCATAATATATATATATATATATATATATACATACATATATATATATATATATATATATGTATATATGTGTATATATATATATATATATATATGTAAATATATATTTTAAAGAAAGAAAGATGAAGATAAAGAATTGTATAAGATTACATAAAATTACGTAAAGTTACATAAAATGAATACAAATTTTATTACATTGAAAGTTCATATGCAAGGAGTTACTTTAATCTTTAAACAATGTTTTTTCAAAGATAAAACTCTGCTCGTAAGAGGATAACATTTGGTAATGTGGTATTTATAATTGTAATATAAGTTAATATAATATTTATCTAAGTCCATACACCGAATTTCACCTTTTACTCCCACTAGTTAACATAATTTAATATAATATTAGTCTACGCAAAATTTTAACCTGAGTAAAACACTCACATGTTTTGATACATCTGCTCTGAAAGTAATATCCTTCTTTTTTATGATAATAATAATAATAACAATAATAATAATAATAATAATAATAATAATAATAATAATAATAATAATAATAACAATAATAATTATAATACAAATTAGTAATTCCACTCACAATATCCCTCTATCTGATAGCCTCTCCGCACGTAGAAACCTTTCGTTCACCCCAAAATATAAGCAAGTGAATTTCTCCACCCCACATGCACACCTTTAGCTGACAACTCAAAGAAAAACTTAAAATTATAGACTTTACCAATCCCTCAACCTTACCCACACCTCCACGCACACCCTTTAAAACATTAGATGTACTCATTATTCCTTTTCGATATCAGTGGATCCAGTTCTGTTCTCTTTAGTCGGCAAAGCTTCCTACCATGAGAAGAATATGTAAGATAATATATACATTTTTTGAAATATCTTTCTGCCGAGGAAGCCAGATCTTTGAAGGCAGATATGAACTTTTCCACATAGCGCCTTTCAACAGACAATCTTCACCTCAGATATGTCGAATTGGATATTTAAAATACCAGTCCAGGAGTTTTACTTGTAACTTGTAACTAAAAGGCGGATTTGCCGAATTGGATATTTAAAATACCAGTCAAGGATTTTTACTTGTAACTCTACAGAACTATACACACAACGGAGTACGAATCCATACAGAAAAAGTGAGATATTTTTTAATCCTCTACCTCTTACTTGAAACCCTGAAAAAATTGTAAAAAGCATTCTCCAATTCTACAAACTTTTGCTATTCTGCTAGCTGCACCATAGAACCCCCTTTTGTCTTCGAAAATTGCTGCTCAATACTGCTATTTTTGCCTTCCCAGCAATTTATTTCTTACTCCCCAACCTTTCAAGTTTTTTCTTCAATTTTTCAAAGTGAAATGGAACAAGGTAATATTTATTTATTATAAATACCACCTTTCCAAATGTAATCCTCTAACGAGAAGAGTGTTATCTTTGAAAAACCATGGTTTAAGGATTAATGTAAATCCTTGCATCTGAACTTTCGGTGAAATAAATGTGTATTAATATTATGTAACTTTATGTAATTTTATGTAATTTTATGCAACTCTTTATCTTCATCTTTCTTTCTTTAAAATTGATTGCTCTACTCAACGTATTGAGCTTTACTGTATCGCGATAGATTACTTCACGATACTTCAATTATCGTTAATTCTATTATCATTAGTATGTAAATATATATAGATATATAGATATATATGTATATACATGTATATATATATATTTACATATATATATGTATATATATGTATACATACGTATATATATATATATATATATATATATATATATATATATATATATATTAAAACATCTAGAACTAGGTACAGATAATTTTGATTTTTATGAACTTGATAACAAAAAACAGTAAAAGTTATTAATAAATGTCATAGAACAATTTGTGTCTAGACAAAAGATGTCAAACTATTTATCAACTTACTTATCATTCAATCGAGAATCTGTCACCTCTTACTGAACTTCAAGATCGATACCAATATTCCGAGTTAATGGCGCATATGTTGTCTTGTCGTTGTTGTTTACATCACCTAATCTCATCCATAAATCTCACCAGTTCCGGTTTTAGTAGGTATCGAGCAAACCACTTTATTTATTCTTTAAAGTAAGTGACAAAATCTCAACAAAACCAATGTATTAAGATTTCGGATATTTTATGATGATGCGTTACCATTATAAATACGGGTGTGTGTTCCCCGTTATGTCGGAGTTGCTGCATTACCTGTACACTTCTGCTATCAATTGAAAGTGTGGTAGTGCAGATGAAATAGAATCTCAAATCTTGGCTCTTTAATTTGTCTTTAATGAGAGTAATCCTGTAATATCTCATCTGATTCTCCGATTAATTTTGACACTTCTCTGTCAGTGAAGTGGAACTTATTCTTGACTGAGGAAAATAATTGTCTTGTCAAAGTACCTTCGCAACGACCTTGTTTTCTCTCATATTTAAATCAGACATGTGCCTTACTTTGCCGTAAATAGAGACGCCACAATGTCTCTGCTCATCCCGCTATTGTATACATACATCCTAGAATTCTATTTGTCATTAAAAAAGCAATGCCGGCTCAAGAAATGCACAGTTGGTTATTTAGCAACGCTTGCATTACTATGAACTTCCGGCGCAGCCACCCTTAAAAGGATATTAATTTACGTTGGGACCCGGCGTCGGTGATTTTCGGTGGTTTACGGTAAACGCCGGAAATCCCCGAAGCCAGACACATAAGCAGACGACGTCTAAGCAGTAAAACTGAATGAAACGCCGAACTTGCAAAATAGCAAACGCGATGGTAACATAATGTCTTACATGGTAGTACTGACTGTTGACACTCCTGAAGTAACGACACATTTCTGTAAGGAGCATACATTGTTTGGTAAAGAAAAAAAATGCAAAAATATGTGGAGATAAATACAAGATTGCTAAGCGAACAAACACTCACCGATAAATACTCTTCGAGATGCGTTAATGCCAAAAAAAAACTAATTCCTAACTCTAACCTAACCCTGAACGGTAACGGCAAAAAACTACTCATCAATATTACGTTGTCAGAAAAATAATAATTTTCACCAAAAAAGTAAAAAAAACACACTTACTAGATTAACTTTACACTGATATTATCGCTGTTTTTTCTTCGGTTAAAACAAAACTTTCTCTCGTACAATGTTTAATAAGAAAATAAAAGTAAAATAAAAAGTAAGAACTTTTTAATTGACACACTTAGTTTAAACGTTGTTAAAGAATGAATTATAATGTCGTAAAAGTTGCTTGTGTTGTCACGCTTATAATTCCCCGTGTGTGCTTTTCTAACGCAGGTAAGTCAACGGATGTTTCATTCGGCACTCCCCGGCGTTTTACATAAACAGCCGAAAAAGCACCGACGCTGAGGGACTATTAGCGCCGTCCCCAAATTAACAAATACACAATTTGTTAACGGTCTGAATAAAAGAACGCTATTTATATAAAAAGGTGTGTTTTGGAGAATTTAAATTTTATTTTTAACGATTTAAGAGAAAGCGCTATATAGTTGGTTAATGTAATGTTATAACAATTTGAATGAATAAATAGATATATCAAACATATAAACCTAAGGAAGCTTAACATCCAAATATATAGGATGTCGGAGAACATATTTCCAGATGTGAAAATAACTGTTTTTATATGAAATGTTAAAGAATGAAATTAATAATAAAACTGTAACATATTTTTAAGTAACCTTAAATAGAAGATTTGAAAAATAACAATATAATATAGTGGAATAGAATTATTCAAGAATTGTATGAATTTCAATCTTTTGCATCAGACCAATGAGAAAATACTATTTAATTTTGTTTTATGTGTAAGTCTCGATAGTATGTAAACATGTTTACAAGGAAACACATAAAGCATTAATTCGTCTATGAAAATTTTCAATAGTGAAATCATAAAAAATATGATAATGATAGTTGATAATGAAATTTGTTCGAATACTCTATCGATAAACCTAACATCTATTCTAAACTACCTAGTACGTGAAGGAGACTTCCAAATTTGAATATGCTTTCTTCACAAATCCTTAGCGATTACTAGTTCAACGGGGCACAATTTAGTACAAAAAGAAATTTAATAATTCAGAAAATTTAAATTAAAATATTTCTTACTCAGAAGAAGTGAGAGTAAGACTACAAAAAAACATCTATTATAGGGATTAATATTAGAAAGATTATATATGGAATTATTTTAAAGTGGTAGTTTAAATAAATAAATAAATATAATATATATATATATATATATGTATATATATATATATATATATATATATATATATATATATTTATTTATACGATATAATATAAAGGAATAGCATGAGTGATCCTATTTAATAATTAAGTCGATTGGGGAATAGATTTTAAGGAAAAATGTTAAAAATGGCGGGATTATATAAAAACAGTTTCACAATGATATGCTATACATAATATGGAAAGTGTATTAGAAATAAAACATTATTTTGGGAGCAGATATAGATAGGATAAGAAGCATAACATTTTATTTAAATATACAAGTGATATGTATTAAATTATATAAGTATCGGTGTATTTATTTAAATGGTTAGGCCTATCTTTAAGAGTTATAAATTGGATATGTTCATATCTTTTTGTGTTTACCAGCTGTTAGTAATTCGTTTTTGATATGTATTTGGTGATTTATCATATTTTCATTCAGATATGCGTAATGTGTATGATTTTTTAAAAATAAACCGGCTCCTGGTATATAGGAGTAGACAACATCCCAGCCGAAATGATTAAGAAGGGAGGAACAACAGTAACCGATATCCTAACACAAATCTGCAACAAAATCTGGCAGACTGGAGAGTGGCCATCAAGTTGGACACAGTCTCTCATCATCACGCTACCCAAGAAAGGTAACCTACAGCTGTGTCAAAATTACAGGACCATTAGTCTTATCAGCCATGCCAGCAAGGTAATGCTGAGGGTCATTTTGAACAGACTTAGACCACAAGCAGAAGAGATCATCGCTGAAGAACAAGCTGGATTCCGTAGGGGTAGAAGCACCACAGAACAAATCTTCAATCTACGAGTTCTGAGCGAGAAGTACAGACAAGAACGACAAGAATTATATCATGTATTTGTTGATTTCAGGAAAGCCTTCGACAGGGTCTGGCATGACGCACTGTGGTCAACAATGAAGAAATACAACATGGGTCAAAAAATGATTAAAATAATACAGGAGTTGTATACTAAAGCCACAAGTGCAGTTCTCGTTCAGGGTTCAGTGGGGGATTGGTTTCACACTGCGGTTGGTGTTCGCCAGGGCTGTCTGTTGTCGCCAACACTCTTCAACATCCTCCTTGAACGAATCATGTCAGATGCCCTGGATGGTCACGTGGGCACAGTCAGCATTGGTGGACGAACCATCACAAACCTCAGATTCGCCGATGACATTGATGGACTTGCCGGAAATCAAACAGAACTTTCTGGTCTGGTGAGCCGCCTCGACAGAACATCCACGAGGTACGGAATGGAGATCAATGCTGAAAAAACGAAGCTGATGACGAATAGTGGACAACCATTATCAACAACGATAACAGCCAACGGCCAAAAACTGGAAACCGTAAACCAGTTCAAATACCTTGGCGCTATACTCAGCAACAAAGGATCCAAGACTGAAATCCTGGCAAGAGCAGCACAAACGGCAGCAGCACTTGCAAAACTGAAATCAATCTGGAAAGACGGAAACATTAGTCTCCGTTGCAAACTGAAGCTGCTGCATACACTAGTATTATCCATCTTTTTGTATGCATGCGAGTCATGGACCTTGACAGCCGAGCTCCAAAGAAAAATCCAAACGGTAGAAATGAGATGCTACAGAAGAGTGCTTGGCATCTCGTACTCAGACCGTGTCACAAACGAAGAAGTTCGCGCACTCATCAACGCAAATCTGAACAACTACGAAGATTTGCTGACAACTGTAAAAAAAAGAAAGCTTGGATGGTATGGTCACGTGACAAGGGGCAGCGGTCTCTCCAAAACCATCCTGAAGGGAGCAGTGCAAGGCAAGAGAAGGAGGGGTAGACAACACAAAAGATGGACGGACAACATCAAAGAGTGGACGGGCTACAACTTCGCTACAACCCAGTCCATTGCCCATGACCGTCAGAAGTGGAGACAGCTGGTGTGGAGTTCATTGGTGCAGCGCCCCTACGACCCAGGAGGGGGTTAAGGGACCAAGTCAAGTCAAGTCATATATATATATATATATATTTATTCATCTATGAATCTATCTGTCTATCTATCTATCTCTCAATGTATATTATGAGAAGAAAGTCCAACAATAAGACAAGGGAGGCACAGATGACCAAAAAAGAAAACAAAAAACAAGGAAAAGAAAGTATACACACAAAGAAAGAATGAAACGGCAAACAGAGAGCGTATCTCTTGACCATTTCGGCAAAGCATATACACACAATCCTGTAGAGAAAAAGACAGAGACAGCAGCAGCGCAAGATATATGTATATATATATATATATATATATATATATATAAAGAACGACAGAGAGAGAGAAAAATGTGTGTAAGACTGATAGAAAGATAAATATAGGACTATACTAGCTGTAGCAAACCAAAGAGACCAACAATCGATAGAGATGGAGATAGAAGGAGTCAAACAGCGAGATATACGTAAACAAATAAATAAATATATATATATATATATATACATATATATATATATACATATATATATACATATATATATATATATATATATATATATATACATTTATATATACCTATACATATATATATATATATATATATATATACATATATATATACCTATACATATATATATATATATATATATATATATATATATATATATATATATATATATATCAATTTTAAGTAAATAATATTAAAGTATGTTTACTGACATACGCCAGCATTTCAAGCTTTCGCTGTCATCAGTGTAGGGATGCTAATGTAAGACGGTCGCACGGTTCGAACCCCTGCCACATAGTAAACCTAGACTCCGCAAACAAGCGTCGAAGCTATATGGCCACGTTCAAGAAGAGAATTTAAGTTCTATTCATGCGAAGGGCGTCATATCTAGAAAAACCGACTAAAGATTCTACGAACGTTGTTGGAATATGCTTTATGCCACGTATCAGTCTATTTTGTACTTCCCCGAACAGGTCTCAACTTTAATGTTATTGAAGGGGTTATAATATTGATTTTGAGTAAATAATATTAAAAATTCTTTACATACGTACGCCAGCGTTTCAAGCTTTCGCTCTCACTAGTGTAAGGTTGATAATCGTAGACGGTTGGTTAGGGTAAGCGTTAGGTTTAGGGTAAAATACATACATATATATATATATATATATATATATATATATATACACATAAATATATATATATATGTATATATATATATATATATATTTACATATATATGTGTGTGTATGCATATGCATATGTACATATATAGCAAGAGAGAAAGAGCGAGTAAGAAGCCGACTGTGTTTTTTGTATCATCCATTTACTTTTTCCCAACGTAGTGTAGAATGTGTATATATATATATATATATATATATATATATATATATATATATATATACATTTTAAGATTAAAATTCCCCTCATACAAAAATGTAATTAGTCTTATTCTGAGTTATACTTCCTATAATGTTGATATTTTTCCTCTTACCAGTCGGACTTAACGTCGATTCAATATGCAGAAATTATTAATAAAGTCCTCCTTAATCATTGATGTGTATTGAAACACAATGTTATTGAACCTGTCGATGCGTTTTGCGATCAAGGTATGTAAATGAAGTAGTCGGCAAGTGAAGACACGTCTGTATTTTAAGTATAATTAAATTTAATTATACATTGCACATTTTGATTGAAAAAGACACACAGATGTGCAACCCTTTAATATTTTCGATTCGCACAGTTTTTATTATGATACGGTGATTTACAAAATAAAATAGAAAGAAATTATAAGTGATCTTCCAGTCAACTCCTTTCGGTCAACTTTCGACTATACCGTTTTCCCTCATCCGTATTCGCATGCTAAAATAATTAGACACTTTGATTAAACGGGCGCGTCATTCTGGAACTGTTACTTCCTTTATTTTCATGAATTTGAATTAAGAGTCACAATGAATATCGTATTTATTTTGATCTTTTGTCTTGAGAGGTTTACAAAATGTAGTTCGTACAACTTAAAATGTTATTATTTTTCATTCCTAGGTTTATTGACTACTGATGTTAGTCTTAGACTAATTTGGCTTATTTTAATTATTTTTAGTTCAGAAGTCAAAATTAATGTAAACAAATGTGTGTTCTGTTCTTTTGCAATAATGGTTAAATCCATTTCATTATATTCTAATTGTTTGCAAACGCATTTTAAATTGCTTTTTTTCATTTTCTGTTTTGCCTTTGGAAAATGATTTCCTTTTATATATTTCATTGATTTTTACCTAAAACAGCAAAGTTTGAAATTCTTCATTTAATTGTTAAACTTCTGAACGAATATACCCATGTTTTATTTACTTTAAAGCTTATCTCGTGATTTGTATTCACAGCTGTTAGCATGGCTTATCGTATAATAATATTTTCATGAATAATTTAATAATACTTATGTGTTGAATAGTATGACTAACATCTTCACCTCACTTTTAGATTGAGAACCAGCTTTTCGTTGCTAATATAAATATATCTATGACATAACAATACACGAAATAAAAATAATTAGTAAATAATACATTATCAAAATTCATGAAATATTCGCACGCTTCAAAGTTCACTAACACATGTTAAATTAAATTGTATTGCATTTAATGTTAGATCCATTTCATATAAAATATGATGAATGATTTACTTTCAATCGTTAACATTTAAATGTTTTTCATCAAGGTTTTGTAAACATTAACGATTGTGGTTGCCGATTATTCTTACTTTAGATGAACGCAAACATTAATCGGATGTTTGTTCAGTAAGATTGTATTTAATTACTTTCTGCGAAAAAAACACTCAATTTCCAAAGGCTTTAATATTCCTATTTAGTTTTCACCGATACAAAGTTGGTTTTCAATGTGAATAAAAAACACCCTCCACAAGAAAGCGCATTCCGGATTGCAACAAGAATAAAACATACGTACGTCTAAAAATATGTCCCATTCACTGACGAAGGACAACAATATGAATAAAAGTATTAGAACATATACTACATTAATTTCCTAGCTGAAAGGATATACTTATATTGGAAAGTCATTAGCAATGACTTTCTTTTGTGAAACGTGTTAAATACAAGCAATGGAACACAACTTATATTTATACTAATGTTTGATGTTACACCCACTATAATAATATAAATGCATTAGTTTACCCCCATTTAATGCGATAATTCTATATTCCGACACAGTCTAAGGTAATCAAGAAGTTTTAAGTGTGTTTGTTTTGCCAATTTTATTGAAAATTAAGTCTCCATAGGTTATTTAATCTTGAGCAAAATCAATTGCAACTACGTTAGTGTGTATTAGCAACTGCTGACAAGTTGCTAATTACCGATAACTTGAGGTAAACTAAGAGTTCTATAACTTTCAAAAGTTCATTAATGCGAAAATACCAACAATAAATCCGGAAGAATGTCAACTAAAAATAGCGGATAAATAATATTGCGCACGTGTCTACTAAGCACCTGGTATTCCTAACAGAGCACTTATCTTGTAAAGACTAGGCTTAACGCCTGTTAACTTTAATTATTTACTGAGGACCGATGTGGTACCTTGTTTATGCCATATGACACTGTTTGTAGGAGAACGGCGACATATTTCTGAAAATAAAATCTGAAAAAAATAGCATCGTCATCTCTCCTGACCAAGAAATACATGCGACTGGGAACCGCTTGTGAATGTAATCTTCCCTAGAAACTTCCGACTACGTGGATATCTAACTAAAACTGACCACTTTGGAATGTTGCGCCATGGACACATGTTTTCCAAGCAATTCCTCCTCACTTAGTTTCTGAGAACAATTTAAACGTTATTCAATTTGTATTCGAATCTCGTTTGGTAGGTGTTTTATATCATTTGGCTAAAACCAGCAGTTACAATAAGGGTATAGACTTAGCTTAGTGAACATAAATTGTAATAAATGATGATGATACATGTGCATGTAAATGCGTTACAGTTAAAATTAAAAGTAGAAAAATAGTTAATTATAATAGATGGAACGAAGAGAAAACGAGTAAAAACATGAAATGTCAAAGAAAACATTCACACATACAATTGAAACTGCTGAATTAATCATATTATATTGTATACTATACATTGATAATAGGAGATTGACACTGGTAAAACATTGTTGGCTTGGAGCATCTTTCTGAACTAGAGAAATAAATGGTTGTTGAGTGGTTTATGTGTTTGCATGTTCTTAATAATTTCCAATCAAATAACGTAAACACTCAGGTTTTGGAAACACTTTCTCTGTAATATAAGCAGCATCATAAGAAATACTCAATTCTACATGAACAAATAAGTAAAATTAAATCACTTAGTATTTAAATTTGGACAAGTACTGGGAATATGTTTAAACGATTGAGTATCTAATTAACTAATGGTGTAAGTACTTGTAAGTTTTTTTTTACGTCCACTACTTTTTAGCGTTTAGCGTTGTTCTCAGAGATATCTTGTAAAAATTCTCTCGGATTCAACATTAAGTAAGTCGACTTGTAAAAATCCACACAGTCGTGATTATTTTTAAAAGAAGTTGTACATCAATTAATCAGCACAAATATGATTTTTTGATATTTCTGTATTTCTAATACTGAGAATTGAGACAAAAATAGGATCCCTAGAAACGTTAAAGGACACATTCAACTGATATTTTTCAATTACTTTCAATGATATCGGCTTGCTTTAATATCATGGCAAAAAATTGCTGATAATTATCTACAGATATGTGTTTCCAAAGTAGTTCTACAACCCATACTATAGTTAATATGTGAGTGTATCCTTATACATCTCTTCACATGAGACGACTGTGTTAACAATTTCAAACTTAACTTTCCAATAATGAACTAGACGGAACTATAATACTCTAATTAGCAGTTAATTTAGGACACACTTTAAATATGGAGTGAAGTTTCTTAGCGCGTCCGATTTTTTAAGTCCTTACATGACGTGTGGTTTGCCCTAAATTCTGGCAACACCTGATTTAAACAAACATTTTCACATTTCTCTTGTATAACAAGATCCTACTAATTACATATCCAATGTGTGTAGAGAACACTAACTAACGTTATTGACATACTCCAGCAACCATTCCGATTAAAGCATTGCCATTGAAGAAGTATATCTACACTCTATTATAAAATTATATTATTGCAAAGTGATAAGCAATAGCTTTTTTTTAACTAGAAAGTAATGTTTTTTAGATCAGATGAATAAGTTACGTTAAAAGAAAAAGAAATCACTCACGAGAAATACTAAAGGATTATTAACAAAATATTTTTGTACCTCGATGCGAATTCGGATGCAATAAATTAAAACTAGTTTTTTCTCGATCTTTAAATTTATTACGACATAAAATAACCAGTGTTCATGTGTACAATGATTTCAATGACATTGTGTAGTACTCGTTCAATGTTGTATCTCAATAGGCTAGACAACTTGAAGTAGATACTTATAAAACAGCTGGACATCGTAAGATTATCGATTTTCTATCAAATTGCATTCAGGATAACAAGCAATTTCTTCTCAGTATTACTTTGTACCAATAAGATCACTGTTGTATTTACTATAAAAATGTTCATATATACAATCTTATCGAAGATAGCAATCGTCTTTTTCGGTTCTCTTAAAAAGTGTCAGACAATATACACACATTTCGTAATGATGTAATTTACACTATAAAAACAACAGTACAAAACTATTTTAAAGTGAAAGACACATACGTTTTTTATGGATGGGTTGCGAATTATTAATCATGCCAATAGTCGTTTACGATCTTTAAAGTTCGATATTTTTCGTGGACAGTTTAACAAACGAAACTAGGCAAATAAGTTGGAAGTTCATAGCTATAAATGAATACAATTATCCATAATTATACTCATCAGATCATTTCTGATTTCTCCTCACATAACATCGACACAAGTAAGTTTGCCTTATTTGCTATATAATTGTATTGCACCTCATTCAGTATGCATATTGTGAGATCCATAGTCCGCAACAGATGAGTGTTTGGAACTACAATTCCATAGACACATGTTGGATTTGTATTAATAAATTAGTATATTGTTCTTAGTCATCATATATTATGATAATTAATGTTATTATAATCTTAGTCATAACCTCTAATATATTATTACTCATCTGCAATGATGAGTTCTATTCCACAATCGCCTAATATATTACAAGAATTGTTTATTTTATCACACACCTAGTTGAATACTCTCTGATATGGTGCATGTGTTGTTAGAATCTTATGTATATACTTAAGTAAAGTTGTTTTCCAGTCTTTGATCGGCTATTATAAGTGTAGAACCAGAAACTGTATTTGCTAACCTGTTCCGCCAGCTACACTGGTTAACTCCTTATGGGTATTCAGAAACTATGCATTCATTTCGTTTTTTGAAAACAACAATTTCTTAAAAATGTTTACTTTTTATTCAAATTAAGTAAACAACTTTTACAGTAAAAACGATTTATTTTTTTATTTAAAAGATGAACAAATATTTTAGTAGAAAATAAAAATAAAGCAATGTGTACACATGACACTTGCAATAAATGAGGCTATACATGTTATTAAACTAAACATGTTTTTAAGTAAATAAAATAAGTCATTCGAGATCAATACTGAATCTCATTCACACAGAATAATTTACGTGATTGAAATAAGAGAATTTCCCCTCAAAACAGTATAACAACAAACAAAGTAAATGTACACGTTTGAACGGTGTGTGTAAAACATTCATTTTGATCAAATGTTTTAATTTAAAACATTATTTATTTATAGTCAGCAAATACTCAGTGGTTGCTATTAGATACAAAAATAATATATTTCTCAGATTGCTAAAAAAAAAGGAAAATACCAACAAAAAATACGCAATACGGACTTTTTTAAGTGTCTGTTGATAATGTCTATTATTAGTATTGTAATACTATGCTTATCTTAGTTGTTATATTAAGAACATTTTAGCCGGTGCAAACTTCAAGGAAAGTCGGGCGTTACAACAGCCGGAACGTTGCAAATATAATAACTAAGATGACAATATGAGTTAAAATACCAGAAACATACGCGAAAGAAACAATCTGTTTGGCTTTTCAATTATTTTTTGTTATAATTATTTTTGTTACAGTTATTGATGATTTTTTAATGACTAAATGAACACAAAATGTAATTAATATTTTATATTTTCCGGGTGCAACGTCGGAACACAGCTCCTGCTAGAAACGAATCAAAGCTAGCGTAAATCACTTAAGTGACGTAGAAGGGCGAAATTAAAGACGGCAATAAACTACGCGTACATACCAATACATGTTATATGGAAATTCTCTATCACGAAAACATTGTTCTACTTATTAGTAGGGGTAGACAATTATATTCATATCTATTTCAAATATATTAGCGAAAGTGATTTGAGAGACCCAACAAAGCTTGAACACGGCATGCGAAGTTTACAGTTTACCCCGATTACGTTGTGCCATTTTTATTCCCTAACTTAGTTTGTTTTCCTAAGTACTACTTTATATAAGAACTGCATAGGCTCAACGTTGCCGAACCTCAAAACTAATACTGGAATCGTTCTACTAAATTGACGCAGCAGTAATAATGCATTCTAATATAAACTTAGCTATTCGCTGTCGTTTAAAAGACATTGCGAACAGAACCATAAAATAATTTGCTATTGCTCATCATGCGGATTTAAGTTAAATGTTGTTTCGCAGTAAATAGCCATTGTTTCAAAGGCTTTTAAATTGTTCTAAAAAATAACATCTACTATAATATCTACGACAGGTATCCCTTTGTGTTCGTCTAATTACCTGTATGTTAACTACTTTCAGACCATTAGACATAAGGGTGTGGCATTTGGAAGACACGCACCTATACCTTAATGCAACCATCTGAGTGTCAAATAATAGAAAGTTAAGTAAACAATACGAAACAATGCGAAGTGCACGGCTTTAGCAGATTTGAATTATTTCATGCCTGCTTTCACATTATCAATATTATTTTAAGCCACTAACCACAATCTTGTGAATTCCATTTACACAGTTTTCAAAATCGCAGTATGTGTTTGACTTATCCGAAACATTTAGTGGGACAAGTTTAAGATGTATTGTACAATCAAATAGTGCATCATTATTACGTAGCTAACTTTGAATGGTTCCACCTACAAGTCGTAAATAAATCAGGTTGTCTTCACATTTTTAATAAAACAAATCACTTTTAGAATTGTGATCGATTTAGGGGAATCCACTTTTTTACCCACCACATCTATGTTCCCTACATTAATTTATTGACGAATATCATATTTTAGTCAGTTAAAGCCCTACTCTAATACATAATATAAAGTCGGTATCTTTTTCTGTTATTGTCATCGATAGGTTTCTTTCCTATAAAATCAATATGTTATTCTTGTTTATAAATTCTTTTCGGGATCATTGCAGCATGATTTTTGCAGAAAAATGAAATGATATTCGATGAAATTCCCTCAGGATAACGCGCTGATAGTGTCGGAACTAGTTTCATACGGACACCACTCTTTAATAAAAGGAAATAACGCTGTATTCATGAATACAGACTTACTCACACTTTTGAGAACATAAGTAAAATAATGGGAAAGCAGAAATAGAAGTTAGCATATGTACTGGGATACGCAGGATACTCACAGCTTATGATTTATAATTTTACTGTTTTTTTTTAGATCTCCTGAACAGTAGTCAAATCTTATTATGCCAAACTAGAAGTGGCATTGCATTACACGTATACTTCAAATTTACGCAGTTTTTATTTTCTATACTGCTACTGACCTTTTTAGACACGCTTTTTCTAATTAATATATGAACAGACACGTGTGGCATATTAAATTAAACACTATATTTCATGTCATCTTTACATACTCCTACTTTCAGAAATGATCACTACTGTGTATTCCTATTAGAATAAACAAGTTATGATAAGGGAAAGGGACATTTAGAGGTTATTCAGGCTTGCCGTAAGTATAAACGTATATATTAAAAAAAAAGTTTGTATGGTTTTAAAAAGAATAGTTAATCAGTGAACGTGTTTCATACTGTGGTGTTCATTATTTTTTAACAACAACGACTTTGATTTTTTTCAAAACGGTTCATTTTACAGCTTTAATTATTGTACGACTGATATATCTTCATCGTTTGACGTTTATTAACTAGCCGATAGCGTTACACATTACAGTCAGCATTTTTCTTATTTAGCAGCATTTATATGGCCTGTAAAAATGATAAGGAAAACAACTTTCATAAACTTGTGAAATGATGTACAAAGTGTGTGTTCTAAATGCTGTAGTTGAATAAATGTTGCAGACATTTGCATGCAACGTTGAAGAAAGGGAATGCCATATTTCAAAGCTAAGTTCCTTTATATGTGCATGTTTATCTTTGGTAGATAAACTTAGAGAGATATGCAAATATAGGGAGTATTTAGAATTCAGCTTGTTTAATTGTGCAAAACTGTATTCTAATTCGAATAAGAATGTATTATTATCATCTCCTTAAAAGGTACAACTTTCTAAGTAGCTGAATATGATGGCGTCCCATAACTCAATATCCAAATCAAGACGACTTTTATTTTCCAAGCATTGCCGTACATTTTAAAATATTTACATAATTCGGGAATTCGATTCCTAACATTTAATCTACTTTTACATGTCCCAGCATTGGGGACTCATCACTAGAGAATATTTTCCACGTATCCCTTTTATCTAGGATAGTACATTACACATGACAGATAATTAAATATACACATTCTGTGGGTGAGATTAAATAATAAATGTTAGATTAAAGACACATAGTGCAACTGCATCGAAAATATGTTATTCAGTATAACAACTAGGGTGTGGAGAGAATGTAAACATATACATTGATATGAGAATACTAATGTGATATCTAATAATGGATATAACAATGACGATGATAAGTGTGTTTGTTACGAAAATGGGTTATGAAAGTATAAGTTGGTGAACATGAAGATTAATGAGTAGTGACGAAGCTAACAGTAAGTGTTTTTTCTGGAAATTTAAGAGAATAAGCGATTGGTGAAAAACAAAGGCACGACACACTTTCTTGCTTTTTGTCTGCTTTGTGAATTCATCGTTAAGCGAGCATTTCCAATCGATGCACTTTCTTCTGTGAAAATGCACTAGATATGGCTAAACATACAAATAAACAATGTTCGCATGGGTTGGATTTTAAAAAAGAATACAGTTTTTATAGTTTATGATCATATTAATGCCCTAAATCTTAAATATATAGACACCTGTATTTGTAATTATATAATTTTTTTTATATTCTTGTATTATCCATGATCAACTTCTAGTCGAGCATCAGTAGTGCTTACAATCAACATTTCTGTTCCGATACAGCTGGAGTATGCTTCTACGCTCACCGACAGATTCAACACATCGATAGATTGATTATATTGACATCAGCTTGTCTAGAACTAATTAGATTAATCATTCCATTCGTTTATTTTCATATCGGCTAATCTTTCTGATGTAGCTAGAGTAATTTAATATGTTACATATTGGCGTTTCTAACAATAATCGAATTAACACAAATAATCAAATAAGAGAAAAGAACAATCAACAAGTTTTTTTGGTTTCGAAAATTGTGGATATTAACAATAGAAAATAATGGTTTCACTGTTTTGCAGTATTACCAAAATAAAGCCGCCATATTTGTAAACATTGTAAAGTGATTCTACATTAAAATTGACGTTCCTAATCCTTTACGAAATATGTAACAAAATGGTACATCGAAAAATTAAATTCTCTCAAAAATCATTGACAAACTATATAACGTGAGATCACCAAAGTAAATCAGTGTCTATGTTATATATTTACTTGTTTCGTAACGCGGAAAAAGATTGACACATAATTAGGTTCACTATGAAGCATCACCTTCTTCAGAAAAAGAAAGCTTGGCATGGTACATTAAATACAGTGTACTTTGCTGATTATCTCATAAATGCTTCTGATTTTCTTAGAATTCTTTTGCAACGTTTCACTCATGAGAATTGCGTTTGGGCTTTGCGTAATTCTTGTTAAATGCTCATGAACTATAGATGCACCTATATGACATCAGATGATCTAAGTAAATCAACATTAAATATTTTACTTATTTAGCTGTTTCATTCTTGCGACAAACGTAAGACATGATGCATGTTTGATGTTAAGAATTTAGTACGCCACAAAAAAGAACACAGGACTGCGTATACAATAATATACCAATTTCTGACGGCATTTTTTCAATAATGGTTGCCCGCCCTCCGACAGGTAATACACCCACCGGCTTTCCGAAAAGAAAGTTAGTACCATTAAGCGGGGCATACTGATACTTTACCATAAACGTTAAGACTATTTAGTAATAAATAAAGAATTTAAGGGGATACCAGATCCAATACATTTAAAAGTATTAATGTATGTAAGTATCTAAGATAACTTCGAAGAACTTCGCTTTCTTCCTACGTGCACCTTACATCAAACGGGACTCACAAAAACAGTTAATTTCCAAGAATCCTCTCATCTGATGAATACGTTTATATGGACTATCTTCCCTGTGTGCTACAGCATGGTCGTCTTCATTTCCACCGTCAACAAATAATCGCCATAAGACGTCATCAGAAGTAATCAATTATTGTTCATTCCATTCATCATTTTCAACGTTCGCATATTATTCTTCATCATTCACCTCGAAATGTATCCATCACATTATACATCATCTTCGATTAGCGTTTAGCTTTTATGACTTATTTGTATAAAAACAGTACTTTTATCTAATATACATGGTAGTAAAGCTACCTTTATAAAATTTTGAATCAGGAAATTAAGGCAGTGTATGGAGAATTAGTTTATTAAAGATCATTAGTATTTATTAGCCACAAACACACTTACATAACGGGAAATATTTTTATTTTATGTGTCAACTTTCTTTTCCAATAACCACCTTTGCATGCTTCTTGAAACGTGTGCAAGTGCACTTCAAATATACGGGAGACCAATCTAACATTCTTCATTTAATAATTTATTTAAGAGTGTCGAAATTACTGTGTTATGTTCTAAGGCGCCTCAAATATCATAATGCAGACTGATTAGATCCGGGCTAGAGCGCGGACAAATACATGATTCTAAAAAAACTGAATTTGGATTGGCAGAAATATTGTACTTACCTAGCTAGGTAGGCTAGGTAATATTTCCTCTGTGTATATATAATTACGATCTGCCTTAAGTCATGAAAATAACTGGTTACTCTGTAGTAGGTATAACCATTCATCTTTTCATCAGATTTGTACATTTCTAAAGATATTTGTTTTCATCGAAAGCCACACTACCAAAATCTATTAATAATGGAGTTTATGTATATGTCTGTCTGTTTTTCTGTATGTATGTCTGTCTTTCTGTCTGTCTATATGTCTGAAGCCGAAACTACATCAGAGTAGTATGACTATTTATTAAGTCCGCCAGCTTCATTATATACTATGAAAAAAACCGCCGTAAAAACTATACGCGCTTCTCAATTTACATAATAAATTGCTTTTGAACTTCTAATAAATTAGTATTCGCAAATATATACTCATTATTGTTTTCTTCACATTTCCACATGTATTTACGCTATTTAGCTCGCTAATAATCTTACTTATAACTTATAATTATTTATTTTGTTATTTATATATATACATACATGAAATGCGTTACGTAGTTAACATAACTATGACACAACTGATTAAACAGCCATGGTTAATCCATTGAATTCATTCCTTCCCTCCATTAATTGAGTATGCACGCAAGACGGCGCGTTTGTAAACAAAACGCTGGCATTCACCGTGCTACTTTTTATCAAAACGTTCTAACACAAATTAACTGAATCAAATTGTTTAATTAAAATAATAATTGATTTAAAAATTACTATTTAAAAACCCGCACGCACACATTATAACGACTTTAGTTCAGGTAAACTTTTTCTTTCCGCGAATTGAAAAAAAACTATTCGTGTTTACTGTATTTGATTCTTTAATACATTCATATCCATTATTATTATCCACCCAAGAAATATGACTGGGGCTCCATCGGTTTACGCGTGAGCGTTCATTTCTGACGCGACAGCCTAGCAAAAATATGCGCCTGGAGGGATCATATATTTGCTAGTATATATAATGAGAAGTTTTTTGTTCTAGATGGCCCCTTAGCTTTAGCCGTCGATATTTACGATTACTCTGCCATTTTTGCGGTTCAGAACAGAATCGACTGTCAAAGTCTTTTCATCTGAAAAGATCGTTACAATGGAGGACTTTCTTTGAACAGTTTGATCATTCTATTATACTTTCTCTAGCTAATTTTCTTTCATAGCTATGTCCAACAAGTGTGTTGGTGTTAATGTGCAAGATTTAACTTCAACATTATTGCACTGCATTTATAATGACCTTCTTATATACTTCTAGTTCAATTGCTCGTTTTCAATTTATTCTGTTGGATCCTTTCAGATTTACGATTTTAGAGTTTTAGTATAAGGTTTGGTAGGTTATTCTTTCTATTTCTCAACTTCCAGACTTCATCGTAATGGTTTTGCAGGTAGTCATTCTATTCTTTACATCATAAACAGTCTGTATGGACACACCAACAATTCTTTAGATATTCTTAAGTGTGACGAGTGCATTCAACAAATCACGCATTCTTAGATGTTTGATTTACTGATTTATCATATGGACAAAACGTCTTAAAAGCTAATGATAAGATGGTTAGTTTTGGTTATTGCATCAGTATATGCATAGTTACAAAATATTTGCCTGTTGAGAATCACAACTCCACCCTGTAATTCGGAAAATCATGTATCCCTCAACCTACCTATAGGTTTAATAGTAAAGTGGACTCAAATTTACAGCATTTCTAATGTAATAACGCTACCAGAAAATAACATTAGTTCTTCTCTGTTTAACTAATTATTGCTACTTATCTTGTTAGATATTGTCTTACTACTGCATTTTATCAGCGTACGGCCATTTGAAATGCGTTCCGGCATTGTGTAATCCTAGGTATATTTTAATCCCTACTAACATAGACTTTTTAAGGTCGACCAGTCAATAATTTTCATTTCTTCAGAAACAATAATATTTAAATATTTCTTTCTTTTCTATCATTCTTCACATATTTGTTGCATACATTTTAATACGTACTCCTCAAAAAGGCCACAATGAAAACGTCCTTCGAATCCTTAATAAGTGAGCAATATCTTTAATATGCCAGTCTTATACAAGCAGAATCATTCACGTAAGTTCGAAAGATTATTTTTTAACATGCATTGGAGCCCCAATTATATGTTATTTTGTCTGGATATTGTATACACGATATTGACACCATCAACGTTTCTTCTTTTGATTTTCAAGTTACAAATATTATGACTTACATTCAATTTGATGTCATCTTTGCACTTCATGTTTGTCCGTTGCAAATGCAGAACACACGTTAGTAATGAAAATAAGATTGATATTTTCTCCTTCGAGAGAGGTGATTTATTGTCTTTTACCCCACACCGGGTGTGTAGAGGAATACGTTCTACAGCTACTGTTTTACTAGTTGAGTGCTTCCTTTAAGAGGATTGTTGTCCCACATAATAAAACCCTTGTGGCACATAATGGTTACCTGGCGTGCACGTACATAAGTAACTTTGAGGCACTTTTTCATACAAAACGAGGGAACTTTGGATATTTAGATTCTAGAGTTTTGTTCGTAAAGAGTAAATCCGCAAACCCTTACTTCTGAAATAGGCATGGCTCTGCTTTCTCTCACGAGATCACCACCTTAGGCATTACTATCCTCTAAAAAATAACGATCTTCTTTCGGGGAAGATACGTTTATTCTCTGTGGTCTTTTACCTTATTTTACCAATCTAACATGTTCAAATATGTACAACACTTTTATTAATGAATCAGTAAAAACAACCGGTAAGGAATACTTGCATTTTTACACTCGGGATGTGTACGCGTGTTTGTGGAAAACGTAGAAACGTTGTTTGGAGTAAGTAAACATGGTAGTGAGATCCTTGTAATATTTAGATTGATTGTCATGCATTGGAGCCACTCCTGGCAGCTTTTTGCTTGTTTCCCAAGATTACCTTTTTATTGTATTATATAGAAGAAATGTTTTTTACTTTAAGTATTTAAAAATGTTCTACTTAATATATCGAACGGTATATCGTTTAGGAATGAACAGTTTTCACTCAATTGAATAGGTACCGTTACCTGTTTTCGGTGGGTTCGATGTTTAATTTACCTTTAGATGAAGTCATGAATCTGTATAGAGGCGATATACATCTCTTTGTCAATGTTTGAATTAGAAATAGTATGTACATCGATAGACGTTAATATTTAATAGACATATTAAAACAATGTTTTTCGAATTTCTATTTTCATTGAAGCGGAAATATGTGTATAGATTCGCATATGAATTCTACGAGGAAATAGGAGTGTTCGAAATGTGTATACTTTGTACTACGTACTGCTAGTGACTAACATATATATATATATATATATATATATATATATATATATATATATATATATATATATATATAGGTATTCAGATATACCGACAAAATGCATTCCGAAACGCAGAGATCCCATACACAGAACAGCGCCCATTAAGTGTCTCTTCTTACTTATTCAGCAATATTTCTGCAGAGATGTGTTATTTTTACTTACATGATCTGCATGTTTCAAACTGTATTCATAGTTAAACAACATTTACCTGTTCTTTTTTCAGGCGGTAAAATAAACGATTTTAACCGAGTGTAACAGGAAGTTACAAACAGGATCAATGCACCTAAAAAGATATACCCATTTTAAAAATAAGAACTATGATAAAAAAGTTAATGCTGCTATCATCTCAGCCACAGTTCCCTGACATAGAAAATCCATTTTTGGAAAAGCTAACTTTACGTAAGATTCTGAAAGTAGAGTCTGTGCATTACTTAATAAACTACTGAAATCTTACAAAGTATGTGATCCAATCAATTGTGTGGTACATAAGAGCAGGCTACTGCAATCAATAATGTGAACACTTATTGGTGGCAACTGATATGGCGAAACACAGCAAACAGGCATACACTCAGCAGGACAGGAAGGGTACCTAAGTGGCATGTCAGTGGTTGCACAATAACAAATATATCACCAAACATCGAAGACATAAGACATACCCATTTCAGTACTCCGAACCCACCGAATGTAGAAGTAGTTTTTATTTTACGAGCTCAACATTTTAAGCAATTCCATTAATACTGGTAGGACAATCAGTCAATATTTATTTAACAGCACTTAGGACCTGTTACACGAAAATCAGCCGTTTAGCTAATGAACACTCTCATGCTGACAAGGAATATCTCAAAGACCTTGAGAAAGAAACAACATTCCTTCTCTTTTTTAAACCGGGGAATACACTGCGCATGCACACTTTTTTCACTCTGCCTCTCTTCTATAACCTATGTTTATCTTTGTTGAATGTCTATGCTACAATAAAAGTTCCCCCATCATCACTGGCACGTTTAATTACGATTTGACAGTCCCCCAACAAACAAAATCTTGAATCTAACTCAGCACTTTTGAGATACCTTTTAGAAAGTGCTTTGTTGATCTGTTTACATGTTATGACACAAAGGTGTCGTCTTTAATACGATCCTGAAGCTGACAAAGCCTTACCCAACTACACATATAGGCCTGAAGTGCAGCTATTTTATGTTTCTCTGAACAATAAATGAAGTTGGCATTAACAACAAAAGAACATCTTAACTTGTAGTGTACTAGTTAAACTTCTCTATAATGTACACATAAATATAAACAGCAATGATCAAACAACATAACAAAATACCTAAATACAAAACAACTAGACCCTCGACGAGCGGCTCTTCTGCTACGAGAAAGATCACCTGCACGCTGAATATACGAGGAAATATATTTGCATATTTGATCTCAGACACCGGAAAGCCAACATGTATCTTAATGTAAAATGGTCTGGTATAATATTTGAGATCTGCACACATCCTGTCTATTTAAGCGAAACTCTTGACTGAAAAATCTTATCAATGAATCCATCAAACAAAACATCAAAGTGTAAGTCATATGCCAGACCAGAGTGATACGGAAGCTGATACACCCCAAAAAGGGCGACACATTAAAATACTAATATGTATTTAATTATCCTGTAATATACTACTGTGGATAACGCATGTGCTGTTTGGGAGACATCATCAAATGCTTATAAAATAAGACCGAGTATGTAACTGGTTGATCAGTGGTTGCGTAAGGTTTACCAACCTGACAAACCTGCATCTTATCGCTGGTATTGTCACTGCAGATAGGAAATAAAAACGTTTACAGCCGTTTATGTGAAACACGGACTGAAAATATTAAACAAAAGGCTTAACCATAATTAATTATTATTGGCATTGACCCAGAAATAATATTTATAATAACATCAGCTATTTACGATTTTCGTAAATACTTAATTAGATATCAATTAAAATATGTACTCAATGATATATAACACGATAGTAGTTGATTAATCTGCTAAACCACTTTCGAAATCTCTCTTTATCTTTCGTTTAGCCTACTCCACCCTCTCTCACTCTCTCTCTCTCAATCTCTCACTCTCTCTCTCTCTCTATCTATCTATCTCTCTCTCTCTCTCTCTATATATATATATATATATATATATATATGTGTGTGTGTGTATATATATATATAGAGAGAGAGAGAGAGAAATGAAAAGAAAGAGAGAGAGACAGAGAAAAGGAGAGAGATAGAGAGTAGGTTGAGATAAATAAAAGTATTTAATCAGTTCCACTGATCAACAAATATTTTCGTACGACTGTTTCGAAGACCATTTAGAACATTTTATTTTATATTTTCATATTTTAAAGAAGTCCAAAAAGTGTTTTCTTCAGAGCTCATAATATTTATTATTGAATTCTGATATTTTATTTTAATTTTAAATTCAAATACTTAAATTTAATGTTCAGATTTTTTCTATCTTCATTATATTTTCATCCATTTTTTTATTTTCTGTATTTGTTCTATTTTCTTTTTATTCATTTTAAAAATATATCCTTATTCTATTTGTATTGTTATATTATTCTTCTATATTGTATAAAAAATCTATGAAAATTCTTATTGATTAAAATACTATATGTGTTTCATTTTTGATTCTATTAATTATAATGAATAAGTAATATTATTATTATTATTATTTTGATTATTATGTGTAAACATGAAAAGCCGATGGAATATGTGAATATAATTAGAAGTAATTAATTGTTTGCTTAGCTAATAAGAATTTAACTAGCTTTGAAAATTCTAATACGAAATATATAGACTTATTATAGTTACTTCATTCCGTGATTTAGTTTATTTTGATAATCTTATCCATTATATATCTTAAGTATTATTGATTTGTTAATGTTTACTTCTAATTATTTAAGTATTGCATGATAATTCTGACTTGTATTTCATTTTATTTGATTTTTCGCCAAATATTTGTTAGTTTATAATTCCTAGAATAGATATAAATTGTGTGCTAATTTATTTGTCTCAATCTACTCTAGAATATCTATGTTTGACCTACAGCTTCAACTATTGAGCTGATATGAAGAGCTTCAATATTTAGAGTATTGAAATGCCGGCATTTTTGACGTAACGTGTAATAGATATAAGTTAGTGAGTCTATTGTGCATTCCGGGTCGGATAGGCTTATTGTGACTGGGCTGGTCCTAGCTGATGTTAAAAAAAATGTTTATTTTTCTGTGAATAATAAAAATGAAAACATAATATATTTACATTGCCATTTTTCAACTTAACGCAAAACCTCTTACATTTGTATTACAAATGTTTAACATCTTATTGATATTTTTAATTTGATTATTATTTGTCTTCCTTGCAGGAAGTATGGACATGAACAAGAAGAAATTGAAAAGATGAGCAGAAAAAGAGCGTAAGATAAAAGGAAAGCCATTAGAAGCTACTGATGCCACACGCTAACAATTCACAGCATTTTTACAGCATCGGGATTAAATAGAAAATAGTCATACATAATATATGACTACGGATTATGCCACTAAACATAACTAGCTTGTAAATAACGACACTAACAGTAATGGAGACATAAAAATGTAGAAAATTCTGAGATTCCTCACGTACCTGAACAAATTCCTATATATGGTAATGTAGAAAGCAAAGTTGTGGAGGACTCTTGCACTGCCCAGTCACCTACCTACTTTACTGAACTTCGTGATGATTTCAAGTACCTGTGTTTTCATACCATCCAGTTCAACCATGTGAAATAACAAGGTCACAGTTTAATATATTTTTACGACAAAATTGATCAAATCGAAGTTGGTTAGAATACTGTGAAAAGACAAAATAATTTTATTATAGCATATGTCTAGCTTATACTGGATTCGATAATGTATTTAGTACAGGCATGAAAGACTGAATACATGTTCACCAGCGTGTTGAAGAACATGAGAAAAGCAAATATCAGAATGATTGTGCTGAAACGTATTTCCTTCGCATGAGTAACAGAGATATTGGGTCATTATTGTTTACAGCACAGAAGAATTAAAAGAAGGATCACATTAGAGCAAACAGACAAGTTATATGAAAGAGTTATAGATATTGGAAAGTGGTGACTTATTTACAAAGGGACATCATCTGTTTCTAAAACTGCTTATAAATGTATTTAAAGGTATATCTTACGAATGTCCGTTTTTGTTAAAAACTATGAGTTATGAACCAATAATTGCGTCAGATGAATTAACTTAATATCATTAACTGTCAAGCAATTATATCAAAAAATAGATATGACTCCTACTAAGATCACTATTGATATCCGGAAAAGTATCGTTTGGTATTACAATAAAGAGGAACACTCACAGGAAAAGAAATGAGGTGGTTCGCATGTCGTGGCTGCAGATTAAAAAAGGGGTTCTCTTCATAGGCGCAGGTGTTCATGGTGGTCTCTGATTTGCATATGTGGATATCAGCTGATATAAATAAAGAAGGCCGCTGGGAAGTAAGAGGAAGCGATTTTGATTGGAGAGAGAAACGCAGAGAAAAATGGGTTGCACGATATTCGGTTGGAAATTGAATTACAGTCAGACTTTTTGTAATTCTTTTATTTTTCTATAAGAGTTAGTTTACATTGGGTTTTCCACAATTATACTACCGTTACATAGCATCTGCATACATGTTTTATTTAACCACCTGAATTAGATATTCGGGTTCAGAAATCAAGATAGTACTCGCCCTTATTTTTAATAACTTTCTTCTTCAAAGAGTATAACACTTCTGACGCAAACCTTAACATTTATAGGAGTCTAATAGTCCTAGGATTTAGTACTGTTCCAAAGTATGGGTACGCTTAGAGCAATCCCAACTGCATTGACATTACACAACACTGACTCCGAAATATGTGAGGAGGTCCTTTCTACTTCTCTACAGCTTATTTCTCACATAAGACACGTTGATAGTTTTTCTCTACTATATCGCTATTTTAATGCTAGGTGCTCGACTGAGTTCCGAAATCTTGTCCCCCCTTTTAAAACATTCACAGAAAAATTTCGTCTAGCTACAAACGCTGTAAGTAATGTTCATGTATTCGTCTGTATACTTCGGACTTAACAACACTTTTTGAAAGCAACGTTTACTTTTATTAACAACCTTTTCGTCAACTTATCAAAACAGAATAGAGCTATTTCCCTTGAATCAAAAGAAGAGCTATCACCCTTGGATAAATGAAGTCGTCTGCTATGACAGTTGAAAAGTAAACAGAACGGCTCTCACGATCAAACAAGTATCTTACGTTCAACGGGTTTGAACATTTCATTTAATCGGTGTTTGTGTTAAATAAATGTGATAAAGGTTCTACTTTGTCCTTCCTTCATGTGTCAGTTGTAAGTAAACCCATAACAGTCAGACGTAACACAAACGGTCTATCGAACACAATACAATTGTTCTACTTCCCAGCTGACTAAAACATCGTTATTTGCAAGTATAATGTTAGCATATTCTTGTTGAACCGTCCTCTTAAATAATACAATTATGCCCAGTTCGAACCACCTGTGGCACTAAGAAACTCAGTAAACCTACCCCTCAAGTGACTCGATGACTCCTTAGTACAATATAACCCGATAAATAATAAACTTGACAATCCGTAGAACATTATCGAAACTAATATAAATTATTTGAGCAAGTACCAGTGTATGGTTGATGCAATCGAAGATTATGGAGTAATCAATCAATATAGAAGAACAAGTTCTGAATTATCTACGCATTTATATATGTCATCACAAACATTGGAACGAGTTGAATTGCGATGTGTAAGCATTAATAGCCGATGAAATATGAGCAACTAATCAGTAATAATCAATCATGTATCTAGCCAATAACAATTCAATTAGCTTTTAAAATTCTGTTACGAAACGTGTAAACCTATAACCGGAAGCACGAGGGTGAAAGTGTCGACTATCTATTTGGTAATATATCATCTTACAAAATAAATATAACATGTGTATGTATGTTTGTAGTGTGTATATATACACGATACTTTTCTTATCTGAACAGCTAGTGTTGACATTTGGTTAACGATATATCATGCTAAGTCACCTAGTTATATAGGTATAGACGTCAGCACTGATGATAGCGCAGCCAATAAAACATACCGTTTCTTCAACTCTGTTCTATTTTAATCACTAGAAATACATTCAATGCATTTTTACTATCTAGAGCAAAAAAAACTGTTCAGTGCTTGTAGTTTGTGGCGTCGCTTTCTCATATGATGTGAGTTTGAAAAATGTTCGTCAATATTCTAATAATCATAGGAACAACTTCATACAGTATAATTATTAGTATAGTCTATTTAGCATCGGTGCAGGATGTGATTACTTACTTCTCGATACATTTATAAATATGTCCTTTAAGTACAAACAAACATTAAAACAAGCCCTGTAAAAAATTACATTTTTTGTGTTTGTATATTTACTCAACATGTTGTGTTTAAGTGTAAGAAAAACAAATCTTTATTTTTCGTTTTGTAACATATAACGTCTATTAAAAAAAAGTTAAATCGTCGTGGGAGATTGGAGGTTTCCCATAGTCGAGATGCGGTATCTGTCAAAAAGTTAATGACAGCAGTACGCCTACAGGTTTGAGAAAATGCAGTTTGAGAAAATGCTGTTTATTGTGATCGCGACAACTATGAGAGAAGAACACGAAGGCGACAGAGCTGGGTGTATATCAGAGGTTACAAATGTTGTCTATTTAAACTGCACGCCAGTATCAATCACTGTTAAATACTCCTTTTTAACTAACATTCGACAAAGATAAGAAACTAAAAAATAACTTTTGCCTACAAAACTTGTCTTACACGAATAAAGAAACTATATATCGTATATTAAACAGTGTTTCTGTTTCATCTTACTTAAATCGAAGTCATGGGTCTACTTGATCGTTATATAGCATACCTAGATACTAACATATTCCATTAAAGTAATCATTTACCTGTCAAACGTTAGTAAAGAAGTGAACACTATTAAATGTCTTCTCTCTAATTGACCAGTTAATTATATCATAGTATATATATATATCTTGTAGTATTTTGGTCGTACCGAATTCCAGGACAAGAAGTAATGAAGTCTGCTGGACTATCCAGCTACGTGCAGTTACTTGAAATCACATTACTTGGACAGTATGCAGCATTCCCGGTATAGGGTTAGTGTATAGCCGTGTAGAGGGGGATCATTTATCGGCTCTTTTGAATATTTGTTCAGAGTATACTTGTCTTAACAAGTATCTCCATGTCAGGTCTAAACACACTCTTGTACAGAGGGACGTAAATACACTCGGGGATGGTGTCTGGTTAATAATTCAAAATTTCGTTTTTAATGTGTTCATTCTTGTGAATTATCAATCTATATATCAATCAGCCTGTAAACCTGATTTTAAGTGGCATTTCTAGATGCATTCACGCATCTACGTAAATAGGTTCCTCTGTCAATCAAGCAGTTTATATATGATGCGTATTTTTGAGTTTGCATTGACATAGATAAACTGTGCCAGGTAATGGGTGCATCGTAAGAATATATTTTCTTGTTTAATTTTGGGGAGCAACCCGATTGGTCAAATGATCAAATGTCAAAGATGAAGCACTATATAAACCTTCTCTGAAAGCTGATCATGGCATTGTTCAATTGGTCGTGTTGTATGAAACTTGCCTGTGTATATGCACAAATGTCATGCACATTCAAATCTCCTTTCATACAGCCATACAACTTTGTTGACCTATCACTGTTCTTCATTCGTATTTAAAACTTGAAAAAAGTAAAAATATTTCCAGAATACAAGCAGATACTAATTGACGAGGTATTCGCCTAAAGCTTAACTGTAAACCACAGAAATGTCGTTGAGTTCAAATATAGTATGCGTTTCATTGTAACATTTATTATTGTGAATAAAACAGGAATGGTTTAAAGTGAAGTTAATCAATGAAATATTAGAAATAAATTGCATTAAGATTTTCTATTTCTATCTGTGATTATTATCCGGCATTATTCTATTTTACAACCGAATTTTGTAATATTAAAACAATGTGTTTAATTTTAATTATAACTTTTATGAATATTCCATCATAAATTACAGATGACTTGGTGAGAATTTAAGTTAAGTAAAAATAGGAGTAATGTATGATAGATTTAAAATTTTATTAAGTAAAATGTTTTTGAAATATATCAAGCATTTATATATGTGCGTTTTTTAATATTTTTGTTCAAAAGTCCCAACTTTGTCTCTCTGTAGCTAAGATAAATAATGCATGAATCATCCAACAGTAATGTTCAAGTATTCAAGTTTTTGGTGCATATGATCATAGAGATATCGTGAAAAAGTGTGTATTACTTCGTCATTGAAATGTGACACAGAGTTCTGTGTGTACTACATCATAGTGGGGTAAAGGAATGTTTTGCATGTAGGTCAGACTTGACATGTGGGAGGCAGTAATGTATGTAAGTTACTATAGAGATATGAAGGAACTTCTTCATGTAAGCAATCCTTTCTTTACGAACGGTATTAAGATGTTGAGGAATCTTTTTATGTAAGCAATCATAATTATGTAGGCGATAATTTTGTATGCACGTAATTAGGTAGATGTCAAAATAATAGTGTGGTACAAATGTTGGCGCAAAATTATACGAGATGATCAAATCGTAAAAATTACGGAGTCACATACGTCATGCTTAATGTGATAAAATGCGGTGTTCTATTAGCTTGTTAAGACTTTGTAAAATTGAAATTCCATATTATTCCACATAACTCTTTTGCTTATTTCGAAGTAATGATTATATTTCATTTATTTCTAATATAGTTATCAATTTTTATAGTTATAGTTCACTACTTACCTAGGCAATGAGGAACTCGAGAAAAAATTAATGAATTAGATAATAGCCCGGTACTATGAAAGGATTGATAACCATGATAACTATAATGAGGACGATTCGACAGATAGTTGTTGACATTGGAATTGTAACCTACCATAGTGCAGTTTGCAACAATGTGTTCCATAGTTGGGACATTCTCAGCGAGAAACTATGTCCATGGAATGTTCGTTTTATTTTATCTACACAAAAGACTAAAGAAAAGTACTATCATATACTTTCATATCTTTATTTTAAAATATAATTTATTTATTTATACGTATTTGCATTTTATTTATGTGTTTAATTCATATGCATTTAAGAGATGATTGCTTTTGTTTAAAGTGTAATAGTAATTCTATGCGTAAATAACTGAAACACTCAATTCCCTGTTTCAATGCACATCTACTACATGATTGCTTTCAGAAATACACTATACAGAATAGTTCGACTGCACCTAGATATGCATGGGAGCAACCAAACACAAAAATTCAAACACAAAAGAATTAACAGATTATCAGGCATCCAAAAAACTTTCTTCTTGATTAGAACATAAATATTAACAAGTTAAGCCCACATAGACAGCCCTATGAAGGATATATACTTCAAAATACACGAGCTTAAAGTACACACACTCATTAAATTACTTAACATAGCTTTCAATTTAAGAAGAATCATATAATAATACATGTTACCTCCCTATAATTTGGAAAAATAACAATAACATTTTATAGTAAATCACATTACCCGAAAGAACCGGAAAACACATACCTGATATGTAAACGCAGATAAATCTTTCCATGACTGAAAAAAATTATTATGTTACAATAATTAATTCAAAATACAAGGCAATCTAACAAAAATAGTTGTTAATGAAACCAATAATTCTTAAAACTAAAATAAAATCGTTCTTTAAAACCAAACAGAGCACTCATTTTTCTCTGTAAAAATGCACCGACCGGTAATATAACACCGAATATTATATATTTCAACTAAACGAGAAATATTAATTGTGCTTTGGGCATAAAAAAAATCGAGTTGGGCCGGAAACTCTCTGTTATGACTGACTAAAAAATTACTTTATTTTCTATTCACACAACCACGCGAATTCACGCAATACCGAAAATATAAGACAATTATAAAAATAATATATATATATATATATATATATATATATATATATATAAGCTTATGATGATACATCAACATCAAAATAAACAACCTCCAACACTAAAAGGGCCAAACATGTTCAACAAGACTGTCTTACAAAACAGACAGGAACACTAAACAATCCTCCGGCGAAAATAGCCCCAAATACCTGGTAGAATTAGATCAAGACCTTCAATCGCAGAGAACGCTAAGTCTGGGCCAACCAACAACGTGCCGCCTATTTTCCAGGAATATATAGAATACACACGCTTGGTAGACTTGTTCTAATGAGGTTCGCTCCACTGTGATACACTTGATAATTAATGCTTTTAAAAGATGAGTGCTCTCAGCAACAAAAACTTGAAGTTACTCAACACACAAATAGAGAGTGTGAGTCGTTCAGTTGCGAAGTACTGCGGGGGCGGGTACTATATTATGCGACACAATGAAGTGTGTAAATATCCCCACTGCCAGTAGAATCTCGTTTAGTTCATGTTTGTAAATTGAGTCGAAAACCTTGATGTAAACATAGCTGAAATCAACAAACAACGAAACCGCCTTCAGATGTGTTCAGGTTCTTCTTCTAGAATCCACCGAACTGTTACGATTTGCGCCAGAGTCAATACATTTTTGCTAAATTGATTTTGATGTTCTCTGATTTTTTTTCAATTTGAGGTTAGATTTGGTTTAACAATATCGGAGTGTAAACTTTGTTAGTGGTAGCTGTTAGAGAGATGATAGTAGGTGCATGTTTAATGACACATTGATGATGAACAGTGAACATACATTGTAAGTGTTTAAGCTAAGTGCATGTTATTATAATTTGAATTATATATATATATATATATATATATATATAATTATGAACGTAATATAATTTATATTCAATGCGTGGAGCTTAAAGCAGATATATCTAGATTCGAACACAGTATGCCTAATATGGACGGCGGACTTTGTAACACTGTACAACTGTTTCCATATTTTCTACTTGATCCCCCCACACCGCCGACAATTGCTTTAACAACATCTTGATTGATCTCAAATGGAGGAATCTAAATCGATGATTACTCGTCGCTGGTCTGCAACGAACCTCGCGTCAAACTGACAGAATGTTCAAACCAATCTATTTTAATTTGTTATCGAAATTTCAGTGACAGAATCGTCTCACATTCCGACATTTTCAATTCGTCCTATTCACATTTCTTGATTGTTTGTTTTTCCTAATTAAGTTTTACAAATCATTCGATGAGTGTTAGTCTACAGATTTGAAAACAATCAGATTTACCTTCAGCTGTAAACATTAGGAAAGCATTATATTTTACCAAATCTACTGCTTACTCTTATCCGAACGAGATGGTAGTTACAGACAAGGTCGGTTTTTGTAAGATAACCTCGCCCTCACCCAAAAGGAACACTAGGTATACGTTCAAAAATGAAGAAATTGCCTCAGTATAAAATGATTATGATTTTGAAAGATGAAGTGTAGTTTCAGGACACATAATTAACTCTACTCCTAGCGCAAACGCCCAAAAAGTTATAACAGTCGTATTTCCGTGTGTGTTTCTGTCAGGCGTAAAAAAAAAATTATAAATACAACATATAAAATCGACATTAGACTCCGTATGCCGCAAAACAGGTTATGGTAAAATAAATTGTAATATGCATTTGTTGGTGTCACCATGAACCAAAATAGTGCATGAAAAGTCAGAAAAATACTTTATTTCATTCTTAACAAGCTGACCCGTGCCCTGGCGTTGTCCGGGAAAGTCGAATAACTTAAGAGAGTCCTTGCCACACGTGTACTTATTGTATTAGTTTATGCTTATGATTGATGAGCGCGAACACAGCCCCCACAATGGTAAGGTAATCCAGCAGATGAAGCAATTCATGCAATACATCGAGTAATAACACTATTGCCATGGTTAGTGGCTGCAATCTTGCCATTGAGATGCACACGCATGTTTGTAGATAATATAACAGTATTAATGTACTCTAACTAATATAACAATTTAATGCGAGCATCAAGTTCATCTTCGGGACTTACACGTAGAAGAATAGGAAGTATTTTTCATAAATCTGCTTTTTCTTTAGTTGTGTAATACCATCCAGAACAATTGAAGCTTCCCTATGGGGTTGGCATCCGAAGGTAATTTTGGATGAGACACTGCACATGTAGTGAACGTAATGACTAACAAATGTTTCAACTATCCAGATGTAAGTGCTTCTGTAAAGTAGTATGCCACGTATTTTTTTGATAAGTTGATATACGTATGTATTCCGGAATATCTGACGTATCGCTGTTAGTGTCGACAATTCAGTAACTTGGTTAAGGAAAAGACTATTCTATGAGCGTCGCTTCCGGTTATGAATTTATAAAGAACGAACTCATGCAGTTTACGGAGCGGGATGAAATAATAACATTACAATTTAGAAACCTATAGAGATGTGGAGTTGATTAACTATTCTGTACTTTTACCTAACAATTAGATAAACAAAGTGTATCGTAAAAATTGAATTTAACTTGAAAATCTTCTCTAAAATATAGCCCGGTCCATAAACTGCCTGAATACCATAAATAGGCAAATAACGTATTATATAATATGTCTGATGTTATTTGTTACTTTTCAAACTAAAAGCAGCGTTCAAGTGCACTGTCTGTTATACTGTTCTTAATCTGTCCTCTCGTCGGTAAGTGAAGAAATGTATAGTTTTGCCTAAATCGGGAGTGCCCCTGTATGAGGAGATGCATTTTTCCTCAAATTAGAAAGCAACCTCATGTGGATGCAAGTGAATCAGAACAACACAAATGGTAAAGGTGCCGAATACTAAACAGTCGTTTAATCGTTAAGAAAAAGTAAGGACATTTCTTATATCAATCGGCAAAAATTGAAATAGAGAGCCAAGTAAGACAAAAGGTCGGTTTTAATTGGAGCAAAAACAATCAACCTACATGTGAAGCTGGACAAGACATATTATTAAGCTAAACTGCATAAGAACCGAAAAAAATATTTAGTATAATATACTACAGTTAAACATAAATACTATTTTAAAAAAAAAACGAACACTAAGAAATGTACTGATCGAGTACATAATAAAAAAAATAAAAAATCATTATGTTTTTATTTTTAAATCGTGTAAATGGTTACGATCTATGGTTTAATTTTAGTCCCGTACGCAAATACTTTATTCTGCTTGCTGGAGGCGAGAGGCGGCGATAAAAAGTGTAACTCCATTTTTTGCTAAGCGTTCATATTGTGTGTTTGTTGACAAATAATATAGAAGGGAGTTTTAAAATACGTTACATTTTAGGTTTATATTAGTAAAAATAAACTACATAACAACATAATTGGTAAATAGTATCGTATTTTATTCAAAATTGAATTATTTAGTTTACCTTTCACTTAAAATGGCAACAATACCTGCTTTTTAAGTAGGTAAACACTTATTTTATTGCTAAGGCATGAATACAACTATTAAAACTGTGAGTCACGTCTTATGATAAGAAGTCTATTTAAAATATATCGGCGGAAATAGTAAAAATAAATTGAAAAATCCATTGGGGAAAAATGCACTTACCTCTCAGCGAATGGGATTGTTTAAAGAGAATGCGTCTATTGAATGAGTGTAAATGACGTGCAGCCAGAATCACAGAATACAAATTCTAGAATCATGGATCGGGCGGTGCGGTAATTTCTTTTTTATGAAATACGCTTCAGGAATTACTGTTGGTTTTGAGGTTAAATGTGTAGACTATTATACATCGGGTTATTTTCGTATTATCGTTAGAGTGACAAGGAGAACTAAGTCTACTTTATATATGTCGATAGTTGGTTATTAAACACCAACACTGATATTATCTTAAACAGTAAGTAAGCTACTGAGCAGTTTTCTTTTATTATTATATTAAACAAGTTCTAAAAAATACAGACTGAGATCTATAATGGCAAGAAGTTTTAAAAATAAGTACCGTGACTTTGAATATATAGTGGGCGAGAAAAGTTAGAAAGACAAAAATGTAAAACATATTTTAGAAGTTTTGTAGTTTGTTATAATACGTTAATCCGATAAACATTGGGTGGCCCTGCTTATATGAGTTAAGCAGTAGAAAACAGTAGCTGATATGAAACAAATCATTATACAATATCAAATGATGTAACATCCTCATTATATTCTATCATAATTATAGAAAATAAAATAATTTGTCGCTGACAAATTGGGTGATATTGCAATAGCTTGAATTCTAGTATGATGGTGAAAAACAAAGACGTCCATTTATTTTTGCTATTGTATAATAAAATGTTATTTCGACAGAAATTTTTAACTTGGAAGGTGTGATGTTTGTTGTTTGATAATGTAGCTTTATTGCAAAATCTACCTGATTCAGTGATATATACGTGTATATGTATATATATATGTATATATATATATATATGTATATATATGCATATATTAAAAATTAGACTTACTTAGTAGTAGTCGTAGTAGCATTAGTTACATTTATATCTATTTATCTGAATTGATAAATGCGAAAGTCGAGCAAATCTCTAGCAATCACAGTAAAGTCAAAACTGTATTTAAATTAATTCAACATCACATAATAGTCAAAGCATATGTTGATACACTGCTTATGTATACTCAATACAAGTCTCAATGTTAACTAATTTACGTATAGTTTGAGAAACCACCTCATATTAATCAGGAGATGGTGTTTGCTCAGAAGCATGGTGGGTAATACGAGAAATAATATAGATAAGTGTTAGAAGGATGTCACAATGCAAGAAATGGAAATATGTCGACGTTTAGAAGTAAGACACAAACAACTGATTTTGTTTTATTTTTTTTATTTAAATTTTTTTTTCATAGCTAATCTTACTTGATTAGACAAGACTTCAACACCGTGTTGAAACGTGTGTTACCGTGCTATATAATATATTTCCAAATATGGCTTTTTTATTAAATCGTAGTTGTTTCAACTCTCAAAAAACACGTGCGGAATGGTAATGTTATTATATTCTTATAACGCAGTACATATTAATATCCGCAGCTAATAGAATAAAACTATAGATGAATGTTTTCTTTTTTTAAATTTACTATTTTACCCAACTAATTAAGTGTTATAAATTAAACATTTGTTAGAATTATATATATATATATATATATATATATATATATATATATATATATATATATATTGTTTTTGTGGAGGGGGTAATAGCTAAAAGCGGTATTCGATTAATTTGTTTTTAATATTATCTATTTAAAATTTTTTTTGTAATTATATAGGCATTTTATTTTTTTCTGACAGTATTTATTTCTTTATTCTAGGAATTATTTTGAAAATTTATTTTCATGATTAACGGGAAAATATCTGTTCATTGATACCATGGCCAGATTGTGTCTAGCCCGCAGTAAATGTAACAAAGAAATACATAATTTAAAATGCCGAAGGAATTCTTGTTTTATTTCTCTGTAAATGCCATCATTATCTACTTAATCTTAAATTATTTAATGGTATCATGATTTTAGTAAATTATTATTATAAAAATTAAGAATTCAATTTATTAACGATTTTTCTTTTTTTAAATTTAAATTTAATTACATGTTTTCCGACAATACGAAGCAACTCTGATACAAACGTTGTTAATTATCTCGCTTAAAACAATGTGTACTAATAGATACATACATACATACCCACACTCATATATAAATAAATATATATATATATATATATATATATATATATATATATATATATATATATATATATATATATATATATATATATATTTATATATATATACAACCCTAAATGTAAATTCTCAATATATAATGTATTTTAAATGGTAAAATGGAGTTTCACATTTATTTAAACTTTTAAATCTATTTCCTTACTTTTGGATATTTATTTTCTAGTGTCTTAAGTCGGTGTGTTTGATTCATGATTAGAATTCTAACATTTTACTGTTTTTTTTTTGTTGTTTTTCTTGGTTTCTCCAGTTTCTCAATACAAATCCAGTTTTAGCAAAGGGTTAAAATCAAGTGACAGATTATCTAGTGATTTTTCACTGATATATATATATATTAATATGTATATATACACACACTTCCCTGCACTGATGAGAGCAATAAGCTTGAAACGCTAGCGTCTGTAGGTATAAATCATTTAATATTTATTTATAAATATTATACTAAGCCCCTTTAAGAAATTAAAGTTGAGCACTCTCGGGGAAGTTAAAAATAGACTGTCAAAAAGCTCTAATGCAAAGTTCCGAATACGTTCGTCGAACACTCTCGACTAGTCTTCTATCTGTGCCCGCTTCTAGGTACATATAGATCTTAATTTCCCTAAATTATGTGACAGTTTCCGTGGGCCGAGTGGATATGGCTGACTCTGTGTACCGGATTCGCGCCTCCCGACCGTCTGAAATTGTTACTTCCCTGCACTGATGAGAGCAATAAGCTTGAAACGCTAGCGTCTGTAGGTATAAATCATTTAATATTTATTTATAAATATTATACTAAGCCCCTTTAAGAAATTAAAGTTGAGCACTCTCGGGGAAGTTAAAAATAGACTGTCAAAAAGCTCTAATGCAAAGTTCCGAATACGTTCGTCGAACACTCTCGACTAGTCTTCTATCTGTGCCCGCTTCTAGGTACATATAGATCTTAATTTCCCTAAATTATGTGACAGTTTCCGTGGGCCGAGTGGATATGGCTGACTCTGTGTACCGGATTCGCGCCTCCCGACCGTCTGAAATTGTTACTTCCCTGCACTGATGAGAGCAATAAGCTTGAAACGCTAGCGTCTGTAGGTATAAATCATTTAATATTTATTTATAAATATTATACTAAGCCCCTTTAAGAAATTAAAGTTGAGCACTCTCGGGGAAGTTAAAAATAGACTGTCAAAAAGCTCTAATGCAAAGTTCCGAATACGTTCGTCGAACACTCTCGACTAGTCTTCTATCTGTGCCCGCTTCTAGGTACATATAGATCTTAATTTCCCTAAATTATGTGACAGTTTCCGTGGGCCGAGTGGATATGGCTGACTCTGTGTACCGGATTCGCGCCTCCCGACCGTCTGAAATTGTTACTTCCCTGCACTGATGAGAGCAATAAGCTTGAAACGCTAGCGTCTGTAGGTATAAATCATTTAATATTTATTTATAAATATTATACTAAGCCCCTTTAAGAAATTAAAGTTGAGCACTCTCGGGGAAGTTAAAAATAGACTGTCAAAAAGCTCTAATGCAAAGTTCCGAATACGTTCGTCGAACACTCTCGACTAGTCTTCTATCTGTGCCCGCTTCTAGGTACATATAGATCTTAATTTCCCTAAATTATGTGACAGTTTCCGTGGGCCGAGTGGATATGGCTGACTCTGTGTACCGGATTCGCGCCTCCCGACCGTCTGAAATTGTTACTTCCCTGCACTGATGAGAGCAATAAGCTTGAAACGCTAGCGTCTGTAGGTATAAATCATTTAATATTTATTTATAAATATTATATATATATATATATATATATATGTGTGTGTTAGTGTTAAATTCCAAAAATACATATATAAACAAACATACACAAAAATGTACATACTCATATACATGTATATATATATATGTATATATATATATATATATTTATATATATATATATATATATATATATATTCCATTTTATCGATAGTTTGCTATTTTATTTTATTTTTCTATCATTACATTCTTTTTAAAATTATTAAATTTATTAATTTATTCTTTTAGTCATTTATTTTATTCTTTCTTTAAAGATGGTGTTTATTTTTATTTTGTATATCTTTTATTAAGAGGGAGTAATTTCAATATACCTTTAAAGAGGGGAGGTAAAATGTGTATCTATATACAAAGTGCGTTATTTTATTAATACTATAATATTAATGTTCATTTATTTTATTGTGATTTCATATTTGTTTACATAATTTATCTATTTGAACAGCATTTCTGTAATATTAAATGCAGCAGTGAATGCCAATGTGGCTTGTAGTGTGTATTTGATATTCATGGTTTTGTATGTTTACAATTAATCTTATTATTTCTGTTTTAAAATGCATTCTTTAATATATTGTGTTGGTTTCATTCATTTTTTTGTTGTTGGGGGGGTAATTGGAAATCCACACACCAAGTGTGGTGTTCAATTAGTGATTGTTTTAATATATATTTTTAAACTAATTCCAATTTGATCAGAATTGTATTAATGCAATGTATAGATGATTAGGTTAAATATGATATATACCTAATATATGTTATATCATAAATGAGGAACAATGAATTCAATAAACTTTTCATGATGTAAAAGATATAATATATTGAAGATTCACATTTAGCGTTGTATATATATATACATATATATATATATATATATATATATACATATATATATATATGTATATATATATATATATATATATGTACAGATTATATATACTAGCAAATATATGATCCCTCTGATCGCATATTGTTGCTACGCTGTCGCGTCAGAAATGACGCTAGTATGTAATTTTGGAATAGCTTTTTATCACTACAATTAATATATATAATATATTGCACATGATAAATAACAACATTAATAACAAGAAAAATTAAGCTTGCATTCTTATTGTCTGCTCGCTTTTCTTTCCATTCAATCGTTTTGCGCCAATTCACGTAAGAATTTACAAAATAATAAATAATAATAGTTTTCATTTTTCAAAGAGAAAAAAGAAAATAGAAAAGTGTACCTAAAATAAAATGAACAATTTAAAATACAGCGAATACGATTCTAAAAACAGTTATTTACTTGCCCAGTAAAAGGTCCCCCCAAATTATTGTCTGCTCGCCTTTCTTTACACTCAATTGTTTTACGTCAAATCCACGTCAGAATATAACAAGTAATATTTTATGTATTTCAAAGCGGAGAAAAGGTTTACGTAAATTAAAATCAACAATTAGAAAAAACAAAATACAGCGAACACTATTCTAAAATCAGTCATGTAGTTTTTCAGTACAATGTGTTTATTTGTTGACAAAAAAGACTAAATTCATTATAATGTGTGTGTTTTTAAATAGTAATATTTAAATCAATTATTATTTTGATTTATCAATTTCATTCAATAAATTTGTTAAAATAAACAATTAAAAAAACTAAATACTGCAAACACTAATTTTACAATCGGAAAAAAGGTGTATCTGAAAATTATCAATACAAAAATCAGTACTCTTTTACTGCAGGACCCGCGATAACTTTCAAAAAAAAGTTTAGCTAAACTAAATTCTTTATAATGTGTGTGTGTTTATCAATTATTATTTTAATTAAACAATTTGATTTAATAAATTTGTTTTTTTAAAACATAATGGCTAATAAGATTAAGAAAATAAACAAACTCAGAACGTTTTAATAAAATAAATCAGTAAAGTATTATCGCCCCAGTTCAGGGGGAGGTACACTTTTTAATCAGTTGGACGTAGAGGAAAGCGCCGGTTCAGAGGGATATTATAAGCGAGCAAAATAGCGTAAATACATATGGACATCTGAAGAGAATAATCATGAGTGTATATTTGCGAATACTAATTTATTAGAAACTAAAAAGCAATTGATTATGTTAATTGGGAAAGGCGCTAGTGTTTTTAGCGTATTTGTAATATTATATAATGAAGCTGGCACACTTAATAAATAGTCATAGTACTCTGATGGAGTTTCGGCTTCAGACAGACAGACAGATTAATAAACTATATTATTAATATATATATATATATATATATATATATATATGTATGGGTGTGTGTGCCTGTGGGCATGGGTGTATGTATTTATGTATCCAATGATAGACATCGCTATAAGGGATATCATCTGCAACGATTGTATGAGAGTTGCTTCAGTTTTCTGGAGAAAAAAAATTTAAATTAAAAAAAGGAAAATCGTTAATAAATTAAATTTGAAATGTTTATAATAACAATTTACTAAAATCATAACACCGTTGAAATATCTAAGAGTAAGTAGATATTGATAACATTGGCAGATAAATAGAACAAAAAAATCGTAATTTAAAAGAATTTATTTTGTGTGTTACATTTACTGAATGGTACACACAATCTGACCATAGTATCAATCAACATATATTTACCTTTTAATAATAAATTTTTTTAAATATTGTAAAACAAATAACCAAATACTGTCAGAATAAACTGATATAATAATAGTATATTATTTAAAAAAATCTTAAATAGATAAAATTAAAAACAAATTAATTGAATACCGCTCTTAGCTAATACTCTCCATCCAATATATATATATATATATATATATATATATATATATATATATATATATAACTATATTTTAATACTTCATTTTATTTAAACAAATACATGTCTGAATTAGTTTAGTCAAATTTGAAATTTTGAAAAAGAATTAAAATAAATGTATTTAGTTATAGTTTTATTCCATTGGCTCGGATATTATTATTAACTGTTTTATAAGCACATACCAATATCAACATTCCACACGTGTTTTAGGAATTTGAAATACTAACTTTTTGATAAAGAGGACTTCCTCGAAATATATTATGGAGCATGGGCACACACAGTGCAACACTGTTTTGAAGTATTGTCTAATCAAGTAATATTTTCTATCACTATTTATTTTAAATGTATAAAAGAAATCACTTGTTTTTCCATCTCAACGCCGACATATGTCTATTGCTTGCATTGTGATAGCCTTTTAATACTCCTCTGTAAACATTATATTAATTAAATATTACTTGTTATTGTTGTGTAACCCAATTATTCTTTTGATTGTTATACAACAAATAGTTGTTTGAAAGTATTGTTTTATTGGACAGATAGATATTTAGCATTTGTTTTCAAAGTTTTCTTTTATTTAGAGGGACCGACTTCATTTTATACGAGTTGCTATCTATTTCCAAATTGCAAGTTCACAAGCAAATATATTAATTATTTCTTTTTTATTATTTACGATAAATATTTTAAGACAACTGAAATTTATGAAGAAAATATATTTTCATGTTAAATAAATGTATGCAGTAGCGAATATTGCGAAGCAATGACGAGCCGGAAAAGCAAGTTAGTATGACATGACATCAACTTACAATGTCGTTAGAAACCGGACAATACTTCCGAACATAACCGTTTATTTGATTGATTGGGTATGTATTGCTTACATTTTGAGTTGCGTACAATTAAAGTATCAAATACAGGTATATTTATTCTCTTAATTTGCTTCATCAAGGATTGAACTCACATATTCGATATTGAATTCACAGTAGAAACTACACTTAATTAAACCTTATTATTGCATGCATATGTATCTATAAGGACCATCTCAGGCGATGGCAAAAACAAAAATGGAGAAAATAGATGAACATGTCAATTTTGAAAATAAGAATATTACATGTAAAAAATATCGTAACTTTTATCTCTCTTTCCTTTTCATTGATATGAAAATCTCTTTATTTTTGTTGTTTTCCAAAATCGGAAAAAAACAACACTAATAGCTTTTTGATTGTTTCGTATGTTTCCAGTCCATATGTTTCATGTGAAACGCATATGGACAATTCATCAAATATCACTTTCAAGTATCTTCCTACGGATAATATTCCGCGTGTCCTTTACAGATCGCTAAGCATGTTATCAACTTGGCCGTCGTCCAAGGACAAACGTTTACTTCCTCGTTTTTCATATTTCTAGATTTCAGACTTCATATTTTATATGCTAATGTTAAAATAAATATCTGCCCGCTCTCTTGAAAACCAAATGGATATTTATTTGTTTTGGCTCAAGTTTGAATTTGCTGTGATCTGTTTTACAAATGATATTTTTGACTTCAACAAGCAAATTACACTGTTAGTAAATGTTTTTTTCTAATAGAAATATTATGGTGTGTGCGTTTATTTTTCCTGCGGCGTTCGCGCATCTAAAATATATGTCTGTTTGTCGATAGGTTTTCGATCCCCCATTTTAAATAGCGTGTTATTTGCTAAAGAGTCTGATTGAATGGGGGAAGTTATTTGTTAGATTCATAAATGCATCGATATAAAATACTATGTTCGTTTAAAGTTGAAATGACGTGTGTGTTTTTTTTGTTTTTTTTTACATGATTCACCCCAAACAAGGCAGGACGCCACTGTAAACGTAAGGGGCTACTGAGAAAAAGGAAAAGGGGGGAAGGATTGGTGGTTCAGCTTAAATTGGGATCTGAGCAGCGAGATGTCTGTTTACATTAGTTTAAAATTTCTGCATGTCAGTACTGTCGGGGAAACAGGGGGCAGGGAGGGAGTTCCAGAGGCCAGCAGCACGAGGAAAGAAGCTATTTAAGTAGAATGCTCTCCGGCATCTGGGGACCTCCACAGTGAATGAATGAGATTTAGTAGAATGTCGAGTTAGACTAGTGAATTTACGTCGCGGGGGCACCAGAGCAGCACACTCATCGGAGCATAATCCATTGAAGTATTTGTAAAACAAACACAAGGATGCTACATTGCGGCGATGGGACAGGGGCTGGAGCTTAGCTGACAGTGAGGGACCTATTAGGTTGACTACTCTTTTTTGGACTTTGTCAAGGAGGGAGAGACTAGTAGATGATGCACCAGCCCAGATGTGGCAACAATACTCCATGCATGGGCGAATGGTGGCTTTGTAGAGATACAGGATAATGTCAGGTGTAAGGAGTCCACTAGCACGGTAGAGGGAGCCAACCTTCTTTTATTTTATCGTTTATCTGTCAGTTGTAAGTTTTCAAAAAAGCATTATTGTCTGCAACGCTTAACCCATAAATGCATTTTGTTTCAAATATAAGCTATCTTAACAAAATGTCTGTTTGATATAATATTCAACGAACATATGTAAAATTGCAACTTGTTTAACATCTGTAACGAACATGTTGGCAAGTGTCAGTAGGTATTAGTATTATTAAGTTGGAAATCAGTATTTTCTAAGATATTTTTTCAAACCAACATGAAACATGCATCATTTAAATTGAAAATGTAATTCATGTTTGCCAGTATGCTCGTATTTCAGTTTGAAATAGGATGTTCGTCGGTGTTTTCCGCTGTTGTTTTCGCATGAATCAGCAAGTTAATTGTTTTTAAACATTCCGGTTTTGGCATCGGTTTCCATTTTTTAAACTATGCACATAGTTGAAAGCCTGTTTAGATTGTGACCATCCATATTTAATAGGCTACCATAGATCCGACAGGATTCGAACACAGAATGTCGAGTAGTCAGCCGCCCTCTTCTCCTACCGCAAAATCAATGACAGGCTTAAATTTCAAATATCATATATGTATATCTGCGAGGCCTTTAAGTAGCATGTTCTTTAGTTTGCCTCACTTAAATGTAACATTACATAGTGATAGCTAAGTACTCAGATTAAATAAACGCATCTTTGTCATATCCTTCCTTGTATCATTATTTTTCTCCACTGCATTTTTTAAAACTTTTTACTTGAGAATATGCCATCCCATTAAAAGTAGAAGTCGATATTTGACGATTATATGTAAGCTAGAATGAACCTACTGAAAATGTCATCAAGTAACATGTTTTAAGATTTGGCCATTTTCATATACACACAAAATAACAAGAACATGCACCACCAATTCTGTCCTACCTTGTTACACAATGATTATTAATATGTATGATTTTACATAGCAGTATTAAAATACGTTTTTGCATATTTTTCAATTTTAAAATCTTAGTGATTTGGCGTTAGGATAGACATTATTCATATATCAGATGTATGTTGTATATCGGGCGGCGCCGAGAGAGTACGTCACGTGTATTTTTAGACTCCCAAGCGGGAAGTGGGAAGCAAAACGTCCTTTCTCCTAGCGCGTCTTCATCATGATCGGATATTTCGCACGGGGTAAAGTACACCTCCCTACATGCGGAAAGGGGTTGTGTATATATTAATTTGGTACAACAGTTGAGCGAAATGTTTGAATCTGAGAAGACATGCACTGCTAGTAAGTACGTTTTGTTTTTGGCAATAGTTACTGACATGTTTACTATCAAATATAGCTACCGAACACCGTATTACAAGAACTTAAGCCGTAATGCAACATGTATGTAGGACATTGATGAGTTATGTATGAGCTTTTGTACAAATTTATGAAATTTATATTTCCAAACGAAAATATTTATGTAGAATAAATAGTGATTGAATGCATTAAACATTGTTTTCCAAATTTCCTGCATGCAGTATTCACCTTAATAGAGCGTAGCGTATTATCTGACATCATGCAGTAACTAACTGTCCCGCATTTAAAACCGGACTTTGTCATATACTATTAATACTATATTTTAATCAATAATCATTTAACATAACATAATCAATATGCAATGTTTGTGGAAATAAAAAAATAAAAAATGTTTCTAATATAAATAATGTCCCAAAACGTTAGCTCGGTAACGCGTAAACACATAGTTATATATATATATATATATATATATATATATATATATATATATATATATATATATATAGTTTCAGTATTCGCTTATCCTACACCGGCCTTATAGCCTAAACCTTCAAAAACTCAATACCTTGCCCCGCTCTTATTTCAAAAAATGCATTAAGATAATACAATCGCATTGGAATACACAACTGACAAACAAAACAGTACATATATATTAAGCCTTTGACATAAAATAGGCAATTTATTATGAAAATTAATTTAAATAATAGTTAAAATATTCTAAAATGATTATAATGTTGATAATAATACCTATTTGTATACTACGAACATCACACGGTGTCCGCATAAAAATCTATATATTAATACGCTAAGGTGTACGTACGTGTGTCACGCTTCCGGCAAACGCTTTGCGCATGCGTGCCACACCTAGATTATTGACAACATTAAATTAGCCTAATTTCTGCATCATATTTTAATTCTTTCCCTTTAGCGTAACGGTAAGCGACGTAGAATTTTTGTCTTTGGTTTATAGTTCGATCCCAACCAACCGCTAAGATTTTTTTTTCTACATTTCGAGCGGAAGGGGTAGAAATAATACATTTTTTTTAATCACCTGGTCAAAAAGTACTTTTATGTGTTGCTTAAAACTTAAAACTATTTTTTGTTTTTTATTTTGCCGTTTTTAGGGCATGTCTATTATTTTTTGTTATTGTTGTTGTTTTTTGAACGAACGTTAAGCAATGTTTTTTTTTCAATGATAGTTTGAACTAAGTATTTATTTTTTATTTGCACCACTTCTTAAAGTGTTAAAACATTTATTTATTATTTTTGAAGGGTAAGGGACCAGTATTTATTTTTTAAATGTTTTGAACGGACAATAAGCAATGTTTGTTTTGTTTTTTTGTTTTTTTCTCAGTGAAACACCGAGAGCGTGGTCGAAAGAAAGAGAGAGTGTGTGTTCGTAAGAGAGGGAGGTGGGGGGGATAGAGAAAGAGTGAAAACGAAATAAAAACAAATAAATAAATCGAAAAAAGTAAACTTACTAACAAATAGAAGGTGCTTTGTTACATTAGGACCCGCGCTAACTTTGACCCCGTCGTTAGGGTTAGGGTCAGTGAGGGGTTAGGGTTAGCTATAAAGTTCAGGGTCATTGGGGGTTAGGGTTAAAGTTAGGGTCAGGGCCAAAGTTAGCCCAGGTCCCAATGTAACAAACTACCAAATAGAGACGTAAAAAATAAGACAATGACAATGATATTGTATAGTTAACATCTGAGAAGTTAAGTTTCTTATTTTGTGTCACGATCTGACACTCCCATTTAATAAGATTTAGTATTTACTTTTGCCCCTGAAAACGGGGGAGGGGAGTCGCGACCGATAGTGATTGCTGAAGAGACAGCTTTTACCCCGACAACCGAGTAATATAATAAATATATATACTTCCATCCCGTCACGCAAAATTTTGGTGAGTAAGATATGTGCATATTTCTAGCCACCGGATAATATTATTAACAGTAAATTATACAGATTGATGTAGAAAACAGTGTGGAATTTCTTTTTTTTTCAGTGAAACATAGAGAGCGCGTACGAAAGAAAGAGAAAGTTTGTGTTCGTAAGAGAGAGATAGAGGGAGAAGATAGAGAAAGAGAGAGAGAGAGAGAGAGAGAGAGAGAATAAACGTAATTGAAAAGTGAAAACGCAATAAAAACAAATAAATAAATCGCAAAAAGTAAAAAAAAAAATTAACAAAAACGAAAGTGAGGAAAGTCGTGATTCAAAGCAAAATAAAAAAAGAAAATCTAATCGAAAAAAAAAGTAACAAGTATAATTTCGTTTTCTTTTGGAAGCCTGCCAGTTTTTACGGTATATCAACCCTTTTTAGTAGAGTGTCCATCGTACACGCGTTATTTGAATGCAAATTTTTTTTTTTTTTTAAATATTTCACTCTTATCCGGGGGGTGCTCATAATAAAACAAGCGTAACTTACTAACAAATAGATGGTGCTTTGTTAGATTGGGACCCGCGCTAACTTTGACCCCGTCGTTAGGGTTAGGGTCGGGGGGGTAGGGTTACCTATAAAGTTCAGGGTCATTGGGGGTTAGGGTTTAAGTTAGGGTTAGGGTCAAAGTTAGCCCGGGTCCCCATGTAACAAAGTACCAAATAGAAACGTAAAAATAAGACAAGGGCAATGATATTGTATAGTTAACATCTGAGAAATTATTTTTTTTATTTCAAATAGTTATTTAGTCATATTGTCAAATTCGTCAAACAAAAATGGCGTTCGCTTATTTTAGGTGAGGTGGTCGCTAATTTCAGACTTTATAAAAGGCTAAATTGTCCGATTACAGTAGAGGATCTCTTTACATTAGCGGCTAACCCGAGATGTAGGGGAGGGCGCCACTCTTTTCCCAGGACTGCTTCATTGTCCTTGATCCTGACCTTATAATACTGAGAGTTTTAGCAATGTTTGTTTTAGTCTTTGCTATGACTCAACCGAGGATAGAACTCTGGTATCCCGTTTCATTAGCGGAAACGCTTACCAAATGGGTCGGTTTCAGGCTTACGGTATTTATTTATTTATTTATTTATTTATTTATTTTATTTTTTAATATTTAAAATTTCTTCTTCTTCTTCTTCTTCTTCTTCTTCTTCTTCTTCTTCTTCTTCTTCTTCTTCTTATTATTATTATTATTATTATTATTATTTATATATTAATACGATAGAGTGTGTGTTATTTATTTTGTGTGTCACGATCTGACACTCCTATTTAAGAAGATTTAGTGAAGAGACAGCTTTTGCCCCGGCAACCGAGTAATATAAATAAATATATATACTTCCATTCCGTCACGCAAAATTTTTGTGAGTAAAATATGTGCATATTTCTAGCCACCGGATAATATTATTAACAGTAAATTATACAGATTTATGTAGAAACCACTGTGGAATTTCCACAGGGTCCCGCTAGTATTAATAAATACTTACAATACACGTTCTTATTCGATAACAATCCCTGAAGATTGATCCTAATGGATCTGTAAGTACTAGGGCCCAAAAACGAGTACGGCAAATACACCGATAAGTTTCAGCTCAAAACGCGAAAACTAATAAAGCACTACATAGAGCAAGATTTTTAAACGCCACGTTGCCCGGGAAAAATGTGTCCACTATACTTTTATTATAATATTGTATACCAGACCTCGCAAGTGTATTCTATTTCGGGTTCTGAGTTTTAAAATTCTTGCTCAGTTAGCTCTTATAAGTTAGGGGCCTATTTGTGGAGGTTACACGATTTCTTTATGAGATACGTAGATACATGAGTGTTTATTTAAAGTACTTCCCTATTTCTCAAAAGCTCACTTAGTAAAAAATTGAAGAATATTCGTTCCCTTTGTCAAGGTGACAACTTTTCGTTTTTATAGTTCATCTTTCTGGTTGTCTGTTCATGGTATTTCCGAGTTTTAGGGCAACAATTCATCGGGTCTTGTGGAGTATTTAGTTGAGTACTTATACTTATCATTAGAAGAAAGTGCACCATACTTGGAAAGAGCTCGGGTGTAGTCATTCGGATGGAGATCTTATTTAAGCTTCGAATACTATGTTATGTTTAATATTTTATAAGTGTTTAATTGTCAGGCGATGCATTTTCTTATAAGGGTGTCCTTACATTCCGTTGGACACAGAGACCGCAGACACCAGAGGAAAGTGTTGTGTAAGCTATCACATCCTCGTTTACACATTTTTTGTGTAGCTACTGTTTCAGAGAGTCCACCTGACAGATCTTATTTATCATTATGAACGACCCTTTTAGTGGAATTGTGTAGATCTGTCTTGCACTTGGTTCACCGGGTATTCCCCGAGTATATACACTAGGTAGTTTACATTTTTTATTATAAGCTCCGTGTCGTAATATATGCTCATTAACTTATTTACTAAAAAATGCACTATTGTGAAAATATACGTAATAGATCCAACAAGATTTGAAACCTGAATAAACATAGTCAAAACTCCGTGGTAATATCCATTCCGCCAATCATGCACCTACTTCTATTTCACTTAATCGGAAGAACGAACGCCTTGCTTAAGTTTTTAAACATCATTTTTGTCATCAAAAAGCTAAAATATTGTGAATACGGATATGACATCGACAGCAATAAATAACAGTAAGGTATGAACGATATTCGAATGTTTTCCTCTTTGATCTTCTTGACTTTTAAAACTTTTTTTTCTAATCGATACAGATCAAATCTCACGTGCAACGAATTTTAGAACAGCAACTATTATCAAAGATCATAGGTAAGATTTAGTTGACAAATTTCTTACCACTAAGCACGGGGTAAATATCGTTTGAATGGTTGTCTCAGAGAATAATTCAGCGACCTCAGGAGATTGGTAAAACTTTGAACCCAATCTAAATGTGAGATACACTCGCAAGGGTCACGTTTTTTACAATTTAAGTGCCTCAAGACGTCGTTCTCTTTATTCTGTAGATTACACATCAAAATGTGCAGTGACCCATAAGATGTGCTTAACTTACCCCGAATACTAGACACTGGCAGCTGTCAAAATTATTGTTGTGCAACCCAAATATTTAAGTTTATATATTTTGTTTATATTAGTCTACATATATATTTTATTTTAAAATAATTTTGTCAATTAGAACGAATTGAATCTAAAAACCTTTCGTTTTTATAGATCTGATATCGATATTTTCATCATATGGTATAAACATAAGGTAAGATAAAAAAAATCATTATTCTTAAATATATATATATATATATATATATATATATATATATGATAAATACTGGGAGAAAAGAAATCCGAGAATATGAATTAAAAAAGAAAACGGAAGACCTACGACTGAACTTTTCGCCAAGCTGTTTTGTGGGCTTTATAAATAGCAACAAAACTAACATTGGGTAAAACAAAAACACATGTAATTTGAGGGGATATATAGTGATAGAATATTATAAATGTATATCTATGTATACGTATATACAGATACATATAAAAAATAGATGAAATTAAAAATAAATAATCAAATAAGAATTAAATTTTTAAAAAGCTATACATATACTTATATATGTACCCGAAATATGTATACAAAATATACATAGATGTTGTATTATTAAAAGGGAATGAAAAGATGAGCAGCACCGAAAACAAAATGGAATCAAGATAGCTTTACTACAAAGCATAGGCCAACCCGGTGTCTAAGTTCATATTGATTTACTTGATAATAGCTTTAGATTGTTGGGGAGACAAAATAGTAACCCATTATTTCTGCAATTTTATTTGTTGAGTGGGATATACCTGCTGATTCGATAAATCGTCGCGTAGATTTTATTTCATATGTTTCATTTAAATGGCGTGTTTACATTCAAAAAGATGATTACAGTTTATAGCAGATGAAGATAAGGCGTTTAGTTCATTGTTAGTTTATATGGCTTTTTGTGCTCGTACATTTTCTTGTCTAGGTTGCGTTCAGTTTCCTCTATGTAGGCCCTATTACAATCCCGATAAGGTATGGAATGCATACAACGTTTTACGATATGTGTAATGCGGAGGTTAGAACGTATTCGGACTATATCCATAATAGTTGATGAGGATTTGTCAGCTATATTAATACCTCATTGATTCAGTCATGTGTACATTGGAGTGTTAATAGATTTACTCAGCCAATCTTGATATCAATTTATTGTAGATTTGATGGTGACTTGTTTTATTCATGATTTGAGTGTATCTGAAGAGCTTTTCTTTTCGAAGTGTGTATAAAATACGTAGGGTAGTGTAATATTTGAGTGGGTCTTCAATGTATTTACATTCCTTATTTACGTATTCGTTGATGTATATCTTCTGGCTTAAACTCCAATTAGTATTTATGTATGTACTTTATGCTGTGGTACAAATAAAAAACAACATGTTTCTTCTTATTGGTTGGTTTATGGTACACCTTGTAATTTTATTCCTTATTGTTGTTAATTAGTAGAATGTAAAGAAATGGAATTATTGTTTTTTTTTTCGAACGTAAATTTGATTACTGGTTCTATTTTCAGTGATGTTTTCTATTTCAGTGTTCTTTCGAAAGAAAGATGAAGATGTCATCTATGAATTAGTTGTATCACATATTTTAGGTAGTCAATGTTTGAAGAGTCTGGTTTAAAGAAATTCTAAAATAAACATTGACACGTTGAGTTGCAGGTTTTCCGCTTTTCTTATATATATATATATATATATATGTATATATGTATATATAGATATATATATATATATATATATATATATATATATATATATATATATATATATATATATATAGATATATATATATATATATATATATATATATATGTATATATAGATATATGTATATATATATATATATATACATATATATATACATATATATATATATATATGTATTAGTACTTCATGTCTCCACATAACTATTATAAGGAGATATACTTTTTTATGTGTCAGTTTTCAGTATTTACTTCAACAGTGCTCGATACGCACGTAGAGCTACGTAGTAAGCAATGAACATATATATATGGCAATCAAGCTACACAGAGGCTCCCGTGTTTCATCCCCGGGGGGAAATCGTCAGGCTATATGCATGGAGTTATTTTTTGTCAGGTGTGTTTATATAAATGGCTTGCTAGTTAACCAATCAGATTATTTGTTGTTCCTTCAGCCAATCGTTGGGCTTCCCGCAAACGAAGGCTTTGTTGGTGACGCTCCTATACCTATCCCATTTTTTGTTAACAATGGATTTTCCTATATCCTGTTTCCTTTGCTGTGTCAATACAGTGGGCGAATTTATTTTAACACGTGGTTTCTTTTATTTCTATTTCAGGTTTTAAATGTTAACTTGCTCAGTTTTTAATTTATGTATTTAATTATGTATTTATTTATTTATTTATTTTATTATATATCATCCTAAGGTAAATTTATTTCTGTGTAAGCAGCTGTTTGCTATTTCACTTCTAGAGTTTAATAGGTTTCGGGGATCTTTAACATTTAGGATTTCATATTTTTCATTCAGGCATAATCTACACGCGTAGTCTAAGTTTCTACATGTACTGGTCTGTCTTACGATTTTCCATTCAATTATTGGTGAGTGTCAATTTTCCTTGAGCTCCCAATAATGGTTTGCTAGTACTGTTCTTTGTTTTTAAATGTGCTTTTGTGGTCATAGTAGCTGGTCTTAAAGTCTAGGTATGTCATACCCACGTAGTATGTCTTGTTGTTTGGTCTTTCGTTGTCAAATATCGTTGCTTGGTATACAACACTTTTAGTTAGGCATTTATTTTGTAGTGGACAAAGTTTAAGATTCATGCAGTTACATCTTTTCTCTTCATTGCAAACTTTTTCGTTTCTATTCGGGTGGTTATTATTAGTGTTTTGTTTATTTCTATTAGTATTGTTTATATTTTTGTTCTTCGTAGTGTTATTTTTGTTATATTTCCACTTTGTTTATTTATTTCTTCGCTGTTGTTGTCTTTTAGTATTTTGTTGTTGTGTGCCTTAATTATAATTTCTAGGTTTTCACAGCCGCTGTAGGATAGTTTTAGATTATTTTTATTGAATATTTTATGTAGAGGGTGTGTTACGGGGAAGTGTTTTTCAATCAGATTTAAGCATGTTTTGTCTAGTTTAGTTTTTAGCATCTGGTTATAGGGAGGGGTATAGTAGTTTATATTTCTTTTTCTTTTGTTTTTATTTTTTATTTTGTTGTAATTATTGGTGTCCTGTTTTTTATATTCAATTTCGGTATTATGGTAACCACTATTTTTTAGAGCTGTATTGGAAATGTTGATTGATTTTTTAAAAACACTTTCCTTGCTAGAATTGTTGATAAGCCTACTTTCGATCGAATTCGGGATATGTTTTATGTTTGATGGGGGGGGTGATAAGACTGTGGGTGTACGTATATTGGGTTGGCGTTATCTTTTAGGTATGGTTCGTAAGTGTTTTTACTTAAGTTTAATGTAACGTCTAGAAAGTTCGTTGTTTTTATGTTAGCCATTACTTCTACTGTTAGGCCTAGTTTTTTTCATTTCCATATGTATAATTTTCTTGAAGTTTTCTCCCTTAACTTTGTTGGAGTCTCTTATTATCGCTAAGCCATCATCTCTATAAAGGCTGATATCCGTATTATCGAATATATTTGTGAGTGTATATAAAATTAATAACCCCACAAGATCAGATGCCTCCGCAGAGTTAAGGGCACCCATCGCCAAATCAAAGGAGTTTGTCATATTCGTTTTAATCCATTGGTCCTCGTTGTTGATAAAACCGATCTCCTACATATATATATATATATATATATATATATATATATATATATATATATATATATATATATATATATATTACACGTATTGTATTAATTCATGTAGATCTAGATCCGTTGAAACTCCAGTGTTTATAGAAAAAGTGCTCAATAACAAGTAGAGCTTTTCTGTAGTATGAATTTGTATTCATATAAAACATTATTGGTTAGATATGTGCATACATGTTTCGGTTGTACCTTTCACAGAGAGTCAACCTCTTCAAACGAAAGAAGACCAGGAATCCTAGTTCTCTTTGGTCTGAAGAGATTGACTCTCTGTGTAGAGTACAACCGAAACATGTATGCACACACGTAACCAATAATGTTCGTATTAATAAAAATGTATACTATATATATATATATATATATATATATATATATATATATATATATATATATATATATATATATATATTTATGTACCGTCAACTATTAATGCACATATTTATTTATCTAGGGCCAACTGTGACTAGGTGATATACAAACGTGACGCAGACGCATGATGCTTATGGAAGATTTACAAAATTATAAATATAAACGTTACGTTTCTAAGATGTTATTTATATTGTAATGTGTTAATTTGACTGAATTGACCCCTCTTTGGCTGTAATTAATCTGTCAGTCGGGAGAGTATCTAGCCCGTATCGATCCATTAATTCATAAACTTGCAACAGAAAGAGCAATACTCCACTAACTTACCCAATACAAACAGAGGAATGCATTATAATAATAATGGTTAGACGGCCAAAATAAATTAGGAAACCAAATAGGAATTTCCTAGGCGGTTTCAAGTATGAATAAAATAAATATTTCTGATTTGAAAACATAAATTACACTATCAAAACCTACTTGATAAGTAACCGTCATTACCTTGTTAACGTATGTCTAGTGTTTACCACCATTACTACATTAATAAATATAGTAGATTAAAACAACTTTAGAAACGGGACACCATGAAACTATAGCCATTTACAGAGAATGTAAAGGTACAATGTTGCTTCATTCAGAATACGTACATACGGGATCCGATCTAGATTAAACATCATACAATATTATAATAACTCCTTAGACTAAAAAGGTAAGGAATAATCAGGACAACTTCGTACTTGTCTTTTGTACTGAAAAATTCAAAAAAATATGTTAAATAGTAAATGTAATCACAACCAACTTTAGGAATAAATATTCTTATACATTCTTATAAATCCTCTTAATACTGAATAAAGAGGTTATTAGCACCATTTAAGAGAATATACTACCTCTATAATTGATCCTTTTAAGAGGGTTAATGTTGTCTAGGTACTTCACCACTGTTGCGTTTGATATAATTATCTTTGCTTTTAGTTACGCATTAAAATAGAAACTTACTTCTCAATGTAAGTAATCTAGGCAATTAATCTTATATTGGTGTTAATTTGAACGGTTTATACATGAATATAAAACATCATTCCCCAAAACACTGAAGTATAGCAATCTTAACCTTGCTCGAACGGGTGGCGAATTCTATCCTACTAACTCCTCACTTGTGAATTTAAAAAAAGACTAGCTATGTACTTAGTTTCGTATTCAAATAACGTAAATAGGCATGTGTAAGCATTAGACGCAATTATAGGCAAGGAAAAATAACTATCGACTCAATTATTATTTTTAGGAATAAATGATAGAATTAAGTAGATGTATTATAGAATAACACTGAATAACACGAATGTCAGCGAACTTTTTGGTGTGCTAACTCTGAACAAAAATAATAAACATATGTTCATAACGAGATGTTCCCCACGATGTGATTTGTTATTGTATTCGCTTCATTTATAAATTATTATATATAAATATATATATATATATATTTATATATATATATTAATATATATATATACAATTATTTATAAATACTCTGTTCAAATTTTCTTATATACACATGTGTTGCATGCCACCCACCCCCTGATCAGTATGGGAGGGGACAATCCCTGTCGGTCATAAGGTTCGAACCATAACACAAGTCATATTGAACTGAGTAATCAGAACGAGTACCGATGTATCCACCATACATTGCTTTAAAATGTGACTGTAAATTAATGTCTAAATAAGAAATTCAGCGTCTACATAAGTTGGTCGTCAAAAGAACTTAATAAGCTGGACCAAGGGTATCGCATTACGCTATAAATAACTGCGTGTTGCAAACTAACTCCAAGTGCTCAATATATATTATTAAATTAAAGTTCACCAACTGATTGAGAATGTATAGTTCTCTGAAATATTTCAGTCGTCTATAATACGACTGAAATATTTCAGAGAACTATACAAAATCAGTTTTTGAGTTTATTTTTGCTAGTCGTTGAATGGCTTATCTTTTATTCCATTTTTATTTTTACATTGTTTGTTTTCCCTCATATATATATATATATATATATATATATGTATATGTATATGTATATAAATATATACATATATATACATATACATATGTGTGTATATATATACATATAAATGTGTGTATATATATTATACCTAGAAGTGGTTTATTTTTACAAACAGCAGATGATAGACGCATATATGTTGAAATTAGTTATTAATGATATGCCAGTAAAATTATCCTCGCAGTTAAAACGCACAGAATTCGTGTAAAACCGCCGTGCACGGTAACAAACACGAGCGTCTTCGTAAGCAAAAACACGGTGACATATAAGCTCGGAAAAAGACTCTTCAATCTATTTAATGCCCAGTTATTGATGAAAGTTATATATGCATTTTATAAAAAGAAGTTTTCAATGAATTTGTAATGTGGCTTATCTGAGATTACGAAAGAAACAACTATCACAAACACAACATCTAAAAGCAGCTTACATTGATTCTGTCTATACATCAACTCTTTTAGTAAAATTAAGGCACCCATGCATACGCACTCACCCCGGCATTTATAGTTTCATATGCATCTTTGATTTATTTAGTCAACTCATATATACGCAGCCTGTAATATTTACATGATCGCTAACATGACAATGGCTGATGTGTTGTATCATAAATCCTAAATGTTTATTCATATGTATGCATCTAAATAACATACTATTAGTAAGTTTTCAGAAAATACGTATATTTTCGGTTAATAATAGACACTCTAAATGAAAAAAACTTATACTTGTAGCAGGAAATACTAAAGTGAAACAGTTAGACGTCTCCATAAGTCACATTGTTTCGTACAGCGTAATTATGTGATCATAAATGTGCATTACACGCAGAGTGTTCAAGATCATAGTAATAAGCATACATGCCTTATTTACATTCTAAGACAATCACGCATTTAGTAGATCTATTGGAAAACGCGTCCACAAGAGAGCATTTCACGTGTTTATGTGCGATCAGGCGTCGGTCGTTTTTACGAGTAATGCCATTCGGGTTAAAATAAACGTGTGTCATTGAAATAAACTGCAAATATTGGCAAAAGTAGTTGTTTTATACTTTGTCAGGTGGCCAAATATTTGGTGGCGCTAAAGGCGACAGTTATAACTAGCACCACTAAAAGTAATGCCACCTGAGAGAGTATTTAAAAAACACAATCTATTTTTATGTTTGCAGTTACGTAATGTCTCACTGAAACGCGTTTATTTTGTCCGTTACGACGATCGACGCTTGATAGCACGCTTAGACGAGAAATGCTACGTTCTGATCGAGTTTTACCGTAGGATCACTAAATGGTTGGCTGGTTGAGAATTCCTTAACCATCAATATAGTTGTCAACCCTGATTGGCGGCTGATAGAGATAGGGTATCACACGTTTATCTAAACAATAATAAACATAATTCGCTAAAGCAAACATTAATCATTATAATGTTTCTATTCCTTCTGGCTAAAAGTTTAAACTACTCTTACCTCCATATATAATCTATTAAATTTAAGTAGTAGTAATTTATTCAAATCGAGTAAATAGACAATAATGTATATGAATTTTGCTGGTTAAAAAAATATACATATTACCGATAATCATATGAATTGAATACAACTTTTTTCACAATTTTATTCTCGAATTATTATCTATATTATATAGTTGGATACTTCCCTTTTATACATGATAGACACTTTATATAAATTCTTCTTCATTACTTTGTCATTAAAATTTCGTTTTAAAATTAATCTTATACTCTAGCATTTTATTATAAAATTTATATAAAAATACAGGTGTTTCACGTGGGTTTATTAAATTATTAAGACACCTCTTATACTGTTGGATGTAATTATAACAATGTTTTAGCTGATGGACCCTCCACTCTTCTTTAGCTGCCCCTTGTCGAAGTCGAGAATGTTTATGTTAAACTCAGAGTTGTGTACTTAATTTGGCACGAGACTTTATTTAATCCACAGAATAAGCTTGTTTGTTCCGTCAACAATTACCGTGAAGAATTCTTAAGTAATTCGAAACTGTATTCTTTGCATCGACCGTGCTGATTATTGACTATTTCACCTTGAGAGGACTGCCACTTAGAGCGTATTATCACTACACACTAATATCGCATTGCACCTGAAGAATGGTGGAGATTTAATCGGTTGAAACGTTGTGAGAATAACATGCAAGATGAAAACAGTAGTCCTAATAATACGAGTTATGAATATTTAACGATTAACATTCCAAAACAATATCAAATTAGTACGGCATATAAACCATTGCGTAATGGATTTTTGAAGAAATGTTATTACACTCTTTAGATATGTAAATGTACAACTAGCGTTATTATGAGTCGAGGTAGATCAACGTGCCCAAGAAATTACGTTAGCGACGAGGCCAAAAATATGACGTGACAAATATGAAGAAAATATATGTCTCTATTCACTGCATGATGGCAAATGGATCTGTGCCGTTTTTAATAACATTTATGAAAGCTGATATAATGGCGAAGAAGACCAATAAGTCGTCTACATTGCCAAACAGAGGGAGATTAAATCTTCAGCTGCCACATCACTGCTACAACTACGGGAAAATGACCAGTTCTTTACTTTCAACGAAGTAGAAAGAGTGTGGGTATTGAATAACACCGCAGACAACGTTACATTTGCATGTTTTTCTTGAAAGTTTTTTTTAAACTACCGTGTGTATTTTGCACATTTCGGAAACAAATCTTACTAAACGCAATGTTAATGGTTATAAAAATATTAATAGAGATCCTCTTGCGAAATGCTATTTTGAAGTAAGTGTTTGACTATTAAGTAGGTTAAACACAATGTATTTTGATGAAATTCTGAAACAGCGGCGTCTTACTTTTTCATCCACGTACCCTTGGACTTATTCATTTAATAAAGAACAGTGCATATTGATAGGTCTATAGTTTGTTTCCCCAAACAAAGAATATTATTAAAAAAGAGCATCGTCTAAAATCACTTCGTATATTATATTTAATTACAGCATCACATAAATACAATAGTTAGTGTACCAAAAAACATTACGGTAAACTAATATTCTCAGTTTTGTAATAAAAATACAGACACATACGACATGCACTGTAATTTAACGAGGATAAACAATTATTAGAAGTCGCAAGATCTGTTGAGATCAGAAATATTGAGAATCGAAAGACATAGTTTAGCTATACCTAGTGTATTGTCATGGCACAGACCACACCTGAGAAACCACATTTTTCCAGATCGAATTTGCAAAAGATAGTAAAAACTGCCTTATTAAACATTTAGTTGTTTAAACTCATTTAAAGGTTTTGGAAGATATTTACATCCAATAATTTCATAGAAGTTTAAGGCAATATTACATTAACAAAATTATTTATAGTTTTATAAACAAATAGCTCAATTTATGAGTTGGTGGTTCTATAGTATTTGTACCGAATCTTACCGACATTTTCCGAACTAAACATAAAACTTAGGTATTGGTTAAGGTAAAAAACCAAGTTTGGTTTAAATTCTGTATAAATCTCAATAATTTAAAGACAAAATACTACTATAATTATTACCATAAACTGACACTATTATTTTATTAATATAATATTAAACTTAAATGACACTTTATAGGGAGTGAGGGGCGAAACAATTTTAAGGAAGTAATATGATTAATTAAAAATAAAAAATACTTAAAAGATTGGGCATATGACTCTTGCGCGTTTTCTATTACACTTTTACAGTAATTGCTTTCAGTGCTCAAAACGTATTTAGTTTCAGAATATTTATTTCGTTGAAAGCAACTAAAAAAGTTGTTATTGTGTGCAAGGAATGTTGCACATTCTTGTTGGCACAGAAGCTGGCCATTATATTTCTGTTTGAATATTTTAAAGAGTATGAAGCTCTCTATACTAACGGTTAACAAATCAGTAAAGTCGGATACGACACAGGACACATTCATTTCAAACATGGAATGCAGGGGTATATTTATATGAACGATCCGAGGCTGTCCCAGTCAGCCATCAAGAATCGATACACTGTGAGATTGAGAGGGACATAATAGGTATTATTACACTTTGTTTTTATATCAATTCAAACAACTGAGTGATCTGAAGATCCCAGCAGAGACAGCCCGGTGATGAGCGCAGTTCAAGGACAATTGTCAAAAGATTATCAAGAATACTAAGAACTTTTCTTTCAGGATCTGTACGCGAGTGGATTTATGTAACATCTTGTTAGATCACTCGCTAGGGAGAAATCGTGACAAAATCATCCTTCACGATCTTGTTTGAATTGACTAGCTACTGAAAATTGTGAATATTAAAAGCCATGCAGACGTGAATGTTTATAGAGGAATAAGAAAAAATGAAGAGGTCACTTTTCTCAGAGATATGTTCATATATAGTAACTCCTCATTGTGCGAACCATAGAGGGCAGATATGAACACCGTGATATGTATAAGTGCTACTCGTAAGCACATATAACACAATTTGAGGTCTTCTTTAGCGATGTCCCTGCCACACGGAAAGTCATTTCTAATGTAGGCACATATTACATGCCAAGAATTCATCTCAAATTCGGTAGCTGAAACCTCTCTTTCAAGTCATGTGTTCCAAACGCCCGTGTGTCCTACTCCATAATTCATGCGAAATCAACATGTACAGGTCGACACAACAACCCATTCAAAATGATAGAATACATCGAAATATTTTAAGGTTATGTTAGAATATTAAAATAGTAGCCACCAGGCAAATATGTGACATAGTAAATACAATAGTAATCATACCTATTATAATAATTATAAAAGTAATCATAATAATAGTATTAAAAGTTGAATAATTGTTACAGAAACAGTGACGATAATAGCAATAGTGATGATAATAATAACTGTAACTACTAAATAAATAACGCAAATAATAAGTGTAGTGAAATGTAGTAAGAATAAAAAGAAATTGAAGAAGATAAAAGATTACGATAGTAAAAATAATAACTATAATAATTGTAACAATGTTATATTATCGAGAGGACCCTATATCTTTGGAAACGATTAAGTTAGCTAGTATTGATTATGACTGGGGTCAGTTGAGACAATAAGTGCGGGTTTAGCTGACATACACTGGAGGGGATTGTTATGAGTCAATCACTTTTGTCAGACCATAACAAAGTTACACATTTGGCGCCGACACAGGGAATCTCGGGTCAGAGAAGGCCAGATATGGTACGATTCTGAATATCCTGTCTGATTGGCCGACGCGAGAAAGTATTTGTAACGTATTTTGTTTTCTCGAAAACTAGAGTTTTTGAGAGAGAACGCTTTGGAAGTGAGAGCGACAAGTGCACGATGTAGCCGCTCGCTGGATGGTCTGGACCTCGAATGAGATCCGACATTTACCCCCATGCAACCGTCGCATCTCACAACGAAAAGTATGAATGAGACGAATGGATGAAAACTCCTCCACAACCAAGACATCGAATAAAAGAATAACATCTCTCTCTAAATAAAACGGTCTCCGAGTTTTGTCTACTGCTGAAAACACAGTTTTTCCACAGAACAAAGACCACCAGAATCGATCACGTAATGCAACCATGGCACACATAGCGAGACGACCAGTAGACGAAGAAGAAAATGTAAGGTAACTTTTTGTGTATAATTGAACATTTTCGGATTTCTAAATGCAAAAATTGAAAAGAAAAGCTGTGACAGTTGAAACAGAAATGCGATTATGAAAAATATTAAGAAGTGTATATCGATTTTATGAGACGAACCTATGCCGGCCCATCCGAAAAAACTTTCGTACGCTTTCGAGGAACTTTTTGTGTTATTTCGACCTTCGTAGTTATGGTGCTACGGGAAGGTTTTCGTCAGTTCGAACGATTATAGTCGATAGCTGTAACGTACATTATATTACATTCTTATTGATAGAAAAAATGTTAAAAGAAAGCATATTGTAACACAACCAATAAGAGCTGGAATAGCTATAGTAATAATAATAGTGTCAATAATAATAGGATTTATATCAATAATAACGCGAAAATAGGAATAACAGCTACAATGTTAATTATGATGATAGCAATACTATTTATAGTAAACAATGATAATAATAATAATGATAATAATAATCATCATAGTATTACTACTATTATAACTACTACTACAATAACTACTACTAATAATAATAATTATAATAACGGCAGCAATGGGTGGAGGAAATAGCTTATCCTATATAAAAAATACATATTTGCAAACAAAAATAAGTCAATTACAGTTATCTGAAACACACCGCATTTTATAAAATCCTTCAGGTCTAATTTGCCTTTTTTAGAAGTATATATATATATATATATATATATATATATATATATATATATATATATATATATAAAATATTTGTTGTTGTTTATTATCTATGTACGTATACGTTTCGTCCCTTTTCAATCAGGACTCATCAGCATAGAGATATGACTATTCACTACCGGTCGTACGATTCGAAACCCTGGATAACAAGTATTTTTCAACTTGCATCCAACGTCGTTAACCACGCGCCCAATATTTGAATAGCCGATAAACAATGATAATTTAACACATTTAAAGCGGCACGATATCCAGGCATTCTACTTCTATTAAAGAAGGAATGATGCATTATAAAGCAAGTGACGTCATGCTGTGTTTGTACTACCATTAAGAGTGCTCTACTTATTTTACGAGGAGCGACAAATATAAAATATAAAATATTTGTTGTTGTTTATTATCTATGTACGTATACGTTTCGTCCCTTTTCAATCAGGACTCATCAGCATAGAGATATGACTATTCGCTACCGGTCGTACGATTCGAAACCCTGGATAACAAGTATTTTTCAA
>OY744524.1:156132533-156170033 GCA_963556195.1 Sepiola atlantica
TAAGATACGATCAGATCTACTTAACACTCTTAATCACGTACTCCATTTAACAAGTAAATATTGCTTTTTCTTTGTTTCCTCGTGCGAAGATTGCCCTCTCTCGCGAAAGCAGACAAATGTGTTCTGAGCCACTACACGCAGCTTTATAGTCGTGTCACCTTAGATGGCCTCGGTGTCTGCGATCGCCTTGAAGGCGTGATTGTGGTGCAAAGTCTGTATCTACTATAATATGAGACACGCAGAGTGTGAATGACGCAAAGTCCATGTTATCTATTTTGCACGAAATAAAAACATTTAAATCGCCGTGCCCGCTTAACTGGAAGTAACTTTTGTTTGGTAAGAGACAATAAGCAGTTTGCAAAGGAACTATATGATATCGAGACTCCAGAGACATCAAAGCATAATTGTAATCTTGAACAGTTTATTTGAATTTCATGTTGCCCAGGTACACCTTTTCGCTTGAGTAACAGCTACCGTCGTTCACTTCTGCTAATCGAAAGTATATTTACCGCAAGCACCATGCCCTTTTTACCTATTGAACTATTTTTAAACGAGAAGGTATGTGTTGAACTTCCCAAGCAAGCTTGATTGGTTCTGGTTACTCTTATTATCGCATTGGTTCGAAGACAAGATTCTACCATAATCTTCAGCTGAACCTTTTGTGAAGATTCACCAGTTAAATTATTGTGGATCACATGAAAGCGTGTCTTGTCAACCTTTGAACGGCTCTACTAAAAAGTAAAAAATAAGTTGAGGTTCCTGAACTTCTTATTGAATTAAACATTAAATAAAGACTTAAGAACTCCCAGCAACTGGTGTAGATATGTATTAATACATTGCAGAAGTTGCTATATCCGTGAGTGTGGAATTACATATACCTACAATTGCCACAACAGACGTGAACATAAACCATATAGGTAACATTAGGATTTAAGTTCAGCTGGACGAAACTATCAGTAATAGCCCTAAGTTTTTTCAGTGCAATGTTCTGTACTTCTGTTTCTCGATGCCGATTTGTAAACAGAATTACAAAAATCCGTCCGTGGCTTTTTTACTGGTTTACCTCGACAGACGGAGTAAAGTACCCTCAATCACAAAGTGGATGTTATTGTACACACATTTATAAAATTATAGGCTTCAGCTCCTCTTGGGTCTTAGTTTTATTCTCGTCTATCATAATAGGCTGTGTTATTCTCCTTGCAATAATGTGGTATTAATTCTGAATGAACTAGAAAGTAACATAATCGACGTAAGCTCTGGATGAAAGACATTCAACTTGTTCTTTACGTATTTCCCCCATCAGTAGTATCCGTTGCTCTATGTCAACATCTGTTGCTGTCATTACTAAAGGTAGTTCGGAAATTACACATCCAAACCTTATTACAATATTGACGAGTTGTTAACTGTTAGTGCATTTTTCAAATGTGAACCTCATAAAGTTTGACCAAAATTATATATTTATCTATTGCATTATTCTAGTGTAAAGCTTTACCTGACCTATCTTATATACTTGTTTATAATAACACTTTTTTGGAAATCGAACCTCCTTTGCTTATTTTAGTCAGATCTGTAATGCGATATTTTGTATGTACTTTATTGTGTGTATTAGTTAGGAAAGTATTTCGCTTTCTTCTACATACATAAATATTACTATTTATTTTAATGCCAATATTTAAGTATCTTACAATATTAAAAAAATAATTGAAGTAAATTAATCTACTCTATGTTGACCTGCGTGAAATCACGCTCTCGTTGTTGTACTATGATGACATTAGAGTATATTATCAAATAGCCCCACCCGTTCTACAGATAATTGGAAATACATATAGTTCTCTCGAAAATAAAAAAAAGATCATATTACGGTTTAATCAAATGAGAACATGTTTATCAAATAAACAACCAAATATGCGGCTATACTTTTGGCAAATAGTCATGTAAGCTTAGATACGACGAATTGGTGTTATCAGGAATGTGCTTAAATTAATCTCTCCAATAATATTCAATTAAACAACATATATCAATGACCTAAACACAGGGCATGTGTATTGAGAGAGTTATATGTTATAATAACTGAACTGGTGTCTCGTAAAAAGTACCTATTAAATGTAGTGGTGATCAGTACAAGAACAATGTTTGGATTTAAAAAAGGTTAACTAGTGTTTTCAATTTTTTATGTATTGACTAAGTATCGCATCAAATGTGTTCTAATTTGTTGTGCGGAACACCCCCAGATTAATTCCTTTACCCAATGAGTAAGGACTGATGTATATCCGATAAAACATTAATACGACGCGACCGGTAAACATTCTGAGCCATTAAACACTATAATACTACGTATAAAAAACATGCACACATACACACCCACGCGCACACACACACACATATATATATATATATATATATATATATATATATATATATATATATATATATATATATATATATATATATAATTTATGGAAATCGCTTCAGACGTAGCATGCCTCCACTTAATGTAAGGAGTTCAGAAAAACAAATATGATTATCGCAAAGACAGGAGACGCCTATTGAACTTAGTCTTGAAAAGACCAAGGCTATAGTAAGGAGGAAAACAGTCATCAGGAAGAGAGTTCCACAAGCCGGATGTTTTCTTTTGAAGAAGCTACTGAAAAAAAAGAAGCTGTATTACAATGAGGTATGAAAAAAGCGAATTGATCGAAACCGCTAGACCGACGAGTCAAACGAGCTGAAACAAAAAAAAAACGGGGAATAGATCCCATAATTCTGAATAACACATGCCATAATAGTATTTCTAGACAATACTAAGATTAGCAACAACACGTTTGTGAAAGAGAGGGTGCAGAGAAAAAGAAAGGGTAGGAACTATCAAATTACAAACACGTTACTGCACCTTATCAAAACTCCTAAAACGGGGCAGAGATTAATCAACCCAAATAGCACAACAGTATTCCATATAGAGTCTGATTGGTGATTTGTAGAGATCAGGAATAGGCTCTGGTGTAAAACAGTGTTTCGAGCGATAAGGGGAAACGACTTTACGATAAGCAGAGATAGAGCAATGGATCTAATATATGAACACCAACAAAAATTTGATGAGTGAGAAAGACCAATAAGTTTCACAGTCGATTTCTCCTCAAGAGAAGAGACACCCATGAGAATGGGGGAGCCCCCAGAAACACCAAAAAGGAAAAAAAGTGAAGAGACACTGTCCAAAATTACTTGCAATCTTCGATCAGAAAACACAGACATACTAATGTGCAACACTAAACTACCAATACACTGCCCCTGATGGCAGGCGCAATATATATATATATATATATATATATATATATATATATATATATATATATATATATATATATTTATATATATTTATATATATGTATAGCTATATGAATATATATATATATGTGTCTGTGTGTATGTATATGTATATATATATTACAAGAGAGAGAAGGAGATGTTGGTGAAAAGGTACAATGTTAGGGAGAAGGAGCACTGGTTAGTGTAGATGAAAACAGAGAATCTTATATATTTAAATATTTGAAGTTTAAAATCGTTTTGTTTTTCGTATTTTGTTATTTTTCCTAATATATACAACGCATGTGTAGATGTTAAACTTTTTTCAGTGGGGTGATCTTTATGCTATATAATTACATATCTATAGTTAGTCGGAATGTATCTGGACGTAAATCTTCGTTCAGCCATTTCAGTATAACATTTTTATAGGAGCATTACAATAATGTTTGAACTGAACATGTTTCATCTTTCTGGTTAAATTGTATTCATTATATATATATATATATATATATAGATATATATATATATATATATATATATATATATATATATATATATACATATATACATATATATATATCTTTCGTAAGATAAGCGTAATTATTTGACACTCCATGGATTAAAGGTAATTCTCAAAGTGTATTATAGTCCTGGTTTAATCACTTAATTAAAGTAAACTTGTAAAGTATGTAACCTTACATTTGTTGTATTATTTCAACAGTTCATATAGAGTCGTCAACTGGCTAGGTATATAACTATCAACCAACTACACCCCCTGTCCCATCGCTGCAATGTTGCATCGTTGTGCTTGTTTTACAAATACTTCAATTGATTGTGCTCCGATGAACTGGACACTCTTGTGCCTGCTCGACGTGAATACACTAGACTAACTCGACCATCAGCTACATTCATTGACTGTGGAGGCCCCCAGATGCCGGAGAGCTTTCTACTCAACTAGCTTCTTTCCTCGTGCTGCCGGCCTCTGGAACCCTCTCCCCGCTCCCTGTTTCATCGAATGTACCGATATGCAAAGGTGTAAAACTAATGTAAACATACATCTCACTACACTGCTCCCAACTTCAGATGATACCCAAAACCTACACACATATTCTTAGTAAGCCCTTACGTCTACAGTGGCAGCCTGCCTTGTTTGGGGTAAAATATGTTAATATATATATATACATATATATATATATATATATATATATATATATATATATATATATACATATATATATATATATATGTATATAAATGTATATATATATATATGTACGTGTATATATATATATATACATATATGTATATATATATATATATGTATGTATATATATATATGTATATATGTATATATACATATATGTATATATATATATATATATATATATATATATATATATATATATATATATTATGTAAGGGCTGATTCTGCAAATGTGTGATTTACTAAGGGTTATTCTATATTTACCAACCTCGTAAAAGTTACAATTTTTTAAGAGTGACTGTTGTTTTAATTGTGGTAATAAGTCGTAATTTCAAATTAAATGTAATATTAAACTATCTCTAACTAAACTGTTTATATATCTGTTGTGGTCACTGTTGCTCTATGTTTATTCAATCCCTGCGTTATATTTATCATATCGCTATAGGCAATTTAGATGAAGAGGTACTCTTTTTTCAGCGAATCTATCTTATTTATATACGCGTACAAACATGGATGGGAAAATAATACATAATCTTCCGTCTATATTATTCGCATATAAAATATAAGAGTGACACGAGTGTGTTTTATTTGGTTTTTAAACAATGCTCATAACTTCGTATATATATATATATATATATATATGCGCACATCAGGAAGATTGTGTGTGCCTTATTCTTAAGAAATAAATATTTTTGAAAATGCTTTTTTGTTCAGGAAAATGGCGAATTATAATTGAACAAACACTTTCGAATGTGTTCTGTGAATGAATCAGATCGATTGCCATGTTAATTTATTTTCATTTTAGACACCTGTCATTACGATTTCCGCTAAGCTAGTCGGAAGTTAAGTATTTTTAGTACCCGGAAAATGTATGTTCAAAACACATTTGTAACACATAAACATACACACCAACACACACATATACATATATATATATATATATATATATATATATATATATATATATATATATATATATATATATATATATACATATATACATATACTATATGTATTCAAAGTATAGTGTTATTTGATTTGTAACACTACACTGTCTGTACTTAAGTGAAAAATAAGGATTTAAAGTTGAAACGTGGATGTAATCGTTACAATTTCCATAATGTTTTCGAATAACACGACTCTTTAATTTAACGGAATGATTTGTTTAAAAATATATATCTACTTGCGTACACACATATACGAACTATATTAACATACCCGCATATGAAATAAAAACTTCATATGTTGTATACTATATGAATATAGGTTGCCATGTAAGTAAACACTATACTGACGTAACCACATAGCGAGAACAAGCAAAACGTGCATATAAACATACATTCTTATGAAACGACTGTCTTAGTTTCAAAAGGATAACGTATATTCGCAAGGTACTGAATGTTGAAAATATAAGTAGCGTTTATTCATGAGAGTTTCTTAAGTGGTAACTAAAAATACAACCGCAATTTGCAAATTAACACCAGTAACCACACTTATTATGGAAATATATGATGCTACTTTATGTAAGTAATTAAAACATACCACTTCAAGGTAAACGATTAGCGAACGATATGTGTTAGCTGGATAGATTCCGACCTAGAAAACAGCAATTATTTGCCCTTTGTTAAAAAATCGCTCATTGACTGTGATGGCTAAAAGAATAAATAAAAGCAGCGAGAGTTACGGATCCGCGGAAAGTAAGCCGAAAGTCAACTTTCCACACTCCACCAAAATCGAATACAATGATTAAAACACTCAATGTTATCATTTGAGATAAATATCTCATTACTTATTTGCATGAAAACGTCTATAATAAAATAGTGTGGTTATTACTTCCTTTTTATTTTCATCGCCAAACTTTACGGCGGAGCACTTATCCAAATACAAGGATTCAACCAAACACATTGTTGTTTACAACCGAACTAAAATCTCTCTAATGTCTCCCTAATGCTCGTCTCCTCTGCATGCACGCCTTCATATATACCATCGAGTTATTCTATTCCAAAACGATTAGATTCGTATTGTGTAGAAATTATATGCCTGTTTCATGTGATGATGTTTATTATTTTACAAGAAACATAATAGTAGTTTAAAGATGTATTTAATTTGTAGTGTTGTATATTGTCTTTATTTTTCCTATCTTAAAATTGTGAAATATTAAACGGAGAACATCAGCTGTTTACTATGTAACTGTTTTGGAGATTTAAAAACAGAACACTTATAAAAGCCATGGCTCTGCAGTTGTACTTCTCAAAATACAACTTCCCCAATAACCAAACATTGAAATAATAAGGTTTTTTATTTCCTAATATATATATATATATATATATATATATATATATATATATATATATATATATATATATATATATATATATATATAATTTATTTAGATACTGTATATTACATATTTCAGCAATGTACCGCGGTTTCATCCAAAAGGGCAGTTATTTAGACATCTTTAGTAAATCTCCGTTCCCAGTGGAATCATCGGCAAGCTGAAATGATTGTAGTCTCGTCCCGATAGAGTATGGTGTGAACAAAGATACACCATTTTCTGTCATGGTTGACGCCATTTCCTATCGGGACGGGACTACAATCATTTCAGCTTGCCGATGATGCCACTGGGCACAGAGATTTACTAAATATGTCTAAATCTGCCGGGCGTAAAAAAGATAGATATGCTCCTTAAAAAATATAATCTGCACATAGAAAATATATCAAAAATGAAATAGAAAATATAATATATACATTAAAAAACAAAAAAATCCAAAATAAATAAATAGTGAATTGACTTAAACTGTTTCTAGCCCGAGGGTGAACTTTTTATAAATACAGATGAAATCTCCTAAAGAAATTGTTAGTTTGTAAATATTGTATATCACAAACATTTATGTGAGTGGAGAAGGCCAATAAAATGTATGCTAATAAAAAGTGCCTTTTGGAAATGTGTAATAAATAAACAAATAAACGTTATTTATTAACAGTTGCGTCTATTAGACGGTTTAGAATCAAAATACTCACACGATATTTTTTTTTTGTTTACTGTTTTAACTATGTTTTAACTTCATTGAAGGCTGAAGAAGAAAATGATTCCCGAAAATTTCCAACAGAATACCCCCTTAAAAACTAAAAAAACACAAAATACAGTAATGGTTATTTATTTCTTTTAAAACTGTTAAATACACTCAGAACAAACAAGTAAGTAACACGTTTATTTGTTTATTCATTTCTATTTTTATTTATTTATAAGACTCTTGTGTGGTTATGTTTTTCTGTAGACTGATTACACTTATATACATAAGAATATACATCGAGACATGAAGCAACATGGAAGAGACATGGAGGCGATACTCCATCCACTTTATTTGGGGACACTCTGGAGAAAATGAGTTAATATATTTCGTTTTCTCTGAGAACTTTTAAATGAGTTTTCTCTGTGTACATCTAATCTATTCATACCTCCCTTTTCTACTATGCTAAATTGGGCATTACTATTTTACATTGCTCGTGTCAGACATATGACACTGTGGTTGTATATGACTGTATTGTTACACATCAATAACCTCTTCCCTTTGTATTTACGAAATATTTGTGAATTATATTATTTTATAGTTTTCCTATTCTTTAAAATACTTTCTTTTGATCATGGTTTTATTCACGCATCAGAAACTGGGAATTCCTCACAGAAGTTAGTTTCTATGTAGTTGAACATGATTTTAATGGAAACAATATATGTCACTATATATATATATATATATATATATATATATATATATATATATATATGTGTGTGTGTGTGTGTGTATATATTACATTAAAGTATATTTTAATATTTTACCTACGTACGCCGTCGTTTCGAGCTTCGGCTCTCACCTGTATAAGGAAGTAATAATATCAGGCGGTCCCGGTGCGTGAACTATGTTGACAGAGGCACCTTAGATCTGAAAGCAGTCGCCTATATATATATATGTATATATATATATATATATATATATATATATATAGTCTAAAGAAGCTGTCAGTCATTAAAAAAATAAATAAATAAAATAAAAATGTTAAATGCAGTTTGAATTCCCAGACAAACTAACTAAATCCAAGATATTGCAGACTTAACATTCGTTGGAAAATTAATAAATGAAAAACTATGAGTAAAAAAATGTGGGTTAAGTATCTAAGAGTGAAACAATATATATATATATATATATATATATATATATATATATATATATATACCGACTATCGCTCCCTTTCACACACGTCCACATACACATGGGTATGTATGTTTCTGTTTATTCTTTGTTTTGCATATGTTAGAGGCCAGGCGTTTGGAATTATATTTCTCCACTTATATACACACACACTTCACAGGTAAACTGCACTGTGCAGACATTTAGCTTACTTATGGGGGTTAAGTGGTATATATGTCGTTTTGAACTTCCATTTACACTCACCCTTTTTGACCCAACCTGTGGGGCTCTCACTAACTTATTATACACCAGTTACTTTATTCCCACACTTTATGCACCTCTTTAAAATCTATTTTTACATATGAAACTGGCCTTCATCCATGTGGTCCCCAACCAAACTTCTTTTAATACATCACCTTTCTAACCATTGACACTACTCTCTCGCTGCTACATCTCTATTCATTAATCTTAACATGTTTGAATTTGAACTTCAATTTCCATAAAGACTAAGTAAATTTTGCGAGTTCTACTGAGTTACTAGTTTTTACTGGCTCTCTGTTTGGTTTTGAAAACTAGTTATTATTATCTTATTTAAAATAAAATAAAAACTGTACCTGGAAAGTTCAAGGGAGTCGTTCAAATTGCTTTTAATTCACAATTTAGATCCTAAATTGTCATTGTAACCTTCTCCAACTGGATTATTAGGGTCTTTACTGGTTTTACTTCTCCAATATTCAACGGATTTTACATTTTTATACGGCAATCTTTGCCTGAATTGACCACATTTGAACCTGCTCCTACAATTTTAAAGACGCCTTTTACGGTAATGCTTTTCATAATTTTCAACTTCTCTTCTTTGCATTCGACAGTTTCTACACTTTCTATACTTGTATTTATCTTTTTATACTTGGATGTATATCTTTTTAAATTATGACCTTTGGTAATTTCCCTACCAATGTATCACTCTGTATTCCTCTGATGATAAGATCCTATTCTTTCAAAAGCCATGGCTTAAAAGAACGCTGGATAGCATCACAGTACAACATCGCATTGCGTTAAAAAATTTAAAATGTTACCACTGGTTTCATATGTTATGTTGTTATTATATATAAAGCCCTTTTTCCATCCTTAAATCCCATATAACCGGACACCTTATCTACGGACATTAACCGACTGACATACTCCATATTCTTTTACACACACACTCTTACTCTCCATTACTTTATATTTTTTTCAAATTTAGAATTTTGGCTTTTCCACTGCCAACTTATTAATATATGTAATTCTTCTGATGACAAGATTTTAATCTTTGAAAATTGTTTGCTTAAGGAAAGAAAAAAGAAAAATGTGTGTTTACCGAGTACACATTGCATAGAACAATCGAATTTGAGATAGATTTGTCATTCGTACATATGTATCTCTCTTCTTTCATTTAGCTTTATATATATATATATATATATATATATATATATATACTCATGACAAGTAAGTTACACAGAAATGCGGTATTTTATGCACGTTGGTATTGATTAAGGTACATGAACTAATGTGTTTTGCAATCCCTTTTATAGACGAGCGGTGTGCAGTAGAATCTCATACGCGTGTTGATTTGTGAATATAGTGTTTCTATTTTGACTGTGCTGTCGCTATTCATCTCCATGATTTTGTATAAAGTGACTGTAAAACGTAAATACATGCATGTAGCCTGTCAATTATATTCGCGTTAAAAGCAAAACCTCCCCTATGTAGCTCACTTACTATAAGAATATTTCTATACGACGATTAATGCTATTTTATAATATAAGTGTATATATACGGCTATGATTTTGTTTCAAATATCGCTAGATCACTATAGTTAATAAATGTTAATCTGTTCAGTTTCAGCTGGGTTATCATTTGTGCATACCATGTGCTGTACGCTGTTCACATATCATCGCTTTAAGAGTTCCAGGGTTCTTAAACGGTTATCGGTTTCGTAATACAACTTAGAAAAAAGGTAATACTTTTTGATGACGCTTGTATTATCTTACGACAGTCAAACACTCTAATAGAATTAGGCGCCACACTTCTTCTTCAACCGACTCAAACCAACCAAATGAATGCTGTCACAGAGCAGAGACACACATATAATATATATGAAATAGTAATATATCTATCTATCTATCTATCTATCTATCTATCTATCTATCTATATATATATATATATATATATATATATATATATATATATATATATATGTGTGTATATATATATATTAAGATATAATGTAGCATGCATAAATTTCTGTTTTACAATTAGGTCAACATATGTTTATAGATACGTAAAACTAAGTCTGTAAAACTTATAAATATTTAAAAAATGCCTAATTGTATGTAATATTTGAACTCCGATATGTGTGTTCTTAATATGCATATATTTTTACACTGTTTTTCTCATGTGGGAATATACTACGCCTTGTACATGATTTATTTCATGCAATTAATTGGGCATTATATTATGTACAATTAGAGTGTGTATGTTCATTTATTGCCTTTTCGAAACTGTTGATGATTTAATAGCGTCCCTAGATGCGATAGGATTCGAACTCAGACTAACTGATTCTATAGGTTATTACTGTAAGAATTTGATCAATAACCTAACACTTCAAATTAGTTTTATAAAAGGTGATACATACAGAAATAAAGTAAAAACATGTGTTATTAATCAATTTTAATTTGGTGATAGGGGTCGAGTGAGCGTTCGACTGACTCAATATATTTAATTGGCTTCTATTGTCAAAAGAATTTGAAGGGGAATTTTGAAATGTGTCAGCAACGAATACGTCATTAAAATATTAATCTGATAAAATATTCGTGACGTATTTACGAGTCACGGTGGAATCGCGCTTTCGTTGCATTGATTGTCATTGCTAAAAATCTATAAATTAAATAAAATGTATAAGTTTTAACAAGTCTTCACAATTTATATTGCAATACACGAGATGTCTGATTACAACATGCTTTTTAACTGACTTATCGGAACAGAAGACAATAATAGAAAATGTATTTTAAATATATTAAAAAAACACAATCTCAATCTAAGTAAGCGTAAGCGTATTTTTTACCCTATCATATACTGTAAGTTCTCATGTATATTCATCACATACATTCTCACTTATTACATCTTTAAATATCAGTAAGATGCCAACACGGGATAACATGAGATATCTGATATCTTATGGCTATGTTTCTAGACTACGCGATAGTTAAATGTCAAGTACGAAAAATCTGAATTTTGTAAAAAGGTTTCTCAGAAAATATTTTATATTTCCTATTTAAATTAATAAAATGATACCACCAGTAAACCAATGTAAATCGGTATCCTATATGTTCTTAGATTATGACGAATTCCAACATATTAATAAGTTCCATCGCCTGTAATTTGGCAACTATGACAGTGTAATTTTTTATCAATTTCAAATCTGAATATATTAATTGCTCTAATTTATCATATTTCCACTGTACATGTTATTGTTTTCGTCCACAATCAGACAACTATAGATATATGTATGTACTCAACTAATAAGAAATTGAATCGTCGAACTGTATGAGCACTAATTTTTCGTCGTAGAAGAATTATGCATGAGTCATAAACTTACTATTTGATCTACAAACGGAGTTCATAAAGCGTTGAATATAGTACATTTTTCTTAAGTACATAAATGTTGAGAATGAAACTAACCCTTTAAACAGCTTTAAAAAATAGCGGATAATCCTGAACGATGCTTTGCAATAAGTAATAGTCGAGGTATTGAATAATGAGAATAAGGGTGCCTAGCTGAACATCATGATAGCTTGATTGCACAAACAAATACCGGTTTCAATTCTACATTGCTAAGTTCAGTTAAATGTCGCCAATGCATGTTTTCAGTTTTAGGTGGTCATATGAACTTTGTCCTTCACAGTCATTTACAAAATGGAATACATAATTTTACGGATGAGACACCTATTAGACCGGAGGCTGCAGATGCTTGTTTCTGAAAGATAATTAATCCATTATTTTCTGTAAAATAAAAAGTGATCCTGCTCGCTTCAATTATGGTGCGTGGCAATTTATTTCCCATGACGAGAGAATGGAGGCTTAATCTAAATGTGTATACTAACATATCAAAATAAAGAAAATAAATAATAATCACATCTACGACTTTTCATGAGAAACGAAGGGAGGCTTAACCTTAGTAGTGATCATAAAAACAATAAACAAAACAAATCCTGCCAGTATCAATACACGCAAACATGTTTTTTTCGTTATGATTTTTTGTGTCTAGAATAAGAATACATTAACGGACTTTATTTATTTATAGATCCAAGAGAAAAGAGAGCAAATTAGTGAGTATTTTAAGTAAAACATATATCGCGAATTTATTTTGGTAAAACTAGCGTATTTGTATTAGTTCTTCAAATACAATTTACTTCGCGTATTGGTTGTTTTTAAGAGGAGGTCAATTTTGCCTCAATTGGCTTTTCTGTTTTACGTGGCGTGTGGCAACAGTAGTACATCAATTGTTATTGATACAACAAAGCAATTACTACTCTGTCGAGCCACGCCGTGTAGCCCTGATTGTTCTTAATATTCGACGGTCTACGTAGTCATTAAGATGCCCAAAATGAAGACACCAAGCAGTAATCTCAAACCCAAGATATTGAAACGGTAAACACTTCTCGTATCTCAACTAAAAAATGTCATGGCTGGTGAACTTGTCATGCGGTACGCTATCGAGTCCAAGGGAAACACATTCTTAAAGTTTATTACCTCCGGGTGTTTACGCAAATCAAAATCTGTGCGTCTTGCATATGACAGCTGGACTGAATCATGGTGTTCGACTTACCTGTTGTTGAAGACTATCGGACAGAAGTAACAAAGTAAAGAACCCTGTTAAAAATATCACACCAAAAGATTAGCATTTGCGTTCCTGATAGACAACCCAGATAGTAAAGGGGGTAACTGCTAATGACTACTGACAACTTTCTGGCATATTTATTTAGTTCCGTTTCGTGTGTTTGTTTTACTGTATGTAATCATGATTGGATTATTTCATGTTGAGACACACTAAACATTTCATCAGAAATAATTAATTGCGCGCATATATTGTCATAGCTCGAGAGCGTATTCATAGTTTCCCAAGAAGGATGAGCTCATTAGTAAATGCAATTGATCCAATGCCACTTGAACTAGGATTAATATATTAGTCCCTCATCGGACGAGTCCAAAGTAACACTGCAGTCAAAATCTTAAAGTGCAGAATATAAAACTTATTGATCGTAAGACGTTATACTATCAACTAAAATGGCTCGAATTATCCTTGTATGTTGACTATGTAACCAGACACACATGCGCGCACACACATGCGCCCCCCCACACACACATATATATATATATATATATATATATATATATATATATATATATATATATATATATATATAATATTTATAAATAATTATTAATTATATATTACTTACAAACATCGATGTTTGATGCTAACGCAATCTTCAGTGCAGTATTTAATTCTCAACGGTCGGCGGGCCCGAACTCCGATCACAAATCACAACTGATTCGCAGCCAAGAGCGTTAACCCCTCGGCCATAGTGAAAAAGAATTTAACTTTGTAAATAGCGAGTCGGCGGCTAATTTTACACGAGCAGTTAAAGTGATCAACAATCTCTATTTGGATCTTGCATGAATATATATATATATATATATATATATATATATATATATATATATATATATTCGTAAATATATCGGGGGTTTATCTAAAGCTCGTCAGTAACTAATTATGTATCCGTATCGCCAGGCGGAGAGTCAAACCCCCGAACTCAGGTATTATACACCCTGGGCTTGTAACTATTCGGCCAATGCGACAATCACGTTCGAAATGCCAAAAACATGTTTAAAGTAAACACAAATACTTTGATTCTAAAGAGAGATCTCTCTCCCAAATATAAAACCATGCAACGCGACTAATTTATGTATCATTCATGTGTTATCTCTCGCAATAGCTCATTATTATAAGAGCTTAATAATTATTATTAATAAATAAATATTTTTATATCCATAGACCTATATATGTATCGCGGTTTTTATTTACGCTCGTCAGTAGATGATTATGTAACTGAACCACCTGTCAGAGAGTTCGACCCCCTATATATATATATATATATATATATATATATATATATATATATATATATATATATATGTATGTATATGTATATGTATATGTATATGTATATATATATATATATATATATATATATATATATATATATATATATATATATATATATATACCGTATTTCTTAATTGGGAGAGTTTCCCAGCAGAGTGCTTAATTATTAATGCAAAAGTAAAATTAACTAAATAATTAATAAGAGCATGATATTTATTAATATTAAATAAAGTGTTACAACAACATCCGGACCAAAGTTTCAGATCCGAGAAAATCGGATCATGAAGGTCCGATTTTCTCGGATCTGAAACCTTGGTCCGGATGTTGTTGTAACACTTTATTTAATATTAATATATATATATATATATATATATATATATATATATATATATATATATGAACAAAGATAGAGATAAAATGGTCCGACATGATGGACAAAGCAAAAAGGAAAACCAAAAACTATATCATTTATGTGTTCATCAACGTTTCGTATTTACTGTAAAACTGCCTCAGGATTTAGAAAAAGGAATAACAAACACGCAAGCATCAATTTCATTTGCCTGAAGCAGCGAGATGCAGCTGGTTTTCAGGCAAATCAAATTGATGCGTGTGTGATTTTTTCTTCAATTTTTCTTAACCTTCAGGGAGTCTTACAATAAAAGCAACACGATTATTAACACATAAATAATATAGTTTTTGGCTTTCCTTCTACTTACTCTCTCTCTCTCTCTCTCTCTCTCTCTCTCTCTCTCATTCTCTCTATCTCTCTGTGTATATATATATATATATATATAGAGAGAGAGAGAGACTACCAACATTTTTAAAATGTTTTTTTAAATTTACTTATTAATTTGTAATTTTATAATTATATTATTTTGTGTCATTTTATAATTTTATAACGCGTCTGATCGTATATATATATATATATATATATATATATATATATATATATATATATATATATATATATATATATATATATGAGTAAGGATGGATGAGAGTAATCCGACCTAATAACAAATAAAAATGATAACACCAAGGTATATTTTTTTATATATTCATCAACGTTTCGTCTTTATTGTAAGACTTCTTCAAGATGATAATTTTAAGAAAAATGTCATGCAAGTACATCAAAATGTGTGGTTAACATGATGGGTTGATAAGGAAAAGTAGTTGCCGTGGCTACTAAGAGCGCTGGAGGAGGATCCGGGCTGCGAGAAGTCAGTCAGTAGCAGAGAGTGAAATTAATATGGAAAGCTTTGAGTGGGTGCATTAAGGCAGCAGTGAAAAAGGGGAGCGATGAGAGTGTTAGTGAATTTGCCCTAGGGTGGTAGAGAGGAGAGGGGACGAAGTTTTCTGTCGTGGTGAGGCGTGGCTTTGATTTTGAGGGGCTGGGGAAAAATAAGTCATGGGGGCTCTGTGTGTTTTGTATGTAGGTTGTATCATAGTTTTAGAAAAAAGATTTGAAGAAATGTAGATAACTTGCAAATAGGTGGGGTGAGTAAGATTAAGAAAGAAGTAGTCAAAAGAGTAAGATAGGTGAGAATGGAGAGGGAAGGTTTTGTGGTCAGGTGTGACATTTTATGGGGAGAGTAGGAGTATTGGCCAAGCTGGCTATGTCAGGAATGTGTGAAGATAAGTGAGTTTGAAAGAATATGTTGAAATGTGTTGTGAACATGTAAATAAAGAAACTGAAAAGAAAAAGAAGAAACATGATTTTAATTTTGGCGAGAGATAAGTGAAATGTTTTTCGTTCAGAATGTGTTTATAGTTTTAGATTAAATTGAGAGCAAAATTGGTCTAAATATTTTAATATTTGTGAAGATGTGTAAGGATGTGCTAAGTGTGTGTCAGATGGTTATGTTATTGGAATGCGTGTATAAGAGAAGGGGTATGCCAATGAGAGAGACAGAGTTCTTCTCTTACCCGCGCAAAACTACTTAACCACAAATAACGGCCTTACCGATGAACACAATCTACATTTTACATTTCCCATACACACAGACACCCACACACACACACACACACATATATATATATATATATATATATATATATATATATATATATTTATATATATATATTTGTCTCAGAAAAAGCGGTTTTTGAGACAATATATATCTATATATATGTATATATATATATATATATGTATATATATATGTACGTATATATACATATACATATATATATATATGTATATATATACACACATATACATATATATATATATATATATATATGTATATATATACATATATTTATACATATATATATATATATATATATGTATATATACATATATTTATACATATATATATATATATATGTATATACACATATGTATATGTATATATAGATGTATATATATACATATATTTATATATATATATGTATGTATATATACATATATATGTATATATACATATATATATACATATATATGTATATATATATATATATATATATATATATATATATATATATATATATATATATATATATAAGAGAGAGAAAGCAAAAAATAGAAAAAGAGAGAAGGTAAACCACACACGGTGTTTATTATATCGTATAGTTATATGTTGATTAGTTATCCGTATCGGCGGATTCTGAAAAATAGATGTGTGGATACCCCTACTTGTATCTATGGATGGCCTTATGACATACAGCGAGGCAGAATTCTGGCTTTCTTTACCGGGCTATAAAATTAATCATACCTGACAGTATCCTATATTTCCTCAAATAGACGATGGTCTCATAAACTGAGTGTTGTTTCCACATTTAGGTCCGTACACCATCCACTAGTCTCTTCTTCTTAGACAAGAGTCGCTAATCTAATAGGTATTACACTATCAACTAAGCTCCACAACCTACCACATCGTCACAATGTTGCATCCTTGTGTTTTTTTACAAGGTACTTCCATGGAATGTGCTCAAATAAAGTTGCTACTCTGGTGCATCCTCGACCGAAATACACTACGCCAACCCGACAATCAGCTAAATCCCATCCATTTACTGTGGAGGAGTCCAGATTCCGGAGATGCTTCTACTCTTATAACTTTAATTCCATGTGCTGCCGGCTGCGTTTGTAACTCCCTCCTTACTCCATTGTTTCATTGACTGTAGTTCCATGCAGAAATTTAAAAGGTATGTGAACAAGCATCTCGCTGCACATCGCCCAATTTAGTATTGAACTGACCACTTATCTTTAGTAGTCATTTTACATTTAAAGTGACGGCTTGCCTTGCTCGGGGTTTACTATGTTAAAAAAGAATAACACTATTAGGCATACAAAATAAATGTACCCTTTTCTGTGTAGCTCAATAGGCAAGTGCTTCTAGATGAGATGCACATGCCACTATTTTCTTTCCGGACAGTTTGTGTAAGCCAATAATATAGTAAAGCCTACTGTTTATACTATAAATATAAAGTGTCTATTCGTTTACGATAAATAATAGATCGTTGGCGATTCAACTTATAACAGGAAGAGCTGAGAGACTAATGGATTCTTCCAAAGAGAGGCTGTCATTCTGTACCACAGTTCTACAGTTTTAAATAGAGCGACAAATGTTTAAATCCGATTTAGAAACCGACCGTGATATGGTAAACTGGTGTATGGTAATAGCTCATGACTTTAAAATATAAGTTTAACACTATATATGTGAAGGCAGAATCCATCACTCTATTAATCATAAACACATTTCTATCTCTATCCAACTTGTGTTTAATAAAAACTCTACTAACAGAAAATTGAATTGGTAACGATTCTAATTTAGAATTGTGTATACTATATATATATATATATATATATATATATATATATATATATATATATATATACAGGGTGTTTCAAAAGTCTTGGGAACATAACGATTTTTAATAACTCAAAAACTATTAGGAGTTGAAAAATGAGATTGGTACCGTTGGAAAGGTTAAAGTTTCAAGTTTTGTGGGGAATCTTCAAAGTTGCTCAATATGAGCACCATTCGTCACACGGCAAACATCTAGTCGATAGTCCATTTCCTGCCAAACGCGTTCCAGCATCTTGACGTCAATGGTTCCCACAACTGCCGTTACTCGAGCCTTTAGTTCGTCAATATCTCTTGGAAGGGGCGGCACATAGACTTGTTGCTTGACAAAGCCCCAAAGGAAAAAGTCACACAAGGTAAGATCTGGAGACCTAGGAGGCCAGGGCATGAGAACGTCATCACCTCGCCCAGATCTCCCAATCCATCTACCAGGCAGCCTTGTGTTAAGAAACTGCCTTACTCTAAAACTCCAGTATGGTGGTGCACCATCTTGTTGAAAAATGAAGTCATCAGATTCTGCTTGTTCCAACTGAGCCATTAACCAGTCTTCCAGCATGTTGAGATAGGATTCACCAGTGATAGTTGCCTCTTCAAAGAAGAACGGTCCATAGACACCTTTCTTGGAAATTGCACAAAACACGTTCACTTTTGGTGAATCTCGCTCGTGCTCAAGAAGTTCATGAGGATTCTCAGTACCCCATATGCGAGTGTTATGCTTGTTAACTTTGCCATTCAGATGGAAGGTCGCCTCATCGCTAAAAACAAGCCGGTCATCAAAGCCGTTATCTTCCAACTTCTCTTGCATTGCAATGCAAAAGTCACGGCGAAGTGGCTTATCAGTGTCCTTCAACTTTTGGACCAACTTGAGCTTGTAATGTACCATTTGCAGTCGTGTCCTTAAGACACGCCAGACAGTTCCTGGAGCAAGCTGAAGTTCCCTGCTGGCTCTTCTAACTGATTTACGGGGGCTCCGCGTAAAGGCTGTCCGAACTTGCTCAACTGCATCTTCTGAAGTTGAAGGGCGACCTGTTCGCTTACTTGGGCACAAACACCCATCTTTCACAAATTTAGCATGCCATCTGACAATGGATTTCCTTTCAGGGGCTTCTTTTTTAAATTTCCTGCGAAATGCACGCTGAACACATGTCCACGATTCAGTCTTTGCAAATTGGAGGACGCAAAATGCCTTGTCTTGTTTAGAGAACGCCATTACTGCACCTGGAAAGATAACACGAAAATCATTAGTATGACCACAAACTTGATTAAGCAAGCTTTAAAATGGCACCAGTTTCATTTTTCTACCTGGAATAGTTCATGAGATATACGCATTTGTAATGTTCCCAAGACTTTTGAAACAGCCTGTATATATATATATATATATGTATATATATATATATATATATATATATATATATATATATATATATATATATATATATATATATATGTATATATATAAAACGTGTTGTAAAAAGATTCAGCTTTTTACTCGATATAATTAATTTAAATATACCAACGTATTAGAACTGATGTAATCTCACACATTAGTTGATGATTATTTCTAAAGTTAGTAAATTCCGTAAAATGAAATAAAAATTCTAGTATCAATTCTAAAATACGTATAAAGCTAACTATGAAACAACCATCTATTCCCCTCATATAAACAAAATAAGTGTATAAATGGATCATATATAAATTGTATCTAACTATAAATACAGTTTCTTCGGTTTCATAGGCGCGAAATGGCGGGGTTGCTTTTTTGAAGCGTAACCTATATATTCTCTATTAAGCCATATAAGTGAAATCTATTACTAAATGTAAAGCTGGCATTGGCCGAACAAATAATGTGACATAATATGAACCAAATAACATTGTAAGTCAATTTACATGATACATCACTATTTGTAGACACCTGCTACTAGTATTTTCCGGTGGTCACCGAGAAAGCAACAGAAAACCGTTAACAGTAGAGTTTGAGGAAAGAAAGAAAACTAGCAATCGCACCAGTGGTTGAAAAATGAATAGCATTGATGCGTTTACTATTTATTAGTGATCATTTGTCTTACGCAGCTTACTTTTACAAAGACGACGACAACATGATGACAAAAGGATTCACCGGCGGAAAAAGCGTATGCCAATAGACAGCCCATAAACAATGACCAAACGCAAATATACAGGGTGGGCAAAAATAAGGGTCCTATTTTTAAAAATTCATAACTTTTTTATTTATTGATTTTTTTTTTTTTTTTTTAGAATAAGTAAAGGACCCCTTCCGAAGCAAGCATGAGCCGTATTAGCCCTAAGGAACGTACCCTCATTTAGAAAACATTATTTTTGCTAAAAAAACTCAAAACAGTGTAAAAAACAATACTTTAGTTTTTGTAAGTTTTAAGAAGTGTTTTTCGGCTAAAATTTGTTTGGTTTATTTCAAAATATCTCGGAAGGGTCAGTCTACACACACATAAAGTTTGGTGAGTTTAACTTTTATTTTGTGGAAGTTATTCAAATTCAAGTTATTCAAATTTAAAGATAGGACCCTTATTTTGGCCCACCCTGTATATGATGGTGAACATTGTATATTTTTTAAAATTAATTTTTTACAATTTATCATAAATAACCTGTCCGCTTTCAGTATACATCTGACGAGCCTAAGCGAGAAAAAAATGAATCTTCATCTTTCTGTTCGTTTAGTTGTTTAATGGCCGTATACATTATCATTCTATTATTCTGGAGGTGGGGTCATGAATAGATAATCACTGTTGAATCATATTTTGTTACTACATATCATTTTACAAATCAACAGGCTGCGTGCTCCAAAACTGGCTATTCTCGTTCACCCCTTATCTTTAAGTCATATGACGTGTTATCTGTTTCTATTACTTGTCAGTCGAGCAATCCACACCTAGGTTTCATAAATCTGACCCCTGCTGACCTTTCATTTACTGTTATTCTCAACTAACCATTTCATATACTAGTAGATCTACTCGCCCAATATATAACATACCCAGCTAATAGTATGTTGTTCTGGCAATACACCACTCGTCTCCTATATACATTAATTAGATGTTTTGATCAAACTTTACACCTTTTCACAAATAAATATACACTCATTAGATTTTCCACAAAATCAGCTAAAACATGCGATGAATGGTTGTAATATTATTAAAGTAATGGTTATCGTAACGGGAGACACCGCATGTTTGACTCGTCAGGTTCTGTTTTTTAGCTTCATTGCAACATATCGTAGTAGGTCTTTTGAATTTCCAAAGTGTTACTTTTACAATCTCTTAATCAATTAGAGATAGAAGTATGTAGCGCGGTATCTCAGGTGAGAGATGCACACTAATCTTGTTCATCTATTAGGAGAATGTCACACCTTTTTTTCGCTGTCTGTACACAAAACAGCCTTACAGTATTTTTTCTATAGTCAACTCATTATTTTATTTCAGCTATACGTTCTGCGAATTTGTTTTTATTATTTTAGAAACACGTATCTTGATAAATAGATTTTGCGCCGTGTTTGAAGATTATAGTCATAGTTTCTAGGCATAGGCACATTAAAAACGGTATAGAAATCTTATCGTTTATATATATATATATATATATATATATATATATATATATATATATATATTGTGATAATTTTTCTACATATGTAATTTCTATTCATTATTTTCTATAATAATAATAATAATAATAATAATAATAATGATAATAATAATAATAATAATAATAATAATAATAATAATAATAATAATAATAATAATAATAATAATAATAATAATAATAATAAGCTTAGTTATTTCATGTTCGTACTGAAGTTATCACCCCTTTCAAACATTAAAAAATGAGATCGTAGTGATCAATCTGATGTAGCTTAGGTAAAAGTAAATTAGTCGCAAGTTGGATGTGCTACTTGCGGCTAATCGGTCACACAATGCTACGAGGCTGCTACTACTTGCCGCTACTGCAGTAGCGGCGAGCGAAGTCGCCTTGTGCGACCTGTGCTTAAGGTAAAACATAACACGACTTTCACATTTTGAATTAATTGTTCCAAAATCAAATTATGTCGTTCTGCCGACTAAACTCGTACACTCTTAAACATTACATTTCAACTAATGATATTTGTTTTATTGATTTAAAGGATATTTATCTGACATTTATTTTCTACAGAAAAGAATAATAATCGTTTTAAAAACAATGTAATTGCTACAATGTTAAATAAGTAAATAAAGACATATCAATGGTATTTATTTAAAATATATTAGTAAACAATGACAATTATTTTTATGGAAGATATATTTATTTACTCTCTAGAGTATTTACTCTCGGAGGTATGCATTATTTCGTAAGGAATATTATTACAAAAAGGAAATTATAAAGCCCGATGTAGAGCGCACCGTGAGATATCCATGGGGTTCCGTTAATAATTATAATAATAATAATAATAATAATAATAATAATAATAATAATAATAATAATAACAATAATAATAATAATAATAATAATAATTATTATTATTATTATTATTATTATTATTATTATTATCATTATTGATATTATTATTATTATTATTAATATCATTATTATTATTATTATTATTATTATTATTATTATTATTATACTCATCTTAAATGTGTATAATGAATAACATATGTAAGGTTTATGTTTGAGATCGATAAATTTAAATAATATCAGTTTCAGTTTATGTGCCTTCTTGTCCAAAGAAAAACATAATGTTAAAACATTAAACTCTTTTTACATAATGATTATTGTCAATGCAAAAACTAATTACTTATTGATCGTAGAAAAAAAAACATTAACGCATAAATACAGGATAACACATTTAATGCATTCGACCTAAAAACAAGAAACGTCATCACCAAAACATTTACAACTAAGACATGTTTTTATTATATTATATTTCATGCATACCGCAATGTTATTAACCTATACTAGTCATACGAGCATTATTGTATTTCATCTTGTGAAAGTGTTGTTTGGCAATTGCAATACCAGGCATATAAAGAGAGATAAAGAGAACAAGGGGCAAAGAGAAATACACACAAGACACCACGCGGAGTATAGATAAGGGCATTCCGAACAAAATATGTGTGATATTCATAACTAAATGCATGTGTAAAAGCAGACAAGATAAGGTAATATTGAGAAGTTTATTTGTATATCGCTCTTTCCAACCCTTTTCCCCCATCTGCCTATCCATGTCTCTTATTTTAATGCTCAATGTTTAATTTCCTGCCCCCCTTAGTTAAAACATATAAGAAAGTACGCAATGTTAATAACGTCAACAGTCCGAAAGGAGTTATACATGCCAGTTACCAAAAGTAATACTGCACTATAACAATGTTTGACCCTGGACAACGCCAAGTTAAGCAAATGGCCCGTGGTAAATTACTAAGTTCTTGTAACCCTATTTTATTTAATGATATTTAGAAAATACGTAATGTTGATGAACTCAGTAATCTGAAGAGATTACTACTAGTAAACCTTACAATTATTGATCGCAAACAACGCCTAGTAATACTAATGTTCCCGGTAAATTCCCATTTTTGTGCCCACTCTTCCATTTCACATCACCATGAAGATTAAATATTTAGATAAAGACAATAATCCAAAGAGATGTAATACTATATATATCATTCCTTCTTTAATATAGAAGTAGAATGCCTCGACATCAAGCCGCTTTTATATGTGTTAATTTATCATTGTTTATCGGCTGTTCAAATATTGGGCGCGCGGTTAACGACGTTGGATGCAAGTTGTAAAAATACTTGTTATCCAGGGTTTCGAATCGTACGACCGGTAGTGAATAGTCATATCTCTATGCTGATGAGTCCTGATTGAAAAGGGACGAAACGTATACGTACATAGATAATAAACAACAACAAATATTTTATATATATATATATATATATATATATATATATATAAATAGAAGAAATAAGATTGATAATCATGTACGAATGTCCAGATATATTTCGAACCTCGATTGTTCAATTATACTGTAATAAACTAATGTGTATTATGTCAAGTCTTTTCAAAGCTCGACATCTTATAATCAGAGGAATTATACAGATAGATAAGTTGACTGTGGAAAAGCCAAAATTCAAACATTTGAAAAAATATTAACAATGGAGTGAAAAAAGTTCATGTAAAAAAGATATGGGGTTTGTCCAGATGGTAATTGTCCGTTGATAAAGTGTACAATGAAAAGGAGACTTTGATGAAGAAGAAAACGTTTTTCGTAGAGGCACCATAGAAAAAAGCGTTCAAAATGAAGTAACTCAAATAGTGAGATGTTGAGTTCACTTAAACGGAATTGATATTAGAAATCGAGCCATTTTAAAATCTTCCTGCCCAGAGTAGAAAACAAACGACTTCATTGGTGAAATATTCAAGCGATTCTAAGAAAAAGTCCTGAAGTTAAAAGCGAGGCCAAATTAGTAGGTGGGCTGGAGAGAAAGAAGAGTGAAGCACACCAGGCAGATAATGAGGGAGAAAAAAGAAGAAAGAAGGAAAACAAGAGAGGGGGAATGATACACACACAATATCACACACAGAGTTTCGATAAGGGCATTCCGTAACTAAATATGTCTGATACCATAGCTAAATGCGTGTATAAAAGCAAACACCATTGGAAGGCTTCGGAGGTTTATTATTACATTGGATAACAATGCATTTTCTAAGAATAAGTCATGTGTACACTCTTATTAGTGTCTCCTTGCTGTCAACAGTAACCCCGTGGGAAATTTTTCCATAGCAAGATTACATAGAAAACAAAGTTTTATAACGGCAACAATAAATGATGTGATAATGTGGTTGTAGCTAGACGGGTTATTGGTGTGAATGTTTTACAGGGTGACAGTCATATATTGATTGCAGCTCAGTCGAGCACATGCTATGAAAATAACAATAGTGTAGAGAAAGACTGACACAGTCTTTTCTGTGCAATAGAGGCTGTAGGTTTTGTACTCTGTCAAGCCAGGAAAGGGTGTTCTGAGCGACACTTCATAGATGTTGGCAACAGCGTGTCACGCAATTTACATGCTTCTAAATGTTGTTCCCATGTCATGTTAAACAAATTGCTAACCTTTTTAATACATGTGCCTTTTGTCATAGTTGGTAATATTTCGCGGAGTGAGAACCGACCAGTTTATTCAATCAGCTTGCGTAGGCTAACCTCATTCCGCGTAATATGCGTTTTAGATATATAGTAGTATCTTCTGTTCGGGTAATTTTATTTTATCTTTTAGATTCTGAAACGTTAAATAGGAATGCCCTGTTTGTATATTAATACTGATTAACGAGATCTTTTGGAAATTCCACAGTTGTATACGTCTGTAATGTAATTTCAGAATAAAGCTGGTTATTGAGGTTTATTGTGAATCCTTTATAGGAGGGTGTAACGTATTTATATTCTATGGAATCCGGTCTCAACACCGTCACTACAATACTATTGATGTATCTTTGGAAAAATATTACATTTTCATCTTCGTGTATTTTAGTTCGAGTTTAACGTTCGACAGAAGAGGTACATTATGACAAAGATAGTGACTTTTTTGTAGAAGCTAGGGTTTCCTATATTTTAACGCCTTTGGCCATATTCTAGTGCCCTCTAATAGAGACACGTAATTTAGACAAAATTGTGCTGTAAATGGCAGCTGCATCAGAGGGTCAGGTTACTTCGGAAGTCAATGTCAGATCAATCTAGTTGACAGGTTTATAAGATTAAATGAAGACCTAATCAACTGTCGCATGGTGCTTGTGGACTAAGGCACACTGGTGATTGTATTTACTGTATCCTTTCTTCATGTATACTGTGTTTTTTCTCTCCACCCACTCAATCTTCCTCTTTCTTGTTTATTATAGTGGGTGAGATTTGAACAGTTTGGTTGACTGCTCTGTATGCAACCGGCCGTACACGCATCCAACTAAACTCAAGCTTCAAGTTTTTATTTTATCTTCAGTAGCTGAAATGTAATAAATTCATATGTTTATACGATGCTTTTTGGTTCACTCATTACAAGAGTTCATAGCCAGATGATTACCTCTCAGGAAAGAAGACATGATACCTAATGACGCCGACTAAGGGTCGTCAAGCCAGACGACTGATAACATCCTTTCCTTTAATAGGAATGTAATGATAGGTAATTTCGGAGAGCAGATGTAATGATGTGGCTAAGACGTAACAAACTTCCCAGATACGTCTCCACAGCGCACACACCAAATAATTCGATGATTAGTCAGCGATTGGACGATCCTATCTTTTAAAAAGATTTAGATGTGATAACGTACGTGCAGACATGACATTATCTTAGCGTTTTATGATATATATATATTCATGACTATGTACAATTTATATCAATTCGACTTTTTAGACGTATTGGTGCAATGTGTTCTGAAACGCTAAAGGCACTTTTTCAATGAGAGATGACATGTACCCGCAATAATGCTGTGAGAGGGTCACAAGTGAATGAAGGACAAGGGTTACACTGATCCGTGTGTCTAATACAGGCGTTATTTTTATCACATTTTCTTTTTTTCATATATGTGAGTAGAGAAAACTAACCAATAATAGCGTTTTCTTTTTCATGATAAATCGTATGTGAATTAGAAATCGCATATCAAGAGGAATTGTACCCTCGTAATGTTGTATAACCATGGACCGTTAACAGTAGTAACACAAAATTTACCCTTCCCGAGAGTCTAATGCTCAGACTTCACGGCTTTGCATTACCATTCAACATGAATGTGAATAAATACATAAACGAGACTGCCACGTTTTCTACAAATAGTATGGTTTCCGACTCCCGGTCTAGAAAACATATCTAACCTACCAGTCTCCTATACCTCTATGAAGCAACCATTAGCCCATTGCCAGAGTGTTTTTGTCACAGCTAGGCTCTTGCACTAACCACTAGTATTGTTATCTTGGACAGACTGCAAATATAGTCTCTAATCTAATAGATCCCACACTGTATACTACGCTTCAACCCCCGTCGGATGGCGTCAATGTTGCATATATGTGATTTTATTACGTTTACGTCAACGACAAAGTTACTGCAACTGTACTCTTTCAACGTAAATACCCTGACCCGCCCATCTAGCAGCAAAATCCCACCCATTCATTGTAGAGCTCCCGAGATTCCGGAACATGTTGTACTATATTTTCTTTTATCGAACCACTTACCTTTGGAATTACCGCCTGCTCTTTTTTTATCTGACCGTACCACCAGACATACACTACATTATGATGTTTTCAAACATCTTGTTGTGTAACCTCTCATTTCGGATGCCCATCGATATGTGCCCCTTAACTTCAATAGTATTATGGGCTGGTGGGAGTAATTAAAAAACAGTCCGCAATGACAAGAAAGAATGGAACTATATACGTTATCTTCTTCGTTAGTATATTTTGGATCAATTGTATTTCCCATTTTCTCATTTTACAGAAATAATGTCATTGATTTAACAGCCCACCTTTGTGAGCAGACTTTCGACAGTCATGCCAGCAATTAAACCAGGGTCAGTTTCTCGAGACGCAGAATTTAAAACACATCATTCACTAGTATACAGACATATGAATATAACATCTAATTCCGATTGCTTGAACAGAAGAAAATATTATTATATTTATACTATGAGATTCTATTTTATTATTATGTACGTTAACGTATTTCTTTCGTTTTTATTTATGTACATACAATTGACTTGTATTTTGATATTATATTTATTACTGCCATTTCAACTCCTTTAGCTTAACAAAAATGACTTTGAATATGAGTTTAGATTGAACCTGGGTGTTCCTCTGCCAACATTTTATATTGGTATTTTATTAAGACAGTGTGTCAGGTCACTGTCTATCTTGTTTTTGCTTTGTTTAGAAAGCTTGCAATAGTAAGACACGTAACTCAAAATAATAACACCAGTTTTTATTCCACTCATTTTCAGACAAGAAGAGGATCATCAGTATCTCCTCACCGCCGTTCGATATAATGATGGTACTATTTATCTTGTTAAGTAGATTAGTTTAGTTGGTAATCAGCTGCAAACATTCTGTCACTATCATTATACTATTTTATTCATTTGAGTCTGACTATTCAGGAAGTACAGGTTTTTGATTTAAAACTGCAACAAGCTGCTAGTCGACCACATTTGTACCCCGTTTTCAGGATAGGTTACCTGGTGGGTATATCTGAAAAGTCATGGGGTTATGAAACGCTTCACCTGCACTCTAAGTGTTTATAATTTACAGCACGTTGTTTTCTGAAGGAGTCACGTGTCTAAATATCGACCTGCTACGGCTTTCATTAACTTGAATGATTAGATGAGAATATACGGGTTTCGGTAACGTAGCTGTAATCATAACGCTGATAATAATGTATGAGACAATCCTATAATCAGACCCCCCCCTAAATAAGATGTGGTATCTAATTCACTTTTAACGAAGTGTCTGCATGCATAAAAAGACCGAGGAAGGAAATAACTATCCAACCATTTACTAAAACATAGAAAGAACACAAGAATCCGGAAAATAATAATTGTCTGTCAGATTCCAGGTTAAGTTGTATGTCGCTATATTCAAGAACTGGCGAAAAGGGCAATTGATTTGCAATGGTTATCGAAAAGAAGCGGAAATTACTTGAATTTTAAGATACTTTTTTAAACTCGGATTTAAACTGCATTTGCCAACGGGCGGATATTTTAAAACAAAATAGTAGGAATACTTATACTAAGTATGCCATGAGGTTGAATAGTCGAGGAGAGTATTGCCGGGACACTAATTGTGTTACAATTATATTAAGATAGAATGGAGTGTATTGGAAACCTGGGGAAACATGTTACTCCGAATCGTGAGGAATTGTTTCAAGTCAATAATAATAATACATAGATTGGTAATTGTAATACAAGAGAAGAAACTATGAATACAAATGTATAAGACAGAGCAACACATTTACCCACGAGAAATTATGACGGTGCAGCGATTAAGACACGTAAAGATAGAAAGAGGATCGTTACTAACAGTCACATAAATCCACACAATTAGAGCACACTATGTACTGCCAAGATAACAATCCCCGGTAAAATAGCAAACGTTAAAAAGAAATTAAACACTAAGCCATAAGTTATGTATATGCAGCAATCTTATTCACAATGAATATACAGACTACGTTGAGAAGGTAATCAACTGGTTAATGCCAAAAGTATAACACAGACTGTGGGCAGTAATGGATCAAATGAAAAACATAACATAATCTGCCAATTTAAATACTAATATAGAAACACATTCAAGCTAATTGATCAGACATGATAAGAGTAACATATAATACACCGCCCTCCGAGCAATCAACACGGTTAAGTCTTAAGAATCATACACAGTATGTAAACACTTTGCCCATCCGGAGAGTCTAATAATAAAGCATCATAAATTGGCACAAGAAAACTATGGAAATATCAATTAGTTTAAGCAGAAACACCTGAACAAATATTAAGAATCACCATAAAGTTCGGAAATAATCCACATCTTATTAAAGGTTATTTAAAATAAGAATACTACAGACGAGACAAAAACACTAATCGATAGACAAAAGGAATATATTAATACAAAACCAATATAAATCAAAGAACAGAGGTGAAGTATATAAGAGTTTACATTTTGAAAGTGACCTGTATCCACACACATTGACAAAAATATACAAATACTGACAACATCATCGGCTAGTACAACGAACAGTTGGAAGACCGAATACAAATAGTTATATGCAGACGACAACTAGGCGCGAATTAATTGTACATAACCATTTGGGAGAATTACTGACAAGCACAGTTCAGGAAAAATCACCTGCACTTATCACCAAAAACAACTAGTTAATAGACACAAAGACGTGAGACGTATTTTTAATCGATGAGATATAAGCTTGAAGACAGAGTGACAATACTGCTACAGAGACCAGAGTGATATACATTAGTAAATTACAAACGAAGGAGAGAAGAGATATACACTAGACAGTTGATGACTGTATAAAAAAAAAGAAAGAGAGAGAGAGAGAGAGAGAGAGAGAGAGAGAGAGGGGGGGGAAATAGAGGTAGAGATTGATTTGTCGCCATTTATTTAGTTTCACGTTGTTCGTCTGCTTGGCCTCCAATAGGGATAAAATAACGAACACGTTTGTTATGGTCGTTCAATGTAAGTCTCTGCAGGGATAGAAGCAGAAAAATAGTTTTTTGGAAGTTATTTCAAACATTTTATTCTCTTATAAACTGGGGCAATCTCCTGACCACTGATTCGTCAATAATTCGAACAGTTCATTTTCCCCAACATGATATAACATATATAGACAGAGTAAACATAATAGTCTGTCATCTAAAAATCCTTCATTGTCTACGACGTTATAGACTCTGTCTCATCGACACAATGTTGCATTCATTGTGCTGCTTATACAAGTACGTCGATCGAATGTTCTCCGACGAATTGTCTGCCCCCTCGACTTAAATACATCCGACAAACCCGACACTCAGCCAAATCCTATCTATTCACTGTGGAAATCCACAAATGAAGGAGGGATTTCCACTCTAATAGCTCATTTCTTAAAACTGCTTAACTTTAAAACTCTCTAACTCCTCCCTGTGCCCCATACTGTTCATACATGCATGAATTTAAATGTTATGCACACACACATTCGCTATCAACCCCCACTTAGGATGCCTCCTATAGATATGCCTCCTAATCTACAGTACCCCCTAACGTCTCACTGGCACTGTGTCATGTTAGGGTTAATTTAAGTAAATATATATCTAACATTATTACTACCAGTGAGTTAATAATAATAGTAAGACATGCTACATCATTTTTGTTGTAAATATACTTGCATCATTGTTGTTCACGATCTTTATTAACATCGAATTAAGAATTTTTATCTGACATTATTTTAAGTAGATGTGCAATACTTATCTTGACTGTGATGCAGAAATGGCAGAACCCGATTAACATTCGTTTTCATCTTATTTTGGATGAGGTTAAATTAACTTCTTTTATCCGTAGCAATCACATTAAATCTATAACTATTTTCTTTTTTTAAATGTTTACCTCTTTTTTTCCCAGAAAAGAGCAGTTTTAATTGAACATTATGTTGCCCTCATTATGATAGCACTGTCACTAAACTCTTACTTTTCCGCAATTATGATTCGGTCTCATATAACTTAGTCTGTGTTTATGTATTTTCCTATCCCCTATCAGGTAAGTTATGAGTTTCAGTGCTATGCTACTTTACTGTTTAGATATTGATACAGTTGAATATTTTCTTGTCTGACATTTACTAGATTAAAAAGAGAGGATTGTATCATATTTATTACAAAAGCATTATTTCAACTAGCAACGTGATGCTAACACTTTTAGCAAATTTTTCTAATATTTACGAAAAAAAACAACCAAAATTCCACTTCCGCTTAAGACAGATGTAATGGTGTAGAGAATGGGTTCATGATCAAAATATACACACAACGTTAACCTCTAACATACGATGTAATAGCTGAGAGGAGGGTATCATGAGAACAGATCAGATAATACATTAAATCTTAAAATATGATATACTGCCTGTGAGAATAGTCTCATGAGAAGAGAACATATACCACCGTAACCCCCATTGTCCTTAAATGGGGAAGGTAATGACTGAGAGGAGTATATCATCACAACATACTATATATTACACTACACACCCGACAATAAACGAGAGTTTACTGCTAAATAAGATGATATCATGATCACAGAAAAGGTTACTACGCTATTAACAAAAACGAGAAAGGTAGGGAAATATAGTCTAATGCAAACAGAACAGATACTATACTACACTCCTAAATTGAGCAGTGAAAGATGGTGCATTAGTCTGAAATAATAAAGTGAACTTAATTGAACATTAAAACTAGTTAATATTATATATATATATATATATATATATATAAATAAAGAATTAGTAATATCTTAAGCAGACTTCTAATTTTCTTTTGGTTGTTTGCTTTTAGATACTTTCCATTAAAACCTCCACTGATTTAGGTTATCGTTTGTAAAGTTGAAGAACGAGGCTTGACATTATTGAATTAAGTATTAATACAAGGCAATTCGATCACAAGTATACAAAGAACCAAACAACAACAAAAGCAATAAACATATTTTTTTATCAAAAATAAGGTTAAGCAGCGAAACATTTGAATAAATATATACTATAAATATATAATATAAATATACTATAAACAACTTGTAATATATCCAGGTAAGTAATAGCGATGAAGTACAATAAGTATAGTAACATAATTGTCCGCACTTACAAAAATTGGTTTTCAATTAGTAAGTTGTTTAAATTATTTTCGAAGGTTTGCATTCATTTATACAAAAAGGAAACAATCGAGGAAATGTGCCCCGTTGGGTCACCAGTGATTAATGATTAACTTGTTTAAACTAGAATAAATGTGTGTTAACGAAGTGAGTTTATTATAAGAACATAACTTTAAAAAGATAAAATACAACATTAAGCTTATTACGAATTTTGGAATATACTTTTTTCAAAAGGAACTCAATCTCAAATTAAAGGCACATCTAAGCGTCCATCATGGTTTAGTGTAATATACGAGCAGGACTTGTGAAAATTGCAGGTCGTTCCTTCACATGTTGTATATTGTTTCGTCTATCGTAAGGACGTCTGGCGCGAACGTAGATACCCACGATATTATTGCACACAGACGACAGTCATGTTTACTTTAATCGTAATACAAAGGCCAAGAAAGTGTGTTTTCGTTTGAGTCTCACGTTCGGCACACAATCAACGTTAGATGACATTTTAAAAACAATACTTTTTGAAATTGCGTCTCTGTCTATCAGTCTATCTAATCTGAAGAAAAATGTATGGAAGATAACAACGTACGTACGAACATGAAATCGCAGTAGGTATTGTTACATAGATAAGAAAAAGGCTTCAGGAAACAAACGCGTATCGACTCAGCTTCAGCATAATAATCAATTACGTTTTTAAACTCACGCAGTAAAAGTTTTTAGATCTCCACGCTTAGTATATATCGTAAGCATACCCACCTGCCTTTAATATTTCACACCGGTAAACCAATTAAATAGTATTCTAAATATTACCATCTTTTTAGATTACATTACAAAATTACATTTAACATAGTTTAATAAGAAACTCACGTCAACTTGTAACAAGTAACGAGCACGCTAATGTGCAATTGTTATCGATAACATTAATATCCTTCATACGAGCAATTTGCTGACGCTTTTTCATCAAACAATATTGTAATGTATAAAAAAATAATTTAAAAATATGTCTAAAATATATCTGTGGGTTATAAGTAATTCAAATCGAAGAAACCAACAACGAAAAAAATATTCTTAGAAAAATAATGTCTATTTCAAAATGGTAGGATTGTAATATTGCGGACGAATTCGATTTTTGGATCGATATTGTTATATCGATTATGGGATGTCAGGAAATGAGTTCATGTCGGATTGATGATAAGGTCAGTTTCGAGGTCAACATTGTGGGGCGATTTTTACAGGAAAAATATGAAAAAGGTTGCTTATTTTAACCTAAACGAAATATCATCGAAAAACAAGCCGAAAATATTTCCACAACGATTTATCGAGTCAGATTAGTATTTACATTAGACCACTCGGATCTATAAAAATGTATTAAAATGTTTTAGCCTAAATTATACGACAAAAAACTATCGAAAACTACAGAAGACAATAAAAATAACAAAATATAATAATAATGAAATAAAGAAATTTGCCAAATATATGCGTAACTGAATTCGAAAAAAGTAAATATATATATTAAAGATATGCTTTACATTCCGATTACGAATCAGCTATCACCTGAATATATAAATCTTGATATTATATATATTCCGATGCATAGTATAAATTATTACCCACTAGCTAAAACATGAAACATGAAAATAAAATATGTGAAAGAACAGCAGATTCAGATGCTTCATTCTTCAATGTTTGACTATATATGGTACATATGCACTGGCACATCGGGGTACGAATGTTTTACCATTTAAAATATTGAAATAATGAGGCGTATACGTGTGTCTAAACATCTCAATATAAGAATACAATCTCTAAAATATGGACAAATCAAGATAATTTGCGCGACAAAACCTCTATTTAAAATAGCTCTCCCTCAAACATAAGCAACTATTGATATAATATGTGCCAGGAATTTAGCTGATAAATCACGATCCGGAAAGATATGACAATAAAGATATCATAAAACCGCCTGAAATATTAATACAGCGACTAACTGTTGTTTGTGAGTCCAATAATGTATGCGATCAAAAAGTCAACCATATTCTAAATGATGGAAATATACATATTACATGTGATGAGAAACTTCAAATTAAAAATAACCCAGTTCCGAAAATATTAGATAAGTGATATTAAGTCCGTGCTTTGAATTCGATTAAACAATCAGCCACAATTTAAAATATTAAAACATTGACATTATTCGAGTGTCGGAATATCGAGTAAAGCGTCCAATGACTTTATAACTGTGTAGATAATAGTATTATACCTTAGACGCAAAATCATATTAGGAATGATTCAATCTTCAGCATATAAACAAATCGATATTTTATGTTTGTCGTTGTATGGATTAGAAATCAAACTTTATAAAGCGTGCTGATACATAAATCATGTGTGCATCATAACGTTGATTGAATAAATAATCCGACCAATAAATTATAGTAGATCGATGTTATATGTGTGTTGTAGCATCGAATGAAGATCCAACAAAACTCTGAAATAAAAGAAATATTCATAGTTTACGTGTGTTGGGATATTAGATGAATAACTTATTCTTTTTTTATGGAAATTGCTCCGGAAAGGCACATGATGTAAATAGTTAAAAGAGAATACCACTTCAAGTTCAAAAACTAACCAACAATAAGTGTTAGATGGATAGACTCCGACCCTGAAAACAGCAATTGTCCCCACTTCATCAGAAACATCGCGCATAGAATGTGAGGACTAAAAGACAAACTCAAGGAATCGAGATTTACAAAGCTGCTGAAAGTACAGCCAATGTCCACTTTCCCCTCTCCCCTTTACATCAAATTATATCAGACATATACTATGTAAAATTACACTAGCATATAATATTAAAAAAATAAGTTAATCTTTGAATGAAACGTTAATATTTAGAATGTTGAGTATTCACGTGGAACAAAAATAGGAAGGATGAGAACTATTTAAATACAAAATAACCAGCTTTTACGAAAAGAAAAAAAGGCAACTCTCAGACCAAGATACGGTTAGAGTTTTGAAGAATAATGTACGTGAATCTGGGTTAAGGAATAAATGACATAAAATATAACATCTAAGTTTATATTACAACCGAGAAAGTATTCGGCACGCGTTGATCAACTGACATTTACTGTGTGCGACATTTATCTCTACATAGTTGATGTTATATTCGCTATGTTTAGGTCGTTTCACACTCCGGATTTTTCGTGGGTCGAAAAAAGAGAAATTACTATTCTCATTGTAAGGAGAACAAGTATTACTAGACATTGATCGTATTGCCTATCAATTTGGAGGAACGTAAAAGGCAGTTTTCATTTTCCCGACATGTTTCTACACTTCCATCTAAGAAAATGCCCAGTGATAAACATGCCCATTAAAAAAAAGTTGAGAACGTTAAGATAAAAAATAATCGTTTAAGGATTCGTAAAAAAATTAATCAATAGGGTCAAATACAGTAAATCATGGACGAATTAATCTATCAAAATAATAGGTTGTTCTGCCGTAGTAAAAATGGTTGCTTAGTGTATAGGGTAATCGTAAGCGACTCCTCGGTCCAATTTATTCACTGTACACGTTTTACACTGAACAACCCTTGGCATTTCTCACACTGTTTCACACACTTACATCTACACTTCATAACTTGTTTCAAAATGCTAAAATTCCTCTGATGATCATAAACCATTCTTTAGAAAAGCCTGGATAAAGGAAAAAAAATAAACATCATTTTATTAAATACACATTGTCTCTAAAAACTGAAGATATAATAGATTCATCATTCTTACATTTTTTCATTTATTTTCTTCCATTTCCTTAGATTAGGCTGAAGGGTGAATATGATGTAGTCGATATGTAAGCAAAGGATGGGGGTATGTTCTTACACGGATAAGATCGGAGCTTAGTCAGTAACCTACCATGCACATGAAAAAATAGCAGAGATAAACTAACAATATATTTTTTGTGTGAAAGAGGCTGTACAGACAAAGAGGAAATCACCTCACACTAGCTTGAAAAGTCGATTTTGTACTCTGTCAAAACCAGAAAGAGTACTCCCAGCGGTATCTCCCTAGATATGATAGCCATGTTCCACCTTATTACGTATCTGGCTCTTATACAAGTAGTGGGCTATGTCATTAGTGAAGTACTTTCTGGAAAGTTTGAAAGATCGAACCATTGTTCAAGCAAACTTAGCTAGGGATTTTATGTGAGCGTTCAAGTAAAGGTACATGGTTAAAGTATGTAGAGGAGGTTTTCAGAAAGGGGATTTCCTCGAAGAGAAAAAAATTCCTTTCAAATAGGAAAGACATGAGGCACCGAGCATTGACGGGGAAAAGGCATACACTTTGTTTTAGAAACGTTAAAAGAAGCAAGTCACATTTCCTCCAATGCACCAGGTGCTCCAAGTCGATATAAATAAATGAAAAGAAAGTTAGAAACATCTTTATCATTAATG
>OY744524.1:156175033-156180033 GCA_963556195.1 Sepiola atlantica
ATAAACAAATAAATCACGTAATCTGCACAGCAGGCTCTCTTGAACAATACAGTGCTGCAACATTGTTATGCTCTCTTAAAAAGATGAAAATTAGGATATACTGTTAATCAACCTTATGTCTGGAATACTTATTCTAATTAGGATGAAAAATCCTTTATATTAGTTTCATTCTCAAACATCACTAAAATGTAATCTATGAGCTGGAAAAGGTTTTAAAGACTAATTTTAATTCAATGAAATGTTTCTTAATTGCTGTCTAATTAATATAGAAATAATTAAATGTAATCTGAAGTCACCCCCTTCGATTATTTTACCATTTACCCCCTATTTTACATCGACCAATCACCAAAGTGAATTTATCAATTTCTCTTATTATTTTTTTTTTTTGACATAATTGTTTATACGTCTGAAGAGACCTAATTATGGGTCGAGATAATTAATTATGTATACAACCTTAATGTGTGTATAGTTTTTTTCCTTTTAATACTTCTGTTTTGCTATGTTTAGGGGTACATTGAGCTCTTGTATTCGGATTCTCAACGTAATATTGAAATCTACACACTATATATAAATATATATATATATATATATATATATATATATATATACATATATATATATATGTGTGTGTGTGTGTGTGTGTGTGTGTCAATAATGACAAACGGAAAACAGGTTAAAGTGCAGGAGAAAAACACAAACAAGTGATTTGACCGGTTGCGTTCGTGTTAGCGAACGTTTTCAGAAAAAAAAGCTAACACGAATGAAACCGGACACATCTCTTGTTTTTGTTTTTCTCCTGCACTTAAACCAGTTTTCCGTTTGTCATTTTTCACATATTTTGTCTACCACGGTATTTTATTTGCTTGACTTATCGTGTACCTTACCCTATATATATATATATATATATATATATATATATATATATATATATACAAATTCAGAGAGAGAGAGAGAGAGAGAGACAGACAGACACACCGAGACAGATATATATATATATATATATATATCGATAGTTATATATGGGTGTGTATATATACCTATAGATATAAGTATATATATATATATATATATATATATATATATATATATATATATATATATATATATATATATGAAGAAGAATGGAAAGGAATTAGAGAAGCAAAAGCCAAATAAAAATTCAATTCAATTGCTCAGAGCAAGGTATATTCCGCAAAAAGGCAATTTATTCAAGTTAAATTTTCCTTAAGCCAGGCTTTTCAAAGATCAAAATCTTATCATCAGAGGAAGTCTCTGGGATAGATAAGTTGGCAATGGCCAAGATTTAAAATTTGAAAAAAAGAAATAACAGTTGTAGGGAAATAAAAAGCTGGGCAAAACTCTGCCCGAATGCAAGTAAATGTCCGATTGCTAAAAAGTCCGGTGTCGAAAAGTCCAGCGGAAAGAATAAGATGTAGATAGGTGGGTCATTAACGGACCGATATGTAATGAGAGAGGATTCAAAGTTAAAATCCAAGATGCCACAACTTCAGGTACGGCGAAAATAGAAAATCCAAAAGGGTAAAAAGTCCAATAAGAGGTACGTTCGTGGAAGGAGGTAGGCTCAGAGAAGTTCGCTTTTAGTACACCTCTTTATACAGGGTGGGCCAAAATAAGGGTCCTATCTTTAAATTTGAATAACTTGAATTTGAATAACTTCCACAAAATAAAAGTTAAACTCACCAAACTTTATGTGTGTGTAGACTGACCCTTCCGAGATATTTCGAAATAAACAAAACAAATTTTAGCCGAAAAACACTTCTTAAAACTTACAAAAACTAAAGTATTGTTTATTACACTGTTTTGAGTTTTTAAAGCAAAAATAATGTTTTCTAAATGAGGGTACGTTCCTTAGGGCTAATACGGCTCATGCTTGCTTCGGAAAGGGTCCTTTACTTATTCTGAAAAAAAAAAAAATCAATAAATAAAAAAGTTATGAATTTTTAAAAATAGGACCCTTATTTTTGCCCACCCTGTATATATATGTATATATATGTGTGTGTGTATTATATATATTAATATATATATATATCCATATGTATATACATGTACATATATATATATGTATATACATACACATAGGTAACTTTAAAAATTGTAAGATATGTAATTTATTATAATAATTATATATACATATATATATATATATATATATACAATGCATAATATTATTAAGTGACATACTATATTCTGTATACATTTTTAGTATTAACTTGAACAGAACTCAATGCGTGAGTAAAGCTTAGTAGCAGTAGTATCAAAATATATGTATTGCAAGTAAGCCATACGGAGACGTCCATGTTTAATCTCCGCAGTTTCTGCGAGGCTGAAAAATAAAGACACCTTTGTCGCTTACTTTATTAGTTTTTTCCTACTTATATATATATATATATATATATATATATATATATATATATATATATATATATATATATACATATATATATATATATATATATATGTGTGTGTGTGTGTGTGTGTCAATAATGACAAACGGAAAACAGGTTAAAGTGCAGGAGAAAAACACAAACAAGTGATTTGACCGGTTGCGTTCGTGTTAGCGAACGTCTTCAGAAAAAAAAGCTAACACGAATGAAACCGGACACATCTCTTGTTTTTGTTTTTCTCCTGCACTTAAACCAGTTTTCCGTTTGTCATTTTTCACAAATTTTGTCTACCACGGTATTTCATTTGCATGACTTATCGTGTACCTTACCCTATATATATATATATATATATATATATATATATATATATATATATATATATATATATATATACAAATTCATAGAGAGAGAGAGAGAGAGAGAGAGAGACAGACACACAGAGACAGATATATATATATATATATATATATATATATATATATATATATATATATATATATATATATATATATATATATATGAAGAAGAATGGAAAGGAATTAGAGAAGCAAAAGCCAAATAAAAATTCAATTCAATTGCTCAGAGCAAGGTATATTCCGCAAAAAGGCAATTTATTCAAGTTAAATTTTCCTTAAGCCAGGCTTTTCAAAGATCAAAATCTTATCATCAGAGGAAGTCTCTGGGATAGATAAGTTGGCAATGGCCAAGATTTAAAATTTGAAAAAAAGAAATAACAGTTGTAGGGAAATAAAAAGCTGGGCAAAACTCTGCCCGAATGCAAGTAAATGTCCGATTGCTAAAAAGTCCGGTGTCGAAAAGTCCAGCGGAAAGAATAAGATGTAGATAGGTGGGTCATTAACGGACCGATATGTAATGAGAGAGGATTCAAAGTTAAAATCCAAGATGCCACAACTTCAGGTACGGCGAAAATAGAAAATCCAAAAGGGTAAAAAGTCCAATAAGAGGTACGTTCGTGGAAGGAGGTAGGCTCAGAGAAGTTCGCTTTTAGTACACCTCTTTATACAGGGTGGGCCAAAATAAGGGTCCTATCTTTAAATTTGAATAACTTGAATTTGAATAACTTCCACAAAATAAAAGTTAAACTCACCAAACTTTATGTGTGTGTAGACTGACCCTTCCGAGATATTTCGAAATAAACAAAACAAATTTTAGCCGAAAAACACTTCTTAAAACTTACAAAAACTAAAGTATTGTTTATTACACTGTTTTGAGTTTTTAAAGCAAAAATAATGTTTTCTAAATGAGGGTACGTTCCTTAGGGCTAATACGGCTCATGCTTGCTTCGGAAGGGGTCCTTTACTTATTCTGAAAAAAAAAAAAATCAATAAATAAAAAAGTTATGAATTTTTAAAAATAGGACCCTTATTTTTGCCCACCCTGTATATATATGTATATATTTGTGTGTGTGTGTATTATATATATTAATATATATATATATCCATATGTATATACATGTACATATATATATATGTATATACATACACATAGGTAACTTTAAAAATTGTAAGATATGTAATTTATTATAATAATTATATATACATATATATATATATATATATATATATATATATATACAATGCATAATATTATTAAGTGACATACTATATTCTGTATACATTTTTAGTGTTAACTTGAACAGAACTCAATGCGTGAGTAAAGCTTAGTAGCAGTAGTATCAAAATATATGTATTGCAAGTAAGCCATACGGAGACGTCCATGTTTAATCTCCGCAGTTTCTGCGAGGCTGAAAAATAAAGACACATTTGTCGCTTACTTTATTAGTATTTTCCTACTTATATATATATATATATATATATATATATATATACATATATATATATATATATATACATATATATATATATATATATATATATATATATATACATATACATATATATATATATATATATATATATATATATATAAAAAGGTGTACTAAAAGCGAACTTTTAGGAAAGATAAAACCCTATTGTGAAGAGTATACAGCTCAATATCTAGGATAGAGCAGTGCCTCTAACGACCTACCTATGTACATCGTATTCTCTCTGCTGGACTCTTCGACACCGGACTTTTTGGCAATCGGACATTTGCTTGCACCTTGGCACAGTTTTGCCCTACGTTTCTTTCCCTACAACTTTTATTTTATTTCATTTTTTCAAATTTTAAATCTTGGCCAATGCCAACTTATCTATCCCAGCGACTTCCTCTGATGATAAGATTTTGATCTTTGAAAAGCCTGGCTTAAGGAAAATTTAACTTGAATAAATTGCCTTTTTGCGGAATATACCTTGCTTTGAACTTTTGAATTGAATTTTGATTTGGCTTTTGCTTTCTCTAATTCCTTTCCATTCTCCTTCATTATATATATATATATATATATATATTCATAGAGAGATAGATGTATGTATGTACGTGCGGTTCAGTGTGTTTGTGTGTTAATAATTCGAAACATATATTTAGATGTGCATATTATGATATTCTAACGCCACATTACTCTTAAATCGTTAATGCTGTGCGTTCCATCAAGACTATGTGGGAAATTTGCTGTCAATGTGGGACTCTTTAATTTGA
>OY744524.1:156185033-156302533 GCA_963556195.1 Sepiola atlantica
TACCAAGTGTTAAACTGATAATAACGGCAGTCTCCTCTTCCATCCTGAAATTTCGTTGGGCGATTCATGGCGTATATCAATTATACAGAGTTTATAAGGCTGACGAATCCGGGTGGTGGCATCTAATTTGAATGGCAACATACAACACCTAGTATTCCAAAACGCTCACTCATCTAGTACTGACCTACCTAAACCTCTCTTAACTACAATCATCTAACGGGAACCGTTGTACCAATGTGATTATGTCATATATAAACACAACTTTTTATGATGTGGAATATGCAAGTATTAATTATGTTTTAAGAACATAACAAATTACTTACATAAATACGTGTGTAAAATAGGTAATCGTTACGCGTAGATTATCAATTCCGGTAGTCTGTCAATGTTGTAAAGATGGTGCTGATTGGTTTGTTTTCGTAATCTGAAACCGGTCTTTACAAGTGTCGTTCCTTGTGAAATAATTACACCGGTGAAATGAGTTGCGTAAATTAACTTAAATGATAGGGGGAACATACGTTTGCTACTCTCTAAGTCGGATACGGGTGTGAAGAAAAAATGAAAGTATGGTTTGGATAATCTTCTGTAAGAATGTATTTAATTATGACCAAGAGGATTTCGGGAGCAAACAGTAAAATAAAACAGATCCTATAATCTTATTTATAAAGTTTATTATAAACATATATATTTTTCTTATTGAGACTTAACTATTTCTATTAGTTCAATATGTTCTATGTTTTGTTATTATTTAATATTTAATTTAAATTTGAAATCGACTATTTAATTACTTGCTTTTAACAAAATTTAAAATTTGTACTTTTTATTTAAAGAGAAGGGGCCAATATAAATATTTCAGGATTACTATATATATTTTCTGTAATTTCTTTTCTTGGGGGGTTCTCAGATTTATTTCAATAATATAACTCTAATGGCATCTCATGATAATTATATCCAATATTATTTAGATGTTCTTCCTTTTCTTCTTGCTTATATAGCTATCATTTTCATGGTTACAATTATAATTGTAATAATAAGAATAACTATCATTATTATTATTATTAATATTATTATTATTATTATTATTATTATTATTATTATTATTATTATCATGATTTTAATTATTACATTCCGATTTGAACGACACTGGTAATAAATTGTCTGGCTCCAAGACACTTGGATGATGGGAAAATGTAAGATGGATCTCATGGAATGTTTTTCATTCGCCGATTCCAACCGAGTTTATGACAAATAATTGATGAATACACAGAACTAGTTGAATCATAGAGGCGCCAAATGCTCGCTTCAAAAGGACTCTTTTCGTTGAATGTTTACCGATTCCTCTGAGACTAGCCTCAAGCAGCCAACATGGCGACCCCGATAACTCCGTTCGGGCTGCAACAAACGAGGCTCTAAATAATCTAAGGGTTGATTGAACGAGTCACCATCTTCATGAAAGTAAGGTGGTCTGTAGGAGTTGGAATGAGTGATTTTGTTTGGCAGTATTTAGTGATTGTTATTGTGCAATAATTTGAACTGATTTTGTTGTACCTATTCCTCTTTTCATGAATACAATTATCATATTACATATTATTGGAGTTCTTTTATAATATAATAAAAAAGCTTTTGGCAGAAATCTATAAAAATATTAATTAATTGAATATTTTGTTTGAATCAACATTATTACTGCTACGATAATGATAATAATACAACTTATAAGACTAGTCTATATTTTGATACACATCATAACTAGCAACTTTATATAAAATTAACTATTTTTCGTAAGTGTATGTTTTATCCTGCTTAGCTCAACATATATTCTATAGCGGTCTACCAACTTCATACAGACAGAGAGTAATGGCCACATATAAGAGGGGGTAATAGAACACAAGACACGATGGAAGCGTGCAAACTGGGAACGAAAGAATCATTAAGTTGTGTTGAACTAAAGTATTCTATTTTAATTAAAAGAAATACACATATAACACTTCATTGAATATGTGTCGGGCCTAATAAATAAAACAAACACTTTTTGGCAGAATGAGACTTATTTTATTAACATATTCTATTTATAGGCTGATAAATGGATTCAAATACTTCTCTAAAAAATGCATGTATTTTATTTGTAGAACGATTTGTATTTGACCTCAGATTACGCATCCGCTTAAGATACCACTTCTTAATTGAAGTATGTAAGAAGACAGTAGTCGCTTGTGATCAAATCTTGAAAATAGTGTATTTGTAAAAGCAATTATAAATGATATGCATCTAGTTCTGACATCATGACAAATAATTTGTTTCACTGCATTGTCTTGATAAAAACGGTTCTTCTATATTTATGGCAGTTTTTCTAGCAAGTTCTACTGTCAAATGCACATATGATGATATATAGTATACGCGACTGATGGTCTTTCTTTCCCAAATAATTCGATGAACAAAATACTTTATATCCAGTAAAACAAACGTCAAAAGTTTTTCGATTCATGCTTGTTTCCTTGGTCGCTTTGGACGGATTCTCCCGGCTGCTGTCAACTCATTTTACTTTCAATTATACTCAAAAGTTATGGTGTGGAGCTATCATAGTCAAAGGTTATAGGGTAGAGCTATCATAGTCAAATGTTGAAAAACACTTATCAAGTAACATTGAAACGGTATAAGATTTTTTGCTTTTCTTGTATTTCTTGAACAGTAGTTTCTTCATCAGAAAGCGATGCTTTCTCAACACACGGATTCTTTCATTGTTTTGAAAATGTGCAATGTTAGCTTCACTTAATTTCAATTTGTAGACTAATACTCCAGCTGAGTTCAAATTGTGACCCTCGCTTTGTAAAATGCATAGTGGCGCCATCTATATGTCAATCAGGGGATTTTCTTAGTGATGTGTTTTAAGAAATTACACCTATTTTATCCAATTACCTGTCGGAATTTTACGAAACCTATAAATAATACTACTACTTAGACTACTATTACTACTAATAATAATGATAATTACAATGATGATATTATTAATAATAATAATAATTATAGTATTAATAAAATAATAAAACAATACGAAAAAGAACCGTGTTCTAAGACCGCACCCTTTGTTTTACAAAACACTGCCCTGCTACTAACACTTTGTGAACAGTGTCGAAGGATAGAAAAAAACAAGGACTAAGAGTATCTTCAATCTCTACGCTATTAAGGCGCAGATAATTATTGAATTATCTAAATGATTATTGGCAATCACATGTCAAAGGAATCTTATGACATTTATAAGCAAGTAAAATTATGTTTATAAATGCAAACTGATGTTCAACGGTCGTCGAAAAAAAGGGAATGATTTGTTGTTACACAGATTCTAGGGAATATTACCTGTTTTCGACAATGAGCAATCACTTGTAATTCATCGTGTGAAAACTTATAGTCAGTTAGAAATTGTAATAATAATAATATTAAGAATAAGAAATACATTTTCTTGGGCATGGACACTTTAGCTGGCGAATTCCTGGTAAAAAAAATATTTAGGACAACAAACCTGCCAAATAATATGCTTCACAACAACTTTGCAAAGCTGAAGGATTCAGAGAAAATAAGTAAACACATGGAACTTGACATAATTTTGAAGGGAATATGTGACAGTAAGAACACTCCTGTGATACCAATTATTTATGGGCATTAGGAATAGTTCCGAAATATTAGAAACACACTAGAAATCGTATTTAAAGGGAGCATTGCCACCATATAAATACGACCCCGATTTAAACAGTAAACACATTACGAAAAACCCTAAAGTGCGGAAAGTTAGAAAGAATATTAGGTAACGGCTGGCAACCCTGGATACATTGATATGAAATATCACTCCGTATACACCTAATATATATATTGAACAGCCTCAGCATAATCTAAAGAAACTGAATCTGTCATGGCAGCTATATAAGAAATCTTATAAACTGAGATCATCACTCCATCTCTATTCATATCCCGCTGACATTAACATTGATTTCGTTACACAAATGATCGTCATGAGTGTCCCAACAGATAACATTCTAATGAATGCCTAAGACCATGGAAACACCGAAGAGGGGATCGAAAGCAAAATCTAGATGTCAGCCGGAATAAGACGGAGATCAATAGAAACCGTAAGAACATTATTGTTGCTCAAATCATAGAAAAAGCCTGTGATTATTATCAGCAATAATGCATTGTAGTTGAGATTGAAAAAAAGCAGAGTCTACAAAAACAAAAGGGGGCCTAGTTTAATAAAAATTCCAGGGAACACCACTTCTAACCAAAACAATTTCACTGGTAAGTAATTTTGCGAAGACACCTAGTGCGAAATAGTATTTATTTTAAAGTATGTTACAAACGCGTTTATTATGAATATGTGAGAGTCATAAATGTGGCAGCGTTTAACACACCTAGATGAACGCAATATAAAATAATTAAATCTTAGAAAAATGAGTAACTTTCTCGAAACGAATTATGTATAAGAACAATAGGAACAATAATACACATCAGTACTGTACCCCAGCTTAAATACTCATGGCTATGTATAAACATGACAGATATAATATGTAATCAGAATAACAGAATGAGGCATTGTATGCTAATGCTAAATGCACTACGCTATACAAATGAGGGATGCCAACTCTATGTATAAATACCATTAATATAAGTCAGATGTGATCAACTTTGACTGAAAATGTAAGGATGCGCGAAAGTCTTCTTACTCCATATCGTATAAAATATTGCTAATCATGACAATGGAAACGTTGAGAACTGAAAAACTGTTAATCGTATCATGCTCAAATGGTGCATGTCGGTTATTGTTATCAATGATCATCAGACCACTACATCAAATTATAAAACATTTAAAGTTAAAATTCATTCAAAATCTCGATAACAATCGAACTGTTAAAGTCAAGGGTAACACTTAAAGGTTTATAATATTCGGAGTTCTATTGGCTACAATATGGGTTAATAGTGAGTTTATGCGATAAAAAAAACAACCGCGCTATCGCGAAACGTTTGATTTTAACCTTTTTCATTACTATGATCTTGCCCACAACTTAGATATACCTGAAGTAAATCAGTTCTAAGTATGCCGAAGTTTCACAAAGTTTAGCGGTGATGTATTCAGTTATGTTGGCGCCAGATGTGGGAAGTAATGAAAGAGGAAGAATACCCGTAATTATTAAAGATTAGGTTCAATACTCAAAGACTAGAGAATTCATAACACACAATAAATAGAGGATGATTGACATCACCAATACAGCACCAATTGAACAATACGGTGAATCGGAAAACAAATTAGGAGAACCCCTCATTGAAAAGGAAGCAACTATAGCGATTATTTATATAACGGGCAATAGAAATCACGCGTGAGAACATATAGACATGGCTGCTTAAGAAGATACACACATAAAGTAACTGAATCGTCACTGACATGTACAATAAACAAATTAAATAAATGCAACGATAGACGATTCTCAGAAAAAAACAGAGAATCCAAAAGAACACATGACTGGGTTTAAAATATAGTCCACGCGAAGTGAAGAGGCAGAACATCTGCAAAAAATCATGGAAATTAGCAGAAATTAAGCGATTATAACATGCAAATATGAGTAGTAGTATTAGTTTTGAAAGACTTGAAAAAAGCGCAGATACAATCTGAATCGGGCGAATAATTGATATCACACGTCACCAATGAACACACCTGAGCATTATGTTCATACTTCTCGCATCGGTGAAACAATCCAAACAGCCAGATGACACAAACACATTAAAGTTTACATAAAAGAGGATTTAAAACTAAATACAAACAAATTTATTGATAATTCATATTAACTGGAAACACTTGAATACATATTTTAGAAAATAAATATTACATGCGTTTTTTCTCAAAGAGGAAAGAACATATCAGTTAGTACAATAGAAGGGATCTAAAACGTGTGCGAGGATTGAAAGATCAAAAAGAGATACCAGATTCCTGATCTTAAATAAAAAAGTACAAGAGCAGTGGTGGCTTGAAGGGCCTTATCGTAAATTCAAATTTCACCTATCTGCTTGAAATGAGTTGTGAACAGCTGGTGTGAGGATATCAAGTGAGTCACAGTGATGGTAAGAATAAGCGCAGAGTTCTAGCAATGTTCTGTACTTATACTTATAGGAAAAGTATCTATCTTAACGCGAACTGGTGTGAGGCATTTTATTCAATGATAAAAAAATAATAATTACAGCTATATAAGATGTTAGATGTTTGCAAATGCGTAAAGTTTGATTTACACAACTCTTTCGAATGTTTTTATTTTTATTCGGGATTTCTGCTTAAAATGAATGTAAATCTTCGAACCATGTAAGGTATTTCTGAATTTATCAACTCTACTAATCATACGGCTTGAGTTATGTATGTTTAAGTGCTAAATAACTGTTATCATAATTTTCTAATTTGTGTGAACAGTAAGTATGTCATCTGTACGACTATAGATCTGGGTTATATGTGTCCTTGATTGTCTGACATAAAATTACTATTTCCAATTCTTCTTCCACAACGTAACAGGTGTTTGAGTTCAACCGAGTGTATAATTATTTGTCTTTTACATAAAAAGTGAGACGTTCACGATATTTATTAGTTGATATTTCCAATGAGACAAGTAACGGTTTCCCTTTAGCTTAAAGCATTACTCATTGAAATTAAAAGTAAGCCCTATCGGTAACCTGTAATGTTGACAAATATAACAACAGTAATTCTTCACTACCTTTCGTGGTGAAAGAAACTAGATAACTCGTAGAAATGGTGACTGTTATACAACTGGCAAGATAGCAATTGGTATCTTCAAACACTAACAATATCTAGCCGCACTAAAGAACTGTTGAAGGTGAAACAACTTTTTTTGAATGACAATATATATATATATATATATATGCATTGATATGCATGCATATAAATACATATATATGTACATTTTTGTATGTATATATAATATAAACTGCTTAATAGATAAATATATATATATATAGATATATATATATATGTATACGTATGCATATAAATATAGATATATATGTGTACAGAACAAATATTATATATTTATAATAATAAATATATATAAAATTTATATCTATATCTCTTTCTATACATATATATATATATATATATATATATATATATATATATATATATATATATATATATATATTGTGTTTTTATTTAGTTACACCATCGTGTTTACTAACATCAAAAGTATGAAGCCAAGGATGTTAAACACGATGAATGTATTCGCTTCAATATCGAAGTGCTAAATAATGACATAAAAGGCAGGCGCGTTCGGCTTCTTTCAAGAATCAATGTAATGATGTTCGTCACAATAAATGCGAAATTAAATAAATTACAAACATAGCAAATAATAGATGAAAGTTGGAATTATAAATTAAGTGACATGAAAAGAAAATCACTTTATTTACCTGTAATTTCCCTGGAAAAACAACTGTGTCCCTCATTTTCTTTTAATATTTATTAAACCAAGGACAACTGCAAATACATGCCCTATAATAAAGGCTAAACAATAAATGTTGAACAAATAATTTAGTATACCTTTCAACAGTAAATTACAATATAACAATAAATAAACATGTACATGTATATGTAAAGTCTGAAACATGAAATGTTATTCTAAAATAAAACATAGAAAACATTATTTGAATTTAAATGCTGAAAATACGCCGTAAAGTCATGGCAGTTTCAAAATTCTGTGAGTAAAAGAGCCAGAATATCTAACAAGAAGTAATTAAAAAATTGCCAATACATTACAGGCCCTACGGGACAAGAAAATAATAAAACGAGTAACCTTTCCGAAAAACCTTGAAAAGCCAGGGTACTCTTGGAGTCAATGAGGAACTGACAACATACTGTCAACGTTACTGCTCCACAGAGATGGCATATAAATAACAGTGTTTTAGTGTAAGCACTAACTCATATAGTGAGATGTCAGTGAAACACTATGCAGATGTGTAGTTGGGACGTTCCCAGCTCGCAAAAATAACACCTCGTATGATGTGGAAGCTATTAAATCTGAGACTACTTGAATAAACATTTTAGAAATACAATATGACGTTAGTTTGTACCGCGGAAAGTGGCCGCCAAGTTTCTAAAAGTATCAAAAGGTTTAAGAGAAATACACAGAGGTAAACTCAAATGGAAGGGTACTCGGAACACTGGGTGCTTTAACAGGTTTCTATCAATAGAATTGTATGTGTTTTTTTTTAAATCAGTTGTGACTGGTTAGTATGAGAACATTCAGTAATTTACAGTGGAGACAGAATTAAACGGAGACCTATTTGAGGACTTTCATTCAGTTAGCCTTCAGACAAAAGTATATGTTTGTTAAGAGAAGAGATCACTGGTAATAAGTGACGTCAGACATTCTATTCAGTAAGAAATTAGAATAATTGTATCTATTTTAGGAAGATAAAATATTAGACATTGCTTTCCAATGATTTTCTTGTGTGCTTCAGGTGTGCTTCCCACGTATTGTTTGTATAGCAATTTCAAAAGTCTTTACTCAAAATTAAATCTGTAAATTAATTGATATCTTCGAACAACTAAGAAATGTTGTTATTTTTGTATCTCTACTTGCAGTTCACAGTCGGGTTACATAGATTCTGTGAAACATTAAGTGTCATTTTCTAATTCGTGTGAGCACTAAACAGAAGTTATTGACGACTCTTAGTCTAGTTCATGTATGCTACTTACTGCCTTAACTAGAATGACAATTTCAAAAACAATTTGGGTAATGTATAACGGGATTGTGTTCATCCGATCGCAGCATTGTTTCTTTATTTTACTTCAACCTTGAGTTACTCCTGGTATACTTCATTGGAACAAATAAAATTGTAATTCATTAGAATCGAAAAAATATCGTAACTATTAATCAACTAAATTCAACATTATTATAATTTCAGTAAAATTCGTGTTAAGCGGAGATTGATGATGACCATATGGTCGGGCGTCAAATCTCAAATTTAAACAAACATGTCTAGACAAATTAGAGATCGACTATACAACGTAACAGCTTTGTAGATACACTATATATCTAACTGTCTGCATATGTATTAATGAATGAAATATATATATATATATATATATATATATATATATATATATATATATATATATATATATATATATATATATATATATGGGAAGAGAAGGATGAAGGTAATCCGACGTGATGGGAAAATGAAAAAGGAAAACCAAAAAATGGATGTTTTTTATGTGTACATCAACGTTTCGTCTTTATTTATAAGACTTCATCAGGATGATAATATAGAGAAAAAATGTCATGCAAGTACGGATACATGTAGGGTAAACATATTGGGAGGAAAAATAAAATAAAATAATGGCCACTACTGGGTGGACGTCGGTACTTGTTGGAGAATAAAAATGAAAGTTGAAAAAAAAAAAATGAGTGGGGAAAAAATGGAAAGATGGGGTGAGCAAGGACTACTGTGGCTGGTGGTAAGAGAAAGAGGTGGGGGATGAGCAGGGGTAAAGTGGATGCCAGAGAGGGAGTGGAAAACCAAAAACTGGATGTTTTTTATGTGTACATCAACGTTTCGTCTTTATTTATAAGACTTCATCAGGATGATGATATAGAGAAAAGATGTCATGCAAGTACAAATACATGTAGGGTAGACATGTTGGGAGGAAACATAAAATAAAATCAAAATAATGGCCACGTCTTGGTGGACGTCCGTACTTGTTAGAGAATGAAAATGAATGAAGAAAATGATTGGGGAAAAAAAAGGAAGGATGGAGGGAGCAAGGACTACTGTGGCTGGCGGTAACAGAAAGAGGTGGGGGATGAGCAGGGGTAAAGTGGATGGCAGAGAGAGATTGGAGGAAGAGGGGGAGGGAGGTGTTTGACCGGATGGCTGCGGTCAAGATTGAAGGGGAAAAGTAGGTTGGGATGTTTGTGTATGGGGGGTGTATGCAGGGAAAGGAGGATGGCTAGAGAAGGAGGGAGGCTGTGATTTTGGATGGGCGAATGTTATGGTCTTAGAGAAAATGAGAGAATTTAAGAAGGGGGTATGGGAGAAAATAGTTTAAATCACAGCCCCCCCCCTCCTTTTCTACCCATCCTCCTTTCCCTGCATACACCCCTCATACACAAACATTCCAACCTACTTTTCCCCTTACATCTTGACCGCAGCCATCTGGTCAAACACCTCCCTCCTCTCTCTCCTCCACTCCCTTTCTGGCATCCACTTTACCCCTGCTCATCCCTACCTCTTTCTCATACCACCAGCCACAGTAGTCCTTGCTCACCCCATCTTTACATTTTCTCCCCAATCATTTTTTATTTATTTTTATTTTTTTTCAACTTTCATTTTTATTCTCCAACATGTACGGATGTCCACCCAGTAGTGGCCATTATTTTATTTTATTTTTCCTCCCAATATGTCTACCCTACATGTATCTGTACTTGCATGACATTTTTTCTCTATATTATCATCCTGATGAAGTCTTATAAATAAAGACGAAATGTTGATGTACACATAAAAAAACATCCATTTTTTGTTGTCCTTTTTCATTTTCCCATATATATATATCTATATATATATATATATATAAAATATAATAACACGAAATCACATAATTGTCGATGCAATAATTTATTTCAACCGTTCGGTTTTTTCAAGCATCACTCAGACAATTACATTTTTGAGACTGATAGAAAATTGAATTTCCCTACCACAGTTCCAATACAATCAGAGATGGTGGTGGTAGCAACCAATTTGATACATCTTTTATAGAGAGGGGGAAATTTAAAACTTATATTTAACTATGGCGGGCGAAGGGGAGGGATCTTTAAGTTAATCAACTAAAAACTGCCATGTCAAAATTATGACACATACGACTTGGCGATATCATACATATAGGCAATTTTACTCACGCGCATACACAAAACTAAATACGCACACATCATATGCGCACTCACATACATAATCTCACTCGCACATTATCATAACTAAACATAATCACATACGCAACTTTTATTCATCTCTAGCCAGAATGCGTCCGGCGAAACTCGTGTTCTCAAATTCGGTTAGAGAAAAGAAAGAAAGAAACAATTAACAGGCACAGAGAAGAAATAGACAGACCGCGTGTCATAAATTCTCAGTCCGTCTGGGTTCCAAGAAAGAGAATCTAATTGAAATAAAATTACACGCACACACATATATGTATACATACAAATCCATACGCACATACACACACATATATACACATACACACCCACACATATACATATCTATACACATATACATATACATATACACACATACATACACATATATATATATATATATATATATATATATATATATATATATATATATACATACATGAATACACCTATATATATCTCTGAATCTATTTGAAATATTGACCAAATGCATACGCATGTAGTTGTTCACACATGTAAACATACATACACATACATATATATACATATACGCACATATACACACATATACATACGCACACATACATATATATCCACACACCTACACACAATATTTACATAACACTCTATATTCTTACTGATGTAATATGAGTTCTAAAAATTAGTCTTACCTTATTTATATTTTAGATTAATTTGATAATCTATTATTATAAATATCATGCGGGGGGGGGGGGGGTTACCGTACCTAATGTTATTCAATTTGGTATCTTCACCGTTGTAATTCTAGAGGCCCATCGGATTACTGATTCAAGTCTAATAATGTCTAGTGGTAATATTTGATATTTATACTTATATTAATTCAAAAACTAGTGTATTACCTGCAGAAAAAATTTTCATACCACTATCTTATTTTAAGTAAATAATAAATATCCGCGTACACACAAATACTATATATCACCAAGTCAGTAAATCTGTGTCTATCACAGATATTATTATAAATATTATGGGGGGGGGGGTTACCGTAAGTAATGTTATTCAATTTGGTATCTTCACCGTTATAAGTCTAGAGGTCCATCGGATTACTAATTCAAGTCTAATAATGTCTAGTGGTAATATTTGGCATTTATACTTATATTAATTCAATAACCGCAGAATTTTTTAATCCACTATCTTATTTTAAGTAAATAATCTGAATAAATAAATATTTCAAAATACCATTATATACGCATACACACAAATACTATATATCACCAAGTCGGCAATTCTAGTCGTTGATTATTTTAAATTTATATTTATGTCTGCACTTAGCCATAAGTTCATCTCGTTTATTTAAGAGGTTATTTCGATCATATTTTAGGATTCTTATTTTTTCTTCTAGACATAAGTTGCATCTTTGTCTAAATCCATCTGGAATATTCGAAAAACATAAGATTGACCACGAAACCACCGGGGACCTGTTCTCATTTTTCAGATGCCACCAACATAATAGTTATAATAATATCTGCTATAGACACAGAATTGCCGACTTGGTGATATATAGTATTTGTGTGTATGCGTATATAATGGTATTTTGAAATATTTATTTATTCAGATTATTTACTTAAAATAAGATAGTGGATTAAAAAATTCTGCGGTTATTGAATTAATATAAGTATAAATGCCAAATATTACCACTAGACATTATTAGACTTGAATTAGTAATCCGATGGACCTCTAGACTTATAACGGTGAAGATACCAAATTGAATAACATTACTTACGGTAAACCCCCCCCCCCCATAATATTTATAATAATATCTGTGATAGACACAGATTTACTGACTTGGTGATATATAGTATTTGTGTGTACGCGGATATTTATTATTTACTTAAAATAAGATAGTGGTATGAAAATTTTTTCTGCAGGTAATACACTAGTTTTTGAATTAATATAAGTATAAATATCAAATATTACCACTAGACATTATTAGACTTGAATCAGTAATCCGATGGGCCTCTAGAATTACAACGGTGAAGATACCAAATTGAATAACATTAGGTACGGTAACCCCCCCCCGCATGATATTTATAATAATAGATTATCAAATTAATCTAAAATATAAATAAGGTAAGACTAATTTTTAGAACTCATATTACATCAGTAAGAATATAGAGTGTTATGTAAATATTGTGTGTAGGTGTGTGGATATATATGTATGTGTGCGTATGTATATGTGTGTATATGTGCGTATATGTATATGTATGTATGTGTATGTATGTTTACATGTGTGAACAACTACATGCGTATGCATTTGGTCAATATTTCAAATAGATTCAGAGATATATATAGGTGTATTCATGTATGTATATATATATATATATATATATATATATATATATATATATATGTGTATGTATGTGTGTATATGTATATGTGTATAGATATGTATATGTGTGGGTGTGTATGTGTATATATGTGTGTGTATGTGCGTATGGATTTGTATGTATACATATATGTGTGTGCGTGTAATTTTATTTCAATTAGATTCTCTTTCTTGGAACCCAGACGGACTGAGAATTTATGACACGCGGTCTGTCTATTTCTTCTCTGTGCCTGTTAATTGTTTCTTTCTTTCTTTTCTCTAACCGAATTTGAGAACACGAGTTTCGCCGGACGCATTCTGGCTAGAGATGAATAAAAGTTGCGTATGTGATTATGTTTAGTTATGATAATGTGCGAGTGAGATTATGTATGTGAGTGCGCATATGATGTGTGCGTATTTAGTTTTGTGTATGCGCGTGAGTAAAATTGCCTATATGTATGATATCGCCAAGTCGTATGTGTCATAATTTTGACATGGCAGTTTTTAGTTGATTAACTTAAAGATCCCTCCCCTTCGCCCGCCATAGTTAAATATAAGTTTTAAATTTCCCCCTCTCTATAAAAGATGTATCAAATTGGTTGCTACCACCACCATCTCTGATTGTATTGGAACTGTGGTAGGGAAATTCAATTTTCTATCAGTCTCAAAAATGTAATTGTCTGAGTGATGCTTGAAAAAACCGAACGGTTGAAATAAATTATTGCATCGACAATTATGTGATTTCGTGTTATTATATTTTATTATTGCTCTGTTTACTACATTGAGCTCTCATATCCGGATTTCCTCCTGGAATTATTCCATTATAACACAAATATATATATATATATATATATATATATAGAATACTTGTCTAGGTACAGTTATAAGCAATACATACAGCATTAGTTTTACATTGTAATGTGTATTTTTTCTGTAGTGGTCGTGGTACGCTTACTATGACAGACGCCTTTTGATTGTAAAGTTTATAAGAATTAAATGCGTCCAGGGTATGACTCATGTGGACTAGAATGCGTATTCTATACTCTATAATTGTAAGTTCAATACTTGAGAGTTTTACCAAAGACATACATATGATTGTCACTCATGCACTACTACCGACGCTTTAAAACTTATATTACATAACCAACAATACCCTTATCACTAAAACCTTTCGCCCCTAACTTTTTTACCTTCCAGCAGCAGCCATGACTCTTCTAACTAACCCTCCCACCTTATTCCCTCGTGCTTCACCTTCCCTTCTTTCCAACCCATCTCCTAAATTGGCCTCGTTTTTAACTTAAGGACTTTTTCTTAGAATCGCTTAAACATTTTACTACAAAAGCATTTGTATACGATTAAACTCCGGCTCGGGAAGTATTTTGAAAATGCTCCGATTTCTCATATTAATTCCGTTTAAGTGCGCTCCATCTACGATTTGAACTCAACATCTCACTATTGGAGTTACTTAACTTTGAACGCTTTTTCCATGCTGCCTCTACGAAAAACTTTTTCTTCTTCATTTAAATCTCCGTTCATTGAACCCCTTATCAACGGACAATTACCATCTAGACAAACCCATATCTTTTTACACAAACATTTTTCACTCTCTATTTCTTAATAGAATTTTTTCAAATTCTTGAATTTTGGCTTTTCCACTGCCAATTTATCTATCTGTATAATTCCTCTGATGATAAGATTTCGATCTTTGAAAAGTCTTGGCCTAAAGAAAGTATAATAAGCATTATTTTCTTACAGAATATATCTTGAATTAAACAATCGAAGTTTGAAATAAATCTGGACATTCGTACATGTTTATCACTTTTCTTTCTTCTATCTTTATAACTGCTCTATCTCGTATATTGAACTTAAACCATTTCACTATAGGTTCTATCTACTAAAATTTTACTTTTAGTTTCCTATTTGATTATATATATATATATATATATATATATATATATATATATATATATATATATAAGGTTAATACAACAAAAAATATAAGAGGCAACTATAATCTTCAATTAGTGGGCATCCGGATAAGAATAAAGCTGAATATACTGGATAAAGCATTAATAGCAATACATAAAGTGAAAGAATAAAATTAAGTACGAATCAATTTTTATTACAATTCAAAGTTCAGGCAAAGTTCTTTAAAGTCCTTAACTCATGAGTTTTCAAAGAAAATCTACTCCTCAGAAGACCATTATCGCAATGATATTACTGCAGGTAATAAAAATTTAACTTTGAACAATATATTAAAAAATATATAGAGAAAAATACATAAGTGTATATACTCCATCAAATATATCGGCCCAAAACATACTATTTAGTGAAACTATACAATTCATCCAAGTCAACAAGTCTAAAATAGCTCCACGCAAGACATCCAAGGTGTTGATTAAAGAATAATCCAAATGGTGAATGGTAGTCCAAGAGCGAAAATAGCGAAAAAAAAGTTATCCAGGCTGGAAGTTCATTTACTGTCGATGTATTAGATAATAGTAAAAATTGTATTCAATTTAACTATTCGTACCTAATGTTATTCTTTCACTTCATCTATTGCTATATATATATATATATATATATATATATATATATATATATATATATATATATATATATATATATAGTAAACTATGAAACTATATTTATGGCCATTAAGCTACACAGATGTACCCGCGTTTAATCCCCGGTGGGAAACTTTAGCCTAAAATGCATGGAGTTATTTTTGCCGGGTGTTTTATGTACACTGCTAGCTAGTTCACCAATCAGAGTCTTTGTTGTTAATTATAATAGTAAAAATAATTATAATAATAATAATGATAATAAGAATAAGAATAAGCAGGAGAATAAGAATAATAAAAATAATAATATTTTTACCATATCTTTTATATTTATATGAATAGTGATCGGTTCATTGGGAAGCAACAATACATACATACACACACACACATATATATATATATATATATATATATATATATATATATATATATATACATGTATATGTATATGTATACATATATATATATATGCATCTCTCTCTCTCTCTCTCTCTCTATATATATATATATATATATGTATAGTCTCGAAGTTTCTCAACCATGAAAACTATATAAACATTTTTTTAAAACCGTAAGTCCGAAGTCGTTCAGTGAAAATCACTCATGTAAGTCAATTTAATTTTTACAGTTATTATATTAGTTTGCTTCTAACATTATTTAAGGGATCATCAGTTGTTTACCATGAAAAGCTATATATATATATATATATATATATATATATATATATATATATATATATATATATATATATATATGTATATATATATATATATTCATCCTAAGAATAAAAGTGACAAACTATCATTCTAAAATTATATAACAACTTTATTTGGGTCGTCTTCGTTAGTACGTAACCAAAAGTTAGTACGCCCATAAGTCTGGCCGAATGCACAAGCTAGGGATTTCCTGTGATTATAATTAGCAAGTTGGGAAAAGAGATCTGTTCATATTGTTGAATGTCTGTACGCAGGCTAGTGTGTCAGGACGCGTCAATATGTGATGAAAGTATGTGTCTCTGTACTGGAGTTTAAAAGTCAGTTCAAATGTAAGCAATTATGTGTGTTCGGTTTATATCAAGTCGACCTGTCTGAGGCAGTAGCCATTTTGTCTTCTTGTCGAAATCGAACCCAGGCCAAAAGGCCCCGGAAAATGTCTGCTACGTCCTTAGAGAGGGGGGGGGGCGTGTGTTTGGCAGTTCCGAAAAAGAAAAGAGAGAGAAGAAATAGAGAGAGGGCGGATGGTGGTGGAGTGTTTATATAATTATGATAGCCATCCGAGATTCTCCTAAAAGAAGGCCACTGATTGGTCAAGCCAAGGAGGAAGTAATTTGCCTGAACCAATCAGCTAAGAAGTCATAGATATTGAAACGATATTTCGGCTTGTAGGAAACTGCTAGAAATACCCCACTGCTTGGATTGATTCTCGTTAGAAAATCAAAAAAAGTTTATTAAAGTAAAATAATGTTTTTTTTTGTGTAAATTGCCCATATTTAACGCTAGTTTAGCAAGTCCCAATTTGTGTTTCGTCGGTAGACGAAATGTGAAGTGGTAAGCATCTTTTTTTTATATCCGCTAGTGGCAGTTATTTGGTAAAATGTTCATTGTAACACGAGACGAGTTTAGTAACTGAATTCAAATTTGCTTCTGTGCAATTGCTGTACACAATTTCTTAAAATGTGAGGTTTTAGGTTGATACTCGTTGCTATTCGTCGGCGACGAATCGATTTGTTGACAATGTTTATTCATAAACTCTTCGGTGATTGTTAAGTATTGAATTTTAACACCGCAGGCTAGGACTGATTACGTTATCAAACTAACACCGATCTCAGCTAAATTTATTCATGCAAATTGTTCATATTAGAATGCTCATGTACTTATTTTGAATTGTTATAGTATTAATGGTTTATGAATAACGCATGAAAACATGGTTTTTGGTATGTCCCTACACATATTGTCCCCATAAAACTCTATGTATCATAAGGGTAAGAAGAAAATAGTATTTTAAGATTCGTTAGCATAATAAGATTATTTAGGTTGACTTTGTTAGTTGTACGGCTGAGCAAAATTGTAGTTTTTTCACGTCGTATATTTATACCTCTTTTAATAGATTCATCGGATAATGTTGTAGCGAGGTGAATGCACTTGTGTAAAACATAATGGCAAACAAAATATTTTTCATAAAGTCCACTTGAGCAGGATTGGTTTAACTTTACATAAGAAATCCTTAAATTAAAGACTACGCGTCAAATTACTACGTCCCAAACAGCAAGTCGATAAAAACACGTTGCGGATGGAGTGATTAGATTTAACTCCGTTTTTCGGAACAACGGGAGAGAGCAGTAAGTTTTAGAACAGCTTTCTAATTTCTCTATGGTGTATTATTATATCATATATGTACTCAAAAATTAAAATGAAAACCCAGAAATTATTGTTAAATCCCAAATGATTTTGTGATGTAAATATTTACAATTGCTGCTATTAATCAACACACATTACAACCAAATACAAATAAAAAAGAGGAGCGACCGAACTGTTGCTACGTATCATCTACACAACGAGACTACAACTGCCTTCCTAATAAATTGCCGTCTGAATAATCTGCTGCGATCAAAGAATCGTTCAGTCGTCGTGCTATCCTATTTACTGAGGGCACGTTTTACCGTAGATGTGGGCAGAGTGTGGATTGATACCTGCTACACGGAATACGAGTGTGCATTTCACGATAACATATCTGGTAATATTTTAACAACACTCAGACAGATTCCGTAATTACACATATATACATTGCGCAACATCAATATATGAGAATCATAACTCGCGAATAAAGCCACGTTAGCCGTTTAATTAAAAGCAAAGTGTAATGTATGTTCTGAAATATTTTATGTCTCCTATCAATGAATGTTCTGTAATATCTTCTCTCCCCTATCAATGAATAATAAATCCAACTAAACTGAGACATTTAAAAAACTATCCTGAACGAAAGTGTGTCTTTTAGACCATCGGATGTTCTCCACATAAAACCGACTCTGTGTCGAACCTTACACTCATGGATACGCAAGTAAATAGTATATTGATTAAACAACGCATAATGTTGAACGTAGCCTTTCGTAAAACTAACCCCCTTATAATAGTGGATTACTACTTAAAACGAACTACATGCACGATCTAGATGACTTCTCCTAGTTAATTTCATTCGTTCATTTTCATATAATTTTTCTTTTATTCTTCTTCTGCGCTATTCTTCCTGTTTTTATATGCAACGATTGCGCAATAACATCAATACCTTAGAGAGTATCACAAAATGTTTGAATATAAAGACCTATATTCCTGCGCTCACACACAACGTTCAGAGAGAAGTGCCCTTTAAAATCCATAAAACCAAATTTCCAGACTGTTTGAATTTTTCATCCGTAAATGAAAAGCACATAAATATGTATCAGTAAACTCTACTAGAATCTATGAAACACCAGCCTGCCTACGTAATTATACGCTCGTTTTAACAGCAACCGATTTCGTTCGCATAACTATGTGCCGCATAAATAATTGATTTTTAAATATAAACATACGAGTTGTATGTAAACAGTGGTTTCGAGCAGAAGTTGTCTCGAAATAGACACATGAAACGAAGCTGTATTTGTTATATAAAGATGTAAGAATCAATATATTATCATGCATTAATATGTTCGACGCCGAATATTTGTATGACACATATAATTATGAAATCACTGCATTATAAAGACGATAACCTTACTTTTGATGCGAATGATGATACTTTTTGAAGAAACTTCATATAGAAAACACATTGTATGTGTATACATATATATATATATATATATATATATAGTCTCGTAAATATTTTTAACCTTCAAAACTGAAAAAATGTTCGTGGAAAAATGTTTTTCTAGTAAGTCAATCAATCTACTGCAATCACTATATTTGTTAACTTACAAGAATTTACTCTAATATAAATACATTTTTACATATGTTTTTTTTTATATATAAGGGATCGTCAGTTCTTTACCATGAACACTGTTTCGGGATTTTAAAAACAAAACGGTATTTCTTTATCATGGCATCCCAGCAGTGTTGATCAGACACCACCTCCCTATTTAATAATTATTTTTTAATTAAAAAGTTCACGAATATTTGATTTAGTTTCGCCTCCAGATTTGTTTTTCTAAAGTTATTAAATATAGTTTCTCTTTTCCTTTGTTGTTCCTTTCAAAGTGAGTTTACTATTTTACAAAACATCTATTTCATAGTGTTAGATGATTCCATTATAATACACCCCCGCTTTTTTCCTTTTTTTCCCTTTGGTTATTTTCTTTATTTACAAATGTTTTTAAAATTAAAAAAATATATTCATAAAAATATTTTATGTGTACATATATATACATTTATTTATTTATTTATTTCATCATGGACTATTTACATATGTTATACATTTTTATAGTACAGTATTGGATTTCTTTTATCAATTTCTTTTGATTTATTTCATATAATTTAAAAGCGTCAGGATAGCGTGTTATTGCCTTATTTGATTGTCTAAATATTGTATTTTGATCTCCCCCTTGTTTAAGCATTCTTATTACTAATGAAGTGACTGGAGGTATAAAATCCATTAGTCTTAAAGTAACGCGGGCTATTCTTAGAAATCCGGGCATTATATATATATATATATATATATATATATATATATATATATATATATATATATATATATATATATATATATATATACATATGTGTGTGTGTGTATGTATATATATATATATAGAGAGAGAGATAGAGATAGAGAGAGATAAGAGTTTTAGAAGGCTATCACAATGATGGAAATGGGTATATGTAGGCATTGAGAAGTAAGACAACAATAAGTGATTATTTTTATATATATATATTTAAACAAAAAATAATATGTGTTTATATATAGCAAATCTTAGTTGATCAGGCAAAACGTCAACACTGTAATGTAATATGTGTGACCGTGTTTCAAAATATATTTCAATGGATACCTCTTTATTAAATAGTGGGTGTTTCAAATCTGAAAAACACGTGCGAAATGGCAATATTGCTTTTAACGCAGTAAATATTAATATCCGCAGCGAATGGAAAACCCCTAGTAGTTCTTTTCCTGAACATTAAATATTTGACTTAACTAATGAAGTGTTATATTTGTTAATATAAAATCAACCACATATATATATATATATATATATATATATATATATATATATATATATATATATATATATATATATATGGGAAGAGAAGGATGAAGGTAATCCGACGTGACGGGAAGATGAAAAAGGAAAACCAAAAAATGGATGTTTTTTTATTATGTGTACATCAACGTTTCGTCTTTATTTATAAGACTTCATCAGGATGATAAAATAGAGAAAAATGTCATGCAAGTACAGATACATGTAGGGTAGACATATTGGGAGGAAAAATAAAATGAAATAATGGCCACTATTGGGTGGACGTCCGTAACTTACCTATATATATATATATATATATATATATATATATATATATATATATATATATATATATATATAGGTAAGTTTTACATACACACATATATCTGCCTATTTACACAATGTTACAATGTAATGTAATACCTGCATCAAAATGTTCTAGTGGAAAATCTGTACGATATTATAATATTTTGGGAACTCTTTCCTTCTTCAGATCTATGTTCAACTCATGTATAAATGTTAATATGAATGATATATTTATATATATATATATATATATATATATATATATATTCTATATATACACACAAATCTGTCTGATAGAGGACACCACAATAATATCCTGTAAAAATAAGATTATTAAGTCTCTAACTAGACTAATATATATGAATATATATATGTATATATATATATATATATATACATATATATATAAATATATAAATAGATATATATACATATGTAAATATATAAATATATATATATATATGTATATATATATATATATATATATGTGTATATATATATGTATATAAACAGAGAGAGACAACATATACAGCGTTTTAATTTGCTCTACTCTCAGTGGAGATTTTTGTTTATGCAAGGATAAGATGTATGGAAGGTTTGGTTATATTCGTATGTTACCGGCCACTGGAATTCCGCATCTCGGCAAGACACCACAAGTTACGTCTCCCCATACTGATCAGGCATATACAATGAAACAGCTGTTTGTGCATTACTATATTATATAAACAAGAATACCTGGCCCGTTTCATTACCTATTAGATTTTTAGAATCAGTAATATGTGAATGTGCATATAATTTGGAATTTTCGCAGAAATACACTATTAAAAAGTAGTATTTCTTTAAACTATATATTTCGATCTGTACTTCTCTTGCTCGCTTTATTTTGCTCTTCTACCCTCCAGCTATGGATACAATAACATAACTAGTCGTGATATTCCGTTATTTATAATCGATGCTTCCAATCTGTTTGCTTTTTAATACCTTTGGTTGTTTATAAAGTTAGAGACATAGAGGGTGAGAAAGGGGAACAAAAGGAATATAAAGTGTATTAAATAAGTGTGGAGTATACCAATATATAATTAGAGGGGTCCGACTTGACGACATAAAATTGATAAAAAATATGTTACTTATTGAACACATTGCTAATTCTGACAAGTACAATGGAGGTGTACACCCTACAATTAATTGTAATACCAAATAATTTTTAGCATGTATTTCCTGTAATATAAATATATATGAAAATAAATTATTTTATTCATTTAGCTTTAGTAAAATAAGGACTACTACTGCGGGAGTAGTGGTATATTATGAATCTGAACTCAACCTTTATTCAATTACAACTATTTTGTATTTACTTTTGTGATCTGCTTACCCGATCAGAGTATTTCAACTACAGAATTGCAACTACCCAATACCATCTTTCCTGGCTTTTTTATGAAGTAGTGACCTATTCATGTCAGCTACTTTCGAAAAAGTATTGTATGAGCTATTCATTCGTCAAACGTGGTACAATATAAGCCAGTGCAGCTGCCTATTTACGCTGATACCTAACTATAGTTACCCATCTTGTATTCATACTTGTTTATGATTATGCTGTTTGGCCATTGCTGTCAGGTAACATTATACAGTGTTTGCAATAGTAGGCAGAATGTGGAGCCACCTTTGAAACCACTCCGTAATCTTCTCGTGATTAGAGTTCTCTGGCCAATGGGTTACATACGGTGTTGTTCGAACCTTGAAGAGATAACAAAAGAAATTTGTGCTGATGGACATGATTAGTATATTTGAACAGACTGCTATATCCGGAGTCGGGAAAATTCATTTCGTAAACTTTTGGCAGCTGTTCGTACTTAGCACTCTATTAGTACTTCTTGTTTCATATAGTCACATATAACATGTCGCACGGATCGCTCTTTGTCAGAATTGTGCATAAGCATGTCGATGATTGTGTCTAGCTTTTTTGTTAGTTCCGACAAAAGTCTAATCGGCGTTATTCACTAAGAGAGCTACAGGAAAGCCAGTAACATTGAGAGCATTGTTATCTGTTGCGGTGATTTAATCTGCAAGGGAATCGGCTCTTTGAATCGCAATTTGTCTGATACATTGTTACGTAGAATGGTGTAGTGTTATTTGGGAAGTTTCGTGCGATCTGTATTTGATATATTTTGATATATACGCATATAAAATGGTTTCTGCGGAGAATATCATTTGTTTAGCTCTGCGTTTTCAGTATTGTGCCAGTTGTTGGTATTGTGTTTTTTTCGCATTCTTATTTAGCTGGCAGCTTACAATTGAATGCATTCTCTAGGACACAACTTACTAGATTCTACGCTGTTAAAAACACTTTTTAAATAGTCAGAAAACGGGCATTTTTAAAAATCGCTCAGTACGATGCCGAATTAATGTCAATGATCTTATGAGTAGATATCACTATAAAAATAAACCTCAAAATGCTGTTACTCTCCCTTAACAGTGGGTGCATGTTTGTAAGTTTTTTTAGCGTGTACGTGTATGTGACATGTGTCTTTGTGTCTCCATGTGCGAGTGTGCCGTCGATATGTTTATCCTAAATTGATTTCGTCATTTTACCAACATATTAAGTGTACGTTTCATTACAATTAAAACAAAATTTAACTTATTTTTTCTTTGTTTCCTTTTTCACTGTTTTTCTTTGTTTTGGTCGTCTAGTGGTGTGACGTGGATTTTTTTAACTCTAGTATTTCGCTTCTCGGCCGCTGATCGTCCAGCGCGATGTATCTGTTATCAAACTTGTTTTCTTACGTGAATCAAAGCAGAGGTTGAAAGTATTCTGAATATTTTACTGATATCTCTATGTATACAACTTGGAGAGAGCGAAGTTCGTGCTACTTTATCTTCTTTCATATCAACTTTGTATGCTGTAAAGTTGGGGGAAAGTGTTATACTCGACCGAGAATCAGGAGGGATGGTCTACGGTCAATACGGACTTAATTTAAAGTGTCAGACCATATTTGGACAAGTACACACGTTACGGGGTCCCATGGTAGCATAACCATTTAGGCAACTAACATATTCGCTTGTCCACCTCGCCCGCTGTTCCAACACCAACTCTTTTTCTCGCATTCACTAATGTGATGTCATAGTTCATTTGTCTAGTAAACCTATCCCATAATCGTATTTTTACTCGTTTTTACTAATATTTTGTTGGTTCCAGATCTTTCATCTCGGCAATATCCTGTTTATATGTTATTAAATTGAAAATGAGTTATGAAAAAAAACCCGGGTTATAAACACCTGCACTTATATAAAGATCCTCATCATCGAACACACACACACCCATACACACATATATATATATATATATATATATATATATATATACACACATTTGTTTTTTTTTATTCCGCGTATGCTTCTAGAGAAGTGTTTTAAGGAATATTAGTGATGTATGACGCATCAACATGATGATGTTTTATTTGTAAGTATTGTTTTATACTGACATTTCGAGCAGTCCTCTGCTTTTTGCCACAGAATAGTACGAAATGAAGAAAATGAAAAAAAAATGAAAGTGTTTAGAAAACTGGAATTTCCAAAAGCGTAGAGCGTTGATTCCTTTTTTCAAAGTTCAAGTCAGTAAACGCGAAATGTCTCTGCCGATAGGATAAGTAATCCGTTATCATTTTTTAAAATAAGGAACGCGCATATCCGTACCGTTATGCATAACCATTTAGGGCAACTGATCGTTAAGTATATATATATATATATATATATATATATATATATATATATATATATATATATATATATATGTTTGTGTGTGTGAAGAAAAGTCAGGAGTAAATGATCCGATGTAATGTAAAAAAACTTATATATATATAAATATATATATATATATATATATATATATATATATATATATATATCACTTATTATGTAATATAGTGGGAAACATCTCAGCAGAGTTATCGATTAAAAGAGAATCAACAAATGTTCTAAAACAGGTAGCAACATAAGCCGAAGAGTGCCGAAGGTTTAGGTCCTTTTGAGTTTGAACCCGACGATATTAATGTTGTACTTAATCTTCTGTAAAAAAAAATCAATATATATATATATATATATATATATATATATATATATATATTCTCTACTGTTTATTTTTTTATATAATTTCTTGATCTTGTATGTCGAGCATCGGTCTTTCATGGTAGGTTCTTCTTTAAATATATACATTATATATTTTATTCTTGGAATTATATATATATATATATATATGTATATATATATATAAATATATGTATGTATATATATATATATATATATATATATATATATATATATATATATATATATATATATATATACTAGCACAAAAAGAAACAGAAGCAGATAAAAAAAAAGAATACAATAAAGAGAGTATTTTAACACGAGTGAAAACTACGGATATTAAATCACCTAAATGTTCGTGGATTGTTGTCTTGAAATTAATGCGTTTAGACAATAAAAATATAAATTGAACCAAAACAGATGTGCCATTTGCAGATTGATACTTATATGCATGGAACCCGTTGTATTGTTCGATATGCATGATGAGCAAGAATAGATTCAGTACTTAGAAAATACGCGATACGTGAAGTCTGACATGACAGCTGTCGACATCAACTAATGGGAGTACTTGCCAACAAACCGATTAAATAGGAGATAACTTTGACCAAACAACTCCAACAAGCGGGGGTGAAACTGATACAAGTTGCCAGTGAGCAAAAGACCCGCGAAAAGCTTACTGACGACTCCAGCGGACTAGGGACAGAATAAATATGCGACTTGTGCAACATGCAGTCACTTCCGCATTGCCCTCTACATATACACACTGAACAACTCATTATTAACCCTGGCCGACTGAAGACTACTACTAAATAACAATTTAGAAATAATACGATTAATCTAAATTAACTTTGAAAATATGTATAGATAAGTTTGCAAAGGCATTTACATTTACATCCAAAATTAATCTATCTTTCCTCATAATCTTTCTCTATTGTCTCTTTTTCTCGAGATATAAGTCCTGTCTTAGTCACGGCTTAAATATTAGTATTAATGTTTGCGATATTTCCTCTCGTCGATGTAAATCATGGATGGGTCGTATCTTGAGACTTATAGTCAATGTAATTACGTTACTTTAATTATGTTATTATTTAATAAACAGAAATAGATCGTGAGTGAAATAGCAATCGTATACAATATTAGAAAAGTTAAGGCAAACAGTTGTGAGAATTAAGGATAGACAGTTTATGTGAGATGGACCACTTGATTAGTTAGTTGAAAATCATGACTAATAACAATAATTATAATGCATTTATATTCAACATATCTCAATTCAAAATCTAAAGAAACTGTTGATCTTTATAATATATAAAAACTATATGTGTATATATATATATATATATATATATATATATATATATATATACACATATAGTTTTTATATATTATAAAATTCAATTCATGTAAATATTTTGTGCTACCTATTTGCAGACATAATTAAGCTCTATATGGAAATCAGCTGAAATTCATAGCAAGTTGAGTCTTCATATAAAGAACTTGGTCTGATCAAGTTCAGCTGAGTTCTAGCTTGTGCTGGAGCATGTCTGAAATATTTATATGAATACATATTTATAATAAATAAATATGTCAGTTTACATATTATTAACCGCTATTATAATATCACATTGATGAAAACCTTAAGTAAATCCTGTAAACAATACATACATAAAGTCATTGAGAAAAAAAGATATATGACCACGTACAATATTGGGTAAAACCAATTCGAGCAACCGGCATTTGACAATGTTTACATTGAGATTCTCCTTACATTCAGCCTGACTGCCAGCTCGAAGGTTGAGTTCCGATCATGGCACTAGACACTAGCTGGTCTAACATAACTAAAAAAAGGTGATACAACGAAACAGTATGTATGCGGAGATCTCTCTCTCTCTCTCTCTCTCTCTCTCTCTATATATATATATATATATATATATATATATATATATATATATATATATATATATATATATACATATGTTCTAATAAATATTAAACTTTTACAATTTTTTATTCTCATCTTTCATATTTAGTATATATATATATACATATATATATACATATAGATATATATATATATATATATATATATATATATATATATATATATATATATATATATATATACATATGTATATATATACCATTTGGCAAATACATATTGCATATTTCTATAATATATTATTTCATCAAATTTTCAATAAGAAGCTTTCACACGGTAAACATAATAACTGATTTTCCTTAAGAGCCAACCATTATGTAGATTTTGTTATGCAGTGTTTTCTCTAAATGCGGAGAGGCAAAAAGGGAGAACTCTCGGAATGAAGTAATCTCTGAACGAACGTATAATAAGCCAAAACTGAATATAAATAATGGAAGTATTGCGATTGAAAAAAAAAGGGAAAAGCAAAATAAAACTTGTAACATGTGACCCGTTTTACGTTGGAAGAGTCTCCGTTCACTATTGAATTAAAATCAATACACAGCTTTTAAGGCGGCAATGCAGAAATGCAAAAACCGCTTACAATATTTACAGGTCAGCCATGATTCATTTCTTGTTCTTTCTGTCATTCATTCTTTTGGTTGCTTAATTTATCTAACACACCAAGTGACCTAACTTTTACTACGTTGTTTTCTACTGCCTACATCCTATTCCGTTATATGCGGTTTCAGTCCTCTACAGTTGTTATATCCGATGTCTATCACTCGATTCCATCTCATCTTCACTCTTTCTCTTGTGCGCACTCTCTTTATCTGTATCTCTATAAGTGTTTATTAAGAGGAACAAGTGATACAAATAATTATAATATGAAGGATTGCAATGTACCATATCAGAAAACGGAAATATCGCCATTAATATAAATTCTGTTAATCTGTCTAGAGCTGGAATCTCGAACAAAATATCCGGTTTGCAAACCTAAATGTGCTTAAGGAGTATATGGGATCTGTCTATCGCCCGGCTTTTGCGCTCCTTCTCTGTCTATTTGCGTGGGGAAGCAATACCAGCGCTGGGACGCCGAAAAGGCACATAGTGCATGGCCTTGTTACCTGGTTAGAACAATGAACACCGGTTATCTTTCTCTCTATGCTTTTAACTTGGGAAAGTTATTTCGTAACTAAATCTTACATCACTAGTCTGGGTCGCTCCTGTTTCGACAGGTTGACATCATGTCTGGTTGATGTTTCCGACTTAGAGTACAGGAGCCCAACCTTTTAGGTAGCACTTGGAACGGCTGCTTACTCACTAGTAGTATACTACTGTGGGTAGCTCTACGTGCCATGGAAAGGCGTCCTACATTTATCACCGGTTGGCTTTATCGGTGTCACAACCCCCTGTGGACAAGGTTGAGACTAATGGGATGGTTGTGTGAGCTTATTGGCACGTAAATGCACCGACCTTGCACACCCCACTCTATCTAACAAAAACATGTCATTGTAAAATAAAATATCTAACTTTCACACGACACCTAACAAACACATTCTCGCTTTCTGCATTGAGGATCGCATTCACTGATATCTAGAGACTTCGAATCAACACCAATGACGTAGACGCTTTTCTCGATAAACTCCCTGGATATCCTAGTATTAAGTGAAATGAACCTTCAATCCTTAACTTCCACTCACCACTTTGACATGACTGACTACCTTAGACTCTTCCGTAAAGATTCTGACACACATATGTACTGGCAAGTAGTTTATGTTCGAATACCACACTGACAAGAGAACGTAGGTTAGAATTAGATGACCAAGCCTACATTTGCTTTACACCACAGTTTCTTATACCGTTTACCTTCGACCTATGATTTTACCCTGCTTAGCTCTGTCTCTGAAAATATAGATAGAGCACAGAGAAACTTTACGTAAACTTTCTCTTAAATTCAATCCTTCTAACAGACTGTCGCTTCCCTAACCCGCATCCTTGATCGAGTGGACGAGCAAGCCTCACTTCCCGATCTGTTCTTGACCTCACTGTCCAAGGATTGTGTGGCGAACGCTCATAGCTCGCTCGGAAATGCTGATAAAATTGTGGTAATGATTTATATCTTCCTAAAAACTCGGCTAAAACTGAGTTTTTTCTCAAAACAAGGAGACGTTACGAGCAGGCTAATTTCGAGTCCATCAAAGATCACATTAGCAACGCCCTATGAAGTAAAACCTTTTCACTCCCTGATGATCAGTGTGACAATGCGTTACCACAATGCGTCAAAGCAGGCATTAGATTCTATGTACCAATGCGAACATTCGACAAATAACCTCGACTTCTTCAATGGTTCACCTCAAAATGTACATCTGCCATTGTTTAGAGGCAGACAGAATTTCGACAATTTGGCCGCCATAAGTCAACTGCTTATAAACAGATATGTATAGAGTTAAGAAATAATTGTTATGCAATGATAGGTGAAGCAAAGAAAGGGTATACAGAGATAACCAAAAAAACGCATTCAGTCACAGAAACAAGGCTGTCTCGATTTCTGTAAAATCTACAATAATGAGGCGAATAATGGACAGTCAACAATTCCCCCGCTATTAAACCACAATAATGTAGTTTGAACGGCAAATAATAATGCTGAACTACTTGCCCAGCGTTTCGCCTAAACCTCCACTTTAAACTCGGCCAACCACTCAACCGGTGAATTCCCATTGCGGACCGAAGCCACACTGGAACACCTGGTCATCACCATATATTAGGTCTGGGACATCATAAAAAACCTGAAACCTGCAAAGCTTGTATGCCTGAACGTATACATGCACTAGTAATGAATAACTGATCTGCTTATCTGACAACTGCCCTCTCCAAACTCTACAACATATGCCTTGCTGAATCTTGCTTCTGTAATACATGGGCAATTGCCTCGGTGGTACCGGTCTTCAAGCATTCTGGGGATAGAACTGATCTTCAGACCTACCGCCTAGTCAGTCTATACCTGATTTTTGCTAAAATATTTGAATCATTAATCCATCTAGCGATAATCCGAGACTTAGTTAATGCGAAACTTCTTTCTGACCGTCATATGGATTTAGACAAGCACAATATACTGCTGACATCCTAATGGTCACCTCTGAACGCATATATCATACACCGGGCAAGGCAGGTGGACCTAAATAAGTAGCACTTGATATATCCAAAACCTTTGCCACGGTCTGGCACAAAGGGGTTCTCTTAACAATACACTCATATGGTATTACTGGACACATATTTAATATAATCAGATCCTACCTCACCAAAAGTAAGATTCGGGTTGTCCTCGATGGCCATTCATCTAAGCAACATGACATAAGTGCTGGTGTACCCGATGTATCCATCATTAAATCTATATTGTTACTCAGTTTCATAAATTACATCCCTGATGACATCGGGTATGAAAAATGTACATTTGCTAACGGCACCACATTCTAATTTTGTCATGTGGGCAAAGCGGACGCGTACATATCCAAGGCAATCACCGAATCATTAGAAACTGACCCCCAGACTGTAGTGGATTGGGACCATAAATTGTTGGTAACTTGTAATGCCGCAAAAACAAAGATGAACACCGATCTCCCGATAAAATGAAATTCAACTTTTTAGGTTATTATGTGTGAATAACCTAAGAATCTGGCGGAAAGAGAAACAACAAATAATATTTGATCATTTAGCCTGGGGGATTAGTTTTGCAAATAATGTTTACGTAAAATGATCGTCCATTTCCGAGCTATTATATTAGTATTATTCTATTATTATGGCAGTTAACTATTTTTGGCTATTAGGGATGAATCTGTACGTTATTGTTTGGGGGCGACTGCGTGTGATTTTACAACCTTGTCAGTCGAACTTGGCATTAGTGTTTAAATATTTATTGTTTAATTGCCCTAATAATTGAGAATGACCGTAAACATATCTAATTTTTCAGGGGGACTGTAATTTAGCTGACTTTTCTAATCTACTCATTTATGAAAGTGTGTTACTCAAATTTCTGATTTCTCTGAGTAAAATTACTTTTTTAATTAACGGCCTCCAATTCCAATTAATTGCTGCTCGGACGGCGAGTAGGTTTTTCTAGTATATATATATATATATATATATATATATATATATATATATATATATATATATATATATATATATATATTAGTTCGAACATTAGACGTGTGTGTTTGGTCGCTCAATTTGTTTACATCATAAGACTAACGAATTACTAAGTTGTTGAACGTGATACTTTATCTAAATATCGAACTCGTTATATATATTTAAATACATAAAAAAATTACGAATACATCATGTTCTGTACTGAAATTATCATGCATGAATCGGTCACTATTTCTGGCATTCGAAATTCAGTTACAATTTTTAAAGTGTTTTCATAATGATCTCACATACATTTAATCTTTGAAGTATAGTCTAAGAGAAGCCTTCCTCAGACAAACTCACGTGTTCTAAAGCACAAAAATTAAAGATTTGAGTAAAATTTACATAAAACCTAATGTGATCTTTGTATGATTTCACTTGTTCATTTTTCGGCAGAGAAATTTGTCATTACAACCTCAAAATAACACTAGTTGGAAATGTGTGCAAAGGCCAGATAATGCTTTTCAAATTTTTTCCTCAAACAAAACAGTTCAACATATTTTAATATATTTGACTAAAAGAAATATTGCACATAAGTTTTTTACAGAATAGTAGCCCTATTACAATAACATCACCCACTATCACGATTACGATTATAAAGCTTTTTTTTTCTTATTTAATGTGTATTATATAGAACCCACAACATAGCGTAAGTACGCGTCTGTGTACTGTTTCACAAAGGTGTTCATCTTTACGCAAATTCATTTCTACTGAAAACAGTTGTTCTTATTTTAAATTGTAATACCAACATTTGAAACTTACTCTTTTGGGGCAGTAAACGTTCAATCAAAAAACAACAATATTACATTTTACACGACATGAATTACATTTATAAATAACAGTGTTTTTGTTAAAGTTGAACATTCTGACACAAACAATGGTCAACTTTAATTTTCCTCAGACTACAGACTGAGGGATATGCAATTTCCACTATATGTGTTATGTGTATTGTGTGTTTCCAAGTTGAAACGCAAATAAATTAAATATTACATTTAACAAAGGCAAGTATATTCTATATATAAATGAGAAAAAAACAGTATTTTAAATTTGAAGAATGAAACATACATATTTATCTACCAAAATGTCGCTTAGTCTTACATTCAGGATCCCGTGTTTGGATGAGACATTGATTTCGTGTCTGGTATGGAGCATGTTGTCGTAATGTTTACTTTTTTCTATTAACAATAATCACAGGACGGTTATTTCTAATTAGTTTAAGTTTAATGTTTACATTCAGTGAGGATATCTGAAAAGAAGGTTGGCATATGTGTAGGCAATTCTTTCCTTTTAATATATAAAGCTCATATTTGTATAATCTTATGTACTTACCTACTGTTGTTATATCTACTGCTGATGGTTAAATATATGTGGTTATTGCTTTGTATCAAATTCCAGTATTAAATAACCAAATATAATTTTACGTGATGAAATAGATTAGTTTTATTGTTTTTTATAGAAAAAGGTGGTCAAATAAATAGGCAGACGATAGAACGTTAATATAATACATCCATATTTTTAGGTATATGGGAAATGGGGGAGGTGTCTTGTTGCTGAACCGAACTACATTGATGTACAGTAAAGTACTGTTACATTTTGAATACTAAACTCATCACTATTGTCAATAGTTTCCTCAGAACACCTCTGTAATGTATTTCGTTAACGTATCATCCGTACATATCGTGTTTTACTGCTGGTCACACGTTGTATTTTACTTATCAAAAATATACTTTAGACCTGAAGCGTAGATATAGTTCGTCAGGAACAATTGAGGAGTATGCAGTCAGCTAGATCCCTGTATGAGAAGTAAGTAGTTTGTAAGATGGTCTAACCAAGTAATAAAGTAGCACATATTTGAACATTGAAATTAAATTCATGTATTTGTTATCGTACTTTTCAATATGTGTCGTTGTGCCAGAAAATCAGGGAGTATTTTGGTATTTTATTCATGGTGTACACATGATCATCTGTTTAAAACAACATACACTCGCCATTTCATAAATCTGACAAGCCTTAATAGTAGAGAAGGCCTTAAGAAGTTAGAATAACCTCAGATTGGGAAACAATTATTGGCATATCTGAAATCCTTTTTTCGCATCGAATGTATCCACAAACCAACCCAGCGCGAGACCGTCGGTTGTATAATTTGCTAACTAATAAACACCCGTAATAACAAATCTTCTTTTTTTTTAATTTAATTTCGGAAATGATATAAATTATTAAAAACACAGCTGCTATTATGATGAGAGATAAAAGCAGGTGTCAATCTTTGCAATAAAAAGTAACCAGACATTTTTAAAGTGACACTTTTGTCATCTTAAACGACTGTCGTGTATTGCTTGTTAGTGTATCTCAACTCAGGGCAGGCCATTTTATAGTGAGATCACTCTTATATTTTATATATAGATTAGTTGTATATTAATTTGAATTTTGGGTTTATAAGTTTTTGTTAATAAACTATCAGTAAAAGATGAACGTTATAAAAGTTATTGATGCTGAAACTCACGGTTACAAAAACTCTTTGTCCGAATAGTGTAGCGAAGTAAATAACAACACGGACTGACGACCTGGATGTTTCAAGTTTACATCCATTTCGTCCGAAAGTATAATTTTAACTTAGGGATGTTTGCAATCTTCTACGTGTACCGTCTTGAAAAAATGCAAACAACAGAATCCCACTGATCGACAAATTTACACAATACTGAGTCATACTAGGTTTTTTTTATACCTTTGCAAATTGTCAACTAAGAAGTTACTCCACACCAAGGAGCTCCCCAAAAAGGGCATCATCCTCATCATCGGGAAAAATTCAAGACCATACACAGATGAAGTACAAAACTAAAATAAATGATATGTATTTGACTTAAACTTACAAGAATGTATATCAAGATAATATATCGCCAATACATTGTGCACGCGTTAATTCGAAGAATGCAATACCTAGAATAAATTCGGACAGATTTAAATAAATATATATAGTCTGATTTTAAAAAAATGTTTGGATAAACTTAATCGGGTTAAAATGATGTTATACATACATTAAGTTCGTATGGAATCATAATCGGATTATCATAATGATATTTACTTTGACATTGACTTCCGGTTTTAGTTGTCCGTATAATCCGATTTAAACAATGATATGTTTGACTATAGGATAATCAGTTTCAGAATGTTAGAATATAAAAAAGAAGAAACTCAGATGTCTAGTCTATAATTCAAAGAATCGGTAAAATATATATATACCATATTTGACACTTTGTCAAGAGCTGGCTCAATTATTAATAGTCATTTAAGCAATATTCACATTCTTTCAAATTAGTTGCTTTGTACAATATTTATTTTATATAATTCCTATCTTATGATTTGTGTTATAACAGATAATTGTTCAGTCCAAAATTACTCGTTAGAATCGCACCAACTTTGAAATGAATACTTTTTTAAGTGCTAATTGTGTCGTAAATTAGAAAATTGGAAATCTTACTAAAACTGCAACACTTACCGTTGATACCAAACACGATATCTATTGTTCTGCTCAAGTTGAGTTACCGAGTAGCTTCCTAAATTTTCCTGACATATTTTAATCACACACAAATTATGCTGAAATATTCCTTAGTTTTGCGATTGAATTATGTTTTTGTAAAAATTAACTTTATTGACCTAATTAGATGTGATTTGCAATTAAATCAGGGAGTAGTCCATTCCTTTATCCGATCCTCTCTGTTCTGTTTATTAATTTGCATCAGCTCTTGTTTTATTTTCAGTATACCACTCTTTCTTCTGTTGCTCTGTCTGTTTATAACAATTGAAGATAAGGCAATTTACTAACAATTCAAGATTACAATCGAATAGGTCAGTATAAGACATAGGCAATATATTATTTAACCAGTATCGGGATCGGAAAAAGAAAAAAAAGAGAGAGAAAGAAACCGAGGTAGCGACTGATTTTGTATTAGTATTTTTATTTGTTATAATTTCTTTTTCTTCATTTGATTTTGACTAAATCAATCTAAGCTGAGATAAATGACTAACTCACTAGTTCAAATGTTTATCTTGGCTCCTAAACAACACACCATTCAAATAATTTGGCATAAATGACATTTGAAAATTGCGTTCCTCATAGCATGCTAAACACTATTATTAATGTAAATACTGCTAAAGCTACTGCCACGCCTAATGATAGTACTACTACTACTACTACTACTACTACTACTACTGCTACTATAACTAATGATAATTAATAGTAAACAATTGTATCTTCAATACTCTCACAACTATAACTTCTTATAATACTACTACTGATGTAATTACTACTACTGCTACTAATAATATTGATAATACTTATATGGTGGCACCGGCATCATCTGATGTCACACAGAATGACTGTAAGGTGCCAAAGAGGGTGGTAGGGCCAATGCGAATGAACACCCACCAGACATCCACAAGAAGGATATAGAGAGTCCAGTGACTTTGGGAAGGCCTATTGCCACATAAATTCATCTGATAACCAAATACCGTTGACAGCGAGATATCAATGTTGAGCGAATGTTGTGAAAACGAAAAATTAGTTAGAACGTTTATCCAAAGATTTGGAGAGTGCTATTCACTAGTTCTTGTCAATAAGAACTCACGGAGTATTACCTATTGGAAACTCTTGGTGAATTAATAATAATGATGCTATTTTTTGTTTGTCTTCTTTTTCTTCTTAGTAGTAGTAGTAGTAGTAGTAGTAGTAGTAGTAGTAGTAGTAGTAGTAGTAGTAGTAGTAGTAGTAGTAGTAGTAGTAGTAGTAGTAGTAGTAGTAGTAGTAGTAGTAGTAGTAGTAGTAGTAGTAGTAGTAGTAGTAGTAGTAGTAGTAGTAGTAGTAGTAGTAGTAGTAGTAGTAGTAGTAGTAGTAGTAGTAGTAGTAGTAGTAGTAGTAGTAGTAGTAGTAGTAGTAGTAGTAGTAGTAGTAGTAGTAGTAGTAGTAGTAGTAGTAGTAGTAGTAGTAGTAGTAGTAGTAGTAGTAGTAGTAGTAGTAGTAGTAGTAGTAGTAGTAGTAGTAGTAGTAGTAGTAGTAGTAGTAGTAGTAGTAGTAGTAGTAGTAGTAGTAGTAGTAGTAGTAGTAGTAGTAGTAGTAGTAGTAGTAGTAGTAGTAGTAGTAGTAGTAGTAGTAGTAGTAGTAGTAGTAGTAGTAGTAGTAGTAGTAGTAGTAGTAGTAGTAGTAGTAGTAGTAGTAGTAGTAGTAGTAGTAGTAGTAGTAGTAGTAGTAGTAGTAGTAGTAGTAGTAGTAGTAGTAGTAGTAGTAGTAGTAGTAGTAGTAGTAGTAGTAGTAGTAGTAGTAGTAGTAGTAGTAGTAGTAGTAGTAGTAGTAGTAGTAGTAGTAGTAGTAGTAGTAGTAGTAGTAGTAGTAGTAGTAGTAGTAGTAGTAGTAGTAGTAGTAGTAGTAGTAGTAGTAGTAGTAGTAGTAGTAGTAGTAGTAGTAGTAGTAGTAGTAGTAGTAGTAGTAGTAGTAGTAGTAGTAGTAGTAGTAGTAGTAGTAGTAGTAGTAGTAGTAGTAGTAGTAGTAGTAGTAGTAGTAGTAGTAGTAGTAGTAGTAGTAGTAGTAGTAGTAGTAGTAGTAGTAGTAGTAGTAGTAGTAGTAGTAGTAGTAGTAGTAGTAGTAGTAGTAGTAGTAGTAGTAGTAGTAGTAGTAGTAGTAGTAGTAGTAGTATTATTATTATTATTATTATTATTATTATTATTATTATTATTATTATTATTATTATTATTATTATTATTATTATTATTATTATTATTATTATTATTATTATTATTATTATTATTATTATTATTATTATTATTATTATTATTATTATTATTATTATTATTATTATTATTATTATTATTATTATTATTATTATTATTATTATTATTATTATTATTATTATTATTATTATTATTATTATTATTATTATTATTATTATTATTATTATTATTATTATTATTATTATTATTATTATTATTATTATTATTATTATTATTATTATTATTATTATTATTATTATTATTATTATTATTATTATTATTATTATTATTATTATTATTATTATTATTATTATTATTATTATTATTATTATTATTATTATTATTATTATTATTATTATTATTATTATTATTATTATTATTATTATTATTATTATTATTATTATTATTATTATTATTATTATTATTATTATTATTATTATTATTATTATTATTATTATTATTATTATTATTATTATTATTATTATTATTATTATTATTATTATTAGTAGTAGTATTATTAGTATTATTATTATTATTATTATTATTATTATTATTATTATTAACAACAACTATCTACCGGGTCTCACACAGGTCATCATCAGTGATTACTCACTGACAGAAACCAATAGTGTTTCCTGGAGGTCGCCTGACAATAAGTCTTCTCAGATTTCCGGTATTATCCACCATTATCGATAACAATTGGAAATTATATTGCGTTATCGCAACATCCGTTTACTGTTCATTTCGAGCTGGCAACGCCCACTGATCTTCCCGGCTTTTTTGTGGCAATAAGTTACCCAAGGGCCCCAGTAATTTTCAAGTTGGGGCATGGTAAAGCCATATCCTCCATGCTCTTCTAATTCTCCTTGACGTTTCGCGACTTTTTGTGTCAGCTGAGGCTGTAGTTTTTGTGGGTTTTTTTTGGAAGAGAGAGGAGTAGTTAATGATGTTTCTTGCAATACTACTTCCCTCGGATTTATGTGGTGTTTCTTTCCATTATTCTTTAAACATTTCTGTTGCACCTTCAATGTGGCTGGTTAACGTTCGTAGTTTATATGGGCCAGTTTCTCCATTTGAGGATTTTCTTTAAGATTACAGCTGTTTTTAAAATTGCCGTCCGTTGTATAGTCTCAGTGATCCCTTTGGTTCGATTTCTTCTGGAATTTCTTCCCGGTATTTCGGTACTGTTCTTAGTTCCAACGATTATTGGTATTACATTGATTTTCTTCATGTTGCATATTTCTTTCAGTTATCTGTTAAGCTTCTTGTATTTACTTCGTTTTTCAGTCTCCTAGATATTTACCTTACTGAGTTCTGTGACGGCTAAATCTACAATTTAGCAGTGTTTTTCCGTTTTGTGAACTATTATGACATCCGATCTCCTTGCTTAGATATGTTTGCATTTTTTTTTTTGTTCCATGCCCCAGAATATTTTATGACTTTCTTATTCTAGGACTGTCGCCGGTAATTAGAACTATTATTATTTACTCACTAGGAGTTCTCACACAAATAATTAGTGATTCCTCACCGACAACCGGTGGTATTCTATCACGTATAATGATGGTACTAATATTACCTCTTTATGTTACAGTATCGAACTCATCCACGGACGTTGGAGCCTAAGATACAGAGCTAGACTAAATAGAGAGAAAGAAAAGTTCAAAAGCACTCTGACATGTGAACAACTGGGTAATAAAATCCCAATTCATCTTTACCAAACCCTAGAGGGGGTAAATAGAATGTATTGTCAATTGACATATAATAAATAAGATATATATATATATATATATATATATATATATATATATGTATATATATATATATATATATATATATATATATATATATATTAATGACACTTTTCAAATGTAGATGAAGCTTGATTTTGTTGTTAAAGACAAAGGAGGGTCGGGCCCTGGCTTGCCGGAAGGACATTTATGATCATCTATAGAGATAAATAAATTACTTTCTGAAGTAAGTAAAGGGCGGGTCAAATTTGTTGTTGGGGGACAAAGGAGGAATCAATCAGCTGTAAAATGGAAGTCCTTTTATGAACTGGATCAGCTGCTAGGATAAGGTTTCTTTTATAGAACCTCATGGAGTAAAATATAGCATTTCTCTGTGTGAGATAAACCCATATTTGCTTTTCAGAGACAAAAGAAATTCGATTTGTCAGTCCCAATAAAAAGAAGAGGATTAAATATGTTGATAAGTCTATGAGACGGTTCGCAAGAGAACCAGACAAACCGGCACGCTTCTCCCCCCCCTTACTACGAAAACATCACATTAGTCTGTTTGTATTCTTTTCTCGCCAGAACTTAGAACATCATTTTCGTTGAGAAACGAATAACTCGCCCAAATTACGACAGTCTGTCGGTCCAACAAAATAGAACACAGAGTTTAATATTAATATTTCCGAACTGCCTTGATTTATAACACACAAATGTACATTATTTTTTAAATAGGTATTCTTCTCAGAAAACGAAAACAGAGAACGCCAATACAGACTTACTTCATTTTATTCAACTGTTCTGCATGAAATTACCGTTCCTTTAACAGCGATAACCAGATGAAGATCCAACCCTGCTGATCGCTCACTGATCTAAACAAACACAACGTGGGAGCGAGTGATCGCTGGGCAAAGCGTTTCCGCATCTACGACTTTCACCAGGTCGGCAACATTTCCCGAGCTGTACCGGGTGACCACCGAACCAAGAAACGGCCGAGCTGGTGACGTCGCAAAAGCTAGAGTAGTGAGGTGCACTTATACTCTCCAGAATATATTAGAGAAGTTTTGTATACGTGTTGGATAAGGCATCCCTGAGCGTATGAGGGGATAAAATCAAACTACAACTATTAGTAATTTACAGCATTACATAATTTCGATTGTAATATTTCGTAAGCTTTACAAAATTTCACCAGTTTTAAAGGAGATAGTATGATCGCGCGTATAATGCTAATTTTACAACGAATATAACTCCACTTATACTAGTAGAGTGTTTTGATTATGTTTTGTTATTAAAAGTTACAAGTCAAAGTTAACATTAGAATACATCATCTAAAGTGCCAGGGTCTCGAGATATCTTCAAATATAACGTAGAACCCCACAAAGTCGTAAATAATTGATATTTTGTAAGAAGTATTCTCAGTTAAAAAGAAGTCGAAAGCGATGAATTTTCTTTAAGACATTCATAACATTTTTTTTTAAGATTGTTCTAAATTTTGAAATTTTGAACTGTGGTTTTCTCTTAAAATGCCGATTTGTTCATATTTAGTTTAGCGGAAAGTACAGTGAGTTCCAATTAATTGAACACAAGATATTCGGACACAAGAGACCACTGGCCTCTTTCCAATCGTTAAGATAATGATTCTCACCTATAAGGTTAGCTTCACGTGTTACTGTGAAGCAAGGATTGCACATCTCCAACCAAACCTCTATTTAATCAACACTGCTTGATTCCAGTGGCAAGAAGAAGTTAAGGGCGATTGGAAAGAATGCAGAGACAAGCGCAAAGTACATGCATCACCTTGTATACCAAAATGTTCACTCATTTAGTACTGCCCAGGCTCAACGTCGCTTAAATTCAGTGATCTTATGGAAACCGGTTTGTCAACGTGATTATGACGTATATAATAGTATTAATAAAGTACGAATCATAAAAATCATTGTACTAATAATATAATAATGTATTACGAATGGACATTTGATAATTGTCTGCCTGAGGTAGAACCTATACTATTACTTCTATTTCTAATCGATATTTCGTACATGTCTGTCTGAAGTTGAAATAATACTAATACTTTATTTTAATGCTTAATTCAGTTTAGTATAATATTGAAGACTAATGTACTATCATTCAATGATAAATGCAGGAGAATATGGTTGTAGTATATGTTCTGTGTGTAGAGTAACATGCTCTTAGGCTTTCCTTACTTTTATTTGGGTGGTAGTGCACTGCTACGTTGTCATGATACATTTCTCCCAAACATTACCCTCCTATTTGGGGTGTAGAGTATTTACGTTTATATGTACTGTCATGAAATCATCCTCCCAGACTTCACGTCCTCCTTTGAATAACAGTGTAATGTTCGTTTTACTAATAAAAATATGCAACTAGAAACACCATATTTTGTTATATTATTAATGATAATAATAATAATGATTATAATAATAATAATTATTATTATTATTATTATTATAATAATAATAATAATCATTATAAACATGTATTGTGTGTAACATATAGGGCTAATTTAGTATTAAAGTTTATTCATGGAGAAATACAATTGCGAGTACTAAATATGTTGTTTGCATGATGCCGCATCGACACAGTTAAATGTGGGATAGTTATTTTTTATTGTCGGGTTTATTGTTCATGTCTTATATCAGGTCATTTAATATCTGACCCCCACATCAATACAAAATACGCTAACACCATTTGAAGGGAACAACAACAAGCGGCTCTTTGTAAATAACACATATTACCTCTGCACGCTAAATGCTATTTAAAAAGATGACTCACAGATCAACTAAACTTCTGTTTCAAACTTATAACTGACAGTCTGACCGAAGGTCAGAGCCTCTCATGCAAATATAAGATCAAAAAACACACATAAGAATGACGTGTGAAAGACCATTCTACCCTGGGGATCAATGGCAAACGTATCTACAAAAGTATTCTCAATGTGTTTGTTTTAACATGTGAGTAACAACAGGCCTGGTCTCGACCGCTTATATATATATATATATATATATATATATATATATATATATATATATATATATATATATATGTATATATATATATGTGTTATAAATTGTGAAAACATGGGATTACCTGGCAAACGGTCTCGATGCGCGCTCTGCAGGGCTGGACCGCCCAAAGAGCGGCAAGATGGCGTCCTAGGCTTAATATCGCCAGGTAATCCCGTGAAATCTCGTGTTCTCTCGCGGAGACGAGAGTCCAGTTTGATATAAAAACGGGTCGCTGGAGGCAAGACGGCAGAAGGCTGAGAGCGTAGTCTACGAGGGACGACGTGGAAAGAAGAAGAGAAAGAAGAAGAGAAAGAAGAAGAGAAAGAAGAAGAAGAAGAAGAGAAAGAAGAAGAAGAGAAAGAAGAAGAGAGAGAGGAAGAAGAAGAGAAAGAAGAAGATAACGAAGTAGAGAAAGAAGAGGTGGAAGATTAATTTTTCTGCTACAAGCTATTTTCGGCATTGTTATGGAAAAATTCGACATCAGATTGATTCCGGAATTCGACGGCTCTCCTGCTGGTCCATCGGTGGTCGAATGGCTGGAGAAGGCCGAGCGTGTTTGCCGGTTGTGCAAAATTAAAGACCCAGCTATGGTCATCCCATTGAGACTCACTAAGGCGGCTTACGCCGTGTACCAGCAGCTCAGTAATGATGCGACCATGGAGCAGATTGCACAGGCGCTGCACGGGGCATTTGGTGCAGATCCTTTTGTTGCCTGGAGGCGATTTTCCGAACGCCGGCTTGGGCCGTGGGAGACAGTGGACGTCTACATGGCCGACTTGAAAAAGCTTGCTGCTCCCTTCGGCGGTGCGAGTGACCGCATATTGGCATGCGCCTTTTTGTATGGACTTCCGGACGATGCAAGCCGACTGCTGCGAGCATCATTGAGACTCACAGAGATTGAATTGGTGGAGTTGTTGGCGAGAGCACGAAACATCTTGAAGGACGATCGAGAACTGGTCTCTGCAGCGGTTGACACCTTGGACTCGCCAGCAGAGGGCCTACGATGCTATACATGTGGTGGCCCCAACCACTTCTCCAGAGACTGCAGAGACGGCACAAGGCGCACCCCAAATTATGGAGCACGAAAAGTAATACGGTGTTACCAATGCAATAAGCCAGGCCACATAGCACGGAATTGTCCGGGAAACGGGCAAGGGGAGGACGCCGCAGCGCTAGCACCCTCCCCAAAGCGGCATTGAACAAAGCGCTTCCTGCAGTGACAGTTCAAGTTGATGGGTGTAAACGTTCAGCGCTGGTTGACACCGGCTGTACCCAAACCCTCCTTCGAAAGGAATGTTGCACCACATGGAAGAAACGACAGATCCCCGTCCTGACTGTCGGCAAAGGCTCATTAGTGTGTTGTGGATCCAGTGTTGTTCATATCAGCATTGACAATGGCCCCCCGGTGGCTGTGACGGTGTTGGTGGTCGATGGGGAGCTGCTCGGATATGACCTTCTCCTTGGAATGGACACTATTACACAACTAGGCGGAATTACTGTAAACAGCGTCGGTGATGTGAGATTCCCTCGACCAGACAAACAAATGTGTGCAGCAATCACTCTTGACGAACCCGATTTCCACGCAGAATATGACAAGGGCACAAACACATGGACAGCGTCCTGGAAGTGGGCAGGCGACCAGCCACCAGTGTCTTTGCGGAATCGGCTGACAGAGTAACCCCCTCCTGCATGGCTTAGGGGGCAGTACGAGGCAGAACTTCAAGTGTGGCTGGATAACGGCTGGTTAATTCCATACCCAGAGGATGAGCTCGGGCCCCCGCGGGGGCTAATTCCCCTGATGGCTATCAGACAAGAGAACAAGCAGAAAGTTCGACCTGTTCTTGATTACCGGGAACTCAATGAACACGTTGACCCGTACACTTCGGGGGCTGACGTTTGTGCTCATAAACTGCGAGAGTGGCGACGGCAGGGTGCGGAAGCGGCCATACTGGACTTGCGAAGACAAATACGTGTTGAGAAATCGCTGTGGCCATTCCAGACGGTGGTAATCAAAGGAACTCGCTATTGCTTGACCAGGCTGGGGTTCGGCTTGAATGTAGCCCCGGACATCATGACGGCGATCATGCGGGCGATCCGGCGTCAGGATAAAGCTGTGCAACAGGCGACATCGTCTTATATAGACGACATTTTTGTCAATGAGAGCCTGCTGTCTGCCCAGGCGGTCAACGAACACTTTGAGCACTTCGGGTTGTCGTGCAAGGAACCGGAGCGGCTGCAGGATGGGGCGAAAGTGCTCGGGCTGCAGGTGAGCGGAAGTGCAGATGGCCTCCAATGGGGAAGGGGCGGTGAAATCCCGGAAATCCCATCTACCATCACACGTCGGAGCACGTTTTCCGTGTGTGGAAAACTGGTGGGTCACTTCCCTGTGTGTGGGTGGCTCCGAGTGGCTGTGGCGGCTATAAAGCGACGGGCAACTTCTTTGTCAACAGGATGGGACGATGAGGTGCGTGATCCTTCCCTGCGAAGCATGCTGGTGGAAGCTGTGGCCAGAGTGACCAATGATGACCCTGTACGAGGGAGCTGGTGCGTCGATGGGAGTGAGTTTACAGTTTGGGTGGACGCCAGCTCACTTGCCCTTGGCGTTGCTCTGGCAGTCAACGGAAGTATAGTAGAAGATGCCTGCTGGCTCCGGCCAGAGAATGACGCTAAGCACATAAACCTAGCTGAACTCGATGCTACACTGAAAGGAGTCAATCTAGCGCTTCAGTGGCAGGCTAGCGTCCTCCACGTTATCACGGATTCCACGTGTGTGCATCGGTGGATGACCGATGCCTTGAACGGAAAAGCACGGCTGACAACGAAGGCATCGGCCGAAATGTTAATCCGGAGGCGGCTTGCTACCCTAACCGAAACCATCAATGAATACAACTTGGTCATAGATGTGACACTGGTGCAGTCTTGTTTGAATCGAGCGGATCGATTGACCAGAGTGCCTCGCCGTTGGCTGGACCTGCAGAAAGAAGTGAACGAACCAGCACCTGTAAATTGTGCTGCGGTGGGACGTAGACTCAGCCCAGAGCGTATCGCTGATGTCGATTGCCAAAGCGGGCACCCTGGTGTAAACCGAACCTTTTACTTCGCCAGGTTGGTTGACCCCTCTGTGTCACGGAGGGCTGTGAAATCTGTTGTGAGAAGTTTCAACACCTGCCAATCGATCGACCCAGCACCTGTCCGGTGGAAGAAGGGCACACTCGGTGTGAAGTATAACTGGGATAGGATTGCGATGGACATAACTCACTACAACGGGGGGAATTTCTTGACCCTTATTGACTGCGGACCGTCCCGATTTGCATTGTGGCGGTCCCTTCGCCGGCAGGATACGGCTTCCATTGTCCATGAGTTGGAAAGTGTGTTCCTTGAGCGTGGCCCTCCTTCTGAGATATTGACCGACAATGGCCCCGCTTTTGTTAGTGCACCGTTCAAACAGTTTGTAGATGGCTGGGGTGTCCGTCTGCGTTTTCGGTGTGCCCATGTGCCCAGTGGGAACGGAATTATTGAGCGCAACCATAGAGCCATCAAGACCATCGCAGCGCGGAAGGGGTGTACGGTGGCTTAAGCAGTCTATTGGTATAACGTCACCCCTAAGGACGATACTTCACCCTCCACCGCGCCAGCTAATGCGCTACATACATACCATGTCAGGGCGAGAGGTTTGGAGAGCAGCTTACTGCCCGAACCAGAACCTCCACAGGAGAAAATGAAAAAAGGAGATGTCGTTTAGGTTAAAAAAACCCGAGGCCAGTGCACGACTCGTTACGGAACCGGTCGTGTCACTGAAGTGATCAGCCCGCAGGCGGTGCGAGTTGATGGAGTACCCCGTCACATTAAAGACTTAAGATCGGTATTCCAAACGCAGCTGCCATTTAACGAGGATAATGTGACATTGAATCCGTGACCAGCGAACCATCATTCTGGTTCATGACGGCTTCATCGCGCAGCGACACTGAGAGTGATAGCCTTGAATGTACTGACCCTCCTACTGCTGATGAAAGCCCGGACAGTGATGCTGCGATGCGCAACCTCAGGTTCGCTGACCTTCCTGCCACGGAAGACAGCACGGATGACGATGAGGCCCCGAATCCCCCTCCCCGAAGAAGCACTCGAAGAAAAAGGACACGGCCTCCCTGCTCTTTCTGTGATAATGAGGTGGGAGTGTGTTATAAATTGTGAAAACATGGGATTACCTGGCAAACGGTCTCGATGCGCGCTCTGCAGGGCTGGACCGCCCAAAGAGCGGCAAGATGGCGTCCTAGGCTTAATATCGCCAGGTAATCCCGTGAAATCTCGTGTTCTCTCGCGGAGACGAGAGTCCAGTTTGATATAAAAACGGGTCGCTGGAGGCAAGACGGCAGAAGGCTGAGAGCGTAGTCTACGAGGGACGACGTGGAAAGAAGAAGAGAAAGAAGAAGAGAAAGAAGAAGAGAAAGAAGAAGAAGAAGAAGAGAAAGAAGAAGAAGAGAAAGAAGAAGAGAGAGAGGAAGAAGAAGAGAAAGAAGAAGATAACGAAGTAGAGAAAGAAGAGGTGGAAGATTAATTTTTTCTGCTACAATATATATATATATATATATATATATAAATATATATATATATATATAATTGTTAACGATTAAGTATGTTTATACAATATTTTCTTGGATTATTTGGATCTTTCTGACTACTGTTATCATTTTGGGTTTTTTCGCACAACAGTTTGGCTGATGTATATGGGGACCATTTTCAGCTGTGTCTCGTCGAATTCGCGAATCTGCACGGGATTTCGAACGGATCTCTTTAGTATATCAGCTTTCTCTCGTTTCGTAAGCCATGACAGTTTTCGCAACAGATAAAAGTGATAAGTATAATCAGTTCTAAGTGATAGTCCTTCGTGGGTTGAGGGTAAAAGCATAATTACAGATGATACTAAAAATACTATTCCGAATTACGGAGTTATTCTACACTGTCACGGCTGATGGAACTAGAGCAGGCTACCCCCGAAAATCAAATAAAGGGGTTCCTTCAAAATTATCTACAAATTCCCGATCTCGACATAGAGATCCCCGAATTCGACGAGGCGCACGTAAAGAAATGCAAATGTAACATCGGCCAGAACGTTGTGAAATAACATTCAATATGAGAGAAGTAGTCTGTATAATCCAACTAATACAAATTATTAACATTTATCTGAATAATTCGGGTACATAACAGGTTTTATTGGAATTATTTTGTTATTTATTAATCAATTAATTTTTCTCCCAAACGTTCTTCCTCAGACAGCTATTTTAGCTGGAATTTGCAAAAAGGTGGTTACTCGTTAATGTCAACAGAATCTTTCAGTAGTTCTCATAACACGTGCTGAATGATTTTTATGGAACATATAAAAATGGCACCCATCTGTGTAGAAACTAAGAGCAACAACATTGATATTTACACCTTAAACCACATTAAGACTAATATATAAATATCTAACCACACTTAGATCCCCGACTTGCATGCATACTAGTCAGGAATAATGACACCGACAATGCACACCCTCAAAATGATAAGTACAAGAGACTATTTCATCACACGTTGTCTCCTATTTCATATATTAAGTTGCCAGTGTACCATACCAGCTCTTAAGTGATTTCAATGAATTGTTTATGTTTAATATATTTAACCTCCGCCAAAAATAATAAAGAGATTATGTAATATATGTAAGCATATCAAAAGTAATATTTACGAACAGTAATGATTTGCATGGCATTCGTTTGTAATCTTCTGAAAATACATCGGCATACGCAGCTTAATAGTAATTAACTGCATGTTTTAAACCATTAGATGTTACACAAATGAAGATAGGAGGTTAACAGATCATATTTTTTTAAACGGATAATAGCCCGAATTTTGATCAGTTGGGGAACCTTCATCACGCTGTAAAGTAACTAATGCATCAAAGAAAAGGTGCGACCAAAATGAAGTAATACGCATTCAATAAAATAGAATTACATACAGATGATACATATTAAGATATACCTATTACAATGTTCAGATACATAAAACAGAGGTTTATATGACTTCACATGTGAGAGATAGAATATGCTATATTTTGACAGGGATAAACGTAGAGGTTTCTATATTTACTAATCATGACGCTAAATACTAGAGTGTATGCTGCTGTGTAAATATGCCGGGACACTTTATCTAAACAGATACCGGAAATTATTGACCCAGAACAATAAAATATATAATTCGCGAGAGAATACACTGAATAGAATCATTCACGTTCGGCCAAACAATGTAACGGCCAATACGCAGCATAGATTTTACACTATTTCCTGAATGCATTGGTGCACAGATACCAGAATGACAGAACTGTAAACGATAACGTATATGTGAGATTCGACATTGAGCACTGTGCAAAAATACGAAGTTCAAGAATAGAAACGGACGAATATTTAGAAAGCATTGCATCACGGGGGCGTACGGGGGTATACGTATGTTTTTAGTTTAGAGTATCCTTATACGTGTTAATGAATATATATATATATATATATATATATATATATATATATATATATATATATAGAGAGAGAGAGAGAGAGAGAGAGAGAGATAATTGACGCTATTAAACGAGGTCAGTCATTCCACTACTGCAGCGTTCGAATGATTATCTCGCTATGCACGGATATTCAGAAGTCCAGCGCATAATATGGTGTCGTATCACAGACAGCATTCCCAAGCACAATAGTCGGCAAACGACGATGTAAACGTGACTGGAAACATTATCGTACAGTAATCATATCATCTTTAAAATTTGATGTATTTCGACTGGCGGAAATCTGATTTAGATTTGATTTCATTATATTAAATAGGGCTATATCAAGCTCTCTTAGAACCCGGTTTAGTAGTCACAATAAATATATTACAATTCACCACAATATATAAATCTAGCAAGTTGTACTTAACAAAACTGCAGTCCGTCTTTAAAGGCTATTTCAGGAACACAAAAGTGACAGCCAAATATACCAACGTTTCTGATATGTTTATTAGTATAGATATGTTGTTTTATTTTCGTAGACAGTCGATGTCCTAATTCATTAAGTACTCCCCAGCGTGTCATTGTCAAACATAAAAACCCTTTACTTATTATTGTATTTATCACTTGGACTCATAACTATATTTTTTTCATTTCTATTCTGATTTATCTTTTATCTTCAGTCAATCATCATTTTCCTTGCCCTCGTTTTATTTTTGTCTGTAATGATTCATATATAAGTAATTCTCAAATATAACGACAAACGAAAAAACACCCACACAAATCATATATATATATATATATATATATATATATATACATATATATATATATATATATATATATTTCACTCAGAAGATAATTTATTCAGTGAAGACCGGGTTAGGCCAATAAAAACAAGCTTGATGATACTCGAGTACAGGGTACATAGCATTTATACGTGATCTTTTGAAAGCCTACCAAGTAATATATATATATATATATATATATATATATATATATATATATATTACTGTTTCTTATATACACACTTATATAATACTGTATCTAATATATATTTTATTAAGTATCTACGCTCACAATAATTGAAGTGTAGTTCAGTAACTAACGGGAGTCCGACGAAATGTATATTTTTATAGGCAATACAACTAAACAATTCAAGAAATTCCGGACCATGCCGTAGCTTAAGATAAACGTATAAGAAAAAAATACAGATTCAAAAAGTAAGAGTCGAAAATAATGTCTCATACACGGGATTGTAGAATGTTACATTTTGTAGTTGTCCTAGCAGAATTGCCCAGTAGACTTAAACACTAACATTTCTGGATATCTTACTTCCTATAAGTATAGTTTATGTTAGTATATATATAAAATATAAACTAACATTTGTATCTGAATAAATATATTGTGGCAAAAATCCATTAATATTTCAACCGAATACATATGTGGTTACCAACAGACTTTGGTACCTAATAAGAACTCTGGCAACATGCAAAAAAACTTTAAATTAATTAAGACGTATTAATTGTATCTCAATTTATTTCATAATTTAGCTTGATGATACCTACAAATTTAGTGGACTGAAATATTTTCGTATATTTATAGATAGGTATACTGCCGAAAGTACTTATTTTCGTTTCGTCTTACACAAATCTATTTTCCGAAACGCTACAGGTTTGATAACCTTCTCTTTGTAAAGTCCAGTAGTACATACATGTGTTTCTCTGCTCGAAATGGTTTCAAATCTACGACGTGAACGACTAGTTTTATAAACGGTCACCCCTTCTTTATTTACCTTAATACGGTCGTATAACAAATAGAGCGGCCGCTATGCTCATGGGGGTTTATATGCCGTTTGCTGCTGGTGTATTATTAGCCCTAACGCGGACTGCAATCGATCATCTTCGTTGGCTTAGTCATCGCGTTTCCATTCTACTCCTTCTGTTTAAAGTTGTATTGTATTGAGATATGTCACGAAGCTTTCCGGGAAGCGCCGACTCGACGAGATTGTCATATGTATAAATAATTAAATAAATCCATATTTAATCTAAAGGGTTCACTCAACGTCCAGCAAACACAACAAGGCTCGTGTCATGGTGTCTAGTTTTTATGATGAAAGTATATTCACTTTAAATCTACGAATATGAAGCAATTCGTGAAGTTATTTAAACGCAACTCTCGGCACATAGTCGTACCTTTATCGCTAATATTAGTGCCGCACCGTCCGTTGATTTTCTAAGATTTCCAGATGGGAGACGAATATAATTGCACCTCTTCACCTGATTAACTATCGTACTAACTGTTTCCAATGGCAAACTAAAAAATAGATATATTCCTATGAGAAAAACAATCTGTATGAAAAGCAACCCTACGTGTTCCTATGATTTTACTTTTGCCTATGATTGAAAAAGGTTTAGGGTTAGGGTTAGGGTTAGAAAGAATGAACGCATACTTAAAATACTTCCTTGAAGTAATTCTAAAATTAATCGGTAATATTCCGAAAAAAAGCAACTCCATAATATTTTAAAACAATTGATAATATTATGGTTATATATTTTATATGAACCCTGCTGATTGTTTCAGACTCCTATAAGGTTGTTTTTATGTTTTAACCTCGTTTTGTTTATGTCCAATGTCTATGAATAACACATAATCAATAGCTGACATTAAAATTTGTAAATAGCAGATGGTGTCTATATTATGTGTATAACAAATACGCAACTGTCGAATAAACACACCCTAAATAATAGCAATAATTATAAAATCACGTTATGTCTCTAAGCGCAGCTACGCCAATTAGAAAGGGTGTATAGACATTTGAATGTGTGTGTGATAGCAATCTAATGTAGGGTGGTTTTAATAACATTATATCATTGTTTTTTGTCGTGTCCGTTTCTGTGTAGTCCTTGTGTAGTAGGCTATCTTTTAATCTGCTTTTTTTCAGAGCTGTTTGATATTGCATCGTGGATATATTATTTTAGACTTGCCAGACTATTCTGTGTTTTACTGATTTGCTAATTTGCATGGGTTGTTTAAATATTTTTAATGCATAAAGGTGTGTTGTTTGGTAGATTTATCTCTTTTAGCTTTCTATTCCTATTTATTAGCCAAGGTTTTTAGTGTTCATATTATTTGTTACCTAATGTCGTCTTCTACTCTACCTGGTGTGTTGTATACACTGATTATACCGCCATCCTAGTATATTCCGATGGCGTTGTTGACTTTGCAGAATTTGTATTTATTGTGAGAATTCCTACTACCTCACATAACTCTACCTCATGAAAGATGTGCATCGTAACGTCAAATTAGTTGTTTGCCCTTTCTTACTGTGGTGTGGCTGCACAGTACCGACTTTCCGCAATGCGTTATGTGTTTTACCATGGACATCTATGTCTGCCTCAATGACATTGCTTTTCGACCGAGTATTGCCGTCAAGATACAATTTTGGCGATACAATCTCCGACCTTCTTATTTAGGTAAGGCGATATTTGATCTTTACTTAAATATGATGTATGTTGAATATATTTGTATGTTTCTACCATACTAAAACGATCATAGTACATCGTATAGAAAAACACGGGTCATATCTACAAACATTAATAAATTATACACCCGACAACATTCCGTGGACAAATCGGCTGAAACGCATCGTAAATATAAATATAAACGTCCATGAATACAACAGGTACTTTAATACAAACAATGTAAACATTGATGCACTAGTATCGCAAACATTCAGACCTATATATCTACTATTAACGGACACAAATAAACACATATAGCACTGTAAAGCGGCGGTCAATGGTTATATTAACACATTGTAGATATGATTGACGAGTGTCTCTCCTGTAGCTCAGTGATACGAGCTGCCGACTATTAACTAGAATGTTCGATCCCTAACTTGAAATGTGTGCCTTTCTATCCACACTAAACAGTTGTGATTTAGCAAAACAGTATGTATGTAATAAACTACTCCCCCTCCCCTTCTTCTTTCTTAAATAGACAACTATTGTTAAATGAGCTCGCCTGCTGGGTCTTAGCGTAATGCAAATACATAGTCCACTGTGAATTGGCGGTCAATATCTATATAATAGCATTGTATATATTATTTAAAAGCTCCTCTCATGTAATGGTAAGAGCTGCCTACAATCACCAAGATAGTTGAAAATTCGATCCCCGGGGTGGCTTCACGTCTAGCTGCTATGAAGAGTCGGCCATATAAATATAAATATATATATATATATATATATATATATATATATATATATATATATATGTGTGTGTGTGTGTGTGTGTGTGTGTGTGTGCGTGTGTATGTATGTATACATGGCGACTAAAGGTAAAACGCCATGACCAGTAGGAAATGTTATTTACTATGCAAATCGAAACAGAAGTGTTCCAAAGGCTCAATTGTGAGCAATTTTGTCTTGCTCCGGTTTATCCACAACCGAAAATTACGCACAATTGGTCATCACCAAAAATAACTGCACACAATTGAGTAAGTGCCTATTACAAGGTCGTAAGTTAAATTTAATTGTACACGAACAATTCAATTTTACATGAACATACATATCGGAAATGTGTAAAAGTAAAATAAATAAAAGGTCAAGCAATAACTGACAAACAAAACATACGAAAAAAAGCAGTTTTGTTTGTGAGATTTGAAGCCTTTTTTTTAATTAAAAAAATCATTTTAATATATCATTTATACTTAAGTTTTATACTTAATCTCATCCAGTTTTCTTAAAATGTTTTTCATTGTATATCTTCTTGTAAGATTGTATTTCCACGTTACAATGTTATTTAATAACCTATAATTACTGCGAATTATACTTCGACGGTAAAGGAATAACTGCAGGCATATGAAGTATTATCAATTTAAGAGCCTACAATAAGAAAGGTTCAGTATTTAAATCTCTAAAAATATACATTGTTCCGGATTTCCTTGATATCGTATGAACTGTAATTTGGAAAAAAAAACTAGCATACATTCAATTAGTAATAACACAGCGTGTTGATAAAGTAATATGGGTTGGTCGTACATTTAAAGCATTGCTGGATTTGTTAATAAAATTGAAAATATAAGCCATTAACAATGCAAGATTAATTTATTTATTTTTTACATTAATCTTATTAATTTCGGAATAAAATGTCATCATCAGAGGTGACCAACCCATATTACTTGATCAACACGTTCGACACCGGAATTTATATTTTCAATTTTATTGACAAATCCAGCAATGCTTTAAATGAACGACCAACCCATATTACTGTATCAACACAAGCGAGACACGCTCTTCTTCGTTCGACACCGGAATTTGAATCATAACCGCCAACACAACCAGCGCGGAGAGACGTTTATCAAGTAACAAAGAAATAAGTTTGATTATTCTTGTTTTTGATGAAAAAAAAACAGTGACTCAATACTGGTCACCTCTGATGATGGAATTTTATTCCGAAATTAATAAGATTAATGTAAAAAAAATAATTAATCTTGCATTGTTAATGACTTATATTTTAAATTTTATTATACATATCTATATATATATATATATATATATATTATGAATACTATATATTTATATATATATATATATATATTATTATTATTATTATCATTAAATTAATATATATATATAAATATATATATATATATATATATGTCTGTGTAACTGACAAAATAACGGATCCAATAATAAACATGTGTAAATGATATATCGTTATTATTGATAAAAATTAAGTTTTCAGTTTAGCTTGTATATTTTTATTTAATAATTAAATATTATTAAATAAAAATATACAAGCTAATATAAAAACATGCATATGGAAATGAAAGGCGATGAGATCCGAATAGGTTAAAGCATAAACAACGAAGGGGGCCAGATACATAAGAGTAAGAATAATACTTTTACAACGACCCCTGTATAGAACCAAGAATATAACAGAAATATCATATAAACAATGAGACAATATTTACCATTGTGGTTATACGTGTTGAAGATATCTTCAGCGAAGTTTATGTTAATGATATTAAATAAACTGCTTGCAGTTTGGTATTGCTGGAATGATTTGGTTTGCATACCGTCTTGACGACGAAGTATTTGTTAAATTTATACGATACTCATGTTTATAAATAGTATATATATATATATATATATATATATATATATATATATATATATATATATATATATATATATATATATGAAGAGTTCGAACGCAAAACACGATAAATCCAATTCGTTTAAAATGAGACGTTAAACAATAAAAACACGAATATATTAAATCTAGACTTCAAATTTAATTAGATTTTAATTGAAATCAAAAATACATTATTTCGGTGTCATATTAGTTAACAGATAGTTTTGGGGTGTCGTCAAGTGTTGAAATGCACCACTTTTAGTAGGGACAGTTTCATGATTTTGAAAATGGAGTTTATCGCGTTTTGCATTCGAACTCTTCATATATATATATATATATATATATATATATATATATATATATATATATATATATATATATACTAGGAAGACCGGTGAAGGGCTTTGTCAATGAAAATGTAATGCCCCCCAACAAAACGGACTTAATACCTGTTAATCTAATGTAAATATTTCGTCTTGATTATTTCAACTATTAATCCTGTGTTCTTAAACACTGATTTGTAAATATTGATACGCATCTCAAGTTTCGTCTTATTTCATTACTAAGAAATACCATTCGACACATTTAGTGTATATCAACAAACAATAAAAGAAAGGTACTATTTAATATGAATACACGCAATTGTAACTTTTCTAAATATTATTTTAAAGTAAATCAGTTTTAATTAGAAAGGTAACAGAATATTTTGTGCCAAATGTTGGAATAACAATCTGCGTTAATGTTTATTAACAACACAAAATAGAAAGGGGATGTATACATGAACACAAACGTACGTATTATTATTCTACAGGGCACATTACATTTTCTTGTGCTTTAAAATTAAGGGGGTAAGAGGATATTAAATCATAACAGATATGCATAGACACTGGAAGGAAGTAACTATGTAATATGGTTAAATATATGAAGTATTATTAAAGAATTATTCATAAAAAGTAATGTTCGAGTAACAGAAATAGCGACCTGTTCATTATGGAACGTATGACCTGTAAAAGACTGAGTCACATATTTTATGGTCATCTTTTGATATTGAGGTGGTTAAATTTCATTTCTCTAACCCCTTCGTTCGTTTTATACTAACAAACGCAACAATAAATATGCTAAACACCGAGACACACATTTCTTACTAACAAAACTGAATAAGAACCCGGCGAGTAATCTTTTTAATGTTAAAGACTAAAATAATAAATGGAAAGGGAGTTGTTTTACCTATATTCTAAGAACATCATGTAAAAGCAGGTTGCTGATGCTTGTAGCATATGTAATTAAAAACTAATGTTTTTAAAGTATTTTATATGATACGTGATAATAGTGATATGCGCAGGGATACAATATTAAGTAACTGAACTGAGAGTGTAATACGAAAATGTAAACGAAATAGGATGTATACCTGCTTTGACGTACAGTGTTATTTGGCTAGGATGAATATTACTACTAGAGTGGGAGTTAGTCACACTTTCTCATTTACGGAAATTAGTAACTACAGTAAACACGGGTGATCCGTAAAATATTTAAAGGGATACATTTGAACGTAAGATATTATTTCTTGAATAAACAGACAAATAATTTAGCTTAAGCTCATAAGACGTTGATTTTAAAAGTAGATATTGCTTATCAATCTATACTGCTAGAAAAATAGGGAATCACTACATGTACTGTTAACAAAACAGAACAGATTAATCCATCTATTTAACTATTTATTGTCTCTGTATGTATGTATGTATGTATGTATGTATGTATGCATGTATGTCTGTATCTTTCTCTCTCTCCCTCTCTCTCTCCCTCCCTATATATATATATATATATATATATATATATATATTAAGGCATGTTTTATTAAAGACGACAGAAATCTTCTGTTTAGTGATTCCTTTTTTTATTTTTTCCATTCGTCGAATGATCTTTTTGACGTGTAGATGGAATGAATTGATGAAGGATCCATGTGTTTGACTAACGTTTTCGATTCTCTCCGGAATCATCTTCAGGTCTTTTATGGCAAAAAATGAATAAAAAGCGAGTGAAAGAATGGAATTTCTTAAAAAATACGCCGGCAAACCGTTAGCGTAAAATACGGACGTCTACATTTTAAAATGTGACAATTGAAACAGTTCTTCGTTTTTTTTATTAATTTTATTTATTATTCTTATTATTTTAATTTAAAATAATGGCTGATTTAATTTTGTCTCGTCTAATAATTATGGAGAAGGAAAATGGGGGAGATAGGCAGTAAGTAATTTTAATAAGATGTCCCTATTTTTTTAATTGAATTAGGCAACACCGGTTGATATCACTGAACTAGACTAAGCATTTTAAAATAGTTTTACTTGTCTCGTATGAAATGTTATTGATTTTAGGTTGCTGCGTTTTTATGTATACGGCTTCAAGTATTTTTAATTTTTTAAAATTAGTTTCGGAATGTATTATTTTTGTGTTCATTACTAATATCTGTCTCAACTCAGATGTAGGGCAGTTGTGCGTTTGTAGGTGTTTGTATATTGAACTAGTGTTTGCGAGGTGCATAGTGAGGCGGCGGGATAGAGTGGTTGTTGTAAAACCAATGTAGCAATTATTATTTTGGGAGGTACATCCTCCTAAAGGGCATTCAAATTTATAAACTACATTGGTTCTTTCTAGTGTTTTTGGGGTCGGAGAGGGGTTGTTTTTTACTACAAGGTTTTGCGTTGTGAATCTTTTATAATAAATAATTAATTTGATTTTGTTTTCTTTATCTGTTGGAGATATATATCGATGTGTAATATTCTTTATAACTTTTTCTTCTAGTTTGAAGTTTGGCTGCATTTGGTTGCGGTAATATATGTTGATGTAATTGGAGTTATGTTGTGTATTATTATTATTTATATTAGTGTTTGTAAGGTTTTTTATCATTGATTTAATTAGTTCGTCGACGAGGTAGTTGGGAAATTCATTGTTAATTAATACTTGTTTTATATTTTTTAGTTCGATGAATAATGTTTTTTTAGAGGAGGAAATCAATTTTGCTCGGTTTAGTAAATTTTTTATGATAGCTATTTTATAACGGTGGGGGTATTCACTCTTAAAATTTAATAGGCTGGAGTTTTTGCTGGTTGGTTTTTTATAGGTAGAGGTGTTGAAGGTATTGTTAGAAGTGTCAATTAGTACATCTAGGAATGGGATTTTATTATTAGTGTTTAATTCTATAGTGAATTTAAGGACAGAGTTTTTTTGAAATAGGTCTTTAAGTTTATTAATTTAAGTTTATTTATTAATATTTATTACCGCAACCAAATGCAGCCAAACTTCAAACTAGAAGAAAAAGTTATAAAGAATATTACACATCGATATATATCTCCAACAGATAAAGAAAACAAAATCAAATTAATTATTTATTATAAAAGATTCACAACGCAAAACCTTGTAGTAAAAAACAACCCCTCTCCGACCCCAAAAACACTAGAAAGAACCAATGTAGTTTATAAATTTGAATGCCCTTTAGGAGGATGTACCTCCCAAAATAATAATTGCTACATTGGTTTTACAACAACCACTCTATCCCGCCGCCTCACTATGCACCTCGCAAACACTAGTTCAATATACAAACACCTACAAACGCACAACTGCCCTACATCTGAGTTGAGACAGATATTAGTAATGAACACAAAAATAATACATTCCGAAACTAATTTAAAAAAATTAAAAATACTTGAAGCCGTATACATAAAAACGCAGCAACCTAAAATCAATAACATTTCATACGAGACAAGTAAAACTATTTTAAAATGCTTAGTCTTGTTCAGTGATATCAACCGGTGTTGCCTAATTCAATTAAAAAAATAGGGACATCTTATTAAAATTACTTACTGCCTATCTCCCCCATTTTCCTTCTCCATAATTATTAGACGAGACAAAATTAAATCAGCCATTATTTTAAATTAAAATAATAAGAATAATAAATAAAATTAATAAAAAAAACGAAGAACTGTTTCAATTGTCACATTTTAAAATGTAGACGTCCGTATTTTACGCTAACGGTTTGCCGGCGTATTTTTAAAGAAATTCCATTCTTTCACTCGCTTTTTATTCATTTTTTGCCATAAAAGACCTGAAGATGATTCCGGAGAGAATCGAAAACGTTAGTCAAACACATGGATCCTTCATCAATTCATTCCATCTACACGTCAAAAAGATCATTCGACGAATGGAAAAAATAAAAAAAGGAATCACTAAACAGAAGATTTCTGTCGTCTTTAATAAAACATGCCTTAATGAAAAAATGCTGCCTAAATACACACAATATATATATATATATATATATACATATACATTATATATTGGTTTAAAATATATATTAATTTAAATGTAAGGGCTAAGCTCGATGGATATTAGAATTATAGACAGGCAGTTCTATGCACCTCTCACTCCCCTTCTCATTCTCTCTCTTTCTCTCTCTTTCTCTCTCTCTCTCTCTCTCTCTCTCTCTCTCTATATATATATATATATATATGTATATTCCCCTCCCTTTCTCTTTTATATATATGTATATATATAAATATATATCTAGAGAGAGAGAGAGAGAGAGAGAGATAAAGAGAGAAAGGGAGAACGAGGGTACATATATATATATATATATATATATATATATATATATATATACGTATAGTTTGGCAGCAAATTGTTATTAAGACGGGCTTCATTAAAATCGCTCGAAGAGTCGAACGACTAACCAAGAACATCTCGAAAAAGCAGAACTCCGTGGATTTTAATGAAGCCTGTCTATATATATATATATATATATATATATATATATATATATATATATATATATATATTGATCTATGGGGGAGTACAACAACAACACTTTCTTACCCTGATTGAATTATCTCTTTACAATGATTATATAACTTGACATTTTATTTGTATAAACAACCACAAATGAATACTAGGGTATATCTCGCTATGTTTAAATCTGATGTGCGTAATATAGTTTCCACATGAAGAACTTGCTTTTAATATGTTATACACATTTTCATTCCTATTTCGAATTTCCTTACTATAAACATTTCCGGTGTTGGCCTTAATCATACGCTTCGATGATTGCCATTTACAACAACTTCATCCAACTGACAGGCAATTAGATAAAAACCCTTGAAACTGATAACAATAATGAAACCAGAAATCCAATTGATTTCCGCGATTTTATTTCCCTGGCTGGTATGAAGTATTTTTTTAATTCAGTACTCACAACCGCTACTAACATATAGTTCGTTCACAAGTATATGCCTATTTCAAGAAGAGGCAGTTTTTATCTAGTAACTGCTTTCATATCTCTGTGGGTGCTAACTAACACATATCGTAAACATAGCCTAGGGTGCATATTAATAGACACTGAAACACACGGATCTAGACATACTAAAATTTGAATAATTTCAAACAATAGTGGAAAAGGTGACTATTTGTTGTCCAGCACTAACCTTGTGCTCGTGCGTATACACGGACCATTCTTGGAAATTACTTGAAGAAAACTTAAAAAATAATTCAGATTCTAGACTATGAGTATATTTGTTACCTTCATATGACGTTACATTTTACTCAATTCCTGACCAAAATGTGTGATTGCCCCCGTTAAAAGGGAAGACGAAAAAACGTCAGCTATTTTACCCTGGTGAAGACATATGCAAACTATCGTCAGAAGTCATCACCAGGGCGAAAGGATACCATTATACTAATCTGAAGAAGTTGCTGGCCTTTACCGAAGTGTGGGGGGGGCAAATCAATCGAGGACCCCTACAACTTCCCTGATACCCCGCGATTGCTGATTGTAGTGCGGCCTGGAGAGGATGCTAAGTCCCTCTGGAGGATGGTGGAGGAAGCGAATATAACTTTTGACATATCGCCACAATTAGCGTGTCACAGGGACCCAAATTTAAGGATGTTGAGAAAATCATGCTTTGGGAAGGTCCCAATTTTATCACATCCATCCCTATATCGAGCAGTGAAACTAATCTTCCCCCTTGATGTTGGCAGCTTGTCCCATGACGGCCTCATTGACATTCCGATGGGCACTTACTCCATGGGAAAAGCCGTCGGCACCTTGACCCCATCAATGTTCGTTTCTGAAACCCAACCCTAAAGCACCTTTTTATGGCTCTCAATCTAGCTAGTGTGAATGTCCGGGGGGTGAGGGCCGGTTCTCGCAAAATTCGAGTTCGACAGTACCTTCAGCCGCTTGGAGTGGATATATGCTGTATTCAGGAGACCCACTTTATTCCAAGTGATTATCTGGGTGCGCTGACTAGGGACTTTCGTGTCTATTCAGCGTACTTCGATTCTCGCTCGAGAGGTGTTTCCTGACTAGTAAAGCGCACCTTAGATGCGTCGTTTGTCCCTTGCTTCATGGATTCGGAAGGAAGGCTTTGCGTTCTGGATGTTACTATAAATGATAAGGCATTTCGATTAATTGGGGTGTATGCGCCCAATAGCCACACTGAGCGTGCTCCCTTCTTTCGACGATTCGAGCAGTTCATAAATATTCTCGGACACTTATCTTAGAGGGAGACTGGAACGCGGTCCTGGATCCCGACTTAGATCGCTTGGGTTATCCTTCTAGGGGTACTAACCAACACCGGGATGCTAAGGCATTTCGTGGGTTTCTCGATAAGTTTGATCTTGTCGATAAATTCCGAAATGAGAAGCCTCGGGAAGTAGTATGGACTTGGACAACTAGTCGCCGCGGCTCCGGTGGGTAACAACTTTCGAGTTATATCGACCGGTTCTTAATCAGGAGAGTCGACATAGGAGTATTAGAATGTCCAAGTTTTCATAATATAGTTTACTCGGATCACCGACTTATTCGGGTTCGTGTAAACTTAGCTAGACTTAAAGCTAGAATGGCTGGGTACTGGAAACTCAACACGTCGTTGTTCGATGTGAAGGGTTACCGGGAACAGCTAATACTAACAATATTGCGGGAAATGACGGTTGCTATAATTAGGAATAAGCGGTGGATGAAACTTAAGAAAGTAATTAGGTCCTTTTCTGCCGACTTTAGCCGACGACTCAACCTAGAATCTAGGGCAGAAAAAGCGACACTAGAAACTAGATTAGGTCGGGCGGTGGAGGCGGAGGATAGCACTAACGTAATTATAATTAAGGCGAATCTGGTCTCCTTGGCTGGCAAGGAGAACCAGGCTTCAGTAGTTAGGGCTAGGTTAAAACGAATGCCTCAGGAAGCAACAAATATGGCACTTGAATTGCGTGCAGAGGAGTGGCGACGTGCTACGGACCGACATTTCGCACGTGTCACATTGCCGGATGGACGTACCGTGACCACAAACGAAGGTATTTTGGATGCGTTTCGGTCTCATTTTCAAGATCTTTTCACCAGGGAGCCAGGTCTGTCATTAGCACATTTCGCCCCCTATTTAGCTGACTTTTCTCGCCTGGAGGCGACCGAAGACGCTAGGTGCGAACGTTGTATAACAGAGGAAGAAGTTCAAGAAGCCTTGGGTCATGTCGGCCTGGATCGGTCTCCGGGGATCGATGGTTTGCCCTACGAAGTGTATTTGAGGCTGTCGCACATTTTTGTACCCTTGCTGACAGATTTATTTAACTCTTGGTTTAGGAACGGGTCTATACCTTAGTACTTAACCAGGGGTATTGTGAAGCTTTTACGCAAGAGCGAAGATGGTGGGGATGGGATAGATAATTTTCGGTCCTTAACAATGTTAAATACAGAGTTAAAGATTTTGGCAAATCGTCTGCAGGTTGTCCTACCTGGTCTTATTAGCCCTGAACAGATATATGCTGTGAAGTGTAGGACTATTCAGGATAACTTGCACGCGTTACGCTCGATCATTGAGAAAGTTTACTCAGAAGTCGCATTGATCAATTTAGATCAGTTCAAAGCATTTGATAGGGTGGACCATCGTTACTTGGAGGCTGTTTTGTCTTCGGCCGGTTTTGGCCCCCAGTTACGCTCTTGGATTCGCTTCTTGTATGCAAACACCGGTTCGCTGGTGGAGGTGAATGGTTTGAGATCTAAGCCCTTTGAGTTATCCAAGTCTATTCGTCAGGGTTGTCCTCTTTCACCGATGCTCTATGTGCTTATGTTGGAGCCTTTCCTTCACAGGCTAAATGTGAATCCGGTCCAACGTGGAATTGCTTTGACAGGTGCCTGCACGACGTTAAAGTACTCCGCCTATGCCGACAATGTAACAGTGCTTGTAACGAGCAGTGCCGAGATTAGTGTCGTCGACAAAGAAATCAGAATGTATGAAACGGTAACAGGCACCAAAATTAACTGCGACAAGTCGGTGGGCTTGCGCATCGGTGCCTGGAGGGGTGTACCTCTACAGGGACCCTTCAGCTGGACTGATGGGCCGTGGAAGCTACTCGGCGTCTGGCTTGGTCCGGATGTTCAACTGGAGAAAAATTGGTCGGAAGTACTGAAAGCGATTCGGGCTGCAGCTGGTCTGTGGAGCCGTAGAAATCTTTAGTTAAAGGGGAGAGCGGAAGTGTGTGTTTCTCACATCTATCCACTCATCCTATATCGTATATCAGTGCTTCCACTCCCGTCGGATACACTGCTTGAATTGAAGCGGGCCCTGTTCAAGTTTTTATGGCTTGGCCGGTCCCATAAGGTTCGTCGCGAGATCTGTTATATGCATCCTTCTGAGGGCGGTCTGGGTATGCCTAGCGTTGAGATTCGTCAACATACGCTTCAGCTATATTACCTGGATCGGATGTGTACACAATGTGAGGGAAACGGTGGCTTCTGGAAGGAAGACACTAAGTAAGCCTTTTCCGGCTTTGTTAAAGTGGGCACTTGGATGAGGGGGAGGCGCACAGGTTGCCCCGAGGCGAGTGTTCCTTTTATCGCGAGTGTCGACGGGCCTTGAAGTTCTTTTTACGGGTGAAAGAAAGCCTCTCTGACACCCAGCTGTTGTCCCGTAAGGCATTATATCGGGTTATAGTGCGGGAGCCTGTTCAAGATGATAAGATTGAGGGGCCCGGTTTGTACGAAAGGGGGAGTTGCACTCAATCTGGCCATGGGCGCCTGGGTTGAGATGTTTCGATAATGACGAAGCATATTTGGCCTGGCTGATGATAAGAAATGCCCTCGTGGTCGGCAAGAGACTTTACGCAGCTGGCTTTACTAACTCGCCTACTTGCGTCCGATGCTGTGACGAAGACGAGACTTTGAGTTACGCCTTCTTTTATTGCCGCATCGTTGTGCCGCTGATCAAGTTTCTTGGGGGTCTCATGGTTCGCATTCTGAACGTAACGTCTTTCGACCTAGAACCAATTAATGTCTGTAGCAACTTGGCACCGACAACAGATAGGCAGAGACGTTTTGTCTTTTTAAGCTTGCTAGCGATTGCGAGACGAGCTATATGATCTAGACGCTTGAAAGTTGTCTACGACGGTGAGACCTTCACTCCTGTCAGCCTTATTTGAATTTTCAAGTATTTCCTGAAGATTCGCATTAGGGCTGATAGGGTGAAACTCTCGTCGGCAGATTTTGGTGATAGATGGCGCGAGTTTGTAGAGTGACTGTAGCTAGCATTGTGTGGTATTTAGACGTGCCTTAGGCATAGAATATTGGATTGCAAAAACGAACGTTGTTAAAGACCCGTTTATAAGTTAATATATGTCCCCTGTAATAGTTATGCCAAGTCCATAACTTAGCTAGTGTATTGATGAGTTTCATTACGGCCCCCTTTTTTTTCTTTTTTTCCCCCTATTTAGGTGACAGATAACGTGATTTGCCAGTGATGCAGGTCACCCATCGATATTATCGAAGGAGTTAATAATAAAGCGTTGCGGCCTGCATCAATTTTCGTTTCGTTTTTGAGTGGTAAACTTGCATGTCTGCCACAGATTAGTAGTGGGGGTCTTTTTACTAACTTGGGTTAGTTTTATTTTAATTTAATTTTTTTAGTGCCCAAATCCCCCATTGCATAAATTGTATATATGGGTTGTAAATAGGATATTCATTGTATAGAATTCTTTTGGTAATTGGTGAAGAAGGATGTATAGTATACATGTGGTATTTTGGTGAATGACGGTCCTAAATGAAACTAGCTAGGTTAGTTCATATTTTGTTAGTATGGACCGAACCTTTCCCGGCCCCTTTTTTGGCATTGTGCCTCATTTCATATGATTCATTTATGTGAATAAATAGTTGTACCACATTTTGGCACTAGAACTGCCAACACTGACTTGTGTATAATTTCTCTGTTCAATACAATTCATTATTATTATCTCTAAACCGGTTGTTCTTTTATTTAATTGTTGGTACCCCTAAACGGGTCCACAACAACTGGCGACGAGTGATTCGTAAAGGACTTCGTTGGAAACACCTTGGACCTTGCAACCTGTGAGTGATAAACCAGTGTCTACAACATGGTCAACCTTCGAAAAAAAACATTTCTACCCGTTTGAAAAAAACCCCTAAAACCTTGTGATTTACAATTTTCGGGAAGATATTAGAAACATCGAATACATTTAATTTTGGGAAGAGTCTGGGTTACAAGAAATAACCAGTTTAAACAATTACTGGACGAAAAAAAAGTAAGACAGATTTTACTATTTGTGTTCTTCGTATTTCAATACGGGAGTTTACCACGTGCAACAAATGAAATTGGAATACCATGTGCTTATAAAACTGAAAGGTTAAAAAAAAACTTCATACTACAAAAACTTTTTTTTCGTGTCGGATATAGTCAAACGTATTTTGCGAACAGACTAGTCACTGTAAAATCGTATAGTCGAAAAAAAAACCAAGTTACTTTCTTGAATAACTAGTCAATTTTTAATATAGCCATAACTTGCTATTTTGCATTTTCAGCTTACACTGAAAGGCAAACTGACTTATTGGAAAAAAAAGTTCCAGATGCGAACAAAAATATAATTAATTTGTCAAATTAATTACCCAATAAGTCAGATTAATAAAATCGTTTTTTTTCTCAAAGAATTTTGAAAGAGGAAAAAAAAAGATTAGCAAGTGCCGGTCGAATTTGAGACCCGAATGACGAATGTTATTAAATAGTAAGCATTTGAAAAGAAAAAAATAGTGAAGGACTATTTGTGACTAATTCTTTTTCAAGAGAGTATTTCTTTAATCATGGAAGATTTCTCGAAACAGATATTGGAGATGATTAAATTTCAATCAGGACAGCAGAAGGCAAACGATGAAAAAAATCTTGCTTTACAAAAGGAATTTCAGTCTCAACAGAAGGAATTTCAGTCACAGCAAATAAGTTTGTTGAAATATTTTGAAGAAAAGAATTTAGCACGAATACGAGCAGATAGAAAATATTTAGACAGACGATTGATTGGGATAAAAAATTTACATTTAGAGCAACAGACTCAATCAGAGAACATTTGAACAGCTGGCACAAGCAATGATAAATACGACGAATTACGACAGCGACGCGTTCAACCAAAATGCAATATGGTCAGCCATAGAAACCTTCAACTATGTGCCTGAAGAGGACCTAAACTTCGAATCATGGTACCGTCGATATCAGGATTTTTTCGACATTGATAGTAGCACATGGTCGGAAATGAAAAAGGTTCGTTTAGTTCTTCGTAGTCTAGGTACGGCAGAGCATACAAAATTTGTCGATTATATTCTGCCGAAGAAAACGGGCGAACCATCTTTCACGGAACCCATTAAAATGTTAATGGAACTATATTGCTCCAAAACAAGTTTATTCCACAAAAGGTGGAAATGTATGAACCTAACGCGAAAAGATGGTCAGGATTACTCAACGTTTGCTTCGATCGTCAATAAACATTGTGACGACTTTAAGTTATCATCCTTGACAGCGGACAATTTCAAAGTATCAATATTTGTTCAAGGGCTCGTATCGCAAAACGATGCAGAGTTAAGAAGACGTGCAATAAGCAAACTTGAAACCGAGCCAAATTTAATATTGCAACAACTGGCCGAAAGCTGTCAACGACATATTTCCGAGATAAAGGAAGCTAAAGAAATAGAGGAAGCAGCAATTTCTAATATTAAAAATGTTCGTCGTTTTTCAAAAAAATCATACTCTTCGAAGGAAAAATTAAGGAAGGATTTGCCTCAAAGGTCGGATAAAAAATTGCCAAACCACCCTTGTTGGGGTTGCGAGGACGTACATTGGTACCAGAAGTGTCATTTTAAAACAAATTGTGACAAATGCCATAAAATAGGACACAAGGCCTCACATTGCAGAAGTAACACTAGAAAAAAAGTTACATAAAAACAACTAGAATTAATGGTGGCAACCTAAACATACAAAAGTATGTTACGGTAGAAATGAACAATCAATATGTTAAACTACAGCTTGATTCAGGGTCTGACCTATCAATTATTAATATTAATACCTGGAAAAAGATCGGCAGACAGACTATGCTACGCACAGATAAAGTGGCTCGATCGGTAACCGGAGAGAAAATCAACTTGATGGGGAAGTCATTTCAAAAGTGACACTAAAAAATAAGACATTAAATGTACGCATGTTCGTAATGAAAGATACAGATAATTTGTTCGGTTCAGATTGGATTCAGCAATTCCAGCTCTGGGATTCGCCGATAAGGGCCTATTGTAAACGAATAGAGAACTTTTCTGCTGAAGAAGAAAAATTGAAGAAGGATTTGAAAGAGTCATTCCCCAAGGTGTTTTCTAATGAATCAGGACGCTGTACTAAAATGAAGGCGAGTTTTGAACTAATTGAAAATAAGAATCCCGTTTTTAAGAGAAAACGAAGTGTACCATTTGCCTCTCTTGAAAAAATTAATGTAGAAATAAACCGGTTGGTGGGGAAAGGTATTTTAACACCAGTTGACTACTCGGAATGGGCGGCCCTAACCGTCTACGTTAAGAAAAAATCTGGAGAGATCAGAGGGTGTGCCGATTTCACAACCGGTTTGAACGATGCGCTGAAAGATTTTCACCATCCTCTGCCGACAGCAGAAGAGGTTTTCACAAAATTAAACGGCGGAAAACTGTTCTCAAAATTGACTTGAGTGAAGCCTATCTGCGAATACCTGTAGAGGAAGATAGCTCTAAGCTTCTCTGTATTTCGACACACAGGAGACTACTAAAGTTCAATCGTCTCCCTTTTGGAATTAAAGTGGCCTTGTCGATTTTTCAGCAGGTAATCGACACGATGTTGAGCGGGCTCAATATTTCGATCGGCTACCTTGACGATATATTAATGAAAACTACGAACGTCGGGGAGCACCGTGAGCACGTACACAAAGTATTCGAAAGGATAAGCGAATTTGGTTTCACACTCAACAAGTCAAAGTGTGAATTCTTTCTAGAAGAGATCAAATACTTGAGACACGTCATTGATAAGAATGGAAGACGTCCCGACCAAGAAAGATCTATAGCCATCAAGAATATGCCCGAACCGAACAATGTTACCCAACTACAAAGCTTCCTTGGTCTCGCAAACTATTACGAAAAATTCATTCCTCAGTATGCACAAATTGCGATCCCCCTTAAATGAGTTACTTAAGAAAGATAGTAAATGGGAATGGTCCGCCGACTGTCAATCTGCATTTGACAACCTGAAAACGAAGTTAACTACTCATTTTAATCCAGAGCTAAAAACTATTGTTGCGAGTGACGCCAGCTCCTACGGCATTGAGGGGTGCATTTTGCATAAAATGCCGGATAACTCGATGAAACCAATCGCGCACGCTTCAAATACTTTACTTCCTTCAGAGAAAAATTACTCGCAGATTGCAAAAGAAGCGTTGCGTATTGTGTTCGCAATGACCAAATTTCACAGGTATCTACACGGCCGTCATTTCATCCTACAAACAGACCATCAGCTTCTTATCACCATGTTTGGATAAAAAAAGGCTTGCCAACCTACACATCAAACCCCCTACAGAGATGGGGTATAATTCTGTTAAATTATGACTTTGAGATAGATTTTGTACCGTCAAAAAGACTAGGACACTCAGATGGTTTATCGCGGCTAATCCCCAAGGCCACGGAACCGCTCGAGGATACTGCTATAGCATCCCTTCGGTCTTGATATGACTATAGTAAAGTACTGTGTAACACAATAAAAGAGCTGTCAGTCACACTTGGCGATACACAAAAAGAGGCAAGAGAAGATAATTTTATTATCGAAATTAAAAATAAATTACAAACAGATGATGAGCAAACGGCAGATGCTTTTTCAGTCTGTTGCGACACATTATTATACCGGGAGCGAGTAATAATCCCAGCTACGCTAAAAAAAAATCCTGAAGGACTCTCATAAGGGGTAACCCGAAGCGACACGCATGAAGAGCCTAATGAGATCTTATGGGTATTGGAAAAACATGGATAGGGAGATTGAGACGATGGTGAAGGCCTGTGCGGGCTGCGTGTCGGCAGCTAAAGCACCACCTATTCAGTACTGTCCATGGCCAAAGGCAGAGCAACCATGGTCCCGTATTCACATAGATTTCGCGGGGCCATTGGAAGGCTTCTACTATTTAATCTCAATTGACTCGAATACCTGGATACATGTATTTGGGAATTTTAATGCACACCACCATGACTGGTTGGGATTCTTCAGCCTTACTGACGCAGCCGGCAAGTTACGTATAATTGCTCCTTAGCTCACTCCCTCTCTCAGACTGTCGATTTTCCGACTTGTATCCTCGATCGAGTGAACCAGCAAGCCTAACTTTTAGACTTGTTCTTGACCGCAATGCCCGAGGCTTGTTAGACGAAAGCTCAATAGCTTACACGAGAATGCTAGTCACATTGTGCTAATGATTAATACTACCCTAAAACTCGTCAAAAAGCTGATGAACTCTTGTTCAAAATAACGTGATACTACGAGCAGACTGTTTTTGAGTCAATCGAAGATCATATCAGCAACGCCCCACGGAGGGAAATCTACTATCTCCCTGCTGACGAGTGTGCAACTGAATTAATTGAATGGGTCAAAGCAAGCATTGAAGCCTATGCACCCATGGGGAAATTATTCACCAAGACCCACTCCCCTTAATAGTTCACCTCGGAATGTGCAGCTGCCATTGATGATAAACAGCAATCATTCGGTAAATTCGGCCACTTTGGACTCAGGTAACCACTCCCTCCCACATACCCATTGTGGACCGGATCCACACTTTATAACCTGGTCATCACCCAATCTCAGGTCAGTGACATCATAAATAACCATGACACCCCAAAGCTTGTGGGCCTGATCTCATATTTTTAATACTAATAAAGAAATGATCTGCTGAACTGGCCCCTGTTATCTCCAAACTCTACAACAAATGCCTAGCTAAATCTTGCTTTCCCGATAGCTGGAGAATTGCCTTTGTGAAATAGAACCGATCCTCAGAACTACCGCACAATCAGTCTACTGCCGATCTTTGCTAAAATCTTTGAGTCCTTAATCAATCAAGCGATAGTCCGGCACTTAGTTAATTCTAAACCTCTTTATGAACGCCAGTATAGATTTAAGGAAGCACGATCTACTGCAGACATCTAAACGGTCACCTATGAACGCATATATATTACACCTGACAAGGCAGAAGAAGATAGGGCAGTAGCGCTTGGTATATCCAAGGCCTTAGTCAAGGTATGGCATGAAGGGATTCTCCTAAAAATACGCCTATACGGTATTACTTGGCAATTACTTAATATAATTAAATCCTTCCTAACCAAAATAACAATTTAAGTTGTCATCGATGGCCGTTCATCTAAGCAACAATACATAAATGCTGGTGCACCCCAGGGATCTATCCTTGAACCTTTATTGTTTCTGATCTCCATAAATGATCTCTCTGATGACATAGCGCTTGAGTTTGTTTTATTTACTGACTACACCACGCTTTACTCTCGTTATGTTGGCAAAACAGACGAGACAATATCCGAGGCAATCGCTGAATCATTAGAAAATGACCTTAAAGCTGTGGCAGATTGGGGTAATAAATAGTTGGTAACTTTTAATGCCGACAAGGCAAAACTCATTTCCTTCAATAACTACAGGAAACCTTTCAAACCACCGATTTTCATGGCAAATGACACCCTACCTAAGAGTTCAAGATTTAAACCCCTCGGCCTAACCTTCACAGGTAACATGAATTGGAACAAATGCATTAAAGACATTGCCAATGCTGCAGCAAAGAAGGTGGACTCCCTCTACCGTGCTAGTAAACTCCTCACACCTGACATTATCCTGTATATCTACAACGCTCCCCTTCGCCCATGCATAGAGTGTGTTGCCACATATGGGATGGTGCTTTATCTACTAGCTCTCCGTCCTTGACAAGGCTCAAAAAAGAGTCGCCAACTTAATAGGCCCTTGACTGTTAACCAAGATCCAGTCTCTGTCGTATCACTGCAATGTAGCATCTTTGTGCTTGTTTTATAAATACTTCAATAGATTATGCTCCAATGAACTGGCTACTTTGGTGCCCGCTCGACGTAAATTAACTAGACAAACGCGATAATCAGCTTAATTACATCTATTCACTGTGGAGGGCCCAGATGCCGGAGAGTTTTCTACCTCAATAGCTTCTTTCCTCGTGCTGATGGCCTCTGGAACTCAATCCCTGCTCTCTGTTTGCCCGACGGTACTGCCATGCAGAAATGTAAAACTACTGTAAACAGACATCTCGCTGCGCAGCTCTTAATTTAACCTCCCTTTTTTCCTCAGTAATCCCCTACGTGGAAAGTAGCGGTTAGCCTTGTTTAGCGTGAACTATGTTAACAAAAACTGATATGAAATTATTTACATCGGAAACATGTTGGGTATTCCGTCCAATCGTGCCATATAACGCATTCTTATCCCTACGCCCTTTAACGTTGGGTAATTCTTAATCGTGTCTCATGTACTGATCTCGTGTGATTTTAAGAGTTTGTCTAATATGTCATTGTCGGGTAGTTTTTAATAATTTGGTGAGTATAGTATGTGGTTCTCGCTTTCATACATGATACGTACGGTGACAGAATGGTTATGCATGTTCATCGTTTTTTTTTATTTTTACAAATCACCGCATTGCAGATTTTATCTGCTCTTTAACTTATTCATTTAACGTACGTTTTTGTTTGCATAATTCTGATGATAGATTGTTGGACAGTTCTAAACAATTTTATAATTAATGTATACGGGTTTTCTTATAATTTATCATGATATTGGCGATATACGTATTATACATGTTTACATGTGTTTATCTGAATCATCCATCACGTTGCACATAATACATCGTCATTGATTCATCTTACATGGACATTTGATTATATAACACTAGTTTTCGTCGTGAGATCAAGTGGTGGAGCTGTTGAGTACCGGGTTTTTGAATCTGAATGCAAGTTGCCCTCTAAACAAAAGATACTCTTGAAGTATTCCTATTTTAAAGAAGACTTTTATACAAAGACGTTTGTGCGGTCGGAGATGTTCAGCACCCCTACCTTGCATGAGAGATAGTGTGTGGCAGAAGTATGTTGGACGGCGTACTTAACTAATAACGTATCCTTGCCCTACGGGTGTCGTATTTTAGAGCAGTGAGTGTTGTGCTGGGCGAAATACGAAGCAACCCTATCTAGTAGCGTTATCTTGTAACTGTATTTTTTTTATTGTTGACCTTTGAACCGTGCTTATATTTAATTATTTAGAGTGCTGTACACATTTAAAATCAGGAAGGATGAGATATTAGATAGTGCCACTAAAATGGAGTAAGAGTCGTCTTTCATTCCACCAAACGAGTCATGGGTGTCCTCAAAACAGTAATTAGATGAAGCTTCACCAGTGTCTGTCTAACCTTTTCTCATTTTACGTGGATTTTAGCAGAGGCGAACGCGTTCTTTGGCAGCGTGTGCCAAGGGTGGCATGGTGCATCTCTCTTCTTAGGGTATGTAAAACTGCCACAGTTTACTGCATTTATTTTCAGGAGAATTATAATAAATAATGGCAAGCATAATAATGGGTTTCGTTATTCATTTAAAAGTGTTGCATCGGTCCTTTGCTATTTCTTCCTTGATGTCGAATATGTTAGGTTGTCCCTTGCTTTTTCCTGATCGCCGTATTATTCATTCGTCGTGTATTTGTCCATCTTCGTCTGTGTTGCTCAGGCGTCTTGCCCTTCACACTTCGTTAGTTATTGAAAAAATAAGTAAGATGACATGTATTCTGTAAATGGAGGTTTATTTAGATAAACATATAAACAAGTTCAATTTACACTTCTTCATGTAGGGCACATCTATGTATATTACTCTAAGTAAAAATAAGCTAGGCAAATAGCAATATAGATAGATATAGTAATAAGCAGATAGATACCTAGAGAGATAGATCCGCTCTCATAACCGCATATGATTCGCAATAGTTTAGCTGCTGTTACAACATATTGTCAGCAGTCGTTTGTTCTGATCTCTTAAACCAGTGTGTCTTGACAATCTAAACGCTGTCCCTCTCTTTCGTCTCGTGTGACGTCACATACGTAAGCCAACATTCGCATATCGTCCCAAGACTTGTACTTCCCTGGCATCATTTATCAACCCTCCTACCGGTGACAAGTTATTCTCAATACATTTTTCAACTATATTTTCCACAGACAGCGACGTCACCTACACTCGCACTAATTCACCTGTGTGAGATTAATACTAGCGAACGTACTCATCCGTTATCCAACAAAAGGATTTCGATTTCGTTCGACAAACACGTTCGTCGTAATCTTAGATTGTAGACTTGAAGAAGAAAATTATAACTAGTTCATAGTCAGTATTGCACTCTTTATCAGACAAAAGGTACTACCTAGACGCAAAACATAACCTGGATAATAGTGCATACACACACTTCACAAATAAAATCGACGCAATCCTATACTCAAATAGTTCATAAAACAACCTTTATAAATAACTACGTAAATAGCAATATAAATCAGGCGCATATTATCGTCAAACATCTCTAATATTAGTATATTCAACATCGTAGATACTATAGAGACCATCATTAAATATATCATAGACATAAAAAGTAGTAGTCCACACAGAACCAAGATGTGAAAATAATAAATAGAAAAAAACATTTGTTTTACTTGTCTTTTCAGAAAAGCATAGACACCAACGTCGGTCGATTATTGTTCATACTCGTATAAAACATATCGACAAATGTAATAGATTTGTTAAACTATGTAACATAAATAACCTGCATATACACCTCTTCTGTAGACACAATGTAAGTAATAAAAATCATAAAAAAATAACTATAGCACCAAAATACCATCAAGACGAAGGGGGAATGTGCAATTGTAGAAATGAATGATTACTAAACACCAGGCATACAAACACCATGTGTGCAGATAGTTGCGGCCAACATAGAGTACTCAAAAAACATTACATAAAAACAACGGAAGTACACTTTTAACAATAACTATCCACCCAAGACGCTCATTCAACTACAAAAACACTCAAACAATACAACTTTAGCAAAATACACAGCTAAAATATATTTATTTCTCTAAGCCGAGTACAAATAAGAATGCGTTATAGTCTCGTCTACAAAAAAGCTGTCAGTTTAGAGATGGATTCATATCAGTTCGAAGTGGCTTCTTAACATGGACGGAATGAGAACACGGTATGATAAGTCCAAAGTCAGCTTCGATCTTTTAATGAATATTCTGCTGTATATAGTTTACTGTATTACATTTTCTCGAGGGTCGTATGCTTCGTTGTATACGCATTTTCATCTCTCATACTATTTGCCTTACCATTGATTGCTAGTGTAGTCTACCCTACTATATTACCTTCTACGCTGATTTGGCTTGACGTGCCACTTAATATTATCAAAATGTGATCCACGTATGCAATATTGGCAGTGTGCTTTGTCTTTTAAATATATATTCTACTTTCAATAGACGACCTTATCCCTTTTGATCGACGTTGCGATCCTTCCGTTTATAAAGTGTCTTCCTTTTAGAAACGAATGCACATTTTAATTAAGAAACGAAAGTGGGTCGAGAAGCACCATTTGTTTGTTCATATTTTTCTATTTTAATTTCAATCTGCCATTCAAAGTAAACATTTCGAATATTAAACGGACAGGTTGATTTTTAATTAAGCGAGAGAGGAATTAAAAATGCACGTGTTCTAATCTTTTTTGAAAGAATGTGACAGAAAATGTCGGATGAATGTCGCCTATTGGATCAAATATGGAATCTGCAATCTACAAAGATAAAATAAATGGATTAGAAAATAAAATCTTTATGCCTGTCTCTTTCAAAATCAATATGAAATATTTAATTAATCTAGCAAATCTAACTCGACACAATTATAAAGGAGGAAATTCTCAAGAGGGTAGAGCAAATACGTGGTAACCATGCTATTGGAAAATGTGTACTAATGGTGTCAGAAACCATATACTTACAATATAAGATTACTTACAACATATATATATATATATATATATATATATATATATATATATATATATATATGTATATACATCTATATATATTTATATATATGTATATATATATAAATATATATATGTATAAACATCTATATATATTTATATATATATGTATATATATACATCTATATATATATACATCTATATATATATATATATAAATATATATATATATATATATATATATATATATATATATATATAATCAAACGAATCAAGTAAGCAGACTTAAAATTATAAGACGTGGATGTATTTTTGTATAAAGCTTTACCATTTTAATTATTAAGCACAGTTATATATACACGTACATATATATTTTAAAAAAAACATAAATATATATATATATTTATATATAGGATGAGAGAAAAAAGAGATTAATTAGTCATCTACGGACATGTGTTTTGTTAGTACTTCAGCTCATACGCATGGTTGACTATGGCAGGATTTGAAACATCAACCACTGTTCCGGGGTGTGAATCGTGCAACCGGACAACGTATACTTCTCTAGATATTAAATATTTATTATGAAATAATTTTTCGTAGCACCCATTTCCGCCGGACTGAGAAGTAGTTATACAGCGGTGAAATTATAGCTATACATGCATTTTACTCTTTGTTGACCTGCTATGACGGCTGACTATCGTTGCCTCCTAGTCATGATATGATGTATTTCACATCAATTTATGTAGCTATTCAGAATGGCCTCATCAGTTAGGGAGTCGAGATTAAGGGTTAAAGGTGACTATTCTGTCGGAGTTCGAATATTGCGATCTGTGGTAATACTTATCACTACACGGATGAGTCCGTCTACTGATAATGAAATAGTTATGGTTGAATAATTGTATGTCAGTCTTACACCAAGTTTACGTGTTTTGCGTAATAACACCCACCCTTGCATGTAATTACAAACAACTTTACGTTACAAATGCCAGAGTCAAATCAATGTCTATTTAAAACTTCAGTTATTTCGATACCAAAATTCCGTAAGGAATTACATAAAATAATAGATTCAGTTTTGCAAAGAGATACAACTAAAATATCATTTTACCGAAACAAGTCCTTTGGTGTTGTAAAAATCGGTAAATTTTGTTTTACGCAATCTAGTCTTACGGCTGTAGTAATTAACGAAAGTTATTCACAAAGTAAGAAATAAATTACTATTACAGTCAATTAAAATCTTTTGTGTATGGGGCACGCATCTTTTTAGTCTACCTCATAATTACATAGATATGCTTTTATATATATATATATATATATATATATGTATGGTAAAATGAAAAAGGAAAACCAAAAACTGGATGTTTTTTATGTGTACATCAACGTTTCGTCTTTATTTATAAGACTTCATCAGGATGATGATATAGGGAAAAGATATCATGCAAGCACAGATACATGTAGGGTAGACATGTTGGGAAGAAAAATAAAATAAAATGAAAAATAATGGCAGCGTCTTGCTGGACGTCCGTACTTGTTAGAGAATGAAAATGAGTGGGAGAAAAAGGGGAAGGGTGGAGGGAGCAAAGACTACTGTGGCTGGCGATGAGAGAATATATATGTATATATATATATATATATATATATATATATATACATATATGTCCAAACTAGTACATAATAATGCTATACGTGCGCATGCATTTCATGACGCTAATCAATGTATAGATGGGAAGGTTTGTTTCCATGATGGTTGCAATTTAGAAAGTTAATTTATTTTACCGTTAGGAAAAACAGTTGAAGTGCTGACCTAACGGAGGCCATTTAAGATTGCATTATCTGGCCATTGTAGTTGAAAAATAATGTTCTTCATAAATAATCTAATAAAAGATAGGTTGTCTAATTTGCTATTGTACGAATACCACCAGATTAGCATAATTCTGTCATGCATTCTCTGGTGCACTATAGTCTAACCGCCTTCGAATGACGAGCGCTACACTTTGTTTTTACATAATTAACCCCAAACAAGGCAGACCGGCACTATAGACGTAAGGGGCTACAACTTAGATGTGTTGGTTGTTTATGACTTGGAATTATACATTAAGGAAATACATCTATAGGATATTTAGACAAATACATAAGGTTATAACTGAATATCTCAATGCTTTACATCTTATAATTTTAATTTTAGAGAAATAATATGTATAACCTAAGAGTATATTAATACAAAAAAGTGTTTTTTTATAAATAGATACATTATAACGCTGGACTTTATTTGTTCATGTTGATTTTCTAAAGTCGTTATAATCGAAATAGTAATAATGTATTACATATGAAATGAAAGATGCCTGTTATTTGCTGTAAACGTGTATACATAACTTGGATACTTGTTGTGTCTCGGTGGATGTTGTCATCATGTCGGGTATTTTTGATTAATTCTGTATTGATCGGTTGTCTGCTTTTTCTGTTTTGTTCTTCTGTTTCCATTTGATGTGTGTTACTGTTATCTCACATTATATGTGATTCTGTGCTGCTCTGAGATTAAACAATATAGTTATAGTGTAAAATATGTGCTTAGGGGGAGAGTGGTATTATGATTAGTTATGCGGAGACTTGCGCATTAAATAACTGCTCTGTTGTTAAACATCCTAACAGAATCATGATGAATAGCTAATTACTTTTTTTGTTTTGCGTTTTATATTATGGTATCCTGCTTATATTTCATGGCTTATGTTTTATTACATTTCGGGGGTGGGAAGAGTTTTGTTGTTCCAATCAAATGAAGTACTAGAACATATAAAATGTGTTGGGATACATTTTGTGTGTAGATTGGGGTAGATTTCTGATTTATAGTGTTTTTCTTTTTAGAAATAAGTATCTAGAAATTTGCAATTGTGATGTCAGTAGTTCAAACTTTCCGGGGAAAAGTGAATCAAGTTCCGATGCTTATACCCAATATGGGTTAGGGTTAGGTTGGGATTATTTTAGTGTTAGCTTAAGGTTGGGTGAGTGTGAAAATTATGTCACCCCTGAAAGTAGAGCTTGAAGTATTTGAAAGGTTACATTGAAATGAGTCTCATTTTAACCTAAAACAACTTGTATTTAGGGTAAACCGTGGTGAATTTGGCCAGGTTTTGGTGTTGTCCGTCATTGACAACGTGTACCTCTAGCAAAACCGCATACATAATGTGGGGAATTTGATTAGTGTAGCAACTAGGGTCTCAGCATTTAAGTCAAATCAAGCTAATGCATGATAAGATTTCCTATAGTACGAACATTTCTCAAGTTTTATGAAGTGTTTTCCGTATGTTAAGGAAAACAACTCCACCGTGCTGAATAGGAGCACGCATCTAAAGAGTTTATAAATCAGCGTAAATAAGATCATAAAGTATTTCTTTATCCACACATGTCTATTAGATTAAGTTAATTTACTCTATCCTCTATTGTATCTCTTGGTAACACACAGGGCACACATACTCATCACATATAAGCCAACTTATATCCTAAGGCCACAGATAGTAAACAAACATAAAATGAATTACTGCTATGTTTATTCAGGACTCTTACCATACGGCGACTGCTTTTTTATCTTGGTTTGGATTTGTTTTCTTTAATGTTTGCAAAAAATACATATTTTTCTATTATTGTTCTATGACATTTTCTATAATATGACGTGCGGCTACAGTGTACAGACCGTGCTATTTTTATTCTGATTTTTAAGTTAAATCTAATTTTTACGATATATTTGGTTTATTAAAGTATTAGGTAAAATTACAGAATAGTGAACAAAACCCTCTTTCCATGTTAAGAATGGCTTTCTAAATAATGATGTGATTATTTCAACACGGTCAATGAACTGTATATGTACATACATGAATATGTATTCATGGAAAATATCATACGATGACTGTTTTCTTCTCTAGGTGACGGTTTTAAACTTAATTTTTAAAGTTTGCTAGTGTTTTCGCCCAAAAAGTCACGATGTTTCCATCAGCACCATCTGGTGTTGTATGTAAGCTGCAGAAATATGTTGACAGGAAGTTAAATCTTCTACGTGTTTTCCTAGGTGGAGGGTAGGTGATAAACTCTTGTTTGATACCCTCACCACTCGAACTTTGGATTGGTTGTAATAAATTAGAGTGACTGCTCTAAAATCTGAAAGTATCCGGAAATAAGAGATCATTTTACGTTATATTGAAATATGAAACTGGGTCGCCGCTTTAAATTCTAAAATAACTGTTATTTTTTAAAACTTTTTTCTGTTTTCCAGGGTATTAACACGTAGAAAAGCAAACTCTCTATTGGAAAGGGGGTGGTAGTGAATGGTGTACACCTGTAAATTTACCAGTTTGGATATTAATAAAGATTAACACTTTTAGCCTCCCCCCCTTCTCTTCCCAAATTAGAATCGATTTTTCCGGAGAAAGTCGAATGCAATTCAAGTGCTTACACACAACATGAACCGAAGTCAATTTACTTTGTAAATGTAAAATAAAACTTAGCTTACATTTAGGATTGTTAGGTTCGGGTAATTTTCAAGGCCGTCATATTTTGTTTGTAACTGACGCCTTTTATTGTGCCTATCAATGAATTATTTCATGGTGTTGTTTTGGGTCTTCAATAAATGTCATCCTGAATCGCTTTACAACTTCCTGAGTAGGAGACGATATTATGTTGATTTAATTCTTAATGAAATTTCAGTAGATCATACTGGTGTTCTTGTCAAATCGTTTGTTTATTGTTCTAAATTCAATTTTCTTTTGCTTATTTCTTTATTTGTGCAGCCAAGGCTTTTTATTTCCTTTTGTTGTTCGCTATATGAGCTCTTAACTTGTTTCGTACTCTGAAGAAAATATTTTGATTTTAGTTTGTTTTATCTTCTTTATAAGTTTTTGTTTCGGAATTTTGGTCGACAAGCAAATAGAAATCTGGGATGTCCTTTTCCTGAGTCTCTTAAATCTCAGTTGTTATTTTCTCTCTTTTCTGGTTCATTTGTTGTTGATCTTTAGTATTATTCATTTATTCCATTTTTGTAGCTGAGTAAGGTTTTTCTTTAAATAAATCTTGCTGTACTTATATGCTACATGCTTAATTGCTGTTAGGACAAACCGTGTAAGCAATTAAGCATGTAGCATATAAGTACAGCAAGATTTATTTAAAGAAAAACATTAGCTCAACATTACTAAAAATATATTTCACCTTCATACAAAATCCTTTACTGCTTTGATCATATTAATTGAACTAGTCTGAGTTGATCTTGAAATGGCAAATTATTTTATTTTATTTTATTGGCCATCAGGTATTTTAACTCTATCTGGTCTGTATCCATTCATAGAGTCTGAAGAGGGATTGCTCTTTCGCCTCTTCTGGGCATGGTTTCCGTGTTTTATGCAGGGTATTTATTGGGAGCATCCCTTGCGCATATATTCCCTTTGATGAAGAACTATGTATGTCGAATTGCTGGGATGCGGGGACTGTAACGAATTATTCGTTGCTGAAGTCATACAGGCTTCTGCAATAGGAATGGTGTGGCTAATTTGGCACATTTCAATACAGACATTGGGTGGTTTCATTTTGCCAATTTATCCTGTGAAAATGACACACTCACCAATATATTATAATTTAACCAAGGAAGTCTTTCTTTAGACGTGTTTTTTCTGTATGATCTATGGTTGTAGGACATTCGCTGCAATTCTACACATCTTTCTCTAAGCAGTTCATATTTCACTTTCACATACTCCATTGCCCATATAAGAGTCTACATTTCATCAACTCTATATGGTTTTGATATATACTCTCTTTGTTGAATTACAGACAACCACTGCCTAATATAGACTTCTTTAATTTATCTTATTTATCTCAGTTTGAGGTATGTATTTTTCTATCTGTCAAGCAATAGAGAGCATTTTCTGCTATAGCGGCACACAGTTGTTATCTTCTGTAAATCTATCTCTTAAGTTGAGTCTCGAATATTCTGTTTTTACATCTGCTCTATTATTCATACCTTGAGTATTAGAAGCATGCTCTTTTTCTCTTCCTCAATACACCCCCTAACTCTATTGTAGTTTTATTTTCTTGTGATTCTTCTGGGGTCCAGTGTCAGAATTTGTCTGATCTGGTTGATTGTCCAGCTAAGTGAATTGTGGTAGTATCACAAGGAAACGTTACACTTTAATATCCTATGTATGACTTAGTTCATAGCCCTAACGAGGGTACCTTTTCATCCTGGGCGACGCCCTCCAGTATGTTTTCTTTATTATGTTCTTATTTATATTCATGTTTCGAACATTTAGTAATGGTTTATTTCCTTTAGGTAGCCTTTTTATATATGCACATCACGACACACCACTTTGCAAAGGCATGCGAGAATATATAAATAATCACTTTTACAGAAAGACCAGTGACACACGAGGTATGTGTTTAGTCTCCTTCACTTATTCAAAGTGTATGTAAGTATAAGAGTTTTCAAAATAAATGTTATAATTTTAAATTTTATTTTATTTTACTGACGATAATGACGAGTCCTTATCTTAAGTACTATAACTCTCAGAAAATACGAAAAAAGAACGCAGAGGAAACACGAACTGATTACATTTTAAAGTGTTATATAAAATATATATATATATATATATATATATATATATAAACATCGTTCAATAAGTGTTAGGCTTAACTAAAATGATCCATACGAATTAATAAGGTACACTCCGCCATATAATACGTGTCAAATATTATTATCATCGGATTATTAGCTTAGAAATTAAAGTTATTTAAGTACTGTTGCAAATTTGAAAGAAATTGAACATTTAAAGTGTGTGTGTTAGTAAAGCATTTCTTACTGATGTTAAATATAGTATTCAAACTTATCAATAGTTAGATAAGTGTTATCAAGACTGCACTGTCGAATGAAATGGCATAGATTAGTGTGATGACTTTTAACGCGGTCGTAAATACACTAATGCTGCGGAGCACACAGATCGTCTACATTCGAAAAGTTCTCCCGGAAAATATGTTAAAAGTCAATAAACTCGTTTTCGCTAATCAGTAAGTTAAGTCGCATCAGATAGAACGTTTCAAGATATCGAAATGCAGTGTACGCACCGTTGTTGCATGAGCATTTCAGAATGAGAATATTGCGTTCATATTTTGCCCCGTGTTTGCTCACAGCCGATTAAATACAATAACGCGTCAACGATTCATAGCGTTGTTTAAAAATATTTCGACGAGACAATGATGTCTAACACGGTTATATATTTTAATAGATAAAACATGGATCTACTATTTCAGTCCAGAATCAAGCCATCAGTAGGCTGAGTGGACATATGCAAGTGGGAACTCTTTAAAGTAACAATAGACGCAAACATCGGTAAGCAAGTCACTTTTCTGTCTTCGTATTTTGAGATGTTTTGTTAATCAATCACCTTGTGAACAGCAGAACTATAGTAAGCGACTATCATATTACATTTTTAGTTCGTTTGAAGGATGGAATCATTAGTAACGCTCATAAATGAAGTACACAAATGTTATTTTAATAAAAATTAAGCCGTGTCACAAGTCAGTTGCAACGATAGCAGAACTACATGAATTGCATTTTGAATTTCTTCAACCCTTCCTATATTTTCGGATCTGGCACCGCCCTACTTATTGCTGTTATTATACATAAAAATGTTTTCTATAGTCAGAAAGTTTGCTCTACTGTAAAAGTTATATAAAAACTGGGGCGTATTTAAAAACCAAAGACAAGTCGTTCGACATGAAATGCATCGAATTGCAAGCAACATTGGTTATATATATATATATATCTATATATATATATATATATATATATATATATATATATATATATATATATATATATATATATATATACAGATATATATATATATATATACATATATATATATATACAGATATATATATATATACAGATATATATATATATTTATACATTTACATATCTATATATATACATATATATACATATATATACATATACATATATATACATTTACATATCTATATATATATATAAATATATATATAGAGAGAGAAAGAGATAGATAGATAGATAGATAGATAGATAGATAGATAGATAGATAGATAGGTAGGTAGGTAGATAGATAGATATAGATACAGATATATAGATATATGAATTAATGCGAATTATATTTCGTTCACTACTCCTATATCACGACTAAAACAGGTTAGTGTTATTTAAATCAATAATACAAAATAGAACATTGAAATTATATATACAGGGTGAGCCAAAAGTTGGTGGGCAGCATATATTGAAATGTTTGTCGAAGCGTAAGAGGCAGACTTAAAAGCTGGGTACATCAAGAAGTAACACAGTGTGCACACTTGCATTGATAAATAACATTTTATTGTTTTATTACATGCAATTGTACGTATAAGTGATCTCTAAATACATTTTTTTACTGTCACCTACTTTTGAATCTCCATATATATATATGTATATAATAGAATTCATGTATCTATGAACACAGATTAGAATAGCAAATTTGCATCTATTTTTAAACGGTTCAAAATTAATTAATATTTGATGTTCTTTAATTCTCATTTCATTGTACTATTTTATCTACATATGCACAATAATTTCATCGATATTAAGAGTAATGAATTAAAATTATTTAATGAACAAAATGAGGAACGTAAGAAAATATACCCCAAACATGATTTTTAACAATGCTTTCAAGGCTTATAACCGAACTGGTATAAGCGGGTAAGAAAGAAAAAAAAAGAAGGAAAAGGTTGATGGATTGCTACTGTATGGCTGTCTATATCTGCCTAGCTGGCTATCTCACTGCCCTCTTTACCGTTTCACTCTTCCCTTACCCAGTTCACGACATCGTATTATATTGTATTGCCTCGTCTAATGTCTCCGTGATGCTGAGAACAGATACTATACTTTATCGTAGCCAAAATGCCATGCAACTATTACAATAATTATATTTTATGATTAGGAAATTTTAAATTAATTCAAAAAAGAATTTACTCTATGATCGCGTCATAATTTAATAGGATGGACAGTGTAACATTCTGCTGTACTAAGACCGCCCTACAAGAATTATTCACACCCTTTTAAGGGGTAGGTACAATACTCGTAGTTATTAATGTATAACTAGATACCATATATAATGTTAACTGACCTTTTCAAAGTATTTAAACTAAGAGGGGTAACTACGCTCCTGTATTTCCCCTGAAATAATGTTTCCGTAATTTGCAAAATAGTTAGATGCTTCGACATTTATATAAACACGCTTATATAATAAGGTAAATTTTTCTTAAATCAATGTGTCTTGACACATTATTTAGTGTATATATCTATAGCATATATATATATATATATATATATATATATATATATACATATATATATATATATACATATATATATGTGTATTAAACATTAGGCAGAGTATACACGCACCAAATGTATTGTAAGTATCATATATAATATGATCATATTATTAAAAACTTTCTTTAACAGAATAAGTCACACGTTCGGTTTCTTCAGCTTTAAATGTGTATAATAAACACTGGTTTTAGTGATGCATACGTTATCATGTCTTTCGCGAAGTTCACTGAATGACAGTATGTTATCTACTTATAATTCAAGGAAGAATTTCATTTAAATTGAAACGCACGTTAATTTGATGGTATTCAGTTCCCCTTAATATGATTAAAGCTATTTGAAAACTTGCAAATAAAAAACAAAATATGGTATTTGATACAACATGACTTTTTATATAACATATATATTTACTTTAAATCCTGATTCACGTAAGTACCTTAGCATTTTGAGCTAAGGATACACAGTTCAAATAGATTGATTATGAATATGTAATGAAATAACATACACCCGAGAAGATCTGAAAGCTTAACAACATAATGTATATGTATATGCATGTGTATATGTCAAAGGTAACAATGTTGTACATCCTAATTATCCGTGATGAGTTCATCTCTTATGGAAGTGGTTACACTCAGCTTGCAATGTAAATAATTAGTATCCCCATAACTTCTGACAATCATGATGTTTTAAGATTACGATACACAACCGTAAACCCCTCAGTTACTCGTAGAATGATTACGAATAACAAATACAAATATAAACGCATGAATACACACACATCGCAAAGTAGAGATTAGATGAGTATTTACGAACATGCTTGTTCTTTGAAAGCAGCCAGATAACACTATATAATTGTGTGTTTGAAACACCTGCAAAACAATTAAAGATTAAAAAGGATCTATCTTAAAATTATTGTGCATCGATTAGAAATGTAATCATCCATTTCGCAGAGAAGCTGTATAAAACACTCATTTGCTAAACTAATTATAACACTGGCAACCTCACACTGAAATTCGGTCACAGATAAATGATGTTCGATACCATAAATTAACAAATGTATTATACTGATCATTTTAACTTTTAAAAGTCGAATTCATGATAAGTGTGTTCCCTTTTCGAAACAATGATTGGCTATTATACTCCTCTGGCACTACTTCATTCTAAGAGGATAACATCTGTACCAACTGCTTATAACTGTACGAGCCACATAGCAGAAGCTAATACCAGTGTTAATGGGCAGTTTTCACCTCAGGCTAGACTAATAAATATCTAACTGTCCATTACGTATTTGAGATGCACTACTAATATAGCTGTGTTAAAGAATGGACCTCACTTTTATTTTGTTTAATATTGAAGTGGGTAGGTTGACTAGTAGAATTATTAGGTAGTACACATTCGCAGTTAAAGTAACATTTATTTAAACAGAACTTAGAAATGATCAATTGATTAATTCTAACTCTAGACTACATAAAATCAGACCAGAAAGCATATGAAGAAGATATAGCATGACATCATATGTTCAGAAGCGGCATATTTTAATATGAAGACAGGTTTGTAAAATGGCTTATTATAGAGACCGTGTGGAATATGAAATACTTAAATAAAAATATGTTAAAATAATTGGTTTGAATATTGACATAGTTGTCTTGTGTCTCACTCCGCCTATCCCCGTCTGTGAAATTGTAACTAAGTATATATTAACTACTTGTGATTACTTGTAATGAGAAGGAGGAAACTCGAATAAACCGTGATTCTCTTTAAGTGTCCTATTCGAATTAATTCAATTACTATTTTAGGGATATGTACTACGTCGTTGACTTTACAACAACGGATCCAGACAAGCATGCGTATTAGATACAGTGTTTGTACAAAGAGTAGGGCAGCAAATCCGAGACCTACGCACGTTTTTGGCAAACATAAGCCAATGCATGGTTTCAAATTCATGAAATATTATAAGTTTTTCCGTTTATCTGTATGTCTTACTTCATTTCTAAACCCACAACTTGACTGTATGCATCTTGAGATTTTGGAAGAGATCAACACATGCCGAACACTAGACGCAGCATTGAAACACTTGAATACTGGCTGCCTGAAGCCTACCTACCTGGAAAACCTGCATCTACTCTTATGCATTACCTGTTTCAGATGTGAGACGGACATATTGCCAGTCGGGTAGAGATCACTAAGACTATCAGTGATTACACTCTATATCTCTTTGAACGGGAACACATAGTCTAGCAACTGAAATATAAAATAAGCTTCCTCAGTCATGTCCAAACCATAACAACCTATCAAGAAGGGAGCAGACAACAGTTGAGAATGACCCCTTCCTATTGACATAATACTCCTTTCTTCTGAGGCCGTCCCTTTTTGTTCAAAGGCACATTAACTCCCATGGGAAACGCCCAACCGCATGCGAACGTAAATTGAGCGATCACAAGTTACGAGGAGAAGACGAGGCTCCAAAACTGACCCGATTATCTGCGAATGTGTGGAAAATGGCCATACGATGCAACACACCTTATCGACCTCATACGTTTCAACCGACGCATCTTTACAGATCCTGTTGAGTACAACAAAAATGCAAAGGACTTCGGAAAAAGTGAGAACATTGTCGTATCATCACATGCTTCAAAGACAAACAAAGAAGAAAGAAGAATGTATTTCCGTACTTGTTTTATACTTGCTTAATAATAATATGTTTCTCTGAACTCGGAAAAACGAAAAACACAATGTTTCCGATATTTGCAAACAACTGCATGATTTTATTTCATACAAGCGTATCCAGGAGTATTTCGTTTTAACTACAACAATCTATCAAGAAAGGTTAAATTGTAGTATCACACCGTTTGTATAGCTCATATATGCCCCCCAAATTTAGTGAATTAAAGATACAATTTCGTATTGCAAAACTATAATGGCGCGTGTACGGATATAAACTTTTTTCGAATCCTAGTTAAAAAGGGAAAAGTGTTAAGTGATTTTTATGAAAAACACGTGTTATAGTGAAGACTGTTTACAAAAAGTAAAGTGCAATCTGTGTCAACTAGATGCCCACATATTATTTATAAATGAAAATGTACCCTATATAAAAGATGTATAAACTATGATATTTGCAGTAATAACAGAAAGCAGGAAATATAAAAATATGGCCGAAAATGAATACACGTATCTGTGTAGTCTTAAGCAAATAAATGGTTTTGAATTTTACTTTATTTTTAAAAGTATTTCAAGTGTCCAATACATATTTATTTCAGGGTTCATGGTGATACAAAATAACGGATTATTTATTTGGTTTGATGAAATGACGTTGATAGATATTGTAGCATCGCTATCATAAATCCACGTTTAACAAAACGATTCAAAAGATATATATTTAAAGAATCCTCTGCAATTAATATTATTTAATATGAAAAATCTTTTTGTACCAGCCAGCAATAGTTAGCGAAAAGATAGGCCACTCCAATGATTAGGAGGGGAGGCGTAATATATTCCCGTCCTAGCGCATTTACATATAAGAAAATACGACACTTTGGTGTAATTAGTCAAGCCAAAATAAGTTTTGCGTATAAACCCTTTTTTCTGAATTGCGATGGTAACATCGCAATAGTTTAAATGCGACTATATCGCAGAGTAAGGCGGCAGAATAACCTTTTACCAAAGCGAATACGCTTCTGAGTAACTGCTATTTACTCGCGAATCGATGCTACGGACGATTATGGGTTTAGTTCATATCGATTCTTTTTTGTTCTTATGATAAGTATTGTTTGTAGAGTTTGTAGTGGAAAATAAAAACATAAGACTTACCCGTAATACCAGACCAGGCCATGTGGAACAACAGAGTTGAAGCAAATGACTGGTTTTATAGAAAGAAAGTACCAAATTATCATGTGACGTATTTTGCGTTGAATGATGGAAGTCCTCATAAAGATGGCAGGAAATGAGAAAGCGCACTTCTTCTTAGGTTCATCCCGCATTGAGACCAGTGAAAGTGGAAGGCCGGATTTGGTGCTGTCAGAAGAGTGAAGTTGGAGTTCAAGTTGGTGTTTGCGGACTGATGACTGTTTTGGGTCGGATTGGGTGCCCTCAGAAGAGAGACATATTGGTGTTTTCGGACGACAGAGTTTAAAGATAAGCATGCTAAAATATTAGAGACAAATAATAGTTTAGTATTTAAGAGTAACATCATCATGATATATCCTTTTCTGAAACAAAAAAGACTTGTGTATTAGCACGTAGACCGCAGTATACGGCAATGTAATAATGAACATGTTTGTACTTATGGTACTATACAACTTACCTGAAAAACTAAATTGTTCAATATGTTTTGTTAACATGTGTAATTGTTTATAGGAACGCAGATATTGATAGAGTAATGCCTTCTTTTATTTATTAAAAACGTAAGCGATGTAAGCTGCGAAGAAAATTAGGATGAAATTGCGATGTGTTAATTAAGTTCTTGCCAGGACCACTATTCTGCGAAGGGGATCGGACCGAATACATTTTTAATTAACAACATTTTTAAAAGGGCGAACATCTAAGAATCGTGTATTGATTAATTAGATTAATTGCTATCGATAACAATTTCCTAAAGTCAAACAAGTTATTTTTATATATTAAATTAAATAAGTTCATCACCACTCGATTTTTTTACAGAAGTTACCGAGTGTAGGTCGGACGAAAATCACATTATATTATTAGCAGTTTATATGAACAGATAGGTTAATTTTAATTTAACATAATACATCAGTAGTCGAGATACGACCTTTGTTAGATATTAATACAAGTATAATCGAAAGTTTCAATCAACTAATGGATCAATACATCCGGATGGAGAACATTTCTAGGTGAACAAATAAAATACCAAGAAAGCATTTCTTCGTTCGTAGTTATAATTCATCAAATAATGATACCAGTTGCAAAGAACATGCAATGCACCACGTAGACAATAATGCTACCAGCTTATCAAGAAATAACCATCCTACTCGTATTTTACTTAAATGGAATCAGTTTAATGCATATAAATAAACACTTTTATATTTTTACATTAATGGCATTTTATATACACCAAATAACTTTATTTACATGTTTCAGTTTTTTAAATGTTTTGTATTATTTAAATTTTTTGAACTACTGTTCTCATCTTGGATGTTTTTCTTACAACGGTTCAACCGATGTAACATCCGAACTCGGAATATGCACGAAATATCGAACGGAACAAGGGTAGATTGTTCTCGTTCCGTCAACTGTGGCCGCGTAGACGTCTCTAGTAATTCGTAATAATATCCATATGGTCTTCTCCAGATTAGAAGCTGAGTAAATTTGACTCCGGCTTTAGGTATAGAATTAGGGTTAGGTTTAGGTTTAGCGCAGGTCCTAATTTGAAGAAGTACGTATTCCTAATATCACCAGTGTAAAGGAGTGCACACTGAACTTACAAAAGACTATTATTCAGAACTGATTATTCTTTTTTATTATTTTATGTTTAACACATTACAGTTGGTTTATTGATCAGAATTCTGTAAAGATAGAAAACTGAACATTGCTTTATTTATTCGCTGTGATTGGCTGTACTCATATCTCGTGTCGCTTATGTATTTTATTATTTAATTCACCCAGTATTTAACTCATATCATCTGAGTAGAAATTATAAGATCTCAATGTTAAAACCTCTATCAATTAGCTATGGTACTATCCGAAACGTGTAAATACAATTAAATATAATATATTCAACTAACAATAAACGTCAGTCAAAACGTGTAATAAAATGTGAATTTACCTGGACAATAGAAAAACAGCATGTTCCGGCTTTTCAATTAAACATATCTTCATGCGCCACTATTCGTCTGATGCATAAACAATTCAAACGTAATGTGCAGTTGATCGTGTTTCGAAAACGATATTAGCAATTATGTACGAATTGCGATAATTTAATGAAATAAATAACGAGTATGAGTCTCAATAAATGTATAAAAAAAACTAAGTAGTAATATAAATATTTTTTTTTGTGAACAAATGTCACCCCAAACAAGGCAGGTCACTACTGTAGACGTAAGAGGTTACTGAGAATTAGAGTGTAAGTTTTGGGTGTCACCCCAAGTTGGGAGCAGTGTAGCGAGATGTCTGTTTACATTAGTATTACACCTTAGCATGTCGGTACTGTAGGGAAACAAGGAGCAGACGGGAATTACAGAGGCATGCAGCACGAGAAGACAAGCTATTGGAGTAGATAGCTTTCATAGCATCTAGGGGCCTCCGCAGTGAATGGATTAGATTCATCCGATTTTCGAGTTTGTCTAGTGAATTTACGTCGAAGGGGGAACCAGAGTAGCCAGCTCATCGGAGCACCATCCATTGAATTATTTGTAAAACAAGCACTACGATGCAACAGTGCGGCGATGGGACAGATGCTGGAGCTTGGTTAGTAATGAGGGACTTATCAAGTTGACGACTGTTTCGTAGACATTGTCTAGAAGGGAGAGACTAGTGGATGAGGCACCATCCCAGATCTTGCAATTATACTCCATGCATGGGAGGATGGTGGTTTTGTAGAAATAATGCATAATGTCAGGTGTAAGGAGTTTACTAGCACGGTAGAATTGTTATTTGTCATGACAATCGGTGGTTAAAGGTGTTTCCTGATGTTATTGAAGGAAAGGAGCTTTGTCGTTGCGGCATTAAGAGTTACCAACAATTTATGACCTCATGACCTTTACTAGAGCCTGAAAGTCATTTTCTAAGGATACAGCCACGGATACGATCGCGTCCGTTTTGCCTACATGACGAGAGTAAACCGTGGTGTCGTCAGCAAATATACCAATCACAGACTCAATGTTATCAGGGAGATGCTATATGAAGAACAGAAACAATAAAGGTCCAAGGATATATCGCTAGGGTACACAAGCATTTATCTCATTTTGCGTAAATGACCGGCCATCGAGGACAACCTGGATCATTCAAAGATCGGGCGTAGGCTGATTAGGCGATTGTTTTTGGGATCAGTTCTATCCCCACAATACTTTAAGACTGGTACAACAGAGGCAATATTCCAGCTATCGTTGAAGCAATATTCAGCTAGGCATTTTTAGTAGAGTTTGGAGAGGGCAAGGGCCAGTTGAGCAGATATTATTTAAATATTATTACAGGTATAATATACAGCCCACAAGCTTTGGAAGTGTCAACTATTTTGTATGATGTCTCTGACCTCGGATGGGGTGATGACCAGGTTATCAAGTGTGGCTTCGGTCTGCCATAGGAGTTTAGGTAGGGGTAGTTTTCTGAGTCCAAAGTGCAGTTTGAGGCGAAACGCTGGTAAAGTTGTTCAGCCTTATCAGTTTCCGTGCAAACAACATCATTGTGGTTTTATAGTGGGGGAATCGTTCATTGACCATTATTAATTACACTATTGTAGATTTTCCAGAGTACCTATTTTCCGTGAGTTAATGTGTTTTTTGGTTACCTGTTTACCTTCTCTGTGCTTCACCTTACCCGTCCTTACACTAATTTTTTACTCTTTAAATGTCTGGTAATTAGAAGCTGCATTTACGGAATGTTTGCTGCCTCTCAGCAATGGCAGCTGCACATTCCGAGGTGAACCATCGGGTAGAGTGGAGCTTACTAATGGATTTTCGCATGGAGACATAGACTTCAATGCCTGTTTTGACACATTCAGTTAACTCATTTTTACACTGATCAGGAGGGAGTGAGAAGGTTTCCCTCCATGGGGCATCGATGATGTAATCTCTGATTGACTAAAAATCAGCCTGCTTATGGTACTTCGTTATTTTGAGCAACAGCTCATCAGATTTTGGACGAATTTTTATAGTGATATGAATCATTAGACCAATGTAACCAGCTTACCCGAGTGGGCTATAAGCTTTCGTCACACAAGCCTCGGCATTGTGGTCAAGAGCATGTCTAGAAGTTAAGCTTGATGGGCTACCCGATCAAACGGGAACGGTATTAGAAATATAAGTAACTAATGCTTGTATGTAAAGTCAATCTAAAACACATTTAGTTTTGGTAATCCGATTTTAACCTATGTTCTCAAGTAAAGGGGATAGTTTGTCAGGAAAAAAGGTTTCTACGTCGTTTATGTTTGTTCTAAGTCCCCGGATATTTGTGAATGCGAGCTTTAAGGGTGGAGGCGAACGTGTCTTTGTTGGGTGTCTGGTTTAGGTTTGATTTTATTTTTTCTGCAATAAATGTGTTTGTTTTGATATAGAGTTTGGAAGGCAAGGTGGGTGTTTGTTAGGTTTCAATAAGCTCACAAAACTATTGCATTAGTCGCGACCTGGTCCATGGGGTTGTGGCCTCGGGAAAGCTTACCAGAGATAACTGTAGGGTACCTTTCCATGCGCGACATGGCACGTACAACTACCCACGCTATTATGCAACTGATGATAGGGCAGCCGTTAATGTTGCTACCGAAGTGTGTGCGCTCCTGACAAGCTGTTTAACCTGTACCAACAACCTTTCGGAACAAAAGCGATCGAGACTGGGCATGTAAGGCTTAGAGACGAAAAGACTTTACCCAAGTTGCCTAAATAGAGAGATCTAGAAACGGCGTTCATTATCTTAATAAGGAAGCAATACCAGGTACTGTGTGTTTTAAGGCGTCCTAGCGCTGGTACCTTAGCGCCTGGCTAATAGTTAAAGAGGGAGTGCAAATGCCGGCGATAAGCAGAACCTCTCTACTCCTTAAGCAATTGTAGGTTTGCCAACCCGATATTTTGTTCAGGATTCCAGCTCTAGGTAGTTATCGATCAGGACTAATGAGACCTCCCTCCCCAACGGTTTGCTGCCACGACGTAAAAAGTTGGTAGTAAAGTGTAATTTTCAGAGATGTCCTACTCTTAGATTGATAGCTCAATAAGGTCTTACGGGTCTAACACACCGAGAAAAGAAAATAGCCTGCGCCCGTGTACTAGTCAGTTATTTCCGAGCCCCCGCAGGTTAAAAAATAACAAACCACCTCTCTCTCTCTCTCTCTATCTCTCTCTCTTTCTCTCTCTCTCTATCTCTCTCTCTCTATATATATATATATATATGTAGAGAATAAGTTTACCGTATGCTCTTGAGGAAACATAAAGTTAAAGATACGTTTCCCTCTTACAAGTAAATCCAAATAAGAGAAAGACAGCCATAACTTCAGGCCAGCGTGTGAGTTTATGAATTAATTGTGCGAACTCAATAGACGAGCAATAATACAGTGTATATATATATATATATATATATATATATATATATATATATATATATATATATATATATATGTATATATACCAATAATTAAACATATTTAAGTCTAAGATAGAAGTAAGTCCATTCAAATAATACACCTTATAATTTAGAGAAGTTATATGTGAGTGGCCAAAAAAGTAAGGCAAGGGAAAAGGAAAACAAAATGCTTATCTTAGCGTTGATTGCATGAACAAATATCGGGTCTTGCTTAGTTCGCCCAGCCTACGAGCTTAATATTAATTCCATAAAATATTATTTAAAATATGTGTGGTCATTAGCGTGTACGATAACCCACCCCATTGCTTTTGAATAACTATAACTTTTTGTTTTATTGAAAACAAATATTTATGTGTCAATACCTAAAATATAGCAAACAAGACAATTTATCTAAAATTATAGATATATTGAAAATAAGTTTTAGATAGGGAAGATCGAGCTGCTTAAATTGACAAAAATGCCAATTAGGTAACGCTGCTCATGCGTTTTACTCCACATAACTTATAAAATTATAAATATAATTTAAGGATGGGAAAATGGAAAGATAGACCTCGCTGACTTTATTCTGTAAATGCATTACAAAAATGTATGCCATAGAAATAGAGCTGTGTGACTTTTTGTAGAAACATTTAACAAAAAGTGATAATTGACTTTTGAAGCTAACATTTTCAGGATAAAAAGGCCTCAAAAAGCTAAACTGGTAACTGAAGCCACACCTTTTGATGTGAGTAAGCCAAAGAAATGCCAAATTAAGCAGTATCTTTATTAATACAGAAAACCAACATACATTCGCTATATTGAAGATATTAACGTTTGGGTATGTTGAATATGTTTACCCCCAAATATTTGTATTTTATTTTCTATTAGTTTCGTTTTGTTTTCTTGTGGGTTTTTTATATATGCTTTTTGTGGAAATTAAAACAAACCTATTTATATAATTGCTGCGCTAAATACATGATACGTTCTACAGTATTCATACATATTTTATAGTACTGGAAAACTTAAAAGAATATTTTAACATGTCATATTTAAATAATTGTTGATAAATTTATAGATATATACCCCTAGCCCCCTCCCCTAAACAGAAATGAGATCATCCTGTTTAGGCAGTTACGTGTTGGGAAAGAACACCAGTTATTTAAGCATTTAGAGTTTAGCATATATATTTAGCGTAAAATTATAATCTATTTCTGGCCGATCGCTCTCAGGATAGTGTCATAAGAGCATATAACCATATTTTTTTGAACATACAGATTATGTTATTTTTAAGGGAAGATATTAATCCGACTACCGAGTCTAAGTCGATGTGGAAACAGTCCCCTAAAACAAAAATCACTACACTCTATCAATCACTTCAAGTGCAGGTGGCAATTAAAAAAAAAACATAACTAGAACGGTTATATACTTCCTTGGCCTTATGGCTAGGATCGACATGTAGTATAAATTTGTGTATAATTTTGTATTTTTGTGCAATTAAATATTGCAAAGTGTAGTATGTGTTCTAATACTACACTTCATCTTTTTTGTCCGTTATTATGAAATTCTTCTAGACTAAGGCAATTTTCATTTTTGTTACAATCCAGAGTTCCCCTTTTTAGAGATATGTATTTTCCACACATTAAAAAGCGACTTTGTGTTTACATCGGTGCAACGGAAAATTTGGCAAAGGATAATCCGGCAAAGCCATATTCGGCAAAAGAAAAATGTTCAATTTTGTGAAAGTAGAAAAATATTGTAATTATGAAATAAATATCCTTTAAAAATAGATTTAAGAACCGTTCTAGCGAGGATAATTGTTGTCAATACTATGCTTTACTCCCTCACCAAAAATAACACTTCTTGTGTTATCTTTTTTGTAAGTGTGTAGTTTACGGACCGGCTTTCTTTTAGATAAGATTTTCAAGTACAATTTAAATGTTAGGATATATTTTGTTTATTAAATTATTAGGTAAAGTACAACCCACTTAGAAAAGCTAACTCTAGATGCTAAGAATGGCTTTCGAAATAATGTTATTATTTCAACTCTGTCCGTAAACTATACAAGTATCATCTTTCCAATTATTATATTAATAAAAAATGGTAAATTAAAATCCTATAACGATATTAAATCATGCATTTCGGTTTCTTCGTAAACTATCAGCCTATTTAATATTATGTTACTAGTTTAAATAATAAATCTATTACTTCGTGTTCGACATTTGAAAGAAGTTGGATATATTAAAACTGTCGAATAGAATATAATTTTACTGGCATTAAAATTCTTAGCAAATTATCATGTATTCAAAGTCGCCTCTTAGATAATATTTAGAAATACTTTTTGAGGGTGATATAGTGGTATAAACGGGGGTACCCCTCCAAAAAATTAAAGAATGCATATTTTTGAATATTTATTTTTCCTTAATATTAGAGCGGCACGCGCGAAAATGATTTAGTTGATTTTGGGGAACTACGTGCTACACTTTGTCTAAGTGTGACTAACAATTAATTTCAAATGTATGTAAGTTAAAAGTATACATACAATTAAACACACAGTATGTTCACAACCACACACTATCCATTATGCGACTTCATCGAATTTAACTTACAGAAAATAATTCATTTTCCAGTTACACTTTGGAAGAATGAAATGGAATTTTCACAATTTAAGTTGAATTTTTTAAAAGTAAAACAAAATAGAAAAGTTACAAATAAAATAAATTCGTCGATATTTAAAGAATTTTAATATTATTTAAAAATCAGATAGGGAAATAAAATCTTATTGGGACCGATTAAAACATTAAAAGTAACTTTTAAATAAAAATAGATAAACTGGGTATATTTATTCGTATAAGACAATAAATAAATTAGGGGGAATTATTAAAAAAACATTAGACATAGTGGTTTCTAATTATGTTTTATTACAAATCCATACCTTCTATATTAAATTGAAAATACTTGATGAAATTAATAAAATGAAATAGTGTAGCGATTATGATATTAAATACATAGTTTTTTATCGGCGAACAAAATGTTGCTGTTCTGATATCAAGGACATTTGTTTGATAATTATCTAAGTTTGAGTGAAATGCACAGATGTATTGTTTAATTCGTTTACTAAATATGTTTGAAATACTACCAGAAAAGTGATATTTTTATTTCAAATGATTCGCAAAAAAATTATTTAAATTAAAAAATTTACTGAATTTCTGTGTCATTTAGCCATAGTGAGTACATTTTTCGTTCTAAAAGTGTTTGACACCTATCCATAGTTCTTGTTATACACTTTAGGCTTTAACCTTTCGAAGGTTAAATATACGTATATAATGACAATGAGTTTACAATGAAATGAGTTTTGGTATCTAAATTTATTCTGAATTATCAATAAATTATTTTAAACTATTAGAAATCATCAATTCAAATGTATTCTTATTATTCTGATACTTATTCTCAAAATCACTTTTTCTGAAATTATGAATTTTTTAATATAAATCACTAAACATATATTGATTTTCTTTTACTTTAATCCAAAAAGTTAAATTCTTAACTTTTTAAAAATTATTTGCAAATCATTAACTTTGACTTGTAATATAGAATCGGTATTTTTTAAAAGAAACAAAACTGACACTATGACAAATAAGTACAATTTTATTTAATTATTTAAGAAAAAATATATTTAAATAGAAATAATGTAATTATTTTTGATAATTGTAAACATATTATAGATTGAATCTCTAATAATTGAAAACGAAAAGGAATATTATATATTTAAAGTACGAACAAAGAAACACACAAACACTTAAATATATAATTAAAATATATGGGATTTTGGAGGGTTTAAAGTGGAGGTTTAGTTCTAAGCAAACCAATTATTTACTTTGCTCGTGAATTTATTTTTAATGACTTCACTTATTTAAGATACAACTGTTTATTAATTAATAAAATATTGCACTTTGTGACTTTGTCTCAGTGGGCAGTATTGAACTATGTCGTAGGGCTGCCCAGTAATTTCTGATGTATTTTTGTATAATATTCTCGAAATAGTTTTTTTTAATTACATAAGTAAAGATAGCTGTATAGTTTTCAATCTATTATTTCCAAATAACTTCATTTTTAAACTTAATATCTTAATTTATTACTTAAGTATAGTAAATTGTGGTGTTACCGCTTTGACCAGTACGACATAATGTAGTAGGGCGGTACGGAAAAGTAACATGTTTTACTTTACTACATTCTAATTATGTACTATTACTTTTTATAAACTTGTTAGGAACCGCTTTAACATGAATGTAGTTGCTATACGTTACGGCAACTTCACTTCCCCCTCCCTTGGGAATCGTCGATTTTACATCTAGTATTGACACCAATGGTATATTCACTACTCTTGGTTTAATTGGTTAGGTAAAAATGTGATTTGAGTTCAGTTCTTCTTTAACCAATCTGCGTTCAATATCAAGTCCGTATCCAAGTTTTAAATGATAAACAGCCTAGACGAAGCCTTAACTTTTCTCACTAAAACAGGTTGGTACACAATGCAATCTAGCACCACCTTTTTTTCCTTTGGCAAGGTTACTGTTAGATTAAAATTCCTCAGTCGTACCTTTTACGTTTTAACTCCTTACAAACTGGTAATTTGAGGGTCGACAACTTTGATAGAGTGTTGATTGGTGCCTCTATCGGTCGACCTTTTATTTTCACAAGGGTTTTCCTGGTTCTAAATGTGGTTGTGCTAATCTTGTTAGTTTCGTGAGTGTTATTTTTCGTTATTGTCCTGAGTCTTATTGTAAATACTGGAAACAAATTCGATATAATTGTGGTCGTATCCTGGCCACAGCATCAACTGTGATACTATCGCTTCCCGAGGGAGTATGGATAAAGTGATCGGCACCTATGGGACGTTTCTGAATAGACTGTTAATGTCCTAGACACGATACACAAGCTCCCTACGAAGGTCTAACGATTAAGCGTCATTAGACGACATTAATTTTCTCCTGAGAATTAATTCTAGCTTTGACCATCAGCTGAACATTAAAGGCTAGTAGTCAGAGAACAAGGCACTACTTTATATACTGTAAAAATAATGTTCATTCATTTCAGAAGAAAACATGATATACACTCTAAGTGGCTAGGCTCGTCGAGCGAAACCCGGCCGACCGCACAAAATTCAAAATGTAAAAAAATCTATCGAGTAGTCGCCGTTCCCAGTTTTTAACATATTTTGTCTGACAGTTGATTTTATTCTTGATCTTATCTCATGCACCCGTCACCGATATGTGTTTCCTCAAACGCGCGTCTCTGGTTACCTGACATTTTGAAGTGCACCGCTTTCGATTCTCGCGTGTCTTTCTGCGAGGGCAAAGAAAGTCAGGTAAAGGACCACAGCTCCAACAAGAAGGTATCTATATTTTTCACAACAGAATAAGTGGAAATTTTTCGGATTCCGTGGAGGACTTTTTTACTCAAAACTGCATGTGGTAACCAGTGAGCGATTACTAGTATTTGCTTGTGTAAGAACTCCCAGTGAGTAATTTTGTAAATAATAATAATAATAATAATAATAATAATAATAATAATAATAACATTTATATAGTTGTACACGCCCCCTTTCATGTATTTTGCAAAATGTGCTTTTTTGCGATGGATACTTATTTCTTAGTGTTTTTCTTACTTTTTCAATACTTATAGACAACGTTGTGTGTCTTCATAATTATCTGTGCGTGTATGCCTTCTTATTTTACCTTCTCTCTCCTCGCTGATTTAATGCGTGATTTTCTTAATCTTTTCTTCCCCGTGTTTTGTCTCGGTTTCCCTGCCATTTTCTTTCATTTCCCTGATAGCTGACTGTTTGCGTTGTCTTGTTTTTGTTTACCTGGCCACGTTGATACTTCATCTATTTGTCAGGACGCGATATGACTGTGAATACAATGTTTTATTTTGTAACAAAAGAATAATTACAATTACAATACACATTTAATAGTTTGAAATTTATTTTAGAGAAAACAAATACAATGTCACTTAAATGTATAATGTAGAGGGACTGATATTTATATTTATTTTCCATGAAGATAGAGTTATGGGTAGATAGTAAGACTAGCAGACAGACAATACGCATATTGAAAATATGCATCTCGGCGCTCTTTTTCCGTAGAATGATTTTTTTAGTGTTCTAGTTATCACAGCATCTAATCAGACGTCTGTACCCCACGAATTCTAAAACGGGACTCTCTCTTAATTTATCTATTCTTTGTTTGATTGATCTCTGTGTTGCCCTATATCGACAGATGATTTCATATAGTTTTGAGTCTGCACCTTTTACTTTCGTTTCGTGAATTTTAACCTGATTTACACTGGGAAACTGGTTTACTTCGCTTTCAAACGGTTACAGCGACTTGCACTGACTCGCCTCCGCCCAAACGCATACCAGTGCATATATTATCTACAATTAAACATACATATGCCCATAATATAACACGTAGTAGCGATATTAGTAAATAAGTAAGAAAAAAATACTTGCTAAATTGGACTCGTCATATCTCTAACAAATCACATCGTAAACATCAATGAGACATACAATCATTGAAGATTGTAAACATTAAACACGTTTTATAACTACAAATCCTAGTCTGTATAATGAGCACAAAACGGAGTATATAATAAAGATCATAGTGGTGATAACAGTCTGTTATTAATGTTAATAACTGAAGTAGCTGTGTATGTGTTAATTTACTATGTATGCTAAACTAAGAGGGGGCATGTGTACGTGTGTGTATGAGAATTATGTTCTCTTTCTAAAACATATGTTACACCTCTTTCATCGCGTCTAAATGTGTTTCTTTTGCTTCTGGCTCTGTCTGTTTCTTTCTTCTGTCATTTCTGTATACGAATCTAAGCGCATCAATTTCTGAGGATAATCTTGCCTCCAAAATAAGATTTTCTATTTCAGAAAAAAATTCACACATAGACATTCTAAGTATTTAAACACATTTTAAATCCGTAAATATCTATAGAAATAAATGCAACGTATCCATGCATGTGCGTCTGTGTGTATTTACAGCCACACTTTACTCAGCTAAATAAGCTACATGGTTTAATTGCAATTCGTATGAATTCGCATAGTACAACTTTTTTCAAGTACCCAGTGAAGGTTGCCAACATTCATAAGTGAGAGTGGTGATATTGATAAGACTGTGTAGACGTTAGTATGATTAGAAGCTTGTTATTCCGACGGTATATATGTACTATAGATATAGAATAAACTCCATGGTGTACATAACGACTGGTTAGAGCTGGGAAAGGAATAGGACGTTTGTTTACGTAAGCATCTCGATTGGAACTGTTCAGAAATGGGTGTTACACGGGTTAGGAAGAAAGGTACAAAAAAGTAACGCATGCGCAAATTAATCAAATTGCCCGACGTATCATTAGTCGAGGCTGACAATGCTGTGTTTAGCTAACCGAACCACGTACCAATCACTGCGCGAATGAGTACATATAAGTACAAAATTAGATAGATATTTATTATGTATATGCTAGTACTAGATCACATTCACTGTATCTTCCCCGTGCGGAAGGCTTGTTGGGCACATTCCGGTGTATGCCCTGCTTCGTATGGCATGCGGAGTAATCAGGAGAATAGCTAGTTCAATCACTAAGGGATGGGATAATCCAGCTACACACTTCTGTCCTCGGCTTATGATGTGAGAGACTGTGAATACAGAACAACGGAGTGATATTGCTTGTAAGGACCGGTGAGTGAACGGCCGGGACTTAAATGTATGGGTCGATTTCAGCTCGCTAGCAACATGGGTTGTTTTAAATAAATATTGGACAGTCTTAGATGACGCTTGTTGGCTGCGACCTGAGAACGATGCTAAGCATATTCATTCAGTCAAACTGAACGCCGTGTTGAAGGGAATCATTTTTTAATCTTTTGTGACAGAAAAATGTATTGCACATACACGTCTGTGCACTACTGGGTGCTGCATAGTTTTACCGTTAAAGTGCCAGTTCACACCAAGTAAGCAAATGCGATGCTAAATAAGAGACGATAGAACACATTCAAGAAGATGGTGAAGGAGTACTAGCTTTCAGTGGACGTTACGTTCGTTGCACCAATTCAAAACATGGCCTTCAAATTATTCGTGTGACGCAACAATGAAGAACGCAAGGAGAACCAATTCTCTGATTGGTGATTCACACGTAGCTGAGCTTAACACGGCACAAAACATGGCTATTCACAAAAGCAGTGGAACACGATAGTGACGTACACTTATTTCGTCAGGAGAGTTTGGCTAGCGACGGGGAAAACAACAGTTAAGTCGGCTATAATGGTAAGCTCTGGATCTACATATATATATATATATATATATATATATATATCCACTGCCAGTGTACTGGTAGAAAGAAACACTGGTGGTGAGCAGCAACTGATAGAGATCGGGGATGGACATTACACATTACGGTGCTCACGATTTCCTAGGATCACATATAGTGCTCGTCGCGGTTTTGTGCGTGGAAGCAGTTAGAACTACTTAACTTAGCAAGCGTGCTACCAAAACTAGAAGGGTCTCGTTTAGGGTGGCTCGATGCGGGAGTTTTTTACAGATAACGACACAGCCTTCTGTAGCAAAGAAGTCAGGTCATTCACATGTATCTATTCATGAAAATCAGTGTGATACAAATAATGTTAAAGTCTATTCTATAACTGGAATGAAACTAATCTATCAGTCTTAATGTAGGTATACGCGTAGAATATCGCACTGACTTTTGAGCCAAGTGATTCGTATACATCAGTCAGATATGTCTCAATTTAGGGGTGCTACTAAATTTGGCCAGGTGCCTATCGGAGCATTGTTGTCTTTGTCTTGACGTATACAAAACTCTATTTCGCAATCTTATATGTGATGATCTATTTTGTACTCTATAGCACAGTCCTCCTAAAAAAGACGCAGCTACACTTTCTCTATCAATATTTAATTGGAAAGTGCTCAACTGCTTTTCAATCCGTGTTATCCCCTCATGTAACATTCACAGTAAAACTCGTCAAACTACCATCACTTCCAATAATTTTAATTTTTTCCGTCGTTTCTAAAATCAAACGGAATTACCATGAACCTGGTTCTTTTCCAAAAACATCTCCTCTGTTGAACGCGTTTGCACAAGATGGTTTCCCTGATCGACACAATGCAGTTGTTTTTTTTCAAATCTAATGTGGACAACAACATTTTATTTAATTTGTATTTATTTTGGTCCAATATTATTAATCCATTCTTGATTTTCACCTTTACCCGATTGACAATTTCAATCTCATTAAACCTTGAGTAATTTCGAGCCTTCATAAATAGTGGATTTATGTAAAATATATGGATAAATATGTATTAAAATAACTTACGATATGGCAGTAGGCTGTTTATGTAGTGGATAGAATATCATAAAAAATAAAGAGTGGCCTATGGAAAACATGTGCTGAAGAAGAATGGATAGAAATACAGAAGAAAATCGAACGAATCCAAACGATTATAAGGCATTCCTAGCATAAAGCATATGTAACCAAACTTACTCTTTTAACCATAAGTATTATAGACGTGTTTTAAACTGTACACATTTTATAATAAATATGTTTATTTTGTATTTCGAAAAATATGTATACTCTGCTGACACAGTTCGGTTAAAAAACGTGGTTCCAGAATACAGCTCAAAACAATGAACGCAATTCTCATGTAGAATAAATCTGCAACGAAGATAAGAAGATGCGATTTGCAGGAAGGTGTCGTTGCTTAGTAAAACGAGTGCCCAATTGATTTTTGTGATTACTATTTAATTGTATGTAAATTCTTCAATGTAGAATACAAAATGATAATCTTTCTAAACACGCGTTGTTATCACAGCTAAAAAAAGTAGTTGAATGATGTATGTAGTTACGACCTTGGATTTGCTGTATCAGTAAATTTAGGCGACCGTGTTCACACTATTCTTTTTTTAGTGCGTTGATGAAATTATATCTCGAGAGGTACATATTTTGAATTTGACATCAACACTTTACAATGTTATCACTAAAAATAGTTGTTTTATAATATGTAATATTCTAATAAATATATTTTTAAGTACATCGATTAACGTATGTTTAGATTTTTGTTCTTGGTTGTCGTAAGTTGAATAAAAAACAAAACAAACAATGACATTTTACGTAATGATTTCAATATATAAATCAAGAAAACTACAAGAAAACGAAACTATTTATTATTATTAGAGTCTTGTTTTACATTGTTTTTTTTATTTTATACAATTTTTGGATAAATAATATCAACTCGCTTTCTGCATTTTACCCTATGTGATCGATTTCGGTTGTTAATTGATTTACATGTCTGCATTTATCAGGTGCAGCTAACTGTCACCTAAAATAAACAGTAAGAATCGACACAGAAAGTACTTGTCGGTTGTGACTGGATGCAAGTTAATGGTAATACGAGAACGAACACTGAGCCATCTCAGAGTTATAGTATTAGAAGTATTATATTCACATATACCATGTCATAGACACAAGCAAAACAATGCTACTTCACACCGTTCCAAATACATTGATTTAAAATATACAAATAACACATTACATCGAAAACAAAAGCGTGATTAGTGAGTCTGGACGTCTTATACATGATATTGTTGTGTGAATTACATTGGAACGATTCACAGACGATTTTCATCGATGGATTAAGGATTAGATTGAAATAAAGCTTTCTTTGAGCCTTGGCTAACCTGACTCTTCTGATTAAAGAAAAGTTGTGCGGGTAAACTTCATATTCCTAAAGCTGTCGTTTAAATAAATATAACACATTTACTCAGATTTCGACATTGTAAACTCGAGAATTCTAAGGAAATCTTCTATTGTTATCAAAGAGACTTAACACGAATAAGTAGAATATTCTGAATTAAACACCTTGTTATAAATATCTCTATGTATAATGAAGATAAAACAAATATGTTGGATATAATAAACACACAAATTATTTAGATGTCTTTATATGTTGACTTTCTGATCTACATAATTTAAATGAACAAAACAACCATATAATTTGACGATGCACTGATAGTATATCATGTTAATACTACTAATACTAATAAGAAGAAGAAAATAAAGAATTGAAAGGGCACCTGAACAGAGAAAAGGGCTCCCTACTGACGGCTTCACGAAACTATGCGACTAGGACTAACGACGTTAAAGCTAAAATAGATAAAACGCACGAGAACAGTAATTGCAGATTGCACGGACCAAAAGACAACACAGTAAATAACATAATATGTTAATGCCCAAAACTGAGCCTAAAAGAATACAAACATAGGCATGATTACGTATGGAAAGCAATACACTGGGAACTGTGCAAACACATTCATTTCGAACACTCGGACAACTGGTACAACTGGTACAACACGTAGTGATAACGCAAATTCATTTGCAGTAGATATCGAAAGAGGTAGAGAGCACTGGCAATTTTGGAAGATTTGTTGTCATTTAGACTCTAGAGAATACTGATGGTGATTATCAGTAGGAAATCACGAATGACGGCCTATGTGACAACTTTTAGTATGTAAACGTACTACTACTACTATTAATAATAATAATAATTTAATATCTAGAAATTTCGATCATTTTTGTCAATTGATTTGTTATTGTTAAAAGTGTATTATGATTTATTTTCTTTCTATCACATATAGAGTCACAAATAGATAAATGAATACATATATAGAAGTGAAAATAAATACATTTACCTGTGGTATCTGTTATAAAACGTAACATAAGAAGTGTTACAGAAAGGGTAAGAAGGATGACATATGTGACATGTTATCTGTTTTGTAAAATTGGGAATGATGGAAAAGAAGGAGAAAAGGTTATAATTACATCAATCTACTGAGCCTATTTGCGTTAGGGTAATCATAGTGGAAATAATCTACTGCGATTAAACTGGGAGGAATATAATATTATACAAAATATTTCTGCGAACGATGAGACGATACCCACTTTACTCACTACCGAGCAAAACTTAACTAGAAAACCAGTCCTCTTAAATAGAATAGTGTTGAAAGGTTTCGGTCAGAGAACAATTATATGATATTAACCCTGTTATCATCAGATTCCTACTCTATTCAAATACCACACGTGCTTTGGAAATGTTAAGTACACATTTCTTATATTTGTTGTAACATGTTCCTTCACATTTCATATCCATAAACACCGTTTGATCACCTAATCTGTTTTAGTTCAAAACTGTACATCTTCTGGTCTTAGGCATGTTTCAGTGATTGCCATATATTGACGCAAAACATCGTGGTGTTGCGTGTAAACAGTTACAAACAACGCTCTCAATTGTCGACACGTCGTTGTTTTTGATTGAGTGTGAGCAAAGGCTGCACACATTTTCAACACACCTTTTTGATCTACCAATGTAAATACAAATAGTGAATACTTCGTAGTCTTATATCTTCAAATCATCTGCTACCGAGAAGTTTGTGGACAGTTTTCAATTTTTTCTGGGCAACTACTAAATTCTAAAGACTTGTCAACAGTAGTATCACTTAAATATCTAATTTCTTAACTAAACATCCTTAGATATTATGTGAAGCAGATATCAAAGTGTTTAACGCGATCCATGCATTACCATCACCCTCCAGTACTCGGGGAAAGTTTTTGAGTTAATCACAAATATACTTTTCCGCCCATTATCGTTAAGTAAATAAGGTGAGGAATATTCCGAGAGAAAGTTCATTATTTTGTGTTACCGCAAATTTGATCGTTGTTATCCCTATTATTGCATTTTTCGAATATTGTTTTCATTGATTATCACCTGCAAAAGTTATAGCCATATATCATTGATATTGCTTTTAATTATAGAAACATAATTTTGAAAAAAAACACGATTAACTTTTCATTACCCTTTTTTTTATAAACATACGAATATGCAAGTATGCAATTATACGTCCACATATAGACGTGTATATCGTGTTCAAGAAATATCTTATAATGGGTTATAGTATATCATTTACAAAACCATTTAAACAGCGTAATAGCAATACACTGCAACATAGCTGTGTATATGTAGTATTAGTGATTTTAAGAGCGGAACAGCATCAGATATTACACGAGAGTCATCGATATCATGATGATTCTCATCGGATTAAAGTAATTGGACATTTAAGCTCGAGCTCAGTTCTACTTGAATAACTGAAAGGCCATGATATATAAGCTGGCAAATTACGGCGGAGATATGGACATAAGAAGGGCCATGACCGCAGAAGTAAATTCGTCGGGAGGCTTCAAAAATGATTCGATAAGATATAGACAAAACAATGTATAACCATAGTCATAGATGGGCCCAGCAGTGGTAATTATGAACATAGCGATCTTATTTCGCCTCATACAATAATCATAAACGCCAACTAATCACTGACAAAGACGAGGAAAACTGCCATACGAAAGCCAGAAAAAAACCTTTAATTGGTTAAAAAAACAAGTCGATCCAGGGAGTGATGTTGTATTTCTTAGAACGAGTTGCACAACGCTTAGAAAAATAGGCGGCTATTCTAAAGCACACACGATGTTCAGTGCGTCATGAAAACTAATAGCCTCAAACTAAAATGTTTTAATATGTTTCAAGCGAAGAGTACATGACTAGTTTATTACAAGTATCACACTTTTGTTTAGGCCTCTCTCAAAGGTAACCATTAAGGACTCGTGTCCGACGTGAAAGCCCCGGTAAAGGCTAAGTGCGGCTTCTATCGAGTCAACCATATTCGAAAAGTAACCCTCTAAGAGATGTATATTCCAATTTGAGAATAAAGCAATTATTGACAAAGATATGACGTGTTTTCTTTCCTTTCAAAAACGTGTCAAATATTTCCGACCACCCTGTGATTTGACTAGATTATCACTGCATAGTAAACACGTGTGTTGTATTGTAATCAGCGCTAAACACAAGCGGATAACATCAATCGGCTACATGAAATAGAATAAATACATAGAATATACTGCCAAGTCTTTTTAAGAAATGTAGCCCCTTCACTGTGTTATTCAACTTCTCAGACCGTTCAGTACCCTATACCTCTATAAAGGCACGATTTGTTCGTGTATAGAGCAATGTTGCTACTTCCGGGTTGCTACACTAGTTTATTCCATCTTTACACGTTACAGAAGAGTATCTAACCTAATAGGGTCACACTATCTACACACCCCAGCCCGTGTTTCATCGTCGCAATGTTGCATTTCTGTGCTTGTTTTAATACTACTACTACTAGGGAATGTACTCCGCACGACGAACTTATTGCACCTGTACACCATTAATGTAAATACCCCGATTAACCCGACGACAAGTCCGATCCCATTCATTTTAGACGTCCCCAAATTCCGGAAAACGTTCTACTCTAATAGCTTCCTCGGATATTGTGTACTTGAAATATTTTCCCTGTTTCCACGACTGTACCAAAATACATACATGTAAATTCGCAGCCATTTTGTTGCGCACACTCCTCAGCCAAGTTATTACCTATAAATCTATCGAAAATCACAGTAGCCCCTTGCGTTTAAGTTTCAATGTGCTTTGTTTGGGGTGACTAACATCTATTTTACCGGAACGGGAATACATAGATTATTTACAAGAAAAACGGACTGAAAGTGTATTGGCTCTTTGTTTTCCGAAATTTATACCGAAATAGACAATAAATATGTGTAAAATATTTTCGAAATTAAGAAAATCATTGTTTATTTGATTTGCCAATTTGTGTCTATTTATATAAAAATTGGGTTATGATTTTTTTTCATTGCATTGTTTTATATATCTATGAACGATGCATATATCATTAGATGAATAATTACTTATGCATATTTAGACAACGTACAATTATCTACCTATGTTCAAGAGAAGATTACAATTTTGACACTATATGATGTTTGTAAAAATAAGATATGTCTTTGTTTTTTTAAATAATTCTACACGGATAAGACAGACATACACAAACTGAAAATATATAACACCTTTATAAATTAGATTAATTTTATTGAAAATAATTATACCTGAAATGTAATTAATACTTAATATGAATATGTTTTATTGAATGTGCATTTACTCTGTATATCAGTCATAAATAAAATGAATATATTATTGAAAAATGATGCAAACAAAAAGTTATAAGTAATTCAATGTGATAAATGGCAACAGTTTAGTGAACGAAGCACACCTAATATGTAGTTTAAAATATGTTTAAGAGAAGTTGCATTTAAATATCTCTGCATTGGTTGATCTCAGTTTAATATATAAGTTTGTATTATATTTACGTTTAAGTATACATTTAAATCAATTAAATATTATATCGTAGATATTTTTTTAGTTTCATTATCTCGCATTTTATGAATGCACATTGATTGTTATTCAATTAATTTATACATTTTGATTTACTAGTATACATAACCGGCAACCTAAACGATGTATCTCTTTATGTGACTACTATAACAAAAACGAATTATAACATGTTTGAAGTCTGACAGTTTCTTTGTTTCTCTCGGTCTGATGTATAGTTTTGTTAAGTCTTAAGTGGTACACTATTTCAGAATTTACATTTTCTATGATGATAGGTTTGTGTATAGCTACACGACTCGGCCGCTCGTACTAAGGAATGGCATACATGATGCTCGGGCATTTTTGTAAGATGGGGTTCACTTTACCTTGGCATCTGTGTTTCAATAAGCAACCTGAACTTGTGTCTAACCTCATGCAGAAGAGAAAGTTTTACTGCATTCTCACTCACGAGGAGGATTGGTAGAGAGGCAGAGAGAGATAGAGAGATATAAAAAGAGAGAAAGATGGATATATTCTACATATAGCAACAATATGGTAACTATCTAGTTCTGTGCACGCTACAGGGTGGTCTTCCGCTTCTGCTAGTTACTTATTCCGATTTGATGTATTTTTAGAATGTGAGACTTTTAACCTCTAACCACAATTCTGAGTCGAAAATCATATTTTCTTTGTTGCCGTAATAGAAAATAATTAACTGCGAAAAATATAAAGCCTGCCATCCATTTTCTTTTCTCAAGAAACGTTTACCATATAAAATAACTTTGACTTACATAGTTATCTTATGGACATTACTACATTGCTCTTTTCTCTAGATCTTACGTCGACTCGCCAAGTCTAAGAATACAAAAAAGAGCAGTAACAATTGCATAGTCACATACATAAATATACCCGCTTAGTTTTGTTAACTACTCACTATTTTGCACAGTTTTTTGTTCTCACATCTAAGTCTCTAGTTTACTTATCTACACTAACACTTTATTTCATGTCTATATAATACAGTTATGTAACTATGTCTTAAAGTCATTTACGAAATTATGTGTTAAAGTGTACTTTTGTTATATGTATTTCTACCTCTAGTTATATTATAACAAGATATCAGTATATAACAGTAATGGGCAATCGTATGGTATTTGTATCATACTCGATACAAAAATCGTTGAGTCGATTAGCAAGTGCAGAGGGAATTGACGCGAACACTTGCATAAAGAAACAAGTTTCAAGGAAAAGATAGCAGGAAACGATAACCTATAAAGGTTACATTACAAAGACCTTTGGAAAAATATTGGTGTAATTAATTAATTTTATATATATATATATATATATATATATATATATATATCTGCTATTATGTAAGATAAATCTGCTATTATGTAAGATAACATATATCATAATAAAACGATATAATTCATACACTTACATTTTACGATATTTATAAATAAAGGGACTCAAATTATTTTTACAATATCCTACACCAAATCTCATCTGCGTTCAAACACCAACGCTTAGAAATTAATCAATTTATCAGGAAAATGCTGGGAAAGTATCATGTATTACATTCTGTTAAAATGGACGACTAATTTAGTATAAGAAAACATATTCTATGTTGTTTAAAATGTGTTCCTGTTTGGTAAAACAAGCGTGGATTTTACATGATTTAATTTCCTCATAATACGATCACCTATCTAACATTTAGCGCACGTTCTACCTGAGGCCGTAAATTTACATTACTATCCAGATTTTAAGGTAATGACTAGAGCTGTAATCGGCGAGCAGAATTTAAGATTAATTGGTTGAAAAGTAAATGTCGTGTGTCGACTTGAAAGAGAGCTATTCACATTAGACTAATACAGACGTGTACACACATATCAGAAGCCAATTACTGACCTATACGTTATAATGACGATCACCTTTTTATAATCAATGACAGCTGATGATTTCAATGTCGAAGAAAGGGGGTAGGGATCATATACATATATATATATATATATATATATATATATATATATATATATATAATTAGAAATAGTTGTTATCAACATATGTATACGGTTAATCCTTTTAAAAATCGTCAGTGTACAAATAATTATTCATACCGGTCGCAGGACTCGACACACTGCAACACGAGTCATGTTTTAAACTCAAATTCTGAGGACTTTACCCACACGGGCACTATACACAACCTGATAAATCAGCGGGTGATTAAACCTATTAAAAGCAGCTGTCGTCAAAATTGTTCAACTGCTGAAGGGACATGCCCCAGAGCGACGATATCGGATGTGTTAATACAACTCACTACAGTGCCAAGCCTTGATTTGGGAGAGCCATATATCATCCATGGAGTAATGTTCCGTTGTATTACAGCTATGAAGTGTGACATAAACGCAACCTTGGGAATAGCATTTTACTGTGTATATAAATCATATAATCAGTCAAATAATGCTCCATACGTTGTTCCGAGAAGATGTTCAGCATTGTATAGCGCATATATATATATATATATATATATATATATATATATATATATATATATATATATATATATATATATATGCGTATACATATATATATGTATACATATATATATATATATATATATATATATATGTGTATTCATATATATATATATATATATATATATGTATTCATATATATATATATATATATATATATATATATATATATATATATATATATTTGATGTATGTATTTCAACAAAGCGAGTAGAGCTTAGTAGTTTTTCAGGAAATGTTTGCTGAATTAACAATAAAAGCACGTGTTTCTGTCAGTAATACTTATTGAGTTTGTACATAATGGCACTGCTAAACTCTTACTCACTTCAAACAATCAGTTATTTGTACATTGGCTGAAGCATATATTTCATACAACTAAATATATTTATATCTACTCACATTGCTAGTTAGTCGATATGAACCATTTTTTAAACAAAGAACTGATATGAATATCTTTGTGAAAATAGACAAACATGTTACATGTGAGTCTTGTAATTCTCATTCCAAGAATATACCAATTTTTTTTCATGAAGTTGGGCAAGACATCCTGCAACGACGAAATAATGAATTGTATATATTTTTTGTACAACATTTTCGACTATATTTTCTCAATTGAAAATTTATTTTATTTTTTCATACATTTTGCTTTCACAAACTTCAAAGGATAGCGTATAGACAACAATTGATTATATATTTTAGTGATGTACGTACACGTGTAATATATTGAGACATACATATATACGAATGCATACTATACATATACATATATGTATGAATTTATGTACGTTTGTCTATGCATGTATAGTCGTGGCATATATGTATATTAAATATAGTAATATCTAATATTGTATGAATAAACAAAGATTAATACGCATATGCTAATTATGTATATCCTTCTCCATATTAAACTGTAATTTCGATTTTATACGATATGACAGCCGTATCCCTTTCTTGGTCTGGATGGGCATAGGTGATCCAAACATCTGGCACACAGTCTTCACTAGCTCTATCGAATGTCTTCCTTATTGGGCATGTAACTCAGTGCTAGCTCTTTCCACTATCAGATGTTTCCTTCCCACGTCGTTTTCCTTCCTCCTTGTACAGCCCCTTGCAGAATCGTGTGATTTGTTTCCACTACTTCAGTTTCCTTTTCTTAACAGTTGTCAGTCGATTTTCATATAACCTAACTGCTTGTCTGAGTCTGTTGTCTCATTCTGTTATTTTCAACGTGATCTTTGTATAAGATGTTGCAGCTCTTTCAGACCAATCTCATTTCTGTGGCCAGTATTTTTCTCCCTAGAGGCGCAGCTATGGTCCACATATCACAGGCGTACGGAAATATGAATATGACCAGGGAACGCATCTATCAAGTTTCTGAACTGAGTGTTATCTTTCTGTCATTAACGATGTGACTTAAATTGACCAGAACTGCTATTATTTGTGCAATTCATGCAAATACTTTAGGCCTAAATAGACCATACATCGCAACCACTCCAAGGTTCATGGAGCTGGTAACAGCTTCCAGCTTCTCGCTTTTAACCCAGATACTCTTGCTGATGCGTGTGGCGTTGGACACCATTTGATATCTGACTTACACACATCTTAATTACACTTTCTTCCGACACAAAGCGTGACATACGCTTTCGTATCATAAACGAACACGGAATAAAATAATATTCGGCTTAACATATTTCCCTCAAATATATAACTTGTCCAACTATAAAAAAGGGCGATTATTTAGTATTATTTAAAAAATAGTACGAATAAAAATGGCACGCTGTTCTTATATACCCGAGGACGATCAAAAACACACATGTATAAATATTGTCTAGGCACAATGTTCGTAGGTTTTGTTAAGAATGGATGAGCCCGAACATAACGTTCAGAAACATAACCGAGTCATTCGTTTCCAATGGAGCAATCTTGACAATGTCTGCGATTTGTCTGCTTGTCAAACAGCAATCTTTTTCAAGTACATCTTTCACTATTGATCATCTTTAGCACGGCAGATAGAGGAGCATCTCTCACTGTCTACAAACTGTTTTTTCTGAATTGAACTAACCCTTTCTCACAAACCATTTCTCTAACAGCATTCTCCCCATACATACGCAATATCTTTATGCAGGTCTCTGTAGCTTTTTTTCCTTTTCTGTGATAAAAAATAATAAGATATTGGTAGGGCTATGTTTGATATTCTAATCCCAGGACTGAAATACAAGTAAAATAATAAGAATTCGTCTGCTCGGAGGATTATTAATTAATTATTTATATCAACATACTAGCACCACCAAATGCAAGGTTTGAAGAATAGGAATATAAAACGATTTTTAGTAAGCCGAAAATATAACATTACCAGCAAACGAACTTTTTGCCGAAGCCAATACTGACATTTTCTTTTATGTGCAGTATATATATATATATATATATATATATATATATATTGAAAGGTATTAGTTGATAGTATATTCGCAATATGTACACTCTAATGGGGCTCGACACTAACATTATTATTAGTTTAAATAGTATATGTCAAGGTTGTTGAAATGATAGTAAAAGGCCTAAAATCGACTTGGCATTGCCATGTAAGCCAAACGAAATTCCATAATCTGCATATAAATAACACTCCGAATACCTTTTGATTATTGGATTTGGAACCCTTATTATATTATTAAGGCGCATGATATACACTATATGCCCATAAGTAAGTAATAAATACGCATGCAGATTTTTAAGTGTAATTCTAATCAAATGTAAACGACATACGACGTCAAAGCAATTGTGCAGATTCGAAACATTCTTGGCATTTCAATTCAAATAAGTACTAGTAAAATCTGCTTATCCAAACTAACATTTTTATAGGGCTATACTCCTTGCTATTCTTACAGAGTATTCACATTCACAGAGCATGCATTTGTTTTATTTTATGAATTCCTAACTCCAGATCCTCTTGAACATATACCATGTTTGCAGGATGAATAAGTTTTGTAAAGCCGACTGCTGACTAGTATGCAAGTATTATTTGTTTAATAAATTTCAAGAAGTTGTTTTTTCTCTAGTTTATATCAACCTTATTGAAATTACTAAACTAAACATCGATGAGTTAGGTCAGTTCCTCACATCTAATAATGCATCAGGCTATACGGACTAGATTGCCCCACTTCAAGATTAATGAACGTGATCGTATTTATTCATAAAATTATGCATATATATCCGAACAAAATGTAACACTTTGGAAGGAATAATATAGCGCAGTCGCAGTGAAAAAGGTGTAACTATTTACAAAAACATGCAATGTCAAATAGTGTCCAAATGAACACACAGATGAAAGGGTAATTATACATAGCGTATATTTATGTTACTGTGGCGTTACACGTAAAGAAAATTAGACAACAAATCTCCAGTGGTTGATATCCACAGCATTTAACGTGTAAGTCCCCTGTAAAAGGTTAACATATCCGATGTCGATGAACGTTGGAGTATCAAATGGCGGGACCGGAAATTTATGAGATTCTTGTCTCTACAGAAAAAGACAACATCTTAGGTCTTCAATTATTTTTGGTGATAATTTTCCCCCCAAGAAGACTAGAACAGACTACGGGCGAACGAAAGTATACTACAACTCGTAAGAAAACCTCAGAAGTGGATAATATATATTATGCTTGTTTTCAGCAATAACAATTGCAAGAAAATGGTCGGCATTCTTCCATTACAAGAATTCATCACACGATATAGCAAGAACTATTTTTAAAGACACATTATAAACAACTTAACATTTTACAATTACACCTCGGATTACAATTGCGTATGTCAAATTATTTAAATTAGTTTTGAAAAAAAGAATTGCGATTAAGTCATTTTGCTATACAATTTAAAAATTGAATTATGATATATTTCTTGATTATCTTGCTATAATAAACAAATCTGCTCATTCTATACATCAATTAGTAAAACACCTACATATAAAATAGTTGTGCACTACATATAGTGTAATCAGTATGAAATCAAATTTTGTATTACCTGATCTAATATCTGATTAGCCTCTATTGAAAATCAACCAACATTAACCTGACTTATTTAACGACATTAAGTAATAACCAAGTAAGTATTTGGCATTGATAATCAGTTCGGTATACCATTTATGTTGTATGGAAAAAAAAGTACTGTAAACTCAGTTTAGTGTCAAAAGACAATATATATATACGAAAGGGTGTCTTAAATATCATTTTACTTGTCCTGTCCGTATTAGTCCGAAAATATCTACAAGAAAAGCGACAAGATGTGAACACAGCATGGTAGGATTCATTGGAATTGACGACGTGTATTAAGCCAATTGCTGACCGGTGTAAAGTTGCAGAAGACTTAACAGGCCGCATGGCTGCATAGTCGCAAATATATTTTTCGTCTTGTTCAAGCTGGAGTCTTGTTTACACGGTGTTTGTTTAAACATAGTTCACCCCAAACAAGGCAAGTTTTCATTGTAGACCTAGGGGCTTCTGAAAATAAGGGTGAACGGTTTAGGTTCATCTTTAATTGAATGTAGTGCAGCGAATTGTTTGTTCACATGAGTTCAACATTTCTGCGTGTCCGTACATCGGTGAAACAGGGTACAGGGAAAGAGTTCCTAATGTCGACATCACGAGGAAAGAAGCTATTTGAGTAGAAGGCTCTCTTGTCTCTGGCGACCTCCACAGTGAATGGATACGATTTAGCTGATTTTCAGGTAAGTCAAGTGTTCATTTAGTGCAAGGATATCCAGGGAGTTTACTAGGAAATTATTTCTACGTCATTGGTGTAGGTTCTCAGCACCCGGACATTTGTGAATTCTAGTCTCAATTGCGGAGGGGAAGATGTATTTGGTTGGTGTCTGGTTAATGTGCGTTTCTTTTTCTTTGTATTGTCATTTTGTTTTAGATGGAGTGGTGAGGACAAAGTGGGTGCTTGTTTGGTGCCAATAAGCTCACACACGCAGACCATGAGTCGATACATAACTTATAGATGCTGTGGCCTCGGAAAACCCCATCGCTGATAACTGTAAGGGCCGTTTTCTATGCGCGTAATAGCACGAATTATACAACTGCTGATGGAGCAGCCGCTTTTAGCGCTACCTAACAGTTTTGGCTCCTGCACTACATATCGGAAACAACGGTCAGACAAGCTGACAAACCTGTACCTCAAACTTGTCGAAACAAGAGCGATCCAGTCATGTGAGACTTCGTGACTAAAAAACGTTCCCCACTTTGACAAACAGAGAGAATTAGAGACAGCGTCTATTGTCCTAGTCAGAAAACAAGGCCAATCATTAGATGTATTTAAAATGGCCGTGTGCTACTACATCTGCGTTTGGATAATAGACAAAGCAGTGCGGATGCTGAGCGATAAGCAACATACAGTTTATTATTTAAATAACGTCATTCAACTAGTAGTACTCGGATAAGTAATGGTTATTAGCAGAGTTTTACTGTTTTCTTTCTGTTTTTTTTTATTTCTCATTTATTTCGTACAGCTCTTGTCTTTATTCATATGTATATTACATTATTTTCTTTTTTCTCAAACTTGTGAGTTTTCGTAATAGAACCGTTTCTAATAGTTATTACGGTTGAAAACATAGCAACAACGCACACACTACGCTTTAATATGTTTTATAGTTGTTATTTTTTTCCTTCAACAATGCTCTTAGTATTTCTAACGAAACATCATATATTCACCTTACACCCATTTTATGGGGTGGAATAAAATCAAAAGTACATGTTTTGCTAGACAGATAATATCAGAGCGAATATTCTTTAGCTAAGTTCCAACATCTTCGGAAATATTTGTGATGCCACTTTCTTGGATAAATTAAACTCTATGTCTAATGCCAGTCTTATTCGAACGCAATCTAATAGTTAGTGGTAATTCCAGTTTGTACTCAATCTAACACATCCCACACCGTATTCAATTCTGAATATTTTATAAATGGATTTTTGTCAGATATTTAATTCAAAAATGATTATGCGAT
>OY744524.1:156307533-156352533 GCA_963556195.1 Sepiola atlantica
TTCAAAATAAAGATGTATTTATATGTGCGCAAAATCCTTGCGTGACCCGGAGATGAGTTGTAGTTATCGCCTGGTGGGTGGAAAGTGGATGATCATCACACGTTAAATTTATATCAGAATGTGCCTCCTCCTCTACAATATTTTATCATTATTTTCGTTTAGTTTGTTTTTACTGCCTTCTTATTAAAGATGTTAATATGTAATGGCCAAAAACGTAGAATACGTATTTGAGAGAAATTATAATCATGTACAGTACTCCAGTTTTCTTTAAGTAATAGGTCACAAAGGTCAATAGCAACTCAGTAATAAGGCTGCAATAACGTAATGATTCTCATTCAAAAGATGAGAAAAATAATGTGAGTAATAACATTGATTAATGATATGAACTGCGTTTGATTACTAAAGGGGGTGTTTATGACAAATAAGTTTTTTGACATTGAATTTTGAGACGGCTAAGTTTTAATCAGCAAAGAGACAGTCCAGTAGTAATGTGTTCTAAAGACGTGAAATTGTACTATTATATTCTCTTCATATAAATTCGCCAGGAAGCAAACACATGGATGGAGAACGCATTATATGTGTTCTTTGTTGTCTTAAAACAGAGGTCTGGCTGTTAATGTATACTTAGATAAACGATAGATAAGAGGTCAGTGGACCACTTTCCCTAGAAATAAAAATAGATTATAGAGTAATTAGCGACATCTTTTGTGTAAGAAACAGTTGTCAGTAAAATAAGTGATCACCCGCGCTGTATGTCGAAGTCGATTTTTACTCTGATAAGTCATTAAATAAAGCTAATCGAGGCATCTTCCCAGATGTGCAGCATTAATCTTTCTTATAATATATCTTACTATTATATAGATAAAGGATTGCATATAGAGCCAGGTATTTTGTGGTCTGGTAGGAAGATCCAACATTTTTTCCAGCGACCTTATTTAAATACTTCATGTACGTTTTCAGTTTTAAATCTAGACTGAACGCCAGACCTAAGAGCTTATCAAAACAAATGGCTTATTCGAGAATACATCCATTCATGTTGACTGGGACACAGCAGCTATTTAATCGTGTGTGGTGAAAAGAGAGAAGTTTGTTTGACAGGTGTCAACAGTAACAAGTCACTTTTTCTCTGCGTACAACAGGCCTCAGGTTCGAAGTGAAGGAATCAGCGAAATCTTGAGTAGCAGTTCTTTTTCAGGTGCCACAATGCACAGTTGTGTAGTCTGCGGAGATGTCAACAACTATTCTCAGCACACGATTCGGAAGATCTTATAAAAATTAGAAAGAATATTGGCCACATAATTGATAATTACGGCTCGGCGATGTTGGTTCTATTTGCTTCCGATTTCTGACTATCAAGAACTACTTGTATAAACCTACCCAAGAGAAGGAATTCAATAGTTTCATATTCCTTAGAAAAGTGATTAGAATTTTATCCGGATTAGTTCCCTTTGCTTTCATCTAGACTCCTTATAAGTTTAGCAAAGTTCCGCACTAGGCGTATTTACAGTAATAGAGGGAATTCCAGAAATTGTTTCCCCTAATCGCAAACCGTGAAGTTTGTAGCAAACTTATTTGCGAAAAGTTTAGCTTCATCAGATACTGAGTTGATCATTAAATAATCGTTTATGATAGTTTTAATAGAGGCATTATATCTGTTTAGTAGCTTATTTGTTATGCTCCACAAGTCACGATATCTAAGCGACTGCTTAGACATTCGGACTTAAACCGATTGACATGCGATTCTATCCCGTTTTCTATAACAAAATTGCGACAGTTTTGGGAAGTTTCAAAGGGGGATTTGTGTTAAATGATGAAGGGGGTACGTTTGGTAGTATTCCCCTCGTTATTTAGATTCGAAGGCCAACGTTTACACGTACACGTGGAGGGGGTGTTATCGAATAAACGAGTGCATTCAATGGTATCAGCTCCCTGCCGTGTATTTAAAACGGGTGTCATGTAACGTTGTATCAATAAAGAAGGGTAAGAATGTTGGGCAGTTTTTTTTTAGTTTGTAAGGGGAACATCACGTGTAGAGCATGCCTTAATATCGACAATAAATTTAGGCCGCAAGGAACCCAAATGATCTGTAGCCCGGAATGCGCCTTCAGTGCCCCACTGGTCAGTGATTTAAAACAGACGATTCAAGACCAATATATATTTTCTTGTCTTGAACTGCTGTCGTTTCTTGGAGCGTGTTCTGTGTATGAACGAACTTGTTAGTACGTTGCGTTTGTTTAAGTCGGCCAAAACCGCATAAGGGGTGCAATGCGTACATATTTTTTAAATACTTGGTACTTCTGAGACATAATACATCGCTTAAGAGGGGTGGTATATGTAAGTTATGGCTACATGTAAGCTATTATTTTGATTAAGATAAATAGTTATTTGTATGAGCTCTGGCAGCATGAGATTCTAAAATAACTATGACTGGCAATTTGGTTGTGATTGTAATTATAATGTATTAAACACAGAATAGCAACGGTTAACTAGGCGGATATATTGGAGGCTATATAGAACATATTAAACATAAAAAGCTGTTATGAAATGTACTTTATCTAATTATTTATTTATCGTTATCGATCTTAACATTACACGTATTTATCTATTCTTTGCGTTCTATCCACGAAACAATAATTAATATATATTGAATATAAACAAAGGATTAGCGATCAGGGATGCGGGTCATTTGCTTATATTAATGAGTTTTAAATTACAAATATTTTACACTCTCTGGATCACCATTTTAAATATGGTATTGACATCAAATAGACAGACAGTGTAAATAAGTTATGGCATTATTATCTGATAATATGCAATTACGAAAACAATCTTCAATGCTAGTTTAAATATTTAATTATATTGTGATTTCGATTGTGACCGAGTTTCGGTTACAGACAGGCAGATCATTCCCACGATAATAATAGTGTGAGAGCCAATCATACATATATAAAAGGAATATAGGTGTGGTAATGGAAATCATTTTCCCTTCGGTGCTAGCCGTTGGCTTTTCGTAAAACCTAGTCATGCTTTACATACAAAGTCAATTGGCACAGAAATTATTCGTAATGAGTTTTTCTTTGTTGGCCCAGCGCCAAGTTAAGTATCGCCAATCTATCAAGCGAGCTAGTTATGTATCTATCTAAAATATTATTGAGGGATATATATATATATATATATATATATATATATATATATGTGTGGGTGTATATGTGTATTGTACCTACGTGTCATTTTCTGTTATCACCTTCCACACTCGATTTTTAAAATAAGGTCGCCCGATCGCAACAAAGAATTTAAAACAGAGTTTACCTATATAACTTTAAAAAAAATCAAATATACCTTCATAAATGTACTGTTAGAAAGAAGATAACCATATCAAATTTATTTAAATAGTTGCCTTATATATAAAGTTTAGCCATCCTGTTTTTGGTATTTTATGATTGATAGCTTTTATTAATAATTAAGTTTCGCAAACTATCTATGGCAAATGTCTACGAAAATATACATTTCCAAAGAGCTTACTATTTAATTAGTTAATGTTATCGAATTCTGTTTAGTTTATTAATGAGATTAAACATGAGGTATGCGGGGGAAACCGTCTACCATTTAAAGTATTTTTCAGCGCCACTAATTTAACCAGATTTTACTTCATAAGATGATTATGTTCATGCACACGTGTATAGTGCGTTCGTATGGGCTAATCGGCATATTTTGTTTGCAATCGCTGTTACGAATAAATATGAAATAACACACTATATTTCCACTGTCATATTATGTAATTTTTATATAGGAACTTCTTCCGTCTAATCATCGTAAAACATTATTTTTAAATAAATATATTCATAAGCTCTATCATATTTCTAACTATCAAACCAGTATTTGGTAATTGAAATAATATCTACCCCTGAAACAATATAGTCTATATAAATTTAAGTAATATTATGATAATTTCCCACTTTCCTGCTTTCTCTGTATATATTTATATATGTATATATACTTGTATTACAATTTCTATGCATATACCAATATAATCTATTATAACGTAATATAATATAGTGTGTGTATATATATATATATATATATATATATATATATATATATATATATATATATATATATATATGTGTGTGTGGGTGTGTGTGTGTGTATATATTCAGTATTTACTTAAACAGTGCTCAATACGTAAAACCCGCTTAGTAAGAGTATATAAATGTATTTTCATGGCTTCCATGTTTTATTTCTGTATTTATTCTGATGATTCGCTGCGGCAATGAAACATGCTTGTCATTGTAGCTTACTCTCCATATATATATATATATATATATATATATATATATATATATATATATATATATATGTATATATATATATATATATATATATATATATCTACTAGAGATAAAAGATGAGAATAAAAAATTGTAACGATAGAATATTTATTAGAACATCAAAAGTTCATAGTAAGGAGCTTCATGTATAAAAGATTTGAAGCTCCTTGCTCTGAACTGTTAATGTTCTAATAAATACTGTATCGTTACCATTTGTTATTCTCATCTGTTATCTCTTGAATTGATTGTTCTATTGAATTTATTGAGCTTTATATTATCACGATAGTTTATTATTAAACGATAATTCCATTATCTTTAATTTAATTCAACATTTAAAAATAGTAAAGGGAGGAGGGCACTCCTAAAAAGTGGGGGACCCGGCCTACATTACGTCCAGAATGCAAATATGGGAATAAATTCAATATCTTGACTAAAAATGATCGTTCGATAGTGGATGAGAGCTCGTTAGAAGCGGAATGGAATTCTCTTGGTAATAGAAAAAGAAAAAATCAAAATGTTTCAATTGTTTTGCGTCTGGGCTCAAATTATTTTATTCGGGCAAATTGGGGAAAAATCACTGTTTGGGGCATATTTTGGTTTAAAATAATCTTCTGGTAGTGGTTGATGGCTCGTTAGAAGCGGAATGGAATACTCTTGGTGATAGATTAAGAAACATTAAAATAAATTCAATTCATTGGCGTCTGGGACCAAACTACCATATTAAGGCATTGTGGACAAAGAATACCTTTTTTGACATAATTTAGACATGAAATGATCTTCTGATAGTAGTTGAAGTCTTGTTGGAAGCATATTAGCAAGTCGTTTTTGGTGAAAAAAGAACAGAAATTAAAACGTTGGGGGCGGGGGTGGGGGGGCGGGGGGGTGGTGCTGGGCCCAAATCAGCATATTTGGTCATTTTGGGCCAACTGCACCTTTTTGGACTAAACATAAAATCGTTTTCTGACATTGCTTGATGGCTCATTTGAAATATATCAGCAAGTTTCTACTAGTAAAAATGACAACATTCAAGAATCAATTGGTTTATCACATATAGAGAATACATAAAGTTAAAAGTAGTAACTGACAAGGTGCATATAAATGTACAAAAAGTAAAAAGTATAACAGTTTAAATGTATTACGCATAAAAGTATAAATGTATGTATTGGAATTGGAATAGCTCGTTGGAAGCGTATAAACAAGGCAGACTTGCATTGTTTCTCTGTTTTCACTTCAAATTGCGGTCATTGGACTTTGCTCAAAAGATACTGTATCGGTTGTTCTGTGGACAGGACTGGACGGAGGATGGAATGAATAACTTTGGATATTATGCGGATCCTCAACAATGTGAAAAGAGAACGTGTCGATGCAATATTAAAAATCACCGGTATGTTAATGGATGCACCATGTGCGTCCGCTTTGCCACATATTTTTCAGCCCTCAAAACTGCTTTTACGTATGTTCTTTTATCCGTAACGGCGTGGATCGCAAACATTTTGAAATGTTCATGAGTAACATGAACATAATCCTATCAATCACCCAGTCTGTCACAAACAAATGTGTGCATGTGGAAGCATTGAAACCTTTGGGCATCGAGATAATGCTTCATCTCAGAATTAACTTGGTCGATGAGGAGACTAAACAATGGATTATGATAATCGCGAGCTACCATAAAATGTGTGCTCATAGTTCAATAACGGTAACTCGATAGCAAAATGGAGTGAGAGTCCAGTAGAGTCTAGGAACAAGCACGTTCGTTTTTTTCCTAAGTGATCCAGCTGCATTGTCTCGGCAACTGTCTATCAAGGACAATATTCATAATATACTTCGACGAATGTTAATAATGTCTCACCCTGAAATCGCTTCACGACGCCCCCGATCTTACTGTAATATTTGTGATGAAACTGGACACACAGCAAGGTTAATCAGACATACCAAGTCGACTACTTCAACTATGAAACAAGCTCAAATAGATCCATTGTATTATTGACAAGTTTACTTTTGTTTGTTCGTTCATTGAACATTTTCTGCTAAATGTTATTTAATACCGGAAAATTTAAATTTTTCTTTGAATAATAAAGAATTTTCGAGAAAATAATGCGTGTGACTTCTTTATTCCTTTTCATTGGTCTCTTTTTAAGTATAATGTGTATAAAATCTATTTTGTAGTACACCAGGTCCCCACAGTGAGAAATTATGAGACCGTTTTCAAAGATGATTTTTCTGAAAAATTCGGGGAAAATTAACGGGAATTATGTGTGTAATGAATCAAGTTACAGCCATTGAGTGAAATGTTTTATTGGCCAAGAGGGCGCCTTTGTTGTGATTGTTGTTGGTGTGTTGATTATAAAAAGAACAGACTTTAACAGATCGGCACTTGCTTCAGTCTTGACACTTAGTGAATGAGGCAGACTTAATGATTGGCGACGAGGAAGTAGAAGAATATGCGAGAAAGGGATTTGGAAGATTAACACCAACACGTGCTGGAACCTTTAAAAAAAAAAAAGTAAACACACTCATTGTATGTGTTCGGAGTTCCAAGAAGCATAAAAAATGGCGTTGATGGGCACTTTACGGGAATGGAATGATGTTGAGGAGTCCTGGATTAACTACATTGAACGTGTGGAGTTTTTTTTTATAGCCAATGATATTGAAAGTGAAAGGAAGAAAAAGGCGATTTTATTATCCGTTATTGGTGCAAAACACTATGCTGTGTTAAGAGGTTTAGCAGATAATAGTCCGTAAAAGAAAACGTTTGATGAACTTGTTGGGCTGATGCAGATACATATTAAACCAGCACCTAATGTGATTCATGAAAGATTCTTGTTCAACACGATTGACACAAGGGAGGCTTATTCTATAAATGACTATGTGGCCGCATAAAGGAAAATGTCCGAACACTGCAATTTTGAAGAGAGGGTTGGTGAATACATACGGGACCGCTTAGTCTCTGGAATTAAAGATGTAAAAATCCAGGAACGCCTACTAACCGAAAGGGATCTAACGTTGAATCAAGCTATTGAAATAGCAGTGTCAATTGAATCAGCCCGGAAATATTATATATCAATACAGGAAACATTTCCCGATTATAAAAACCCGATACACAAATTACCCTTGAGACGGGAGTGTTACAGATGTGGTAGTACCAGACACACGGCAGATAAATGTAAATTTAAAAATAGTGAATATGTGTTTAACCCCATTTGCCTCTTAAAACCTTCTGAATTCATCACTGGAGCAACAAAACCCGTTGTTACTCACAACCAGCAGAGGCAAACCATGAGTCGCAAAGATTCCCCTCAACTTCTCAATGGTAGCTGCAGCAGTGGATGTCTTCATTATGCAAACCTCCATCCATTTGGAGAAGGCATCAACCACTATTAAGAACATGTGTCCCAAAACTGGACCAGCATAGTCTATATGAATTCTTTCCCAGCGCTGACTTGGATATTCCCAACAATGAATTGGAGTTCTGTTGGGCTGTTTCTGATTTAGCACACCACTTTCACACCCCTTGGCGGTCCACTCAATATCTTTATCCAGTTTTTTTCCACCATACATGGGGTCAGTTGGAGTGAACAGTTAAAGCCCTATTTATATAAACGGGAGGAACTGACCTGTGAAGATGGCGTGTTACTGTGGGGTAGCAGGATTATTATTCCTCCTAAGTTGAGAGGAAAAGTTCTACAACAATTACACCAGACTCATGTAGGCCTTGTGAGGATGAAAGCATTAGCTAGAAGCTATGTATGGTGGCCAAAACTATATATATATATATATATATATATATATATATATATATATATATATATATATATTAACTTTAATTTCATGACGTTGTCTGGGAGTATTCATGTAATTCACTTTGTTTTGAATTTCGTTCGAGATTTATTTCGGAAAATGTGTATGTAAACATTAGAGTCACTGTTAATTTAAACTCAAGCAGTAGCGGACGTTAAATTTATCAACGTTCACATTTGGAAGTTCAGTAGATGTAAATGCACCTTTGGAAGCTATATTCTATTATCATTATTAGTAAGAAACAGCTGGTTACTATAGTATAGTTCCCCTATATTCGGTTGATGTAGTGTAGTACTTAATTAAAATCAATTTTGCTATATAAAAAAATAGAAATTGTAAAATTAATAAAACGCTTAAATTTCTGGCGGCCATTTATTAAACAATTTGACTCGTTGTTAAAGTCTTGCAAAACAATGCATAATATTAAATTATGAAGTGAAAAACGTTTATCTTTGACGAATTAAATATGACAGGACATGTACCTATTAACTTCAAAATTAACTGACGGTGTTAAATCTTAGATATTTTAACTACTCGACGTTTCCATGATTATTATTGCTCGTGTTTTGATCCACATTTTAAATATGATGTTGCGGTTTATTTTAAATACGTTTCTGTTTTGAATATGTGATGTTGTAAAGTGTTAAGGTTCTCAGTAAGGTCTATACCGATCAATAATACATATCTGAATAAGACGTTCAATATACCTGTGGAGTTAGGATTAATGTATAACAACAAATCGATAAAATAGTTTGTATCCACATATAAATCTAAAAGGTAACAATTAAGTTGAAAGCGGCGTTCGTTTAAGTAGACTAGAACTACTTTGTCTGACTGGTGAGATGAGACTGAGTGGTCACGCTATACTTGTTGAATGCCTGTCTCTAACGGAACAAATGAAAAACTGAGCACACCGTGACCCTGTAGACACTACGTGCATTCAACCAATCATGTTTTATGTAGCATTTGGTGCAACAATCTTCAAATACTGGTGTGTGTGCTCGTTCGACACACCGTTCAAAGCCGGACAGGAGGAGGGTCACTAAAAATAGTTGAACAAGATGAACATTATTTTGAAGTGTTGATCTTTTCTCTCTAGGAGGTGCATCATGTGATGCGTCAACCGAACGCGAGTAACGTTCGTCGCGATTGGACCTCCGAGCAGAGATAGGTTTGTCCGTCAGCCGAAGGCGAGCAGGGTTCGCTGCAGATAGAGTTCCTGCCATTTTCTTATACCTCTAACCTGCCTTATTCATGCTGGTTGACAGTACGATGAAATTATTATAAATAGTTTGAAGCTTATAAAATAAACACATTAATATTGAAATTGAATGTCGCACATTAAACACGAAATAGTTTTTGTAGCACACTTATATTTGAAAAAAATAGGTATATATCCGGCGCAATCGATCCAAGAATATCTTTGTGGTCCCCTGACGACTGGCGGGCATTGCTATCGACTGGAAGGAACTGCTATATTCGAACCAAATAACAACGTGGTTACTGGCAACTATGCTACGCATTCGCAATAGCGATCAACATTAGAAGCCCTGAATAAAATCAATCGAAGTATGGCATCTCAGATAATAATTAAGGGAAATCCACTACACAACTATATACATTTACATGATTAAATAAACTATTACTGGAAAACATCGTGTTTTACATAGAAGGAACAACTCAATTATAGTTTTGTTCTAAGGCACGAGAATAACTTCAGACGACAGTAATTATCGCCAAATATTTATCCAATGGAAGATGATTGGCTAAAAGCTCTTAATACACATTGTTGTTTCGGTTTCATGTAACGTTCGTCACGGACAGAAAGAAATAACAAATAAAGTATCTACTTGAATCTAACGGAGAATTCATTTCTTCATTAACATCGTATTATTCAATTTAAAAATGTTATTCTTGAGATCTGCACACTCAATGTGCGTGCTTAGAGATTATAGCGCTAAATAAACGTAATCGTGATATACAAACGAATATTGAAAAGTTATATATCAATGTAAATGCTATTTCGAAATGTACGCGTGATTGATCAACAACAATCTATTCTGAACAGTAGCATTACAATTTACACTGCCAAATTAAGGCAATTTAGGAAAATGCCCTAAAACGCTAGATGATTAAAACATTACGTAGTGCTAAAGGAAACGCTTCAGTATATTTGATATTTAGGTCTAAAAATAAGATATTAAACTAGCTAATTTAAAAGAAGACATTTACTCATGTTTAACGTCAAAGGTAAACAACAAAACAATTCAGTTACTTAAAGTAAAAAAGGAGGATTTCGATGATGCAGACTCATATATTTTTGTTTGGTCATATACTAGATCTAATCTTATGATATTAAACAGCAAAATGTGCTTAAATTGTTTGACATGTTCTTCATTTACTTCTATATTACCAAAAAAAACACACGCTGGTTTCAGTTCGCATTTTTTGTATACACATGTAATAGTTTCCATTTGCATACCCACGAAATTAGATACTTTTCAAAATAACTTTGTTTACAATTTTTAACATGTTTCTCCTCACAAACAATAAAATAATATTTTTATTTAAATATATATATATATATATATATACATATGTATATACATATATACATGTATATATATATATACATATATATAAGTATATATATATATACACCTAGTATATATATATATATATGTATATATATATGTATATATATATATGTATATATATATATGTATATATACGTATATATATATATATATATATATATATATATATATATATATATATATATATATAGATTTAGATTTTTCACTTATAAAATAGATCATTCAGTGAAGACCGGGGTTGTTCCAATAAAAAACAAGCTCGATGATACTCGATTACAGAGTACAGAGCATTTATATGTGATTTTATGAAGGCTTACCAAAGCATTCCTTTCAAGACACCAATGATCACCATTAAAGATATTTTTTCTTACAAATACTATTTATTCAAATTAAATTTAATTTGAATAAATAGTATTTGTAAGAAAAAATATATTTAATGGTGATCATTGGTTTCTTGAAAGGAATGCTTTGGTAAGCCTTCATAAAATCACATATATATATATATATATATATATATATATATATATATATATATATATATATACACCACACAATTAACGTGTTTAAAAACTTATGTAACTATTATTTGTAAAATAACACCCAGATTTTCACATGTGAATAAAATGAACCAATCAATCGCAACCATTTAAAAAATAAAGAGAGCTGCCTGCATATGTTTATGTTTTAAAAAATACAATCTGGTGCTCATTCTTATCCCCCCTCCCCTTGAATACAACATTTTATCTTAGATTTATTTTTATTTTAGTTTTGTGAATTTGTGACTTCGATTTAATTTTTTTTTTACTTTTCGATTTTCAATTTTTTAATTTTTACTTTTCAAACAAGAATTAACTTTAAACGTTAGTATCTCATGAGCTTAAGCTTTTTGTCGGTAAGGCCCGTTCATAACAGGTTAAATCCTTTTACATTGCCGCAATTTTTACTGTAGTCACGATTCGTGATTGGTGTTAGCTTATCAATAACTTATCAATAACTCAGCATTCTATTCAATTATTAGTCGATTGACGTAAGCCATTTTCTTCTTTTTTTAAAAAAGATGTATCGCCAGTTTACTATGATGCATTTGTACTATCGGTATGTTTCCGATGTACTTGACTCTCTACGATGGCAGAGTAAGACACAAGTTTAGTTTTAATTTGGGACAAATCCATCTCCGCAAATAAGGGAACTCCGAATTGGGACAAAAATTTAAAAAACTGTCGCAGTTTAGAAGGCATTCCACTTTTACTGAGCGAGGAGAGAGAATTAACACACATTACACTTTAACGCTATTTCTATTTGTTAAAGTACAAACTAACAACATGCATGTTATATAATAGGTTACAGTTTACTGATCAACACTATTTGCCTTTTTATAGATTAATAACCATAAGTCACGCTCAAGGAACAATCTTTTCTATAACCAAAGTTATTAATCGCCACCACTAACTGCGAACAGTAAGGTATCACAGAGTGCATACGTACATCAAATCATAAAATGTACGTAACTATACAAAGATTTATTAAAACACTTTTTCTCTATTTGAGACTTTTTCTACACCATGTTAGATGCCACAGAGCATCAATGACGTCAATCCTATCAGTGGTCAAGTTCGGAATACATTCAGTAATGAATGTACTGTAAATAGAATACTACAGGTTGATGTTGACTGGGATGCTTCTTTACAATAAGCATTTAGACCTGAATATTTGAAAAAATATTTGCCATGATTTTCACTACATGTGCACTGTCTCATCAAACACGACTTTGAGATACCAACCGCATGAGCAAGTATCAATTATTTGGGATTGCATTGCCTAACTAAATACAAAAACATTAACGTTTCATCTGCTGTTTTACATCAATATTGTTGGGTCCATCAAAAGCACCATGTTATTCAATAGTTACAGATTTGGCAAGGACTTTCTTGAGTTATTCTACTTTTCTAGACAACGCCAGATTACATGCCAGCTAGTATATATATATATATATATATATATATATATATATATATATATATATATATATATATATATATATATATTCAATCGAAGAATCTGTCCCAGCACGAGAAAAATTAATTCCTTAAACAGAACAGTTTTAAACAACTTTCATGTCTACTTACGATTATTAAAATCGATATTTAAATATCCGAAACCTTATGACAAGAATCTTTATTCAAACTTTCATCCAAATCCAGTACATAATTTTGATTTCACAAAATGTCTCAAATTTAAGGTAAGGAGTATTTATAAGAAAGCGAAATCCAAGGCATCTTTTAAATTTGTGTCTAATGTATATATATATCAAATTTCATGCAATTATGTGCTAAAATATGCATCTTTAAAACCCTTTAAATTATAAGAATTAACTGAAATTAGGGTATAATTATTAATTGAAGTCTAACATATATTGTAAAAAAGTGACACAAATGAAGTTCCACTTTATTTTTGCCCTCTTGTCATAAGACTAAATTAAACGAAATATAGCTTATATTCCCAACCGTTACGCTCAGCAGCAGCACACGAGTATTCTATATGATCGATTCATTAGTGTCGATGTTTTCCTGTACGACGATATATATATATATATATATATATATATATATATATATATATATATATAGAGAGAGAGAGAGAGAGAGAGAGAGAGAGAGAAAGAGAGAAAGAGAGAGGGAGAGAGAATTATATTTATATACGTAATTTTGTATGTATATATATGCACCCTTAAATGTTAAAATAAAAATACTGTGTTTATGTTATTGATCGTGTTGCCTAGAATATATATTACAACATATATATGTATATACGCATACACATACCTACCTTTGTACGTCTGTATATTTATTGCACAATATCACAGGGGTGCGGCATCGCGAGTTGCTAAGTAACACATTATGTGTTACTTCTGATGGACGATCCAATGAGAGAAAGGGTGGTGAGATCAAAAGTGGCTTTGAGATTAGTTTAAACCTATGGAAACTAACATTAGAACAGAAAAAAAGGAAATAAGATAGTGTGGTTAGACAGAAGTAGGTTTTGTGTAAGAGAACGGCATATCCCGACAATAGTTAGCTTTGTGGCTGGCGTAGTAAAGACACAGGGTAACATATCGGAAGAAATTGGACTACTTCTGCCTTACACCCGCTAGAGTAAATTTATTGTCAACCCAGTAAGCTATATCTCTTCATCAACAGATTCCTGATGGTATTGTTTTTCGTTCCAATCGGGTAACCAGCTTTATAGAACTTTATTTTAGCTGTTCCGAAGAATTGAGCCACGTCATGACTTTCAGTCAGTACACATAACCATGTCACGATTTTTGTTCATGCAAAGCTATCTCAATCACGATCGAAATCGAAAAGCCAGAATTGAAGCAATCTATGTATGAAGTCCTAGAAAATAATTAAGGGAAAAAACCACTACACAACAACATATATTTACGTTATAAAAACACTATTCAGTAAAAAAAAAACCTTCCGTCTTACCTTGAGGGAAAAAAATCAAGTGTATATATTTGCCAAAGGCACGACTATAAAATTATCGCCTTGTTTTTTTTCTGGTCGCAGACGACGGCAATTATCACCGAAATATTTCTCTAATAGAATATGATATGTCACGACTTCCAAATAAATATTGTTGTCTCAGTTGCATTTAACGTTCGTCAGGAACATATAGAAAACGTATATACATTATTTACGTTAATAAAACTGATTTTCTTTATTTGAATTGTAATGTTTCATATAATAACATTAATTCTTAGGATCCTTACATTCAATGTGTGTAGTTTACAGCGTAACTGTGATATAAAATTTAAAGTTTAAACGTAAGAGATACACGTAGGTGTTATTAATAAACAGCGGTATATTCCTAACATAAGCAAAATTCAGAGCGATAACTGGTTTGAACATTTTGACAACATACCGGCACGGTACAACATTACATTCGTCTTTTCAATATAAACAATTATCATTCGAAATGTCATTTAACAGAAAAAAACAGAAAGAACAACCGACAGGGCATTGTATCGAGATGGTAGATCACTTACAAAAACAAAACTATGTATTATACATTCTATCAGTGTTACATTAACCAACTAAAAAATGTAAAGTAAAAATCAACCGTTGACTATTTACATAAAATCATATTTATGTCTCACTTCTATAATCCGCCAAACTTAATTATATATATACATATATATATATATATATATATATATATATATATATATATATATACGTATATAAAAACACTAAATAAAAAGAAAACACAAATAAAACAGCATCAGTAACCTATTTCTAGGAACTCAAAGAAAATGGACGCTCGCAAATACCACGAACGGCCAGTACATGTAAACATTTAGAACACCCGTGTAGATTATGTTAAGATGCGAAGTTTTTAATTCTAAAAGTGTAAGATCCGTAAACCCTATTTAATTCTAGACTAGAAATAGCAAACAACTAATTAAACAGAATTACGTTTTTAAAGATAAATATCCACATTAAAAATAAAAATAAAAATAAAATAATTATATGAATAAAAAAACAGACATATTTCAATATATATATATATATATATATATATATATATATATATATATATATATATATATATGCAAACATTGTTAAAAATAACATAATTGCTTCGGAATCTTTTAGATGAGGGTTGATAATTCATAGTATTTAGTATATTCATAGAATTTTGTTCTCATCTAGGATGTTTTTATCACAACGTTTCGGCAGATGGGACCTCCGACCATCTTCAGGTGTAATTTGTTGAACTCGGGAATCGTTCTTTTAAACTCGGGAATCTGGACGGATATCCGTCCATATCTCTCTCTCTCTCTCTCTCTCTATATATATATATATATATATATATATATATATATATATAAGTGTTTAAGGTTCATTTTTTTTAAAGCATCTATTGTTAAATTTAAGAAGGAATAGGTAAAATAAATACCCTTTGAAGCATTAAGATGCGATATCAATTTTTTTTTATAAAAAAGAAAAATAATAAATCGAAACCGATTTTTAAATTTTTTTTATTAAAACTTGCATTTTTTTTTTGTTAGTTTAAAGTGATACATATATTTCGCCAAAACCTGGCATCCTCGGTGTGTAATATATCCTGATGTCATCGGATTTGTATTTTTTATCTCTTTACCGGCTTGTTGTTATACAGCCGGGCCAAATGGGAAAGATGTTGTTTCCCATCATCAAATATGAAGAACGTGAATGCAGCACGTGATTTGTATAAGTGTTTAAGGTTCATAACAAAAAAAAAAAATACTAGCGAGTCGATTTGAGACGAGATTTAAGAAATATCACCTCTAAATGAAGAGGCAATATATACTCTGTACAACGAACATATAATGAAACTCTTTGTTATGATATCTGACTGATAACTATACGAACATTCTTACTCATTTCACTTTGTAAACAGTCTTCAGCCAATAACAACTTGTTTCACTAATAACGACCCTGTAACAAATTGGATCTTTTATCAGAAGTGAAATATGCCAAATCAGCATTCTGTTTGTTAAACAAGATTGAATTGATAAGAGTACTCTGTATTATTACTGACAGTTAATTATAAATATGCGTATTTGAAAGCAAAATAGGGCTTAGGCAACACATTTAAAGTTTGCCAACGTAATGCCAATGAGTGTCACTACGCCCCAGTGGTTGCTTCTTTTATAGCGAGCTTAATAGGCTCAATACATCGTGCATGCTGCTTAAATATATCTAACAACTCGTACTAGAAAATATTGATCAATCGTATTTGCAGAACTACAAGAAGACTAACCAGAGACAATGAAATGAAAGACTCAGTATCGAATAAAAAGTCCTGAATACACGGAAAGCATCATTCTATTATCGGGCAGCTTAGTCTGCCAATTAGGAAATGAAGATAATTATTGGAATAGAGACTAACACTGTTTCACAATTATTTTGGTAACATGTGATACGTGCTAATAGTTGTAAATACGTCGAATTGTCGATTCGTGAAATGTTGACAAAATGAATATAACAACTTTTCGATCAATCTGTTTCGATAATATGCACATCGAAATAAAACAATAACAGAATAACTTCATCTTTGAGAGACTAATTTTACCGACTAATGTTACATATTTATTAGTTATGTCTAATTAAAGATCGTATGTTCTATTATGCACATGTTCAGATTGTTCAGTATATATTAGCAGTTTGTGTCGAATTACTTTTATACAATAACTCGATCATAATATCTCAAAGTTCGTTGAGTTTCCGTACAATAGACGACGTAATTATTGTCCTTAATGAATGACGAAACAGCTTTTAGTCGAAAACTATAACACTTCTAAGGTCTATTATGTCTATCAATATTAAAAAGATAATAACCACATTGGCAAACCGGTTCTCGTTAGATCATCGAAGTTTAGCGACATTGAGCCTTAATGTGTGACAATTTAGAAACAACGAGTGCTGTATGTAAGAGGGTACTTTTATTATCCCGCTATTGTTTTTCCAGTCGTCTGGGACATCTTTTAACTAGACTACAGCAATACCGGTTAAGAGGAGGAGTAGTTAGGGTTCACGCAAACTTTGCTCTACGCGCAGGCACTCTTCTAAGAAGTATCTATAGTATTTCGAGACTAAACAGATTTATACTACAGTAATTGCATTGGTTTAGCTATACTTGTATTTTATTGTTTAGATAATGGTGCGTATACCAGTCTTAATAACTTTAAATGGAAATTGATTATAATATTGTGTAATAGGAAGTATTGGAATAGCTCAGTTTTACTCTGTATATTTATCTTTCCAACTACTTTGCAAGGTTATCAGAAAATCGACTTCTACAACGTAATTACACAAATAATTTTTTCTGAATTTGTTAAATAAAAATGTTTACCCTTAAACAGAATTAGTTTAATGACATCACAGATACCTTGTTAATGTAATTTTTTTGCAGTATTGTGTGGTTGGAAACATTTCAACTCGTGAATTGTCCTTTGTATCTTTTAGCGCGTTTGTTGTTCGACTTTTACTCGGTTTTCTTTTTTGTGATTCAATCACTGATGATTGTGAGTGAACACAGAGAAAAGTGTTGGCCGTGACAAGAGCAACACATGATTTATGGTTGCCGATCTGTTTCAAAAGCCAGACAATATCGTTCGTTCATTACATTCAAGCGAGAACAAAAGCAAGAGAAAATCAATTATTTCAAAACCTCAGACCACGAATTACAGCTTCGTTCGTTTCAAAGGTTTGGGCTTCACAATCGGAAAACCACATTGACAGGCAATGCTTCGTTGCGAAAAAGAAATCTGATGACAGACAATCGATAGGTGATGACAGCCAACGCTTGTAGTCAAACAAATGGATACAATTGTAGAAAATCGATGTGAAAGTACGAGAGATCTTACTTCACTGTTATACGGTATATTACAGTTTATAGATAATTTAATACCAAAACAGAAATGCCTATTGCAAAATATTCATGGTATACGATTAGTCTAACAAAATGTTCTATTTTATACACAGCTTGCGTGAAAGTGTGGGTTTATCTCAAATTAGATATTAGAATAATCAACTTCAGAATAGTCGACTGAACCATCTGCGATAGTATGAATGGCAATTATCTATGGTGCACAGATATGAATCAATATAATAAGAGCGAGTCGACTTGAAATAAAAACGATTGCTCTTGTAAATGTTGTACTCCTGAAAATAGAAACATACTACCTAATTGTGGAATCAGAATTGATGCGTTTATATACTTCTTAGCCGGAATGACACGGGTACACTGTGTGCAGTTTAATTGATGTTAGATATTGAGCGAGTAGATCACCATGTATATCATTTAGTTTGTTGATAATAAGAAGAAAATGGCACCGTAAAGAAATTAGCAGAGTTCAACTTAAGGATAATCAGGCTGTTGAGATGTACGAATAAACGGGATGACGCCACATGGCTTGGTAGAGAGTGTGATTAGACAGAGAGTATGTTTGGAATACCGCTCAGACGTAGGACGTGTAAAGAAATAGTTACAAGATAAAAGTTAATAAGGTACATATATATATATATATATATATATATATATATATTTATATATATATATATATATATACATGTAGAATAAATAAATATTTATACGCAAATACACACATATAGAAAGAGAAAGAGCGACAGAGCTAGTTGAGATGAGATGATATGATATCAACTGTGCTTATAGCCTATTGCGCAGATACTCTCCTCTTTAGAGCGATCTCATCATGATTAATATGTTCATTATAATGTATACCAACTCATGCGTATGCTCCTGTATTAACAAGAAAAACTCGTAATAAGTCCTATGGGGTTCATACATATTTCCTCGGTGTGTGCTCGTGTTAATTAAAGTGAATAAACTGAATCTAGTACATGTTTTATATTACTTTATTACAGCTCTGTCTGTCGTTCAAATGTAGCTATTTTTATTTTTATTTTTAATTTACTGGATCACACTTAGAACAAGTGTGTTGTACTTCTCTGTAATCATATATTGTGTTTTTTGATAGAGGGAACAAAGACAATCAGACAACATAATTATTGCATTAGAAAATGCAGTTGCTCATAAACACGGCAGACGAGTTTAAATCATTGCAGTAATTCTGGTGGGCTCTGACCAAGCGAAACAGAAAATGTATATGTAAACTTATTTTTACGCAGCTAATAAGTGCTACTGAATCTAATATATGAAAAATGTATCATGTAATAATATATATATATATATATATATATATATATATATATATATATATAAATAAATAACTGAAGCCAACAATTAAGTCATTACACGTTGTAGTGTATTTATTCTCGCCAGGACGAGGATCATAAGACCTGCTGCTAAGACTAGTGGTTTCAAAACCAATAGTCTCACAAGCACGTCTGATGATGCTCGTCCTGGCCAAAAAAATAAATGATAACGTTAAATGACTGGATTACTGGATGCAGTTATTATTTAACTTCTATCATTGCTACATATTTACATTGAACTCTCTGACTCAAAATTTCCCACATTAAATCATTTCAAGATATATATATATATATGTATATATATATATATATATATATATATATATATATATATATATATATACATATATACAGTTCGTTCTATCTATCTTAACTATATTAAGATCAAAATAGGTTATACTTATTCTATTCTATGGTACACCATTATAATATCTTTGCATAATGTATTTTTAGTAATTTGCAAGTACCCATAATACTCCTAATTCGAATATTTATTATGAAAACTGTTTCAAATCAATAAATATTCTGTAAAAACATAATAGTAATTTTATTTTCACATGTTTTTATTTATAGACGATCATAAAACGGTCGATGTACTTATATATACACAATAATGACACGTTGAAATTATATACAATACTTTTATCCTAGCCAAAATGCCATAGAACTATGAAATGTTTTATTACAAGGCATTTTAAATGAATGGAAAACATGATTCATTTAATTATTGCATATGGTAACGGGGTTGGGTATTGTTGTAGAGGTTTGTATGCCATAAGACCGTCTTCTCATTAATTAACTCCTTTCATTTAAGTGAGTCGCGCTTAGCCTGAGAAACATTGCATCGTTCTTTTGTGGAAATAGTAATGTAATATCTGTTCATCAGACCATATTCACAGAAAGTCTATTCTCGCGTTTCTGGAGGGGAGTACTGAAGTGGACGATGTATTCTGTTGTAAGCATTAATTTCTTATTCCCGTTCGTCATGATATCATCCTATTAGTCATTACATACTTTTAGAGGGATCAATGTATTATATGTTCCTTATCAATGAACTTATCTCTTAATATTTCAAAAATATGCGACCATAGAGGGAACACATGTTCTTGCATAAGTTAAACACTCTTTACATCGGTTGTCTATCGCGTCAGCTCGGTATTGTAGATGTAACACTCTCAACGATGTATGTAGTTTATCACGGCTGCTGCGTGTGTTAAGTCGTTGAAATTTGAGGTTAAGTATTGATTCGTGTTGCGGAGTTTCGAATCATTCGACCGGCTTGGATAATTATCCCTACGCTGACGATTGCTGAAGGATGAAAGGTATACGTATGTAGATATGCAAATATTTTTTAATTCTTTCTCTCTCTCTCTCTCTCTCTCTCTCTCTATATATATATATATATATATATATATATATATATAGAGAGAGAGAGAGAGAGAGGGAAAGAAAGAGAGAGAGAGAGATTAAACACGAGTCACTAGACTTATTAATGAACACAATTTTTGGGGCAAAGTAGTCCTTTCGTTATCAATATAATGTAATTCTAGGTTTGTCTACAGATCCTGACGTTTAACAAACAATTCGATGCCATTTTTGGTAGAACTGTTTTTTCTTTGTCTTCAAAATAGCCCTCCGTTTCCAATAATATTCTTCATTAGATCCAAATCTCTGTGACTGCTTGATTATTTTGTTGATCTTCAAAAAAGCCAGCCGGCGCTGGAGAGGGGCGGGGGCAGATACGAAAAATCGGTAGGCTGCGGAAGCAATTCGAAGTGAAATTCATGTAGTTTTGCCATCGTTTTGATAAACTTGTTGCACGCTGCATTGTTTTAATGAAATAGAATTTCGCTTCTTCATCTGATGACGTTTCTCGTCATTTCCGCTTTTCGAACATACTAATAATTCCATATAATATTCGCTATTGCCGGTTATAACATTTTAACAATGGTCGATGTAAAAAAAATATATTGCGCATACCTAAATACGGAGGCTAACACTTCCACGCTGATTTTTGCATCTGTGCTCACCTGTTACGACTTTTAATTGCTGGTGCTCACTCAGTGAACCCACACTATTATTCTAGGGTGAAGTAGTAGATGCATACATCAACTATTTTCACATGTGTGACAAAAAGGCTTCGTGTTATTACGTGTAAATCAACGGCTTGGACGCTCTGATTTAAGAACGCGTTGTTGCTTTTAATTGACGGTGAGAAATATTCTGATTGTATGCACTTATATAAAACTACTAAAATATCCCAGTATCTAAAATCTAAACACTCTTGACCGCCTCTGAACTTCGAAATATTCGCATAGATAATATAACTATATCACAATATGAAAGTGAAAGGTAAATCAACATGCTTGGCTTCTTGGTTCAGATCAAAATGTAGTATCTGTTTTGCTACTATACGCTTTTTCGTACGCGATCACTGATAGCGAAGTATATTTAGACTGACTCAATTCATTATTTTTCTCTTTCAGGAAGCAATTTTTCCCATACTAACAACCGACATTGTATCGAATTCTTCTCTTGCGAGTAAGCAAATAAGTAGAAACAGAAATTAAACAATATATACAAAAAGTTCTAAATACTACAAGTTTAAAAGATACATATTTATGAAATTAATTTACACATTAGTGAAAATGCCTAATAATGTATGTACTACTAATGTCCTATTAATATTAAAACTAATCTTAACAGACTTGCACCAAACCAGCAATGAAAACATTTAAGAACACATGTTTATATTCGATACTCGACCCCTTAAATATGTTTCTAGAAAGACCCGAATGAACTAAACACATAACGTTCATAAGACAGCTTCAAACTGAAATCCTAACACCCATAAGGCAGCACGAAAAGAAAATATATAGACGTATGTTTTCTGTACTATTCTACCATATATATATATATATATATATATATATATATATATATATATATATATATATATAAATGTTTGCGTACTTGTAATTTTTGTTATTGTTTTGAAATATATATATATATATATATATATATATATATATATAAACAATAAAAATGACAATTACGAATATATATATATATATATATATATGTATATATAATTTTGAACACATATAATCTATCTTCATGAAGACGCAATATTAGAATGAAATATTCAAGCTTCATAGTCGCGATAATAGATATCTTAGGTGTATTATTATTGTCACTTCTCAGTGTGTGTGTTTTTTGTGCCAAGTTTTTTTTTATAAATAGCAGCCATATTTCTGGGAAATATAAGATCGAGTAGATTAGCGTTGCTTCTAGGTGTTCAAACAATTAATCATATTCGTGTTCGATAGACAATCGTTCCTTCCATCGGTAATATATATGAGGCCTTAGAGGCGAGGAATTGGGGCCCAAACCTACTTAGGAACCCCAAGGCGATCGTTTAAAATATGCTCACGAGGATTCCCTCTTTTTATTGTTTTTTTTTCTCCGTTAAAACGTTTCAGAAAATAGTATATATATATATATATATATATATATATATATATATATATATATAGAGAGAGAGAGAGAGAGAGAGAGAGAGAGAGAGAGAAAGATATATATATATATATATATAAATAGTTATTCATACAAACATCATTGGTTACATATGCTGATGTATTTTTCAGTTGTACTCTTCACAAAGAGTCACCCTCTCCACACACATATATATACATATATATATATATATATATATATATATATATATATATATATATATATATATATATATATATGTATCTATATATATATATATATATATATATATATATATATATAGGCAGTATCTTTTTTGAGGGCAAGTACTGTTAAACACTTAACGAACGACCATTACTGCTCCCGATCATAAGTGTGAAAACACTTAGTAGAAAATACCAACATCTGAGAGTATAGTACTAACAAACCAATCACTCTACACGTTAGAAGACCTACATACACACACGCAACCACGTAATTCATACGATTAACGTTAACACCCGCTTTAATATATTAAATGTCTATAATGCTAACTATTTTTCGCGTAATTATTATATAATTTCCGCGAACACCATCTATAATATGAACACATGGTTTTCACCTTATTTACCTACTTCTCCTGAAGATTGGCCCGGATAGGTTTGAAACTACTTGGAAGATATAAAACTATGGCAGATTCATCGGTCAATTCCCCCCCCCCCCACGAAACTAAGATTCTGATCGGACAATGGAAAGGCTCTACGAAATGATATCCAGACATAATTTTTCTGTTATATTGTTATATTTTACACTATCTCTCTCTCTCTCTCTCTCTCTCTCTCTCTATATATATATATATATATATATATATATATATATATATATATATATATATATAGCTTTTAACAGTTATCAACATATAAACAAATAGGGTTATGTTTACTCTCGACATTCTTATAACCTTTGTTTCCCTTATTTTTGTCATTTAGCCCCTTCATTCCATGTGCGATACATATTACTCATGGGAAGAATTACTTAATTTTCTTTGTCAGAATCTACCCATCTAGAACTTATCGTTGGATATTATTGCACTTGATGTAGTTTTATTTGGTTTGGTTTTAGTCCATTACCTGAAGTTGCTGCATGCTTTATCTGGAGCGTATTATATTTTTAAAAATATAAAATGATTCCGAGTATTATTGATCCACGCGTTCTGAGTTGAGTCCCAATAAATTACTTAGGGGTTATTCATATATTACAGTCATATACATATACAGGTCTATAAACGTTATGTGTTTTAGGCTAAATAACTCGCCCCCCACCCAAGTTAGCTTAGTCAGCAATAACCATCATACAATGGATGAAACAACTTGTCTCCATAAAAATGTTTTCACCAAAATTGATTTCAATTAACTTCATTGAATATTCAATATCTTAAAAAATATATCATTTATTGATTACCTGTGTTAAAATACAACTTTGCTAAAATATGTCTTCGACTGCACGTGGCATCGTTAACGAATTGATATGTTCGGGATCATAGAATATCTCACGATGCTTTCATATTTCTAGGTTACTTTTATGCGTAATCCCTAAGTGCTGGTTTTCTCAGTGAATACAATATTCAAAATTACCATTGTTATTATTTCTTTATTTAGTACAAACGATATGCCATGGTTATATGGATACCTGCACGTACTTACGTTAATCTCGGATCAATAGCTTTATTTTAAGAATATAAGCAATATTCAGGTTAACCCATCTCGGAGTAGTTTGTAAACAGACTCTGAGCAACTCATTCAAAGATACACAATCAAGCTTGTTCTACTGTCGTTATTTGCTGATTCATACGAATTGTAAACTGGTGAGAATTCCATTATAATCTTTTGTCTTTTATTTATTTAGTAAAAGTGGTGACGCTTTAGTTTCTTAAAAAAAGAATAAGTATTCCGTCAGAAATTGATCCCACCATTAACAAAAATGAATAATTTATGATATACTACAAACTATGTACTTTGTTGAAGCTTGTGTTTGGTTGCTTGCATCAAGAGTTTGCAAAGCAAGTTATGTTTCTCAATGAAAAATAAATATTGTCTGCTGGCATAATATCGTCATGTTTTTCTCTCTTTCCCCCTTATTTCATTCTTTTTCCCTTTATGTCTTTCTCTCTCTTTTTCTCTATTTCCTTCTTTTTTTCTCCATTACCCAATCTTTTCTCTCCATTTACGTCTCCAGCTACGGCGACGGAGGGAAAATGGTTACCTTTGACCTTTAATAGATAAAGAAACAGAGAGTGTCAGATCTTTTGCCTTTTGACTATGAGTAGAGTTTCATATATTAATGATACCCACTTAATATTTCATGTCCTCAGTCAGTGAAAAACAAATACTTTTAGACTCATGGGCATGTTATTTGTGTCTTAATCAGGCGTTCTCCTTTTAGGGTGGCTGGGTTATCCCCACGTCTAAAGCTGAGTTAATGTCTAACTCTGCCTACACAGGGAAGCAATTAATTTGGGAGAGAATAGTAAATAAGAGCGAATGGTCATGGAATAACCTTTAACCGTTCATAAAATTATAGCCAACACCCTAGTAAGCTATGTGTAACTTGTTCATTGCAAAATACGGCGAATTAGAACAATTAAAATCGAAGTAATATTTTAAAAAACCCAACCCAAAATTGATGTATATTTTCACATCTATTTTGTGTGACTAATATATATATATATATAATCCAGGGTTTCGAATCGTGTGACCGGTAGTGAATAGTCGTACTTGTATGCTGATGAGTCTTGATTGAAAAGAGACGAAACGTATACGTCCATAGATAAATAAACAATAACAAATATTTATATATATATATATATATATATATATATATATATATATAGGAAGACTTGTTTTAGAGAAACGTGCCTTGATTAACTCATCATGAATATATATGAACATGAGCATGTGTTATTTTTAAGGACGAAGTAATACATAGAAAACATTAATCATCCGAACCCATTCCGTGGTATGTAAGATAAATGGAGTGTATAACCGTCAATCAGTTTCTTAAACACAAGGCTAGGTTACGGGTAGTACTACCTCTCCCATAACTACTAGAATAAAACAAATGAGAATTAAAGAACCCAAGGGTATATGAAGAAAATATCCAGGTCTACTTGTGTTTCTTTTTCGTTATAATATCAGCAAATATATGCTCCCTCTAGTCGCACATATTTCTAGGCTCGGATAATTTTATAATTGTGACGAAAGTACATACAGTTCGTTGTTAAAGCAAAATATATTGTGTTGGACTATTAATATGATTTCCAACGCTATTCTACATGTTTACCCATTCATGTTATAATCGTGTATGTTTGAATTTAGGTTTAAACACATAACGTTAATCATACATGTATAACATCACACAAAAAGCTATAATGTTTTTGTTAAGGCAATGTTGTAAAATCTCTTCATAGGAACGTTTTAATAGTTCAGTTGGTAGAACACCAAACTGAGAATATCAAAACTTCAGTTTCGATTTCCAGTCATAGTATCCGCTTTATTTTAAAGAAATATATTATTTACTATTAATCCAATATTTTAAATTTCTTAAAGTATTTTAAGTTTCTGATAGTTTTAAATGAGAACAATTCTGCGATGTATTAAGTATGTTTAAAAAAGTGTAATGCACGGACAAAATGATTATTATTAGATAATATCTTAAAACACATAATTTATTCATGCCTATTTCAGCTATGAGGGAAAGGACAAGATACAGAACGACTTGGACGGAAGACGCATAAGTCACCTAGTTTTCGGGGAAATACATGTTTTTTTATTTTTAATTCTAAAAGTATGGATATAAATCGTGAAAACCTTACTTAAAATATAATTTTCCATTCAAAATCAAATATAAGGTACATTTATTTTAATGTTAGCAACCAAGATAACTCGTAACTTTCTAGCAGCGTTGCATAACGTTCAATTTCCGTGAAGGAAATGCAAAATTCTTCCGATCTTATGTAACATTACAATTTACTATTCCCCTTAGCCAATTGACCACTCTTTTTTAAAGTCATAGTAAAGTTGCAAATTACTGTAACTAAAATATTCCATATTGTTTTAATGACTTCAGAAATATTTTTTTGGTTATCCTCACCTTATAATATAACCCAGAGAATAGATATTGATTTTCTTTATTTTATGAGATTTAGTCACATTCTGATATATTGTTGCGACTTATTGGATAATGTTTGTAGTGTCTGCTTTTATTTAAACATTCCAAATACTACGATGGGACGTAATTCCGTTTTATTACGCTTATGTAATATTTATAATGATTCCTATTTTGTATATGTATATCTTACGTGAACTTTCAATTTAAAGGTAGAAGTCAAATTAACACTTAATGCACCGTGGAAAGGTTGTATATTCTCTTCAAAAGCGTTAAGGCAAGATTCATGCAACAGCTTGTTGATGTTGCACCAAATGAAAATAATTAATCGATTGAAGTGGACACATACTACTCTGTTATAAAATTTGATACTAATAACCATCAACTATATTTTAGATTAACTTATAGTACACTCTAGGCATTTCAGTAAAACAACGAGGTTTTTTTATCAGCTTTATATAAATATGTTTTCAGTGCTGATCTAAAATAAAAGTTTTGAGCATTATAAATACATTTCTGCGCGTCGTTGTGTTAGTGTAATGCATTTATATTTCCAATGACTTTGTTTGACTAAGTATTTTCAAATGTTGGTTTAGCGTGTTCATGTAACATTGCCGGATTCAAATACACCACATATTATATACTAGTTGCCCCTTTAGCATTATTGTCAATGAGTATGATAAATACACATTGTACCATTTCGTTTCCGGTTCGTAATTCACGACAGTAAGACTACTCACTAGTTTGTAGTATTGATTTACTTTTCTCCAGGAGTTAGGCACAAGGCCAGTTTTTATCTTACTCCCACAAGTAAGATGTGACCCAAGCTCGGGTCGGGAAAGTGGGGTTTAAACATTGCCTGGGCAGACCGGTAGGAGCGCCTCAGGCAGTAAGCAATAAACTTACACCTCCCCAAAGAGGGGAGGCGAAGCCTGGGAGAGTGGACCTCCTAGAACTGCACAGGACAGACCAATAGACAGGCGTAAATCAAGCCCTGAAGGCCAAAACAATACCAGGCTATGGGGTGCAGTATCCATCGGAACAGATACTACACTTTGATCTTAGCCAAAAAGCCAATAATGTAGTATTTTTCACTGCAAAATGAATTGATTTGTGTATCTCTGTTAAAGCTATTCACATATTATTTCGTAAATGTTATTAATCAACTAATTTTATAAAATCATGATACAATTTATAATTACACTTGCTGCTTATTTTATTATAAGTCAACTCTCGATATCTATATTAGTTTACAACTGAACTTTGACCTTGATTGGTCACGTGCAAGGAAAAATCGATAACCTTCCTGAATCAGAACAGATTTCATACTGGCCTGGTTCACACCTCTATTCTTACTCTAATTACAATACTGATTTTTTCATCTCTAACTCGCCCCTTTGCCTTCTCTATCATCCCGCTCTCTTTCTCTCTCCCTCTCTCTCTCTCTCCCTCTCTCTCTCTCTCATGAACTGTTAATTATCTACCTTCGACTAAATCCTCCCCCATCTATTCTGACGACGCTCTGATTGCTGGGAGGAGTGTAGATGTTAAATAACATACTAGGAATCTGTCCTCAACTAAAAATAAGACAGCGGAATAAAAGAAAAAAGAAAGGTGAGACGAAAAAGAGGTGGGTCTGTTCCTCCATTTCAAGCGAAGGTCAGGCTTTTGCTAGTTCGATTATATTATCTGTAATCTGCACAAATTTAACTATTTATAGTAAATTTTAAGACGAAGCGATAGTTAATAACTCGATATCAGTAAGTACAATGTGGAAAAATCTAGCTGTAAATTATATATATTTACGTTTTATTTAAAAAAAAAAAAACTTATTCAGACACGTTCACATACATGCTATATGCATATATATATATATATATATATATACATATACATATATATATACATATATGTTACATCTATTTATATATAGACATTTATGATGTACTTCAGTATAATTTCCTGATTTCCACGTGTGATACAAAGAAAAAAATCGACCATTAAAAAGATTTTATTCTGTAGCATATGGCGTACTTCTATGCAGTATACGCATTGATTCGGAGAAATTAAGGAATGCAAGTAATGTAGAGTTCAGGACTCTCATTAAAAGATCGAGCTAAGATTCATCAGTTGTATATAAGAAGATTTCATTAGTGATCGATGTGAAAAAATGTTAATTAGTGTCGGGTCAGTAAGCACTGAGCGATGTGTGATTAGTACGGAAAGACGATTTAATTAGTGTGGGCTCATTTAATGCCTATTTATTTTAATCCCCCCATTCCGCAGCCTCCCTCTGTGACCATTTTCGATTGAATTTTATAGAAATACAGTTTTGCTTTTTACAAATTGCGACATACTATTTAATTTTTCTTGTTGAATTAATATATTATCAAATTAAAATCAAACTGAAAATAGCGGACATCATTGACGAAATCTGCGCCATAGCCCTCTTAAGTGTGTATTGAAAGATTCGGGAATAGTTTCATTATCTTGCCCGGTTAATTGTACATACGAATACACTTTTGGATTTTTTCTAGATACTCTACCTTTCTTCTATAGTGCGTACACACTTGCATGCAGACATTCAGTTCTATATCTATAAATAACAGTAATGCAAAATAAAGTATAATATACAATAGAAACGCAGCTGATACATTGAATGCTATTATAATAGTACTAATTATTATTATATTAATAATAATGGTAATAATAGCATGGCTAATAATGATAATTGTTACCGAAAATAATAAAATACTAACAAAAGTTATAATAATAATAATACTAACAATAATACTAATAATAATACTAATAAAAATAATAATAATAATAATAATAATAATAATAATAATAATAATAATAATAATAATAATAATAATAATAATAATAATAATGATTTGAATCATGAGCGAATCAATACATTTTTACTATAACTACTTTCCTTTATTAATCAAATCATTATTCACTATCAATAATCGTCATTGGTCATTACTAGTATTGTTAGTAGTAATAGTGTTATGTTTTTACTATCATTATCATGATTATTACTTTTTTCATCTCCTTTTAGTTTTGTTAGCATTATCATTATAAATGATATTTTTATTATTATTATTATTAGTAGTAGTAGTAGTAGTAGTAGTAGTAGTAGTAGTAGTAGTAGTAATAATAATAATAATAATAACAACAACAACAACAACAACAACAACAACAACAACAACAACAACAACAACACCAATAACAATAACAATAACAATAACAATAACAATAATAATAACAATAATAATAATAATAATAATAATAATAATAATAATAATAATAATAATAATAACAATAACAACAATAACAATAACAATAACAATAACAATAACAATAATAATAACAATAATAATAACAATAACAATAACAATAACAATAATAATAATAATAATAATAATAATAATAATAATAATAATAATAAATTAACGTTTCATTGTAAAGTGAATAAGTTTTTTTTCCGAATTCATTTCAGGCCACTAATAAAGTCTCAGTCTATTATTTGGTTGTAACTGGACACTCGAAAATGACACATGTAGTATTTTAGGAAACTGATAGTTTTATAACAATAAATAGTTATGATGTAATCATTAGTAAAATAAATGAAAAATAAGATTCACATTTTATTTTTAAAATAATTGTTTTTGGAATCGGAAATTAGGCTGAATTATTTTCGAATTAGATAACAATTCAGATCCACCAACACGTTCCGATATTTACGATTTACGATTTCCAACTTCGATTCCGATTACAATTAAACGTCCCCACACTAGTATAGGCTCAACCATATACTTAAACAAATGAAAATAACTTTAACGTTAAGTTTATGTCGCACTTGTTGTGCACACTCAGATTGTTTCCACTTGGAGTTGTCACTTATTTTATTTCATAGGATGCCTCTTATGTAATTCAGTATCTATGTATCTTTTTATGTTACTTTTGCATAAGTAAGCTATGATTGGTGCACTTTTATTGGCGTGTTGATTACCCGCGCACTGCGCATAGAAACTTAATCACATTATATATATATATATATATATATATATATATATATATATTATTTGCTGTAGGACTTGATTATGCCGGGTTTCTAAACTTTTGTTGAATGGAAAAGCAAAGATTAGAAGTTGTCTATTAAATATTATTAGTTTTTTTGTTTTATTAAAACACTATTCAGGTGTATGATGTGTATCGATATTGGTACGGAAATAACTGGAACGCTATGACAATAAAAACAACAATTGCCTATCATGAGACTTGAACCAACATAGTATAACATGCTAGAAATTAAGACGAACGCTTTGTTCGAACGGGCATCGATCAAACATAACTACCTTGTCATGTTAACTTAATCAGCGTAGACCATTTTACCCTCCTTGCTTTGATATCAAAGTGTACAATATTTTCAAATAAATATAGACACACAAATAAACATGAATATAAACTAAAAGTCATTATCAAAGTGAAAATATATAAGTAACTATTTATAAAACAGTTGTATCTATTTTTAATAAAAAACAAGCTTTTTTCTTTCAAATTAAACAACAGACCAAGTACGTATGATGGTTTAAGTTGTTAAGTATAAACGATTAGTGTAAGTATGCCAGTTAAAAAGGAAAGCTTAACATATCGGAATATTTCTAACACATCTGATGTTAAAGAACTTTTTGTTTGGTACTAGTAGTTTACAAAAATACCTTCTGACATCGACAATGACATCAGATCTAAAGTACTGATTCACAATATTTGGTAAGTTTGGCTCTTAGATCAACTATTTAAAGCTGATGCCACGTCACACATCCTCACATACACACAACTTTGCTGCATTAGATATTTGGAAAACATTAATGTCACATGCTTGTAATTATAGCCTTATATCACGAGAGAGTTGTAATGGAGCAGAGCAACGCCTACTGTCATTAGTGTCCGAATTTTCTGTAGCATACATTTTCTCTCGTGCTAGAAGATTATGCATGACGACGTGTTTAGTTCAATATGAATGAATATATATGTTACTTGTCATAATCTGTGCAACTGAGAACATCAGTGGTTAGTTTGGGCTGGGAACAAATTGTAGTATCTGTTAGGATGCTACACATAGTCTATTCTGCCCTCTGTCAGGAAAGAAAACTTTTTAGCTCGATACATTTTTTATTGTCTCAATCAAGAATGTTTTTTGGGGGGATGAGCTGGGGTTTTATTCACATTAAAAAGTCTTACTTTGCCTTAACAGAGGAGGACACTTAACAGGAACATAATTGGTTAAGCATGTCTCGCTTAATTACATCGCTTTCAATGTTTTAACCTTTGTGTGTTTTAATCATTTGTGTTAGTAACATTCAATTATCCACAATTACACTAATATAAGCATGTTTGCTCCTATTTTTCTAAATTATTATTAGAAATAGGTTTCTGATCTTTGGTCGGTAATTATATCATTGCTGATCACTTCATCATCAAAGTAAAAACAGACGGATTGATGTTGATTTTACGCTGTCCTAGAGAGGAAAATCATTATCAATAACAGATGTAACATACACACTAAAAAAAAAACACGGTAATATGAACAAACAAGACAATAGAACATATTTCAAAATGTTAGGGTTAAAATCGCTAGTATTCGAAGGTCAGTAAAGTATTACTATACTAGAGTTGAATAATACGTCCTGACAACCTAAGTATGATTTTCAAGATATCTGTCAAAACATATAGGTGCATTAAAACACGCTCATTATTAAATACATGCACATCTCTAACACCATGATGGTAAACGCAAGCCAATTATTTGTTTTGATATGCTATATATAATGATTTTGCTAGTTTAAATCAACACTATCATCATAAGCACCAACACTCGACACAAGGGGTCTAATAAATATATAAAAACAAAATGTGATGAATGTTGCAACAATTGTTGCAGATATTACATACTTACGAAACTACTATTATCACAAATTTGTTCACTAAAAATGTTCAAACGATTGCAATTAAAATACACATACAACTGTGCAAACAAAAATGCACTCAATATTTCACAATGTTCTTCCTAATAGTTGCTGTGCCATTGCAATATAAAATCCAACTCAAAGAAGCCAGAATATCTTATATTATATAAAGGGCAGTGGTATGTTTGTCTTTCTGTCTTTCTATCTATCTGTTCATATGTATTTATCTATGTATATATGCACGAATAAGATGTATAAATAAAAAGTATAAATTAAACATTGTAAATGTCGGTTTTTACTTTGTCTTTAAGTCCGCACATTCGATAAGAGATCATTTTTATCGTTGGCTAGTTTTTACTTGGAAGTAGTATTCTTTTAGCTCATTACATCAAGCGGCATCATGCTTTGTCTGGACTGATTACAATAAGAAATGTATGCATTTATGTATGTATGTCTGCACAAAGTTCCAAAAGTACTCGACACAGTCTCATAAATCAATTATTTATACCTCCGTTTTTTTCTGTCAAATAATATGTAAAATTAAAAGAAAAAATTCTAAAAGAGTAAACTGATAACCTTCTGGTAATGGAGTAGTGAAATTTATTCGTGTTTTGATTATTTGTTCGATCTGTGCATGCACAATGTTTGGAATATTCCCATTAAGGTAACACTTTTTTCTACTTGTCTAGATAAAAAAGTGATCTACTCCTGCGTTGAAAGAGTAAAATAGAATTATCTCCCCCTTAGTGTCATATAATTATCTGTAGAAAGCTGCCATTTGTGTTTAGTGGTAAACATGAACTGCGGTTGGAAAATACATATTCCATACCTTACATGGCGCTACGAACAGGATTAAAAATACTGTAGTCTTTTTCTACGACAGTAAAAGTGTTAAGACCAAACCTATTTAGATGTAAAAAAGCACACAAAACAAGTAAAACAAATGTTATCGGCATTAATAAACTTTAAAAAAATTACCATAAGCACAAAAACACATTTCTCTATTTGTTTTTATCCCCTTAAATTAATCTACGTAACTTAATGCTGACATAAACAACAAAAATAACTTACCCGACGACATTGGCTCTTAACACCTTCTGTTTGTAGCCGAAGAAGAACTGTCTGTCTATGTCATACTACAATGTACATTTTTCACAACTTTATATATCGTTTAAAAAATAAAAATATGTGTTTATAGAAGATTCTATTTATTTTCCAACAAACACGTCATGTTTCCATTATAGTAACAACTTTTTTTCCAGCTGTATAAGAAAAAGGAGTAACTACTCTTGCGTGAAAGAGTTAATTTGTTTTTTGAGTAGTAAAGAGTGGCGGACATTTAAAGGGACATTTTCCATGATCTACATGGCGCTACAAACAGGATTAACATACTGTAAACCTGGATGTTTTAAAGTACTACGTCGGAAATTGAACTTACCACCAACAATCATGTAGCATAACAGTGTGTTATTGATGAAACAATTAGGGAGCTGCAAAAAAAGATCGAGCTCCGAAAGGAAATGTTTCGCGGTCAGTCTAATACGTCACAGGATAAAATACTAGAACGAACGTTAATAGGAGTGGATACCACCGACTGAGAATGAGTATTGTTCTTGAACACATGGACCCGATACAAAGATGTATGCGGTTATAAAGACCAAGCCTCAATCCGGAACGAACTACGGCAGACATGTACACCGGGAACAGACAGGCTACTCTAAGAACTAGTATGGCAAGAAACGCTTAACTGTACCTTTTACATCATATACGGCGATGGCAGTAACTAGATAGCACTAGAATCCATCGACATAAATTCCACTCCATGGTGCAGAAAGCGGATGAGTCGATAACGCATTTTATTGAGATTACGTGGGCATGCTAAATTTTGTGAATTTAGTGTTCCATGTCCAACTTGCAGGCAGCAAGTAGACTACTCTGACAACATGCTCGGCGGAGAAATGATAGCAGGAGTGAAACGTAGACTAGAGGTTCACACAGTCGGTCTGTCTGGAGGAAACAGACAAGTCACCCCTCACGTTTACAATGTCATACACCATCTAACGTTATCCAACGTACAGAGATCGAACCAGGAACAGCACTACCAGAGGACAAGGGTCTCCCAAGTCCACGATACACCAAACATCGCAATGTATGTAGAGATACGTCATACCTCAGAGGGTCATTGAACCGGACAGATTGCTCGGCAGTTGAACTCAAATGCTATATTTGTGGAGTGATGGTGTACATGAAAAAAGTATGCTGTATACTTGTGGGTTCTAAAACGCAAGCCACTAGTAAAATGTCAAGAAGCGTTGAGGTTTTTCATGTTCACCAACAGTGCTCTGCATAGTTTTTTTTCTGCTCGCAAAGGCAGCAGGTCCAGAAACACACATCAACAAACGTGATTCACCTCTAGTGGTATGGGGGAACAATTTCAGACATGCGTGCCAGAGCTACACCCTCGGTGACAGTGTAAGTAAACAAGATGCCTTCAACTTATGAAAATATTTGGACAATTACCAAATAAACTGGTGATCCAGCATGGTTATCGCACCCCACCTTTTGCCGACACAGGGGTGCAGACTTGTTCAAGTGGACTTGGCAGTGAAAACGTTTTTCACTACCCAGATAGGTACCTTTTGTGAATTACTCATCGGATAGGGTTCATTACTGACAACCGATTACATATAAGCAGTGTGTTGTTTCTATGCATAAAAGTGAGAACAAACAAATCACGACGGACAGTATATGTATCAGGCAATACATCGGGATTTTATTTGAATGACTTGGATGTTCCGACTTCATTGTCGCACTATAGCTCGTTAAGAGAAAATAAGGGAAATTGCACTATGTGGAGCACACGCAGAACATCTGCCCGATGAAACCAGAAACCATCCTATTCCATTCCACAAGAGCTAACAGACAGGAACTCGAACAATATTTAGTGGAACAATTTAAGTCAAGCGCAGTTAACTCATGCCCACATCAACCACTGCAGACAATAACATGTAAAGCCTTAGAGATTAAATTCGTGTCGGGGGTAACACACAGCAATTTACACACCAATACTTGTTCTTAATCACTGGAAGAAGAAAGTGAAAAATGACCATGATAGTGACGTCACACAAGGGGTAATATAACCTATACCGATGGACACACCTACTACCTGGTGTTAAAGATGGTGGTCACTCCAAAGAAGAGGTCTGCAAGGCGCACGGTTGTCCTACAAAAGTTCTAATGATGCTTCTATGAAAGAAACACATTACTCATCATCCTCCATTCTATCATATTTCGATGATACCAGATACATCAGGAAAACGATCATTGATTGATGAAATGGATACGTCAGTCACCACTATAACCAATTACACGGGACGCTACTACATTCATTACTGAGTGGGGCCGACGTATGTACTCTCGGCCCCCTCAAGGATTCCATAAGGCAGTATACTGATACACCCGTCGGTTTTATTACATCACAGTGAATTTGCCTCGTAAGACCCGATGCATAGACGACAGCCTCCTATGGAACGATTAAATAGTCATCATTATTGCACACAGTTGACTATACTAGTCGCTGCGCTAATAAGGGAATAATAGTTAATCCGGACAAGTTTTATTGTGTTGAAATGGAGATAGAGTTAGCTAGGTTTCTGGTAACTGCAAATGATGTTCGACCACCGAACATTGTCAGAAACTATCTTTCATTTCTTTACCCATACGGATACCACTGAGGTTTGATCCTAGTTTGGACGTGTGAAACAGTTGTCGTCTGCCTTTTCACAAGCAGAAGTAATGACCCCCTTTCGGGAACCATTGAGGACAAAGTACAGAAAGCTATATTCGAATGAAACACTGGATGGCATATTCCAAAAATCAAAGAGGGAGATACTGAAGAAGTAGAAAAGGGTGTACAAATATTCGAAATGAAGAGACTAACAGGGCTGCCGACAAATTACATCAACACAAGAATAGTGTACTTCTTATTTATAAAATACGGCGAAATAAACAGAAGTCGTGGGGATGCCCACTGAGATCTCATTCAGGATGGTCCCGTTTAACCAACGACGCAGAATTTCGATACACACCAGTGGAAAGAGAGGCGTAATCCCTTGCCTACGGACTAGAATACTGCCAAATGTTCATACTTGAATTTCTGGATTTGCTGGTAACAGTGGATCACCTGTAACTAATAAATAGGTTGACTAACCAGGCCCTAGAAAATATTAATAGCACCCGCCTGTTGAACTTCAAATAAAATGCCACTAATGTCCGCTTCTAGGTAAAAAACTGCACTGGAAACGTAATTTAGCCCTGAATTGCGCATCCCGATAACCAGCAGGTACGCTTACACAAGAAACCCTGACCAAATGATTTGCACTGCAGTAAATACCGCATTCACGTCGATATACGTAATCGATGTTAAGTTAAAGGCGATTATATGGGAAATGATTGCGGCTGCGGCAGTAACAAATGAAGAATGCTGGACCATAAGGGGTCTGAATCTAAAATCGTTTCACCCAATTGCGCAATGACCTCCCATCAATAGCTCGTGTTTTCTGGTCGATACAAAGATAAATATACTGCCTAGAGGGATTCATTATAAAAGGCAACGCAATCCTGATACGTCGACAACTTCGTGCAGAGGGACTGGCTTTCTTTCATTATGCGCATCAGGACGTAAACGAAATGCTGGTGAACGCGAGACAACGATTGTTCTGGCGGGGTCTTGATGCTAGCATCATACAAACCAGATCCCAGTGCCCCATGGGAAACACGATTGCGCCATCTCCGACAAAGGGGCGCTTGGTGTCACCACTAGACCCGGAGTTTCCATTCCAACTAGTTGTCTTGGACTTAGTTAGTATACAGCGCAGGAACTATTTAGTATATGCTAGTTGATAAAGGGATGAATGGAAGTTACCCTAATTACATTAAGGATGCTCAAAATTATATGCGAGACTTATCAGTCACAGGAGGAAACTTATTCGGGCAGAGGATCACTGTTTGAGTCACAGTAGTATGACTCCTTTTTGAAGAACTAGGGTAACGTAAACGTAACTTATCAACAAAAACACAAATACTAGCTGACAATGATTGGGCTGCTCGGGCGTAACTGCCCTATCGACATACTCCTGTCCAGCACCTTAACATGGTCTCAGCCGTAAAGATATATGGTCGAATCATGAACGACCCTCTTCCGGTCTACAGAATAAATATACACACCCGGAAACAATAGAAAGAAATAGGCGACCAAAGATAGTTCGCAATGGCCAAGAGACATACGCGTAACAAGCAGTCGATAATTGGTATTGTGGCCCACTCCGGGAACTCAAAGTTTAAAAATTCGTTCAGATCCAAAACCAGGATGGTAATTACACTCGTCGATGAACGAAGAAAGGTACAGGTGCAGATACATGGTAACTGGCAGTACTGAGTGCAGGTAGATTGGAGCAATCGAATAACGCTGCGCAACCGGATCTTAGCCAATCGACTGCAGCTTGTTTTGGCTGATCTAATTATCCCTGAACAGACTTGTGATGTAAAAGAGTCGTATCATTCAATATAATTTGCACTCGATACACTTTATCATAGATAATGTCGACACAGAAGCCGCGCCGATCAATTTAGATCAGTCCCAAAGGGTCGATAGGGTAAGCCATAAAAATACCTTTCTTTTATCTTTTGTATGTTAGTGAACAAATTGCACCGCCACGTTTCGTCCCCCCCCCCAAAAGACTCTCATTCGTTCACTAACATCGAACTGATAACACCAAAAAAACAAGATGAGGACTAAAAGGAAAAAAAAGTATTTTTATATATCTTTATTTGAAATTCAGTAATTCTGATGAGGAAGTATATCTCTGAAAATTAAATTGAAAAAAAAAGTTATTAAAACTAAAATGCATTGTATGGCGTTCAAATTGCTTATTATGATTTTTAATAATTAATATTTCCATATAAACAATGCTTTCTAACCAAGGACAACACCCTATTATTACAAATTGCACCACCATGTGCCGCCCCCCCCCCCAAAAAGCCTCTCATTCGTTCACTAACATCGAACTGATAACACCAAAAAAACAAGATGAGGACTAAAAAAAAAAAGAGAGGTATTTTTATATATCTTTATTTGAAATTCAGTAATTCTGATGAGGAAGTATATCTTCGAAAATTAAATTGAAAAAAAGTTTATGAAACTAAAATGCATTGTATGGCGTTCTAATTGCTTATTATTTTTAATAATTAATATTTCCATATAAACAATGCTTTCTAACCAAGGACAACACCCTATTATATATATATATATATATATATATATATATATATATATATATATATATATATATATATATATATGTATCTATTGTAATAACTAAATGTTGGAGTAACTCATACAATGTTATAGAAGAACGATCCAATCAAATAATCTCTTAGTCATTCTATGACTTTATATTGTGTTATTATTATTTTTTTTCGTTTTCTTCGACTTCGTTTTGTGTTCTCCCTCCCCATTTTCTACCACCTTTGTAGTATATTTTGTAAATTTATAATATAAAACACATGAATTAACTCATTTATTATGAAACTATGTATTATGAAGTATTCTGATAAGAAAAGCTAAATATACGATCTCACAATGTTAATTGATTAACTTTGTGTCTTTTGTATAGGATTCTTCACTTATTTGCCGAATTATTATGAAATAAACTGTTTTCTTATTCAGATAAAGATACATATGCAAGTAGAATGATGAGCATATACAGAAATTAATTAAAAAAGAATGTGTCATAATATGAGAGAAAAGAGAGAGAGAGATAGACAGAAAAACGGAGATAAAGACAGACATAGAGACATGGAGAAATAAAAAGAGAGATAATTAAAGAGAAAGAAACATATTTCAGACACATCCTTGTACTCATATTAATTATTGCATGATATTATATCTGCACGATAATGTGCTCATCTCATTCGCAATACACTCACCGAAGCTAGAATCAAAATGTGCTGTAGAACATGTGTTCAATTACGTTCGAACAAGTCCTGACCACGTGTTAATTTGGCATGAACAGAGAAAATAAAACCGATAGTTTCGCAATGTAACCTGTCAGAATATTTGTCACAAGTCACAAGCAATGTATCAGCGGTAACACTTTTCGCACTCATTTTTCTCTCTCCATGATTTTGACTCATGTGTTAAGTTATCATCTATAGACGGACATTATATTATCCGTGCTTCGTTTTTTTTTAATCAATGTAAGACGTGTCTTCGTGATCTATTTCCCCTGCTTATATGATTTTTCATCGTCAATATTTGTAATTAGTTTTATTTAATACTAGTTGCAGGTAAAGACACACTGCGTGTTTAATAGAGTTAAAAAAATTATTCGAAATATAGTCCGTATTTACTGGTTTCCCCACAGGGTAAGTTTAGATACACGTTCGGAGTTTATTGCGCAAAAAATCCTGTTCCCCAAAAAGTGACACTCTTACGTGAGACAGCCATCTAGATTGCCTTATTCACGAAGGATCCCCCCATTCAGTGACTGAGCACAATATTACCATGAAGTATAGTATCAGAACAGATACACTCTGTTCCGAGCCAAACGACCATATTTTTTACAATGTAATCTGAAATAACATTTCAAGAGAAAACATTTTACTTTTACTTAATTTTATTTTTGCTTTCAATCAACATCATATTATTAATAAATAAATGTAGAGCATACCGTGTACTTCTCACATTTACGTCCAGGAGGAACACTCTGATAGTTTATTAATAACATTATAATAAAAGTTTACTATTCAACGATAGAAGCGAAAAAATAAAAAAAGCTTACATATTACGTAATGTGAAAGTTGTTTCACATTTCTAAATAGGATTTTTAAGAATTTGTTTTTGTTTTCCCTTATTTGATATTATTATTTCAATAAATATCCGATTCATAATAAATAAACACTAATTTATGGTGTATTTATCACCGTTACTTAGAGGCAACAAACACATACAGATATACACACAGGATCTTGCATGATAAGTTTATCATTGCAGATATCTAATCACTTTCTTAAAAGTCGATTTAAAAAATGAAACCGTAATTAATATGAAAAGCGTTCGTTGCGTTTTAATCTAATTAAAAGGTAGCGAGTTTTACACGTTTAAAATAATAACAATCGGGTCAGATTTCTATTATTTTCTATATAAATATTCGAGTAATAGTAAAAGAAAAATACGAGTAATAGTAAATAAAATAGTAATAATAATGGTAACTAAAACAATACCCTTATGTGTATTTATTAACATTACGAACAGGCGAGAAACACAGCCACATGGTTACACAAAATCTTGTTTGACAGTTTTAAAGAGATAATGACACGTTTTATGGAACTTGCATTTAACAATAAAGCCGAAACTAATATACAAAGTGTGCGTTCAATTTTAGTTAATAAGAAGGAACTCATGTTCAGAATTATTTACAATAAGAGAAAAAAGAATGTTTTCGCTTTGCTTCATTTTTTAGTTCAATTAATATTCGATTATTACTAAATACAAAATAATTTAATGTGGACATATCTTAGTTACCTGTAGACGATAACAACATACACATACACTTTATATAGTTTCTGATATTCTTTTTTTATTAATACGGAAACTGTTCCTATTGCAATATAGTTTATAGGTGAGAAGCTTTATTCCATATTCAATTCGATTTATTAACTTGAGATTATGTATATTTATGTATTTTAAAATTTATTCGAAAATGAGTCGATACTAGTGTACGTTTTTATGTTCTGTTAAGATTTGTTTGTTTATTAATTTGCATATTCTGCTGTTTATCTTTGAACGTAGTGACCAACTTATACTCTCAATTTACAAATAGGCATATTATTGAATAATTAAGCAATTAGTTATCGTATATAAACATGAAATAAATTATGAGTATTGCTGCAATCTCATATTTATGATAAATAGTAGCAAACACTACCTGGACAACACTTACTGAGACCGTAGTTTTCTTTGCAAGACAAATAAAATAATTATTCTTTATATTTTAGTAATTCTGAGAGAACACAACAGAAATATGATTTCGTAGTCTTAATTTATATGTTCCAATGTTTGGGGGAGGTATTGTACATGCACATAGTGAAATGTTATTTCTTAGAAATAACACAATAACACTATGTTATTGATATAGTCTTTAAGGTATTCAAAGTCAAAGAATTTAATTTTGTGTCAGCATAAAAATGAAAATGAATTCACCATGAAAAACTGGTTATATGCTGAAATGCACAAATGAAAGAGTGTTACGTCGATTGACCAAATAAAACAATTTCATATTACTTAGTAATTTAAAATGGTTAATTTGTGCATTTGACCTTTATCATAAAACACAGAAAAAAGACTAATGAATTATAACAAAAATAGTTGTAATTTTGAAAGATTAGAGGAGATCTTTTTTTCTTTTTATGACCAATGTTAAAATCATCATCATCATCATCATCATCATCATCATCATCAACAACAACAACCACAGGTTTTTAGAGTATTCACATCTAATCTGCTCAAAAGTAAAATATCAGGGGGAGGGGCGGGGGATGAGTATATCAATCCACAATACCACTCAAACTTTTAATATTTTTATTTACGCCTTACAATAAGACATTAAATTAGCCAATGTGTACGAAGTTATTTATTTATTTCATACGGGAAATGTAAACAAATCAATTGCTTACATTTAAAATTAAAAAAGGACGTATAGTTAACAATGATAAGCTTAAATAAATAAAGTACGGAGAAATATGTATATTAATAGCCTCCACTAAATGCCCCTTAAAATGAAATTATGCTTTTAAGGCGATTACGTGTTCAGAGTGAACACTGTGGAAAACGGAAATACAAAAAAACAATTAATTTAGAATTTAGAGCGGGCGATCAGTTACATATATATTCAACGTAAAATGACCTTACATCCCCGGGTCATTCTAACTTGCTAGGGGAATGAATCAAATATTTTAAACCACTAACACTATGTCCAAGTGGAAAGATAAAACAAAACACACCTGTAAAGTAGACCTCCCCCAAGAAAACCGCTACGGATTTAGCTCCCATAGCAAAACAACGTAATTTAGGTAACTGTCCTAAAACGCTAGAATTGTCCGGAAATCTTGGGATCACTTTAAATTAAATGTATGTACGGAGTCTTTAAGGGTGTTCATACGTAATCGGCTAAAGATAATCTATGTTTTTGTTTTCTGGAAGGTGGGGTGATTTAACAGATTATGTTAATCTACAATTATAGTACACATCTTTTGTTTTCGTAATTTAGAGGAAATACTTTAAAACGTTTAGATATAACATTAGGTTTAAAATTCTATATCAGGAATATGAATGCTGATTTATCAGGTAAAAAATGACGTTTTAAAAATGAAGTTCATGATAATCATTAGTAAGTTAAAAATACTTGTTTTGCTTCCTGATGTTGTGGAGGCGGTGGATGAGAACTAGACATACATTATTTCCCTTAAAGGAGGGAAGATGCGCCCGTTCATGTAAAGGAAACAAACATTGTTTCGATTACTTGATATTTTGTCATAACGTGCATTATTTACTTGTAATATCCAAAAAACTATTCCATATTTAAGAAAATAGGACAATCAAATTATAATCGAATTACAGCAAACAATTATTAATTTTTAACTGTTTAAAATATAATTATGCAAATTAGTTTAACAAAAGATTTTGTTTGCAACTTTACTTGACTATAATTAGAATATTTCAACATGATATACAATATTAACTATTTAAATTAGACTCACATTTACTTGTAATATAAGAGTGATAAATGCGAAAATATTTCACATTCATTCATTTAGATTACTAGTGGCATATTAAGAAGAATTGGTCAAGAAACATTATAATGTTATTCATTAGTGAATCAAATGAAGACAAAAAAGAAAACAAATCATCTATATTTTGAATTATTTAACAAAAGTTCATTTAATAACTTTTCCCAATGACAAGCACGCATGATAATGTACGGATAAAAATATGACCAGCAAGTTTTGGCTAAAAAAGCATGTGTGCGCGTTTCATGATAAATATATATATATATATATATATATATATATATATATATATATATATATATATATATATATACATATTTCCATCGTATTTCTTGGTTACGGCAAGGTGTTCTGCTTCTATAAGATAAGTCAATTAGTTGAAAGTAGACATTTGATTGGATGTGATTTTAAAGTTGTTTTCTTTAAACAGTTAAACACCTGGCAAGTGGAAGTAAATAGGATTAACAAAACCGCTTACAGCTTTAATATTTTATCCCACCTTATTTAATAGTATAGCTACCGAAGATTTTGCATGGAGCTTAGTAATCCGGTTTATAGCGTAGCAACACCCAGCATATGTATATATATATACATACATATATATATATATATATATATATATATATATATATATATATATATATATATATATATATATATATATATTTGTGTTATAATGGAATAATTCCAGGAGGAAATCCGGGTATGAGAGCTCAATGTAGTAAACAGAGAAGAATAACATGAAATATAATGACACGAAATTACATAATTGTCGATGCAATAATTTATTTCTACCATGTGGTTTTTTCAAGTATCAATCCAGACCATTACATGTTTGAGACTGAAAGAAAATTGAATTAAACTTCGACCAATATGACTACATTATATTTCATGTGATATATATATATATATATATATATATATATATATATATATATATATATATATATATATATATATATATATATATATATATATATACATTTCTCTCAACCGTTTTCTCAAACTATAACAATTTACCCCTCATATC
>OY744524.1:156355033-156460033 GCA_963556195.1 Sepiola atlantica
AATATTGAAGTTGGAATTGAGATTTGAAGTATTAGATGTACAATAATACAATCACACTGCAAAAATATGCAATGGTGTTTCTTAATTCTTTCTTGTATATTGGTATTGTAATTAACACAAAAATGACATTAATTACCCACAGTTTATTCTATTTTATCATACAGTAGATTTTTCCTAAATAATAATCTCAAATTAACAGATAAAGTGCAAATTAATACATTAGTTGTATAGATTTGAGACTTGATTAAGTGACTTCATCACAAAACTTTTGTCATTTTATTACTTTATCACTAAATCTTTACATTTCCTATTTGAAATAAAATTGAACATGTGTTTGGCAAATGGTAGAACAAAAATATATTTGTAACTTGAAAGACATGGAAGAAATAATACAATTACTAAAAGTAAACAAAATAGAAGTTAGAACAAAATGGCGGTAACCATTTTAGACAGGTTGAATGGAAGTCATATATGTCAAAGTTTGCTTTATTTTTTCACTTAAAATAAACAAAACACATGTGGTTTGCATGTAACACAATACATGCACATTTCCTGACCTGTTCAGAATGGATATATTGTTAAATACTGGCAGACTCCATATCTGAAGAGAGTCAACCACAGAAAACATTCCACTCGAGGTAATGTGGTGAAGAGCATTTGCTCTTAAATTCTTCACATTTTGAATAATGCTGTAAGCAAATTAAAGTTTAGTTAATAGATCAACTAATTCATAGGTGTTTATTATTCTCTTTATATTGCAAATATAACTCTAGCTTTCATTCTTCAAATTTCAATTCAAGTGCAAATATTTGAACAGATAATTTTACTAGTCTTTTACTTTTTCAGATGTATATTAAACATCACTAATACACATGCATCAACATTTTTTATGTTGTCTCCTTTTTAAGGTTCAGTTTTACAATGTAAAATGTATTATTATAAGTTTAAAAAGAAACAAATAACAATACCCAAATGCATCAGTGACTAAGTTCACATTGTCCCAACTATACATTCAGTATGTGAAAATGTTAGTAAGAATTTGTTATTGAGTTAGACAAATAATCATTATGATATCACAATAATGAAAGCATATAATATATTTGATGTATTACTGATTATCAGCTGAAAATTAATTCAAACTGTTCTTCTTTATATGCATTAAAGCAATAATAATAAATTCTAACTAACTTTTTTATCATAATTTAAAAACAAATTAGTACATTTAGTATAATTATTGAAAACATTTACCTTTTTAGGACAACTCTACTACATGATTCAGTGCTTCACATAGAGACAAATTCCCTGAGAATTATATTGTTATGAATTTAAATTTAAACACCAATAATATCTTCATTTGTATATTTTTTAGTAGAATATATAAAACGAAACGTTTGTCTCATCTGGGCAGTTCTACTACATTGGTAAGTACTTCTAATTAAGACAAAGCACAAATGACTATACCCCAATAATTAAACATTCATATTTTAGAAATTAAGTTAATCGAAATTTCTTAATGAAGCTTTCAGTTAAAAATAACTTTACTTTTTAGTTCATAAAAATAAAAGTACACTATTAGATAAGAATCAATTAAAACATATTCCTTTTCCTACTGTCCTACTACATAATCCAGTACTGCCCATAGAGACAAACCAACAATTGTCTATTATTTTGTTATAAATCTAGAAAGGTAGTTTAAAAATTAAGTTATTTAGAAAAAATAAATAATTTTTTTTAGAATATTATCAAAAACAAATCAGTATTTTCTGGGCAACTTTACTATATGATTCAGTACTGGCGACAAAGACAGAGTCACAACTCACACTTTTTTTATTAATTAAGTTAAAGGTCTACTTTAATAAGTAAAGTGATTAAAATAAGTAAACAATATAAATAAATAACCGGTTTGTTTTGAACTTATACAACCATTTTAGAAACACCCTCAACAGGTTTTAATTATTACTTTATTATTTTGTCGTGGTTATTTGATTATTTTTCAAATAACATTTATTTATTTTATTTTCAATCATTAGATATTTAATTATTATTAAGTTACTGATTAAAAAATTTTTTTCTCTATTTGTAAATCATATTATTTTATAATGACAAGATAGTATTTTACATATTAGTTATATTTAATAATTTTATTTATTTTATAAAAAATACTTATTCCATATTCCAATTCAAATTAAATGATTTTCAAAACTTCTAAACTTTTCTACAATTGTTATGTTTACATTAAAGTAAAATAAGATAACAATATGTGTAATATTTTAAATTAAAATATTAATAAATTGATAAAAACTGATTTTTAGAATAACTTTAAGAATAATACGAATACATTTTAGTTTCTGAGTTTTAAAAATTAAAATCATTTAGAATGACTTTAGAATAATTTAACCCATTATAATTCAATCATGTTTTACGCAAGTATAACTTCTATTTTCAGAATTGTTACTTTCAGATTAAAGTAAAATCAGACAGAAATATGTTTACTATTAAAAATTCCAATAGTAATAACTCAGATAATATTTAAGAACAAGGTGAGAATAAGTTTCAGAATAATAAGGATATATTTGATTCGTTAGTTTAAAACAAGTTCAAAACTGTTGTTATTTAAGAATAAATTAAAAGTCATTAATAATGTAATTTTCAGAATGAAGTAAAATAAGATAAAACAATGCCGAATATTATAAATTCAAATACTAATACATTCAAACAACCTTGGATTCTCAGAATAAGTTCATAATAGGTTTCAGAATAATAAGTATACATATCAAGTTTTAGTTTCAAGTGAATACATTTTAATGGAAAATTCAAGAAAAGTGTTCAAATAGTAAGTTTAATATTTCAAAACTAGTTATTAATTTCAAAATAATATTTAATTTTCAGAGTTTCTATTAAGTTCAAAATGATAATTACAAGATAAGAATAAATTCTATATTTCCAAATCATTCTTAAATTTTCAGAATCAATTCTAATATGTTTATTTCAGTCAAATTATATTATCATTGACTTCAGTATGAATATTATCTTCAGAATCAATTTAAAAATATGTTTCATTTTCAATTTTTTCCATGAATAATACTAGCACATTAGGAAATTAGAAATTAACTGTTGTTTTCTTGATAATGATGCTACTCATTCTATCACAATGTTCATGCGGTTTTCATTAAAACTGTTATGAATTATTTTCAAATCAAGCTGCTGTTTATGTAAACTGTGTTCAATATAGTTGCTGTTTATTAGAAATGCGGTTTATAATATAGCAATTAATTATTTTGATATCTTTTATTATAAATCAAATGACCAGATATTTGAAATCATTAGTTGATCCAATTATTTAAGTAAAATGACGCTCAGTATCAACATTGTTGTTGACAGTGAAGATTAAACTTGTTGTTTGCCACATATAAGATTTAATATCAAATACTCTTTTAAATTAAATGAAAGTTCCGATTCTATACCACCTCCAGTGCAAACATTGTTATTTCATAAATAAAAGTTGTCTGATGTAATTTGATGTATCTAGTATGATCAGTTTGTATGAATTGAAGTTTTTACTCTGAATACTAAGTCTAAATGAAGTCGAGGTCTTTCCAAACTTCATGAGCACATTGCTCATTTTCAATCATCAAATCTTCTTACACCATTTCATCTCAATATTAGAAAAATTATTATGATTATTTAATGTGGTATTACTTAATTATTAATGTACATAATTCATGTTTTTAAAACTTTGCAAATTCTCTAGAAATTTAGCAATTGCTTCGGCAATTGTACAACTGATTCTGCAAAACATACATTCCTCGGATGCATCAAAAGAACAATAGTTTGGCTGATTTTATTTTTTTGCTTTTCATTGGAAGGTTGGTGTTTAGTTTCTTCTACACTAAGGGGGGATGCTGGAAGCATTTGTCATACAAACATACTTTTTCCTTTAAGATAGCAAAGGATGGAAAGCTTTTCTTCAAGTACTAGCCCGTAATTGTGTGTGCTCTTCCAATGCCGATTTATAAACCATGGGCAATAAACAACGATCCAAGTCACAAGGATACACATTGTGCAGTTTTTTCTGGTTTTCGAAAAACCCACATTAGCTGGACCATCAGAAAATATCTGAGTGTGTCAATCAGCAATTATTTGATCTACATCAATTATTTGTGATTTCTGAATTGTTATAGAGTACGCTAGTGGCAATGGAAATTGTATTCTAGTGACAAAAACACTACGAGAAATTGCATAGTTCTTTACCTCTTACAATTCAAATGGGTTTGTCTTTATTTGTACAAAAACACCAACAGTTTGTCAACATTGTTTCGATTTCCAATTATTTCAATAACAGTTCCAATAACACCATTTGATAATCCTTGATCCACATCAATGTTTCTTTTCAGCATCACTCTGGCCCCTATTCAAAGTTTTAGCAATGTTTCAAGTCCGGCTGTGCCAAATGTTTTCTTGCCTTTGCAAATTTAAACATTTTTCTTTCTCTTCCATTTACTTTCCTCATACCATAATCGTTGGCATCAACTTTTACTGTACTTATTTTGCATTTTAAATAATTGCATTATTAACTCATCAACAGATTAATTTAAAATCAAAATTCAAACAAAATTAAATTCAGGTGTTTCATACATTCTAAGCAATCTTACAACAACTTCTTCAACAGTTGCTTTTCTATCAGGAAATACGCATGATTTTTTAGAATGTTAATACCAGAGAGTTATGGGGAACCAATCCTAATTCATCCCCCAATTCAACGTAGTTGTCTTTGCCTGTGTGTTGCCTCATATTAATTGTAAGTCCATCGCATTCAAAGTATGTCCACACTCATTGCACATTCATACCAATTTCTGTTCTTTTTTAATCATATGATGATATTCTAGAAAACAAACTGCTATTTCATTGACACCTGGCGATTGCATTTAATCACCAAACAACAGAACATTCATTTTTCAAAAAAGATGCACTATTTTTAGGATCTCTAAAAGATGCATCAAACATTTTGTGAATGAATGCTATCATCAAATTACTAACAATTCTATTTCATCAATTATTAACACTCTGTCTATTTTATACATATGACGTAAAATGTTCAAGTTCACTTTCTGCAATTCTTTGTAAGTTGGGCACGTTCTATGCTTAACTCCTATCATTAGAGTTATATGTAGAGTATTTCCTTTTATTTGAAAATAACTTTGACCTTTTAGTCCACATATTATGACAGAAAAACACATCAGATTGATCAGTCATGAGGGTAATTTTGTAATAAAATGTGTCAATAAATAAATGTAACTGTTCCACCCACACTCGAAAAACATTTGAGAAGCTGTGAGCATTCATCGCATCTGCATCTGTGTAAGGACATGTCTTTATTTCAATGAGGCCCTTGTTTTCGGATAATTGAAATCAATTCATTGTGAATACGTTTTTGATTTTCATTGTGTTGAGCTTTTACTATACCACTGATTCTCAGTAACATTACTGCCCCGTTGCTTCTCAATAAACCCATAAACATTGTCATTTTCAATAGCATGATCAGCGGAGATTGAGGCGATTGGTTGATGGTTTTAGTGTAAAGGCTAGAATGGATCCTACGGATAGAAAGAAAGAATAACTAGTTTTTTATTGTGTTTCTGTTAAAGTTGAGGAAACTGCTTGCATACAGTATATTTGACACTGATATAATAAGATGGGTACAGCAGATAATGGTTCTTAGCATATTACGTTTGTATTGTCTAGTTGGTATGTAAGATATTTCTTTCGCTAAAACCGCTTTTGCGGAGAGATGTGTTATAATATGGGGAAGCTTGCTGTCAAATCTCGGAGCTGGGTGAAAGTAATGAGATTCACTTGCTAATGTTGGATACAAGGTTCTTAAATACAAGACGGGGTGTCAAGACTTAGTGTTTACTTACCTGTCCTGTGTGCTGTGGTATTGCTAGGTCCTGAGTTGCGTTTGAATAATCTACGCTGGTTTGGTTGGTGTTAATGGTGATATTAAAATCGAGTTATTTGGCGAATGAACTAAATTGTTTTCGGAATCTGTCGACTTCTCGTCCGTTATTGTTGCGATATAGGCATAGGCTGGCGTTTCGGTAGAAGCCGAAATATTGGTCGGGAATCTATTTTGTAGCGAGTGTAAGATAAAGAGCTCAATCAGTTCGCATTATCCGCGCCTTCGTAGGCTCCCATGAGTACAGCGAACGTGTCCTCAGGGTCGGATTTTTTTAACCCATGTTCGATTCTTGAAGAAAAGGATGAATGTTCCCGCATGTATGATGCTGTCTATTCTTGGGTCGTTTATTTCCACAAATGTTAGGAGGAAAAATAGAGAATTGTTGAGAACTCTCCTATTTATTGAGGAGTAGAAGTCTTCGATATACAATTTTGTTAATCGGTATTATTTTTTTATTATTTTGAATAGTTTTGAACCAAAGTAGATGGTTAGTATGTTTTTTTAAAATATATTTAATTACATTTCTAACTATGTGTCAACAAACTGATCATATTTCGCTTTTTGCTGAGTTCATGAGTATGCACACGGGTTTATTTCTAAAATAAAATGTGTAGTCTTTTATGATTAGGATGGCCTCATCTAGGGTCAATTGGTTAACTCTGTCAATTTAAAGTCTGGCTGCTAAGATCATTGATTGTTCATTGATAGCGTTGTGTGTATGGTTGGATGCTAATTGATATTTGTTGATGATGCTATATGTTGCTATTTATTTATGTTTATCATTTTTAACTTTATAAAGGCTGTTGGTTTATTTGCAAATATCAATGTATGGCCACTCGATTTAAGGTTTCTAGGCCGAAAGATAAGTTTCTTTGAAATTAGTTATTTTGTTGGGTGAGTCGGATCTTCGAGATTATGTCAAACAATACTCTTTCGAAAGCGTCGATTTCGTCGACTTTCCTGTTGTACCTGTCAGATTTAAGTAAATACTCATTTGTTGAGTTCCTGTCTTCCGTAGAGGTAGCAGTGTAGTATTTCCAGTAATTACGAAGATCTACAAACAACACCTTAAATAAAAATTTAAAAAATAAAGTAACTATTAAAGAATAAATGAATAATACACTTAATAGAATTAAATACAAACATTCTTTAAACAAACAAGTATAAATAATAAATAAAATAAAGCTTAATTAATTCCAAACCAATATATACTTTTCAGATAGACTTTCCGATTTGTTATCGATATAACGCCATTTCCCAGCGTAGTATAACCTCATTAAGAACGCTGCCGATTTTATTAGGCATATTTTTTTTAATGTAAAAAGTCAGCCTATCTGGATGAAACCGCGGTACATTTTAGAAATATGTAACATATAGTGTGAAATATATTATAGAAGCTCTTACTCCTCTGCGACGTATTAATTTATTGATTTATTTTCAATATAACCTGACACACATATATTTATATATATATATATATATATATATGTATATATATATATATATATATATATATATATATATATTGTAGATGTTCTATATGTCTGCGTAAATAAAAATAATTATATATAAAAGCACTATTGAATATTGAGCACTTTTTATGAACCCGGTTAAACTTCTTGGATGACTACCCTGTGGATGTTTTACCTGGATTAGTATTGCCATTATATATATATATATATATATATATATATATATATATATATATATATATATATATTTAAAAGTTTAGCAAAGTATATTTTATTACCATTTATTATCTAATATATATATATAATATATATATATATATAATATATATATATATATATATATATATATATATATACATACCATTGTAGGTATAAATAGTGGAACTTCAATCAATAGGGTCTACTTTTACGATTCCAGAAGCATTTACATATTTTTTATTGCATTTAGAAAAGTATGAATCAATTTTAGCTAATATTCGAGAAGACGGCAGCACATGTGTTTTTACGTTTTATTTATCAGATGCTACTTTCATTTTCAGAATGTCCATTGAATTACGTTTATCATGAAAAGTCGTGAGCGTTTAGATTTTACTTTGTTAAAATAGAATTACATTATAAATCAGATTCAATGGTGTTACGATATGACGTTATATTGAACAAGGAATTCTTAAGATACGTCTATTCAGTAGTTAGGTTTAACAATGTTAATACGATTTAAATGCAATCTTTAAAGACAGCCGAGGGGCTATATTAGGACAGTAAATGTTCGATTATTTAGGTGCATAGACGTAGTGCTTAACATAAGATTGACATAATGTAACGTGATAGATCGACATGTTTGCGTCTTTGATGTGACCTATTTACATAAACGCATTAAAGCTTTTTCCTCTGAGTACACTTTGCAGAAATACATGTCTACTAAAAAAACAGCATTCACAGTATAGCACAGAAAGATACCGTAAAATGTATCACCATAGTCAACATAAGTACAGTAGATTTATCTTGACAGACCAACAGATAGATCGACAGATGTAGACATGGGTTTTGTTAATCGAGATCTATATACGCAGATGGCAATGCTGCTTTGAACATAAGCGTAACAGATTGACAAAACCGTAGATGCACGACGGACAAATCTCCTTATTAGATACGTGGACGCATACACAACTTTTTCCAGAAGCAAAGCACATATTTCAAATCTAGCAAAGATAATACAATTTGAGTCCCCGCATTTTCATTCTGCATGTTCACATATTGTCGCTTCCTGTGTGCACCTAGAAGAAACGCCGGAGCTTGTCATCTTCACTAAAGAAAAACGGCATTTGTAAGTGTTGAAAAGAAGTTAACACTGCAGTATACCATGAACGTCATCATAATCTAAATCATCAACACCGTTGCCGGAAATGAATGAACGCACTTTTCGCTTAGGAGTGGAATCTGATTATCTGATTTTTTGTGTTTTGTTTATCCCACAAAGTCAATCGATCTCTCTAAAATGCACATTGATTTATCTTGAGCAGTTCTGCATTATTTCACTGCTATTCATTTATCTCTTCTTTTTTATTACGCATATATATATATATATATATATATATATATATATATATATATATATATATATTAAAACCAACGGTAAGAATGTTGTACTATTTTTTCTGTACCAATATATATATATATATATATATATATATATATATATATATAAATATATATATATAATCCAATATGAAACTAAAGTAAACTTTTAGTGGATATAACCTATAGTGAAATGGTTTAAGCTTAAGATACGAGAGCAATTATGAAGATATATGAAAGAAGAGTGATAACTATGTACGAATGCCCAGATTTATTTCAAACTTCAATTGTTCAATGCAAGGTATATTCTGTAATAAAATTATGTTTATTATTCGTGTAAAAAAGTTCGTCTAAAAATTCCGATTAAGTACGCTCCACCTACGATCTGAACTCAACATCTCACTATTGGAGTTACTTCATTTTTGAACGCTTTTCCATTCTGCCTTCAAGAAAAACTGTTCTTCTCTATCTGAATCTCCTTTCATTTGACACGTTATCAACGGGCAATTATCAACTGGACAAACCCCATATTTTTTTACACGATTTTTTTTCACTCTCCATATCTTAATATTTTTTCAAATGTGGAATTTTGACTTTTCCACTGCCAACTTATCTATCTATATAATACCTCTGATGATAAGAGTTCGATCTTTGAAAAGCCTTGGCTTAAGGAAAGAATAATAACAATTATTGTATTACAGAATATAATACCTTACATTGAACAATGTAAGTTTGAAATAAATCTGGACATTCGTACATGTTTATCACTCTTCTTTCATCTATCCTATATATATATATATATATATATATATATATATATATATGTGTGTGTGTGTGTGTTATAGTTGCATTCTAATTGCAATATAAACAAATAATTCATAATTATAACATTAAACCACCCCTTGAAATTATGTATGTTCAGTGTTGAACAACCATAACCATAAATGTAATATGGTCTTTACTTTCTTTATTTCATATATCGGCGACTACATGTGATTTTATTTACTCTAAGCAAACAACACTATTTTTAATATATATATATATATATATATATATTATTTATTAATAAATTTTAATTTATTTGTCGATATTAAAAAAATTGTTCTAAACTTTACGCGCATTTAACTGCAAACTTAAGAATAATTCCGAATACATGAAACCGAGAAGTTAACAATGTTCAAAATGAGATCTTCAGAAACGTTACGGCAAGTCAAATTACATGAAACCAATTCACATAGAAAAATAATGACATCAATCTAGGATCCTCCTCTTTCAATTTAATCTTATCCAGAAAACTTGAAACAGCTATTCGAACCGTCTATTATATATAATCACTAACAGCAACTCAGTATGCATAACCACTAACATCAATTACTTATCAATTATTCACGAAAAATAATATTTACTTCAAAAAAACAAATATTACAATTATTCCCACATTTCCAATTCACTCAAATACATATTTGAAAAAGAGGATAGCAAGCATTTTCTCTCTGGCACCATTTATCCCATTGCACCACTTGCCGTAGGTCGATAGTGAGATAACCAGAAAGAGCCTGATCAATAATGCTCTCTGAGGTGTTTCATAGATGGTTGTGTCATTAGCATAAATGTCGATGAATGATCTTAGAATGAAGCTTGAGAGATACTTTATAAACATAATGATGGCGGTTAATCCCTATATATATATATATATATATATATATATATATATATATATATATATAGTCTGTGTCGCTGTATCATATGTTTCAGTACGGCTAGTTAAGCAGCTTCCTTAAGTAGGATCGACACTGGGCCGTCTAGACTACACTTATGAATCTTAGGGCATTTGGCTACTGTTAATCTAGGTAAACCGATAAACATTGTCAAAATGGCGGAAGCTCTGTTCTTTTACACAAATGCATTGCGTTTATACGCTATTCTCTTTTTTTCATTTACCAGTATGCTCAACTCGAAATAAGCAGTATATCTGGGCAGAATTGTTAAATACATAGTTCACAATAAAGAGAACGATTACACCATCCGGAAAAAATATCAGTAAACATTTGAAATACTTGTTCTTTGCTCAACACCCACCCCTGAACATGACGCAAGAAGGAACTAAAAATACTTGAGTATGCAACGAGTATGTCAAATATATTTGACAGTTCGAGCCCATTAATACGTAATTTAGAATAGATCAAATAAAATGCATGGATGCATACGCTATGTGTTATATTTTATCATAATATTATATATATATATATATATATATATATATATATATATATAATTTTTATTAACAGACATGTACAAAATCTGCGATACTGGCATGTCGATGTTATCCGATCGCAGAAGCCGATATTTCCCCTAGTTCATATTTGGAAAGAATGAAATGGAGAAAAAAACCTGTGGATATTTTACCTTGATTATATATATATATATATATATAAATATATATATATATATATATATATATATATATATATATATATATATATATATATATGGTACGTCAATGAAAATTAGAAAGACCTTCTTTAAAGAAGTTTTTTTGAATTTCTTTAATTTTAACTTTTTAATTTTAAAAGAAAACTTTTTCAAATTTGGAACTTTGACAGTCCTACCCTGTCAACTTATCAATCATAATTTTTCCTCTGATGATAAGATTTTAATCTTTGAAAAGCCTGGTTTAAGGGGAAGAAAGACATGAAAAATAAATGTTTTTATTAACTAAACTACTCCTTGTTTTGAACAACTGAAAATACCGATTTGCTTCCATTTGCAGGTCATACTAATTTTCATTGACGTACCATATTTTTGCTCTATCCAGTATATTGAGCTTTCCTTATTTCACAATAGGTGCAACTCTCTAAAAGTTTACCTTTTAGTTATAATTTACATATATATATATATATATATATATATATATATATATATATATATATATATATATATATTCACTCTCCATAACTTAATATTTTTTTAAAATGTTGAATTTTCTCTTTCTACTACCAACTTACTTATCTATGTAATTCCTCTTTTTTTATCTTTGAAAATCCTTTACTCAAGGAAAGAATAATAAAAATAATTTGATTACCGATTATATCTTGTATTGAACAATCGAAGTTTAAATAAATCTAGACATTCGTACATGTTTATCACTCTTATTTCATCTCTCTTTATATATATATATATATATATATATATATATATATATATATATATATATTACCAATTTTAGTTAAAACATGACTCGAGTTCTGGGGTTTAGAATCCTGACGATTCCGGTAGAATGCCACAAATACGTATGGACATAAACAAATATTTATAATTATTTGTCGCCCCCAATTCGGAACTATATTTATACACTCGTCAAAATCATAGCTTTAGAGCATGTTCGGTCAGAAATTGAACAATGTTGAGGTCGGCTCCTATAGGTTTAAAAGTCTCATCGATCTGTGTGGTTGTTCACTGTGTTCGCCTTTGTTTAGTCGTCGGAATTTGAGTTTAAATCATGACTCGTATTCCGGGGTGTTAAATCTAATGACCGGCTCGAATAATTATTTCTACACTGGCGATTCGAGAAAGATAAAACGGCACTAATGAAGATAAACTCATATTTATTATATATATATATATATATATATATATATATATATATATATATATATATATATATATATATATATATATATATATATATATATATGCGTGTTTTAGCCTGAAGGTTCCCCCGGAGATAAAAGGCAGGGGGGTTTGTGTAGCTTAATTGCCATACACATATTTTGATAGCTTAATACCTAGCTCTACTTACGTATCGATCACTGTTGAAGTAAATACTGAAAATGGATACATAAAAAAATATATATCCTTATGAAATTTGATGTGGATACATTAAATAGTAATATATATATATATATATATATATATATATATATATGTATATATATATATATATATATATATATATATATGTGTGTGTGTGTGTGTGTGTGTGTGTGTGTGTGTGTGTGTGTGTAATTACTGTTTCCTCTGAATATTTGAGTAGGGAAACGATCCTTGCTAAAATAATACAGCTGGAAAGATCCCGTTCAATATTACTTGCTAGTTTACACGTGTGTTGACACAAGGGACCAATCGCCCTTGGGCGGTATTTTAGTTCTAACTGATGCGCCGAAGCTCTCTGGAGAGAGGATGCTATCGATTGTGTTTATATGTGAGAGAGAAATTTTATATGTGTTTATATTCTTTTATTTCAGAATAATTCAAATTATTTATGTTGATACATTGAGGTTCGATAATAATAAAGACAACACGGTAGCATATTCATAATAGTGTAGTTGCATGAGTATAGAATAACCTGTTTAAGAAAGCATGCGTCTGATACTGTAGTTATGTCTGCCTAGAATAAATGCCGCAAATTTACACAACACTTCTTCGGAACACTATTAGGCTCTTGAAGAGTCCATCAACTCCAAAATAGTGTAGATCATCATCAAAACATAAAAAGCGTAGTTTAACTTTGTTCTGTATGGAATTAATGCCTTTTTTCTTTTCGGGTATATATTTATGAAGTCCGTAATCTTAGAGTTACTTCTTGATATGAGGATATTTCTTTAAAGATTGTCTGTCCTCCATATCCAATGATTTCTCTTTTTGCTCATTTTAATATCTCATTAAAGCACGATCTACTGCAGATATCCTAACGGTCATCTCTGAACGCATATCCAATACACTGGGGAAGGCAGATGACGCTAGGGCGGTAGCGCTCGATATATCCAAGGCCTTTGACAAGGTCTGGTATGAAGGCCTTCTCATAAAACTGCACTCATATGGTATTACTGGACAAATATTTAATATAATTAAATCCATTCTAACAAAACGACAGATCCAGGTTGTCCTCGATGTTTGTTTTTCTATGCAACATGGCACACATGCTTGTGTATCCTATTCGTAGGCCACTATTGTTCCTGATTTTCATAAATGACCTCCCTGATGCGATTGCGACTGAGATAGGAATGTTTGCTGACGACACCACGCTCTACTCGGATCATGTGGGCAAAACCGACGCACACATATCTGAGGCAAAAGCTGAATCCTTAGAAAATTACCTCCAGTATGTAGTGGAATGGGGTCAAATATGGATGGTAACTTTTAATGCCGCAAAACAAAGCTACTTTCCTTTAATAACTACAAGAAACCTCTTCAACCACCGATTGTCATGGCAAATGACACCCTGCCTGAGAGTTAATCATTCAAACTCCTCGGCCAAACTTTCACAGATAACATGAATTGGAATAAATACATTGAAAACATTGCCAGGGCTGCTGCAAAGAAGGCGGGCTCCCTCTACCGTGCTAGTAAACTCCTCACACCTGACATTATCCTATATCTCTACAAAGCCACCATCCACCCATGCATGGAGTATTGTTGGTACATCTGTGCTGGTGCATCATCCGCTAGTCTCTCCCTCTTAAACAAGTCCAAAAGAGTCGCCAATTTGATAGGTCCTTCACTATCCACCAAGCTCCAACCCATGTCCCATCGCCGCAATGTTGCTTCCTTGTGCCTGTTTTACAAGTACGAAGATTCACTAGACAAACCCGACAATCTGCCAAATCCCATCCATATACTGTGGAGGTCCCCAGATGCCGAAGAGCTTTCTACTCCAAAAGCTTCTTTTCTCGTGCTGCTGGACCCTGGGACTCCCTCACTACTCCCTGCTCCCTATTCCCTGCTTTCCTGACGTTACTTACATACAGAAATTTAAAACTAATGTAAACAGATATCTCGCTTCACAGCTCCTAAATTAGGTTGCCCCCCAAAACCTTCACCCTTTGTTTTCACAGTAGCCCCATTACATCTACAGTGGCGGGCTGCCTTGTTTGGGGTGAACTATGTTCTGTTAAGAAAAAGATGATCACACATCTTGAATGATCTGAATACCACTTATAATTCGCAAAATTAATAGAACTTTGTAGAGACGATATATTTGTCAGAGCTGGCATATTCTGTATTGCACCTGCTCGCTCTGGGTCTTATCCTTTAACATTTTTCTATAATTCATGTAACTTATTTCCTTTTCGTTTTTATTTTGTTTTCTGTAGGCAAACATTATTTGCAGTAATCTGCATCCATTTTTTAAATCTATTCACTTTCTCGTACATTTTATCTAAGGTGTTTCTTTTTTAGAAACTGGTTGAATATATATTTTAAATTCAACTTTGTTAGGTATACGTATATCGTTCTAGTCCTCCAGAAAAAAAAATCAAAAACAAATTGTAATGGATTTCTTTATTTTTTTTCTATAGTCTTTCCGTTTGAGGATTGAAGGTTTTTTTTTTATATTTCGACAGAAAGAATGTACAGACATATCCCATAATTGTTACCTCTACGCCGTGCTTAACAGTTGCTTGAATTGTTTATCACAGAAAGTTATAATTCTAAAAATGTTCATTGTTATATAACTGTAGTTATTAGTTTGCTCACAAATCTTATTTGTTTTCCACTGTCGCTTTTGGTCATTATTTTAAGTCTCATCAACGTTGGTTTTCCAATTTGCTGTGACGTTTGAAGATTTATTATCTATAAATCAGAGTCTGGGTCAAGTTACATTTTAATATTCGCATTTAATAGTTTTACGTTACACACTTTTTTCATATTTTCTACTTCGTAACTTTTAGCGGTTCTGATAAAAACATTTTTGAAGTTTTTATTTAATTCTGCAGTGAGTATTTTTTTGTCCCATGCGATAGCACTAAACACGCTTTCTGATTACATATGGACAATCTTTGTACCAATGCAGTTGCCTGCAACCGAACGCGGTTTAACAGGCATATTATGTTTCTTTTGTTTGCCCACTTTATCTGATGAATTAGTATATTTGTAACCGATGTTTATAATATTTATATTTACACGGTCGTAGCTTTTCTTACCGGGAGATGAATTATTAACCTACCAAAGAGAGAAAAACTTCAGTTTCGTCCGACTCAGAGACGATAATTATTTTATTAAATCCTACTTTCCGACGCTGAAGTGTTTTGTCGCAGCTTTTGATTTCAACTTCTCGCTCTATTGTTATTATTAACAATTATATAGATGAAGCCACGAAAATGTATTTCCGAAAATTTAACATTCCAGCTATGTTGTATCTGACATCAATCCTGGTGTTCGTTACCAGTGATATGAGCAAAAATAGTCCGTGATATTTTATTGTCAAAATACATCCGAATTCCTTGTTGCCAGTGTTGTACGACATACGTTCGTGGTATGTTGGCGCGAATAAGTCCTAGTCCATGGTCACAAATGGTGTGCCACATAGGTTCGAATTCTCGTCGCCAGTGTTTTGACATAAGTTCGAATCTTTCCTCTAGTATTGTGGCCTTAAAGGCCCAATAATAATTAACACACCACACTACAAAGGAGTATTAACAGAAGTACTGAATTGTATGGTCCAAAAAGTATGCGTCCGATATTATGGCTATGTTTCTCACCGATTACTTCCGTCATGACTGTTACGACATTTCGTCCTTACTCAATACATAGTCTTTGGAATAGTCTATGCACTCACTAAATATGGTAGATTACTATCACACCTTACAGTTTACTCGCGGTAAAGTGCAAATAATTGATGTGTTTGTAAACTATTGGTGTGTGAGAGATGGAAACCAAACCTCAGTTTGGAATACTGGAATATTGGAAGAGAGTTATAAGCATTATGATGATTCCGACCGTATTGACAAAAATCAGAAAAGTTAGCTGCTTCTTAGCCGTAGGATGTGTTATGGCGAAAAGGCACGGAAATGTAGACTCAGTCGCAAGCATAATAGACTATTGTAGGCGCTCTGACAGTATCTGAACAAGGATATTTGTACAGGAGCTGGAATTAATCTGCATCAAAATGCAGGCAAATAATGTTAACTTTTTTGAAAGAGATAGGCGTAAAAAAATTCGACTTTTCAGACTGCCGTCAAGTGGATAATGTGCTGCTCGGTATACAAGACTTTAAGCTACAGCTACTCACTAGATATATCGAAGAAGACGACATGACAACATCTAATAAACTGTCTAAAAGTGTCCAGCACCAATTCTTCTCGGCAACAGTTACATAACCCTTAAAACAAAGCGTGGCTAGCCACCAGTTTGCATGAAGTTCCCCGTGTCATGAAAACCAAGTCCCCCAAATCTGTAACGGTGTCTGCATATTTTCCAGTGAGTGCCACGTCGTGACGCTCTACAACTTTGAAAAGTTACTCAGACTGATTTTAAATGGCTATTATGAGTTACTTTGCACTGTTGCCAATCGCTAGATGAACATCGTAGACAGGGAGGACCATACTTCTGACATGATGACTCATTTCCGTGTTACACTTCTGCGAAAACGAAAAAGTGTCTGTCTGAAAAATGTTAACTTCCACAACTTCACCTATCCCAACATATGCCAGCAAACTCACCGAATTACAACCGATGGATTATTATATCTGAGGCGCAATTGCAAAATAAACCAATGCTCACCCCTCACTCCTTTGGCAGGAAAAAAGTTTAGGTGGGAATGGAGACAATACATCTTGAGTGACATTCGGCACCCCATATCCTCGTAAGAATGTAATAAATTCACAATACAGGCTTGTTAATCTGGTACTCGTGAGTTACCAGGAAAGGTATTACACACTGACTTGAATGATTCCCATGCTCTCAGTTCATTTTAGTTCAGAAGCTCTCCAAAATCAGTATCTTTCAGCATTTCACGGATCTGAAATCCGACAAATATGCACTTTTTCGGCTTAGCAGCACTAAAACCTGGGAGCACAGTAGACAAGTGTTGGAAGGCAGCACCATTTTTCCCAACGTTCTCACGTAATGCTTTATCAAACCAAGTTTGATGTGAAGAGGAGGAACGCATCACCTAATTCATGTCCACCAGAGGATACTATTTGACGCTGTGTTCGCCAGAAACAAAAGTGATTCTAGACTCGCAATATTCCTGCTTGTAATGCTGGGATACAGCTCGACTATCCCATAGACAGAGAACACAGCAGTGCTTTGTGAAGCCCGCTGACATATCCATTAAAAGCCTAATGACCTTGAGGTCCCCACACAGACTCAACTGGTACTCGTTTTATGTAATAGCTTCTAAAAGAAGGTCCATCTCGTCATAGGGCTCCTTTAGATGGACACAGTGTGCAATGAGAATGCTGGGAAATTTATTTTCGTTGTGCAGAAGAACAGCCGTGAGACTTCGCTTGTAAGCGTCTATGAAAAGACGCCACTCTGACGGATTATGTGACAAACCAACGGGCGTGAACAAGCCATGTATGTTTGTGCAGTAGCATGACTTGTTTTCCATGTCTAAAAAAGAAGAAAAGTTATTGTTCCGATGCCTGAAACTGGTGATCCATATAATTCTGTTGACTAGGTTCAACTTTTTAAACCGAGGAGTCAGGAGCTCTGATTGCTTTGTTGACAGATACACATCACGAGCAAGAGTATTCAGATATTTTGCGTGATCCAGTGTGGCTGGTAGCCACTTGTTCCTGAATATGTAGACACAATATTTTCCAAAGATATTGACTCGATAGAATTCTCCTTGAATGCATTTCTTCATCTGATGAGGAAAGAAGATCGTAATTTAATGGAGATGTGGGTACAGGATAATCATCTAAATGGAGAACGGGTTTTATAGCAGATAGAAGGTTGGGCCATTTGATTTTTTGTCTTAAAAGATGCATTAAAACCAGTTATATTAGTTAGACTAAAATAAAAATAATAATCTGCGTGACGTCGCGGTTCTCTTCAAACCATCGAGACTGCAAAGTTGAAAGCCGCTTTCTTGCCATTAAACCATGCAGTTAATCGATTGTAGCATGGTTTACAACAGATGTGTGGAGCTCATGGCTTGTCCTAATTAGTAATCATACAGTCCAAATTGTAAAAGTTGGATGTTCTGAGGAGGGGAGTGACAGTTCGACGCTGTGTAGCTGTTGTGAATACCTTACACACGTAGCAGAAAATAATGTCTTGTTGAGGCATCCTCGAGGTGTTGACGTGCTTGAACCATTAGATAATCTAAAAATATAACAGAGTAAAACTAAATTATATGCGAACCAATGAAATGTGCATTGGAAAATGTAATACTAATATCCAGCTACCCAAAAGATGGGTTACACTGCACAATAGCCATTATTAATCTTAATCTATTTCTCCGTCCTCACGACATTTTTCGTCAAAATGCGAAGTCTCATAAGTTGTTCCCATACATCATTAAAACGTTACCTTAGTTTTCTCCGCTTGGCCGCGTGATCGTCATCTATCGTTTCCGGCCGTTTCTATTAATGATCGCTATTCGCTGGAATCAAAATTCTCTTTAGTAACACTCTCTTTTTTTCTAAAATTTAAGACCGTCTTTGTATTTACTTGTTCTTTTAGTTTCTGTCGGTATTAAATACATAGCTTATTATTGAGGAGAGAAGCAACGTAACTAATCATATAGTTCTTCGGTTATTTACTTTAGCTATTTCGGGGGGGGGGGGAGAACATATCACAATACTCTTTTTTTCTTTTAGGGAATTCATTTCCCGATTCATCCTTTTTTTACATTGTGAATTCCCCGGCCTGCTCGGTTCGCCTTCCGAATTAGACTCTCAAAACTCCCAGCTTCTCACGAAGAAGGAATAACGTCACAGATCCACACGTGCGACACTGATGCACAAGCATTTCCTACACTCATGTGTTCTGCCTCTTGACCAGGTGCTCGTCAACGTTCGCTCTGACAGCACCTGACTTTCCCGTGAGACCAGCACTGCACTTAAATGCACAGGTTAACCCTGTCCCAAACCGCGCAAGTCAAGCCAACTGATCCTTCAAACATACGCCCATCACTAAATACGCCCATCTATTATACAACAACACGATACTTTAGGGTCACCAACCTTCTGCGCCGCCTGCGAGAAACCCTATTTCAATGACTGCCAGAGCACTTCTAAGTGTGGATTGAGACATGCTGCCATAACTGCCGAAACCCGTATTAATATATATATATATATATATATATATATATATATATATATATATATATACTGTTATGCTATTATTACATTTAGTGTATAAATAAAAAATAAGCCATAAGTCTCACAATATTAGAATACACTCTGACTGCATATATGCATGTATATACCGTATATGCACAAAATAAATACTGTGCCTATCTAAAAAAACAAGAGGTGATGAGTACAAACGAATTCGAAAATTCGAATTCAGCACCCCCAAATAAGGTAAAAACGGATATTTTTGTACTTGCCTCAATTTCTTTTTAAACCAGTGTAATTAGAAAAATGATCAGAGGTCGATATATAAGAGTGGATTCACTTGATTAGCATTGTTTTTTTTCTTAATGGTATATTGAAATTATTTAATGTTTTTGTAAATGGTTTAATAATTTAAAAATACACTCCCAGTAATCTGATTGTTTACACTAATAAGAATCATGTTGTTACTCAATGTATGTCTCGAAACCAGGACTACAAATTGGTTTCAAATCACTCATGTTGTAACATGTGTAAATAGTATTACATTTTTATGACGTACTGAATGTATAAAATATCGACAACAATGATTATGTTAATATCTGTCGTAACAATAGCCCTCACAGAAGAATCTACTTAAAAATATATAGCTTTTTATCATCCTTACAGTAGTGTATCGCATTAAATCTGAATATCCAGGAACATACTTTTAAGCAAACTTTAATTTATTTCTATGTCTTCATGTAAAATAAATCTCATTTCCTTGATGTACAATGATGGATTTTTCACAAAATGTTATGATTTCAATTGGTTCTTGCAAATAAAAACTGTATATATCTAAAAGAAAAAAAACTTTAATCTATCTAGCAATCAGACTGATATTTACACCTAATTCTTGGTTTGAGCTCTTACGATGCAAATCGCAGAAATGGTGTCCCTTTTTTAACTTTCGTTAGACAAAAGAGTGTTTCATTCTGATTCACATCGAATCAAATCTATTTGACAATAATAGCAAAGTGCAACGAGCTATGTAAATATACACGTAAAATATATACAAGCTGAATGTTTTTCGAAATCCATTTTCTTCCTGGATATGGTAGGCATTGCCCCGACATTCTTTGACAGGCGGTTTCACGGAGCAGAAACACGGACAGATAATGATGCCTTTATACTATTTATCCGGAAGCGACAGTGTAACATAAGTATCATCATTGCAATATGTGTTTATAAAGAGCGGGTTGCAGTTTAATTAAATCATTCTGTATATTGCATAAATTATTGTAATGGATACTTGTAAATAGTACATAATCGGTAATTATAAGTATGAGAATATACAATTATTAACTGTAATATTGACATATATTAATTTTTATTAATTTCATATTTAAATCAGAAGTATGAAATTCGCGCTGCCCATCATACACACTTTCGAATATGGTAATATGTAAACTTTTGGCTTTGAAATAACATTTTAAACAACCTTTGGTAGAAGTAATTAGAAAAGAAATGTTAGCGCGGTAATGTTTTCTTAAAAAAAACAAAAACACAGTAATTGATCGGAGAGAGTTATGTAATGGAATTTAAGATCAAGTGATAAAACTGTCAGTTACGACACAATTCTTTTTTTAAGGGACGTCGTGTTATACGAGTATTCGATTTGTAGTTTTAAACTCACATTGCCATTTAAGATGTAATAAAAAAGTAAAACATATTCATAATTCTTGAATTAAAACAACCTACTAAGTTCTCTTATAAAATAATCAATGTTACATTTTTATCGAAATTTTTTTACATTGTAACAACGAGTAATCCGTTTGAAGCAGTTGTAGTAATCCATAGATTCAGACTTGCCCATGCTTGTAATTTGGCAGTTAAATCTACGGAGGAGTTATACGTGTAATCTGTCCAGTTTATGATCAGGTTCGATTCATCAATTTATTTGTCTGTTGTTCTAAGATCTATGTTATATTATGTTGTATCTTAGTGTGTTGATTTACTAACATTAGTTATAAAATGTATTTTGCCCCTAACTCATTTATTACCACTGGAAATTTTCTAATAAAATTGGTATTAGATCAACACTTATAATATGAATGCAAGTAGTATAATCAGCAGTAATAATAAAAATAGTAATATTGTTTAAACTTGAAAAGTGATTTTATTAATTTATAAAATGACAAATTGCACAGTAAACTGTCTGATTTGAGAACAATAACGAAATGAGTTTTCATGTTGCATGGCGTACTTTTTGTTATTGGGTAGTTTGCATTGTAAATGGCGTTTTTTCTTATACACGTTGGAGAAGTTTTCTTTAATAATGAGTTCTCAATAGTTGTCTGCAGGCTTCAGTAAGATGGAACCTATATGCGGTCAATATTTACGCTTACTGTGTTCTTTATTTATTTAATACGCTTTCAATGTAAATATTATGTTCGCCAGTCAACCAGTAGAAGTACTTCAACTTACTTTTCCTTGGTTAAATATTCTATGAACGTCAATGATTTATGTGATTAAAAAACACGGATAATTCGACGAAAAATCGAAAACGGTCGTGAAACCTGTGAAACCTATGAAACCTATTAAACAATTTTTTTTATAATACAAAAAAAGACCATGAGAAAAATTTAAAAAAATAAAAAGCTATAATTAAACAGACGAATTCTATGATTGTTAACAATGTTTGTATAAATGAGAACATGCTGCCTAAATACACACAATATATATATATATATATATACATATATATATTAATATATATATATATTTATATATATATATATATATATATATATATATATATATATATATATATATATATATATATATATATATATATCGATATACTGTACAAAAGTACTTAACTATTTCGGTAGAGGTATATGTCGTAATAAAAACGCACACACATATCGTTTTTTCACAAAAATGGTGGTAATGGCTGAGCTTGTGTTGACATTTTTTTATTAATTTTAAATAGAAACACAGCGCTGTATCTTTTGGATAAAAAACAGTAACCATAAATCCAGGTGGCAATATAAAAATTTTAAAAACAAACAATCAAGACAGTGCGCTTTAAGTCAACATAGCGGGCAATGTATAGCGTAAGGAACCGATAACAGTCAGTTTTATCCGAAAATGTCGAGGTCTGCCTCGTCTGATCTTTCCAATGGATGAGAATGCGATTGCTAATGAGCAATACATCCAACCCTCCTACGATATGAGGTAGTGAATAATCACATATTGCACAGGAAGATAAGTTCACCTGAATTGTTGCCGCTATATATATAAGTGCACATCTAGAAAATTATGGAAAGAAGTATCTTCGCAGTACCTGAACGCCTGTTTTGAAAATAAATCATAAGACACGGTTATTAGCCCAAGTTTATTTTGATGTTGAAAGATTTGTACAACAGGTATCGTAACAATGTTAAAGAGATAACATTGGCTATTAGGGTGATGTTAATACAAAGAGAATCTGATATACTCCCCCTGGGCACTATTCGCGCTTTTCTAATAGATATCTGGATTGAACTTTCTTTTCTAGATCTTTCCCTCAGTTTTCATCCTTCACGACCAGGTGTGTGTTGTTGTTATTATTATTATTATTATTATTATTATTATTATTATTATTATTATTATTATTATTATTATTATTATTATTATTATTATTATTATTATTATTATTATTATTATTATTATTATTATTATTATTGTTATCATCATCATCATTATTATTATTATTATTATTATTATTATTATTAACAGCAACAACATCATTATTATGTTGTAGTGTACATAGCGTGTATGTGTTAGTTGATGCGTGCATGTGTGCATATATACGCAGCTTGTCCGACATTTCAAAGACATGACCTGCACTATTTTGAACTCCGCTGCCATTAATATAACAATAGCTACTTTTAGTCTGATGTTATTTCATTGTTTTATAAATAGCATAAAATTGCTTAGAAATATAAATTGAGAGAAAAAGAACTTGTTCATTTGTGTTTTTTATATTTTTGTAACTGTAGAAAAGAATATTTCAAATTGAATTGCATCTGAAATCTTTTTTCCCTGAAACGACTTTTTTCTATAGACACTCACACATTTAGATTGCTTTCAAAATGTTTACGAGTAAAATTTTTATATGCATACATTATTTATGTATTAAATTCGTAATAGACAAACCTGCATAAACGGCAGCTTCTAGTCCACCATCACCAAAGGGTGGTGTGGCTTTGCTTGTCTTTCGTATTATTGACGTGAATCAGTTCGGCAATATTCACGCCAAATTTGAGGTAATTTTACCATCTAAGTGTTTATTATTATTATTATTATTATTATTATTATTATTATTATTATTATTATTATTATTATTATTATTATTAGCAGTAGTAGTATTATTATTATTATTATTATTATTGTTGTTATTATTATTATTATTATTATTATTATTATTATTATTATTATTATTATTAGTATGTACTTGAAAAGAGTGCTGAAATAATTAATCATCAGTGATTGTTCACTGATAATAACCGATGGTGTTCCTAAACTCTCCAGTAGCAACAAGTCTCCCCAGATTGACAGCACTGCCCATCTCCTTCGACAAGCATTGCACACTATTTTGCATTATCGCAACACCCGCTCACAATTGATATCTCGCTGGCAACAACCGTTGGTTTTCACTGCCATTTGAATGACAATAAGCCTCATTAATGTCCCAGTACTCTCCTTACTCTACCAGGTGAGATCTGATTAGTGCTCTGCTTCCTCGGTTTTTTGATACTCCTTGACGCTCGATGCCTACTCTATGTGTTATCAGAACAGACTGATGTCATTTGGGGGAGGGATATACACATCATACATTTTTGCCGTTGTATTACTTTCAAGTTCACTTGGGGTTGTCTCCATGTGTGTGTTTCATTTCTGTTGGAACATCTATGTGGCTGGTTATGTGTTTATTTTAGTTTTTAGTTGATTTCCGCATTCGAAGATTTTCCTTCAAATTTCAACTGTTTTGATCATTGTCGTCTTTTGTATAGTTGTAGTATTTCCTTTGATTCTAATTTATTCTAGTCATGTTCCCAGGTTTTTCAAAATTTATTTGTATTATATTGATATTTTTCATGTTCAATATAATTTTCAGTTCTCTGGCAAGATCCGTGTATTCGCTTCCTTTTTCCTACCCATTTATCTTTACCCTGTGGTCTGCTGGGATGGGAACATGTACAATTTGGCAGTTTCTGACGTTTTTGTTAACTATCATTACGTTCAGTCTTTTCACTTGAATGAGTGTATCTGTTTGTACCTCCATGTAAAAAAAACGATTTTGTTATTTTCACTTTTTAATATTGTCTCTGATCTGTGCCTATACTATTTTTCTGCGTGTTATTAATGCACTCGTTTACATAGTTGCAGTGTGATACTTACCTCGCGCAGTGGTGTATGGTTTTGCGTTTGCGGGGGAGGAGCGTGTTTTCTGCGCGTTTTTTGCATTTATTCATTATGTGATTTATTGTTTCGTCCCTTTGCCCACACTTACGGTTTACCTAGGTGTAATCTATGTTAGCTTTAATGTAGTTAGTTTGGATCGCACTGTTCGGTGCAGCTGTCTTTAGTGATCCGTTTTTTGTTGAAGTGTCCTTTACTTAGCCATGTAAAAGTTTTTTTGTGGGTATCTACTATTGCTATTTTATGAATCGCCTATTTAGCTGTTTCTCTTCCCAGGTATCTGAATGAATCATAAGGGGGAAGAGTCAGAAACGTCCATATAACATTTATTATTATTATTAGTAGTAGTAGTAGTAGTAGCAGTAGTAGTAGTAGTAGTAATAGTTGTACTATTTTTACTACAGATTCCTGTAAGACAAACCCCATTAAAAAATGAGATGGGTGACTATGGCGAATACTAGATTATGTATGTACTACATGGTCTTAGTGGCATGCAAGCCAAGCGTCGGCTATTTATCTACAAATAAAAAGAACGTTCTCCGAACATTAGTTGTAATATACGCAGACTAGATGCTGGCTAGCAATTACAGAACAAATAAGCATTTTAGTAGACTTACATTTACATCTCATAACAAAAAAATACAACCAAGCTCTTTTCATTCGAAATATGGTGTAATCATTACTAAATCCGTCGGTGTAATTGTTAATATGTGCATACTCAAATAAATAGTGTTGAAAAGTCTAGTAGAACTATTTCTATTTGTCATTTCTATAGTATTTTTATTAGATATGTGTCAAATAGCTTATTGTCTATGCTCGAATAGGCCGGTAGTAATGTCGATATTTTAGAGGCAATAAACAATTTCCCGGGTAATACATGATGGTAAAGGGATGTTTTAGTTATATGCTATTATTAGGCCAGTGAAAGTAGGTGCTTTTGATTGCTCTGAGATGTTAAATGTCGTGATGTACTGGACGACGAGTGAGAAGAAAAGACAGACAAGAAAGAGACTGGTAGCAACGTAAATAACACGATACCTTACAGTCGGCTCGATTAGTCCGCCAGAAACTGAGACCGTGTTCTTTGTGTACCTCTTTTCTTTACTTCTTATGAACGAGTCAGCGTTAATCAAGCCCCAAACGCCATTCGAGGATATGGGTTACTGAGTTGGTCAAGTCGACGGTTAACAACCAATGGGTCAGCAACGATGATCGTAACTGATCAATAACTGAGTATTTAAGATGACGGTTCAACAAGAATGTGTTTACAATAGGCGTAACACGGCAATGTGGCAGTAAGTCGGAAATTAGCCCCGAAGTACAGTGAAAACAACTTTACTTATGGAATGCCCGTTCAGTTTTAGGTGCACGGAGGGGGGGAAGAAAATTATTGACCGTGGTTATAGTTGGAACAGTTTTAATTGTGTATGTTTTGCAACTAGTAGCTCATTGAAAACAACTTAAGCGTGCTTCTACTAATCCTTTCTCTCTTAATCTCCATTTGTCTATATCTCTACTGTTTTCGTTTACTTCTTCTGTCAGTTATAATTCCGTATTTATCTGCAGCTTTATCTCTGATATGAAAACATATCTTTCGCTTGCCTTTGCTTTACCTGAAAAATATATATGATGCATAGAACGACTATATGGACGGACTGAAGCCTTTGCCATTTAAAACTTACAATTTAGTGACTTTCATACAATATTGTCATACCTTTCGCCGTTTTTGTAAACATGCATGAACATATATATATATATATATATATATATATATATATATATATATATATATATATATATATATATATATAAGTACTGTGTGGTAGGGCAGGAAAAACCAGCAGAGTGCTCGATTAATTAAGAAATCCGAGATTTCGGAGGATTAAGAGCGAAATATTTATTTATAAAATACAGAAATTCAATGTAACATCAGTACCGTCGGTTTCAAAGCGGGAGGTTGATCCCGATTATCGTCAGCTGATAAACATATTCAGGAATGGTGGGACTTATTCGGTCACGTCTGAGATCACGTAGGACGTGATCTGTGTAAAATGGGGGGGGGTTACATATGTGTGCATGAGGGGTTAAATTTAGATTCTAATATTTAAATTGTTAATGTATATAGAATTGTTATTAATTAAAATAAAGCAGAAGAAGAAGTAGTTTTTTTGTAATATATATAAAAAGTGTAAGACATTCTGTAGGGTAGGGGTCGGGGTTTGGGGGCCAGGAAGTATAGGGGAAAGACGAAGTAGAGATGCAGGGTAAGATACCGAGGGGAGGGGGGAGAGAAGGGAGGGTCTAGGTGTGGTGAACATTGATAGCCGTTGGTTCTAAGGTTCGGCACCGCCGCTAGCTTTTCGACCCCATATCGTAGCATAAAGTGTAAGAATGGGGAAGAAGGGAATAATATTACTGTTAATAATAATAGTCAAAATAATAATAATGGTGGTGGCCCGGCGAATTTAAAAGATAAAAATAAAAATAAAACTAAACAAATAAATAAAAATAATAATAAGGATAAAAAAATAAAAACCCCGCGTGGCAGGAAAAATACTGTAGGCATAAGCGTGTTATTAAAATAGCACTGGCTATTTGGTGTAACGGTTTCCGGGTGTCAAGCGGGTCCTAAAGTGTGATACTGAGTGAAGTGTGGAGAGGTATAAGGGAATGGACTTGGGGAGCTTGAAAATTTTAAAGGTTAGGTGACTTAAAGCGGAGGTTATGGAAAGTAGAGGATATGGAAGTACTATAGAAAAATTATAGAAAAATTATAGAACGATAAATGAGCCTCGGATCTAACTGACCGATTCACTATCAACAGGTTCGGCTGTTGACGGCCCGAAAGGGCCTGCTACGAATCTGTTGATAGTGGATCGGGCTCTAAGGGTGTATTAAAAAGATCAAATATTTAAGGGGTCCGGCACGGGAGAAGTCTAATGGAAATTGGATGTCTGTCTAACGGCTGTCTATGGCATTATCTAAAGTTGGTGTTTACAAAGGGGTGATGTTTACAAAACAGGTAGTTCCTTCGTCGTCGAGGGGGGGGGGGGGGAGATAATTAATCGATGAAGGTAGGTGTCTGATTCTAATAATTGGGGTTGCTTGGGGTGGGTGGGTAACTTAATAAGAAATATAAAAAAATATTTAAGAAAATAAAAAAATAAATATATAGAAAAATATAATAAAATAAAATAAAACAATAATAAAAAAAAAACAATAATAAAAAAACAATAATAAAAAATAAAAAATAATAAATAAAAAATAAATAATAAAAAATAAAAAATAAAAAATAAGAAGAAATAAAATATAAATAAAGAATGTTAAAAATATATAAAAATAGTATTAAGAAAATAAAATTTAAGAATTTAAAAATTTAAAAAATTAAAATTAAAAAAATTTAAGAAATAAGAGATATAACAAAATTAGGGAATTACGTTTATATCTAGGGTTAGGTGAGGGGGTAAGGGTCATATGGGGTTGAGAAATAGAGTGGTTGGTCAAGGCAGGGTGTGCGAGATGGGTTTGTCTTAGTCATTATTGTGTCGGTCAGTCCAGTTTATGAGGAGTGCTTTGCGTCTGTGGATACAGCCTCGGAATACCTCATCTCTTGAGTTTAAGCAGGTGATATGCGGGTCCATAATGGCTCGTAATATGTGGTATTTTTCCGCATCGCACAAGGGGCACTTGTTGATGGCTGGGGAGAAAGATGGTCTTCTCTCGATGTTCTTCCATTTAATGGTGAATGGGGTCCCGTCGTCTTTCAGTTGCCATATTCGGGTTGCAAGGCTGGTGTTGGCTCTGGCTCTGTATTTGAATGTATGCCTATGTACATATAGTCTGTTTTTAAAGGGTCCTTGTGTCATTCCAATATATTTTTCTGTTAACCCGCTGGGGAGGCTTGTAACATTAGCCTCATAAATTATGGAGCTGACTTTGCAATTCCCCTCTAAAGGGCAGTCGTTCTTGTTATGGCACGAGCATCCTGTGGGGTCTGGTGTCTTGGATTCTGTGGAGATGATTTTCCTTATGGATGGGGCGGTGGAATAGCTCACCTTGACTGTGTTCCTGTTGAAGAGTTTGTGCAGGCTGTGTGTGGGAGGGAAATGCTTATCGAGTAAACAGAGGAAGGCATGGCCTACCCTTGTTCTGGTGTTTAGTGAAAAAGGAGGTGAGAACCAGATAATCGATCTCCCCCTATTACGTCTGCTTTGTGCTGGGTTTCTGGCGGGTGTGAATTTAATATCTTCTCTGAAGCCACTGTCTCTTAGTGCTCTGTTGTAGTAAGGTGCCGCTTGTGTGAAGATTTCTTGGCTGGATGACAGATTAGAAATTCTCTGGCTGATGTTATTCACCAGGTTCTTAAAAACGGTAGGAGGGTGGCATGAACCTTTGTGGATATATTGCAGGGTTTCATTTGGTTTGTGGAAGGGTCTGTGGGTGTTATTGGCTAGGTTCAAGGTGAATCCAGGAAATCCACCTGGTTCAAGTTTGTCTTGATGGTAATCTTAAAACCGAGGCTATGGAATGTCTCGGTTAAGTGTTTCCTTAATCTATCCAAGGTGATTCCGCTACAATTTCGTGATAGGCAAAGTCCGTCATCTCTGTAAAGCCCGAAGAGGTGGTCAGGGAATTTCTTCTGGAGGGTGTCTAGAATAAATAAACCTACCAGGTCGCAGATGTCTGCACTATCAAAAGCTCCCATCGCCACGTCAAATGGGTCCTCTGGGTAGGATTTTTTAACCCAAGCCCTTTCTTCGAAGAAAAGAAGGGTTTGCCTTGCCTGCATAATCGTGTCTCTCTCTAATTCTTTGATACTTGTATATGAGAGTGCAAAATTAAGGGCCTTGTCCAGGGTGTCTCTGGTGATGGATGGGTAAAAGTCAACAATATCCAGTTGTGTGAATTTGCAGGCTTGTTTACAGTTAATATTTTTGAACCAAGACAGGACTGAGTTGGTGTTGTCCCATAAGTTGAGGATTGTTTTATCTTTGATTTTTTTAACTATGTTTTTTACAATAAACTTGCTGGCTAAACCTATCTCGCTCTTGGCGGGGTTAATAAGTCTGCATGAGGGTTTGTTGCTAAAGCTCTCTTTGTGGTCTTTAAGGGTTACGAAGGCTTTTTCATACAAAGCCAACCACCTAGCTAAGAAAAAAGCCTAGCCAATAACACCCACAGACCCTTCCACAAACCAAATGAAACCCTGCAATATATCCACAAAGGTTACTGCCACCCTCCTACCGTTTTTAAGAACCTGGTGAATAACATCAGCCAGAGAATTTCTAATCTGTCATCCAGCCAAGAAATCTTCACACAAGCGGCACCTTACTACAACAGAGCACTAAGAGACAGTGGCTTCAGAGAAGATATTAAATTCACACCCGCCAGAAACCCAGCACAAAGCAGACGTAATAGGGGGAGATCGATTATCTGGTTCTCACCTCCTTTTTCACTAAACACCAGAACAAGGGTAGGCCATGCCTTCCTCCGTTTACTCGATAAGCATTTCCCTCCCACACACAGCCTGCACAAACTCTTCAACAGGAACACAGTCAAGGTGAGCTATTCCACCGCCCCACCCATAAGGAAAATCATCTCCACAGAATCCAAGACACCAGACCCCACAGGATGCTCGTGCCATAACAAGAACGACTGCCCTTTAGAGGGGAATTGCAAAGTCAGCTCCATAATTTATGAGGCTAATGTTACAAGCCTCCCCAGCGGGTTAACAGAAAAATATATTGGAATGACACAAGGACCCTTTAAAAACAGACTATATGTACATAGGCATACATTCAAATACAGAGCCAGAGCCAACACCAGCCTTGCAACCCGAATATGGCAACTGAAAGACGACGGGACCCCATTCACCATTAAATGGAAGAACATCGAGAGAAGACCATCTTTCTCCCCAGCCATCAACAAGGGCCCCTTGTGCGATGCGGAAAAATACCACATATTACGAGCCATTATGGACCCGCATATCACCTGCTTAAACTCAAGAGATGAGGTATTCCGAGGCTGTATCCACAGACGCAAAGCACTCCTCATAAACTGGACTGACCGACACAATAATGACTAAGACAAACCCATCTCGCACACCCTGCCTTGACCAACCACTCTATTTCTCAACCCCATATGACCCTTACCCCCTCACCTAACCCTAGATATAAACGTAATTCCCTAATTTTTTTATATCTCTTATTTCTTAAATTTTTTTAATTTTAATTTTTTAAATTTTTAAATTCTTAAATTTTATTTTCTTAATACTATTTTTATATATTTTTAACATTTTTTATTTATATTTTATTTCTTCTTATTTTTTATTTTTTATTTTTTATTATTTATTATTTATTTTTTATTTATTATTTTTTATTTTTTATTATTGTTTTCTTATTATTGTTTTTTTTTATTATTGTTTTATTTTATTTTATTATATTTTTCTATATATTTATTTTTTTATTTTCTTAAATATTTTTTTATATTTCTTATTAAGTTACCCACCCACCCCAAGCAACCCCAATTATTAGAATCAGACACCTACCTTCATCGATTAATTATCTCCCCCCCCCCTCGACGACGAAGGAACTACCTGTTTTGTAAACATCACCCCTTTGTAAACACCAACTTTAGATAATGCCATAGACAGCCGTTAGACAGACATCCAATTTCCATTAGACTTCTCCCGTGCCGGACCCCTTAAATATTTGATCTTTTTAATACACCCTTAGAGCCCGATCCACTATCAACAGATTCGTAGCAGGCCCTTTCGGGCCGTCAACAGCCGAACCTGTTGATAGTGAATCGGTCAGTTAGATCCGAGGCTCATTTATCGTTCTATAATTTTTCTATAATTTTTCTATAGTACTTCCATATCCTCTACTTTCCATAACCTCCGCTTTAAGTCACCTAACCTTTAAAATTTTCAAGCTCCCCAAATCCATTCTCTAATATCTCTCCACACTTCACTCAGTATCACACTTTAGGACCCGCTTGACACCCGGAAACCGTTACACCAAATAGCCAGTGCTATTTTAATAACACGCTTATGCCTACAGTATTTTTCCTGCCACGCGGGGTTTTTATTTTTTTATCCTTATTATTATTTTTATTTATTTGTTTAGTTTTATTTTTATTTTTATCTTTTAAATTCGCCGGGCCACCACCATTATTATTATTTTGACTATTATTATTAACAGTAATATTATTCCCTTCTTCCCCACTCTTACACTTTATGCTACGATATGGGGTCGAAAAGCTAGCGGCGGTGCCGAACCTTAGAACCAACGGCTATCAATGTTCACCACACCTAGACCCTCCCTTCTCTCCCCCCTCCCCTCGGTGTCTTACCCTGCATCTCTACTTCGTCTTTCCCCTATACTTCCTGGCCCCCAAACCCCGACCCCTTCCCTACAGAATTTCTTACACTTTTTATATATATTACAAAAAAACTACTTCTTCTTCTTCTTTATTTTAATTAATAACAATTCTATATACATTAACAATTTAAATATTAGAATCTAAATTTAACCCCTCATACACACATATGTAACCCCCCCCCCCATTTTACACAGATCACGTCCTACGTGATCTCAGATGTGACCGAATAAGTCCCACCATTCCTGAATATGTTTATCAGCTGACGATAATCGGGATCAACCTCCCGCTTTGAAACCGACGGTACTGATGTTACATTGAATTTCTGTATTTTATAATATATATATATATATATATATATATATATATATATATATATATATATAAAGTGAAAAAGAGAGACAGAGATACCAGCATACTATGAACGAGACAGAGACTGAGGCATATAACACTTATTATTTGGTCATCTTCATTCATTATTGTTATAGTCTTCGATGATTTTATAAATATTCATTCACATACTCATATATATATATATATATATATATATATATATATATATATATATATATATATATTACTAATAATGAATTAAGAAATCAAAAGGATGAAAGGACAGCTGACCGGTTTCGTACGTCGCTCAACAGAGCTAAATATCGAGGTATCACATAACAAATATAAAAAGATCATATGAACCTTATAGCGAGTGATTAGGGTAAAAAAAGGGTAAAAACAAAAAGAAAAATGTTCAATCCAATAGAAACAACATTAAGCCGGAGAAGATTTTCTCTTTGCAAGCAAAGAGAAGGTCCCAAGGACTTAATATCAATTGTTTCTAGGATATTGAATTGATAGGGAGAGTGCGACTTACTAAGAATGGAGAATAAGTCAGCACTGAATTAAGAGGCACATGTACGGTTATTTATGAGATGTTCACCTATCGACGAACCATAAGTATTATTCAAAACGTCAGTTGGTGAATAAATTGCATTGCGAATTTTTGTGAGCACGTGTTTTTTTACCCTGATGGCTGATCTGTGTGACGTCATCCCAACGTAGTGCATACTGCAACTACATTTAAATAAATAAATAATAGAATAATTACGATGTGGGGGAAGGACATATTTTCGAATAGAAGTCAAGATCGGTCGAGAGGAAAAAACAACTCGTGTATTCGCAGCAAAATAACATTGTTGTACAGACAAAGAGATTTGTTTGGCGAATCTATCACTAATGTGACCATACCAAGGTATGCGAAGGTAAATAAGGCATCTGTCTACAGAAGCTGATTTGCTTTTGTAAAAATTTGATATTTTTGTTTTACTGGTGGATTGTACAATGTCTAAAGGATAGCCATTGTTACAGAGGGCTTAGTGATAAATTTAATTTCTTCATCCAGCTTGGTCTTCGAATAAATCTTTACGGCTTAATGGGTAAGGGCCTTAATAACATAATTCTTTTTAGTTTGTGGGACAAAATGTGTCCCAACGAGTGTAAAGATCAGTAAAGGTAGGTTTCCGATATACTGATATCAAGAAACCAGAGGAAGCTTAATCAACCAATACATCAAGGAATGGCAGTGAATAATTTGCTTCCTTATCAATAGTGAATTTAAATGATGGATTAATATTGTTAAGGGACGTAAAAAAAAAACGTCCGCTTCCGTTTCATTGTTGAACAGACAAAAGGTGTCGTCAACATAACGAAAGTAGATATCTGGTCAATTTGGACCAGATAGGAGACCTTCTTCATGGAAACCAACAAAAATATTGGCCAATTCGTCCCCGTCTGTATGGTTTACCAAACACTCACAAAACTGGGACACCATTAAGACCAATATTATCGATGATAGGGTCTTCCCAACACAAGGTAGCCAAATGGCTTGTCACTATTTTGAATCAGTTTTGGAATACTATAGTTCATTTTGCATTAAAGATTCTTTTTCATTTTCTAACTTGATGCAAAATTATTAAGATACTGATAAATGTATGTGTTCTTTTAATATGTCTAGCCTGTTAACCTGTGTTCCCTTTCTTGAAACGATTAATATATGTGATGATGCCTTATATCGCGGTCAACTGCCCATTCCTCCTATTCCTGAAAATGTTTTCGTGGAGTTGATGAAATTTGCTACGATGTCGGTAGAATTCAGTTTTGACGACATTATGTACAGACAGATTGATGGTGTTTCTATGATATCTCTCTTAGGGTCCAAATAGACCAGATATCTACTTTGGTCTTATCACTAAGACCCTCTGTAACAATGGCTATCTTTTAGACATGATACAATCCACCATTAAAACAAAAATATCAAATTTTTACAAAAGCAAATCAGCTTCTGTAGACAGATGCCCTATTTACCTTCGCCTACCTTGGCTTGGTTACATTAGAGATAGATTCGGCAAACATATCTATTTGTCTGTACAACAATGTTATTTTGCTGCGAATACACGAGTTGTTTTTTCCTGTCGGCCGATCTGTACTTCTATTCGAAAAGATGTCCTTCCCCCACATAATACTTATTATATTATTTATTTATTTAAATGTAGTTGCAGTATACACTACGTTGGGAAAACGTCACAAAGATTAGACATCCGGGTCAAACAATACGTGCCTACACAAATTCGCAATGCAAATTATTCACCAACTGACGTTTTGAATAATACTTATGGTTCGTCGATAGGTGAACATCTCATAAATAACCGCACATGTGCATCTAAATTCATTGCTGACTAATTCTCCATTCTTAGTAAGTCGCACTCTCCCTCTCATCTCAATATCCTAGAAACAATCTATATTAAGTCCTTGATACCTTCTTTTTGCAAGCACAGAGAACGTCTTCTCCGGCTTAATGTTGTTTCTATTTGATTGAACTTTTTTCTTTTTTTTACTCTTTTTTACGCTTTTCCCTCGCTATAATTCTCAAAGCGTCTTTTTATATTTTTATACGATACCTCGATATTTGGCTCCGTCGAGCGAGGTACGAAACGGGTCAGCTGCCCTTTCATCTTTTTAATTTCTTAATTTATTATGAGTAATAAATATTGTCTCTTTAATGCCAGTTTAAAGTTTTGTTCGACAAAGAATATATACATATATATATATATATATATATATATATATATATATATATATATATATATATATATGCGAAATAAAAAAGGAAAAACCAAGAGATATTTTTTTATATATTCATCAACGTTGGGTTTTTATTGTAAGACTTCCTCATAATGATAATTTTAAGAAAAATGTCATGCAAGTACTCGAAATATTAGGTTGACATGATGGGTTGATAAGGAGAAGTAGTAGCCGTGGCAACTAAGAGCGCTGGACGAGGGTTTGCGCTTCGAGAAGTCACTCATTAGCAAAGAGTGAAATGAATATGGAAATCTTTGAGTGGGTACATAAAGGCAGCAGTGAAAAAGGGGAGAGTGAGAGTGTTAGTGAATTTGTCATCGGGTGAGAGAGAGGGGAGGGGGTTCTGAGGTTTTTGTCGTGGTGAGGTGTAACATGGATCTTGATGGTATGGAGAAAGAGGAGGGAAGGGGGACATCTGTGTCTTTGGTATGTAGGTGGTATCATAGTTTTAGAAAAAAGATTTGAAGAAATTAAGATAACTTCAAAATAGGCGGGGGTGGGTAACAGTAGGAAAGTAGTAGTCGAAAGTGTTAGATAAGTGAGAGAGGAGAGGGAAGATTTGTGGTGGTCAGATGTGAATGTTTTGGAGGGTATGAGTTTTGACCAGCTTGCTATGTCAGGAATGTGTGAATATAAGTGAGTTTGAAGGAATGTGTTGAAATGTGCTGTGAACATGTCAATAAAGGAAAGGAAAAGAAAAAAGAAAAATGGTTTAATTTTGTCGAGAGATAAGTGAAATGTAGTTTTGTTCAGGATGCATTGGTGGTTTGAGATTAAATTTAGGGCAAAAGGGGTTTAAATATCTACATATTTGCGAATATATCTAGATTGTGTTCATTGGAAAGTATGTGAGGAGGAGTTAGTACGTAGGTGTGTATACGAGTGTAGTATATAAGTACAATCGAGAACGATGAGAAGAAGGGTTAGCCATGATCTAGGTTTAGTTTTTGTTCGGTGAGGATAATTTTGCTTGTTAATGGGGATAGATTGTAGAAACTATTTCGTTGTCTAATGCTGTTAGAAGTTGTGATTAGTGTTGTTACCAGTAGTCTTCGCCGATCTTTGTTATACATGTGTTTGGTGATTTAGGTCTATTCAAACTTGAAAACATGATCGTGCTCTAATACGTGGGGAAAAAGTGCACTGAGAAAGTTATTGTTTTTTTATGCCACTTTTGTGTTCGCCCAATACTTTTTTTAATTCACGTTGAGTTTCCCTCACATAAATTTATGGTTGTTGTTACATGGGACGGTATATAATTCGGCATGGGATTTCGTTTTGTTTTCGTAAATGTCTTGCTGTGGTTGATGTTTGTTTTTCACTGCGACCTTAATGCACCCACTCAAAGCATTCCATATTCATTTCACTCTTTGCTACTAACTGATCTCGCGCAGCCCGGACCCTGTTCCTATTTAATCTCCCATTACGTCGGATAACTCTCATCCTTCCCTTCTCATATATATATATATATATATATATATATATATATATATATAAAGAGAGATAGAGATACGTGAAAAAGAGTGACACACATACATACATACATACATACATACATACATACATACTCAGAACGAGACAAACACAGAGGCAGAGGAGAATAGAAAGAGAGAGTGTTGTTTCAAATGTCAGAGCATAACTTAGTGATGATTCAGTATATGTGTATACTTGTTCGCAACGCTTGATTTCTGAGTTATATACAGTTGAAATAAATACTACTAAAACGTCTTTATTGCAAAAATTCAACACGTACAACGTGCGTGATAGTGCGCTGTTTATTCTACACATGACATATATAAACACTATCATTATGACAGTTTACAGTTTAATAAACCGAGAATTGGTGTTTCCACATACACTAACAACATTGTAAAGCAGTAAACCCAAACATATTAGATCCATCAGTGTCGAAAGAAGATATGTGCGTTTTGGTTCGCAAAGACTTTTTTGATAGCCAACATGTAAGACTTCTTTAGAGTTATGAATATGTTGACCCTTCCTAGTTTAGGATACGTAATAGAACATATCATATACATGTTGATAAGTATGAATACAAAAAAAAAAGCTCCGAACAAATAAACCAGAAAATGCATTAGAGTAGTAATGGGGTGTATAATGAAGGCACCCACACACAGCCATCTTCTTTACACATATAGAGCATACTGCATGAGCTATGCCATCGATTTTCTAAATACTTCTTATGGTCGGAAATATGCATACACTCTAGAAATATATAAAAATATATAATCAACAGTGTGTAATGAGATATTACGTGAACATACTTAAATATACTAGAGTATTAGTTGAGCTTGCGTCTTTTGGAATTGCGGTAAAATGACTAAATTCGTAGAGTAAATTAAATATCGGCTAAAAGCGTGCCTTCTATCACTGGAAGATAGACATGTCGTTACTACTGAGCCAATGTGGAGAAATCAAGCAAAAAACGACGGCTTTCCCTAAAATTTCAAAACCAGTAAAAAGAATCCCTGGGCGAAATCCAAAGCTTTCTATCAGCGGCACCTGCTCACCAGTATTCGTAATGAGTTGTTTAAAACAAAAAAAGAAAAAAGAAAGATAAAACTTAGAAAAAAAATCTGTACTTCCCCCAAAACTTTCTCAACGATATTGCGTGACATTATTCAGGGTTTGTACACATATGTACGTAAACAGAATTAATCAGCATTATACGACGTAGGGGAATAAGACAAGGTGGGGAATTATATAGCCGGGAGGATAGTATTCCATTACCGTTTTTAGAATATACTTTTATAAAGGAAAGACCATAATCAAATCCTTGAAAAAGTCTGAAAGGCGCCTCCTGTTACATTGTTGTTTATGGAAATCGATTAAAAGGGTAGGGTTAAAACTAGTAGCATTGTTGAAACTAGTGGTACATATTACTTAGCAGCACTATGGTTCTACATTTAAGTGCTGATATTCTATGCCAAATGCATAATTTTAATAATGCATAATTGACCTCTCACCTTCTTCGAGAAAATGATGTATAGTGAGACATGGATTAAATAAAGTATTGTTTGGGTGGACCCCGGAAATGGTATACTTTTCGGGGTGCTCGTATTCTATTATCTGTCGAATCTGCTAGGCAAAAGTAAATAGCTATTATACAATGTGTGTCATTGTGTGTTTTGTTTATATATGAGCACTGAATATAGCCATCCCCACTAAATAACAACAGAGGATACAAGAGAATTGAATAAATATATTGATAGTAAGCCGAAACAATTTAATGCTGAAAATAAAAACAGTAGTTTTGTAAAATAGTGTGAATCTGTTCGTCCTAACATTTGACACGTTAACTTAAATAAAAATAGTTCATACCATAGCTCTAGTCTCACACTATTGAGCTATTGCAATTGCTTTATGTGATGAAATTAATATTTTTGACATGAAAACGTTAAATACAAATACACACACACACCTACACACACATACACACACACACACACACATATATATATATATATATATATATATATATATATATATATATATATATGTATATGAAATACTAAAATGATGACACATTTAAAGTTGTATACTTTAAACATTATGCATGATCATCATGTGTTTTAACAATGAAATAATAAAAAGTACTTTAATCCATTTTTTTCAAAGAATTACTTTTATGCTAAAGGAAAGTAAGAAATAAATTATCAATTCTTGGTAAGTAACAATTTTAATATTTGCACCAAGAATGTATACTATACTGTGTTGATGCATTTTTAAAACAATCAATTTGAATGTACAATAATGTAGTGGAAGGTGATTTATTCAAATAAACCCCAGGAATGTTTAAAAATTCAGAAGTCTGTGAAAAGTTAATATATGTAGAAACATCATTCCACGAATCAGATTTCTTTAGCGTGCAGGCAAAATATTGAGTTATTGATTCAGCAGATAAATTGAATATGAGAAGAAAAAACAAAAAAGGAGGGCTAAAGAAAATAGAAAAGAAACTAACAAAAACAAAATAAATGGTTACTACACTAATGCTCTATCGATATTGAGTATATCCTTATCACGATAGGATCTATTGAAAAATAAATATTTAATATTATTTTAATAATTTATATATATATATATATATAATAAAAAAGAGAAACACTGAGTTAGGACAAAAAATAAAACTTGCCTCAATCTACAACAATTTTACTTCACCGACCGAAGATATAATAGACTAAGTGTTGCATCAGAACAGATACTACACTTTTTTTCTAGCAAAATTGTGCATTTACAAAATTACACGAAGCATTATAGATTATGATAATGAGGCACCTGGATACAGCTTGAGATTATAGCAGCTGAAATTTTGTCTATATATGAACAGGAAATAGTGTGAATAAGAATCCGAAACATTTAAATAAGCTACATAACCTAAATTTACTAAAGCAATCCGGAAAGGAAAACGATGAAAACGTTGTAAATAGAGCATCCACATTGTCGAAAACAGCCCTAAACTGTTGAACATGTAAACGGTAACATCACCTTGTCTTAAAAGGCTGACCTTTTTACAGCGACTCGAACGCTGATAGCATAGCAATACTGGTGTAGCAAACCGGAAAAACCTGTACATACTCTCAATAAAAAAAACATACTTCACATCAGAAAGTTCTGTAAATAAAGTCAATACTAGCTACACCTCATCTAAATGATAAGCAAAACACCCCGAACTGTGTGAATTATGTTCGTACTAACAACATACCTTAGCTCAGAGGGCCGTAGCTTGCAATGATCGAAACGTTGTGAATATAAAAACGATGAAGAACACAAGGGAGGAACACCCCTCCTCATAATTAGACGGTCGCATTTTATTCTTCCAAAACCAAACTCATTTCTAACCATCCATTTTCATGACTGATATTACCATTCCTGAGAGGTTACCTTTAAACCTCACTGGCCCCATATTCCCAGGAAACGAGTGGAGGAAGTAAATAGAATATACTACCAAGTGTGACGCTAAAAAGATAAGCTTTTACTAACGGGTTAGGAAACTTTTTAGAATTGCTATCATTCTATATCTTTATAAATCCACTATTTGCCAATGAACAGAATATTTTTAACACATCTTGGCTGGTAGACCAACTATTACCCCCTCCCCATTGAACAGGCTGCAAAAAATGACTTCGAAATAATAGATTTCGCACTGGCTGCAATGATTTAGCCTCCATCGTATCGCCGCAGTTTTACATACCTGGGTTTTGTTACAAGTACTTCCACAGAACGTGCCATGTTTTAACATACTGAACTTGTACCCCTTAAATAATACCCTGAACAACTATACTCGTAGCAAAACCACCCCTTCTCTATGATGTTCCTAGATGTCGGAAGATAGTGTACACAAATCGCTTTTTTTCTAGGATCACGTGCATTTGGAATTCCCTCCCTGTGTCCTCTTTCTCTTACTGTAACATTCATTTTAATGTAATGTGTGGAAACATCATTACACCCAAACTAATCACCCAGGTTGGCAATTATAAATCTGCGCCGTACACCAGTATCCCGTTATTATTCAGTAAAAATATGCCTTGTTTAGGGTAAACAAAAGTATAAAAGAAAAGAAAATGTAAATGATGTTAATGATGGCGATTTACTCCTGTTTAATGTTCTTATTATGTTTCTGTGTTATCTATAAATGTTCGCGTTTAGCCTGTAAATGATTTAGATTGCATATCAGGAACGGAGTTCCGATTTACTTTGATCTGGAAAATAATCCTTAAAACATAACATTGTGTGTTCGGCTAATTTAAATCTGCGTTGTATTAGGTGCTGATGAAAGCGCTAGTTTTTTTTCTGTGTAGGTTTAAAACATATGTTTTATTCTTCAAAATAAAAACAAGTAATATTAAGGTATGATAATTATGTTATCCTATCTACACACTTTCCAAATGAATAAAAAAACAAGTAATATTAAGGTATGATAATCTTGTTATCCTATCTATGCACTTTCCGAATGAATAAAAACAAGTAATATTAAGGTATGATAATCATGTTATCCTATCTATGCACTTTCCGAATGAATAAAAACAAGTAATATTAAGGTATGATAATTATGTTATCCTATCTACACACTTTCCAAATGAATAAAAAACAAGTAATATTAAGGTATGATAATCTTGTTATCCTATCTATGCACTTTCCGAATGAATAAAAACAAGTAATATTAAGGTATGATAATCATGTTATCCTATCTACACACTTTCCGAATGAATAAAAAACAAGTAATATTAAGGTATGATAATCTTGTTATCCTATCTATGCACTTTCCAAATGAATAAAAAACAAGTAATATTAAGGTATGATAATCATGTTATCCTATCTACACACTTTCCGAATGAATAAAAAACAAGTAATATTAAGGTATGATAATCATGTTATCCTATCTACACACTTTCCGAATGAATAAAAACAAGTAATATTAAGGTATGATAATCATGTTATCCTATCTACACACTTTCCAAATGAATAAAAAACAAGTAATATTAAGGTATGATAATCTTGTTATCCTATCTATGCACTTTCCGAATGAATAAAAACAAGTAATATTAAGGTATGATAATCATGTTATCCTATCTACACACTTTCCGAATGAATAAAAACAACTAATATTAAGGTATGATAATCATGTTATCCTATCTACACACTTTCCGAATGAATAAAAACAAGTAATATTGAGGTATGATAATCATGTTATCCTATCTACACACTTTCCGAATGAATAAAAACAAGTAATATTAAAGTGTAATAATCATGTTATCCTATCTACACACTTTCCGAATGAATAAAAACAAGTAATATTAAGGCATGATAATCATGTTATCCTATCTAAACAACGTCGGTATATATATATATATATATATATATATATATATATATATATATATATATATATATATATATATATATATATATGAAGCAATCCAACAAAAGATATAAGCGTCAACTAATATCTTATAATTAGTGAAACATCCGGATAAAAACTGAAGCTCAATATACTGGATAGAACAGTAATATTATAATATAAAATAATAATAAGTAATAAAATAAGGTGTCAATCAAATTTTATTGGAATTCAAAGTTCAAGCAAAGCATCCTTAAGTCCTTAGCTCATGAGTTTTCAAAGATAATTCTTCTCTTCAGAGGACCATTACCGCCGTATACTACTACAGGTAATAAAATTACGCTTTGAAAATATATACCATTATATACACAAATACATAAAAATACATGACATCAAACATATCAACCCAAGCATTTTTGCACTAACTCCGTAAACCACTAATTTTCTGTCAATTACTCTTCATACTATGATATTATCCTCTCTTATTTAATATTTTTTATATCTCTGTCGCTTTCGTTGCTCACAGTTAAAGTGCACCCGTTGTGGAGATGGTTTTCCGCACATAAAACTGACCTTGTTTAATATCTTGAAGCAGTTTGAAGCTAGTAAATAAAACGATGGTTCCACTTTTTTTTTCATACCAATGTTGGTACATTCTGATTCTGAGGGGTTTTTTTTTGTAAGAGGCGCGATGCTTTTCTTTGAATCAGTTCAGTCTGTTCATAGGAATCCATTCACTGAGTTATTAAAACCTTCTTCTAAATTGGTTTGGATTAAAGGTAACGGCTTTTTCCTGATTCAGATGATCTAACAAGAGGTTAATAAGTAGCTGAATAGATCACATTTTCTACAGCATACACACGCACGCACGCACACACACACACACACTCACATTCACACACACATATACATATATATATATATATATATATATATATATATATATATATATATATATTGTATACTGGATAGGCAGCATTTCTTAGTTGAGGCATATTTGATTAAAAAACAATGGCAATTCCTGTTTGTTACTTTTTTATTCATCTGTCAAGTTGGCAGACCAATGAGCTAATGCTCGGAGCAAGTGGATACAGGAACTCGCGAAAACTAAAAACGTTTTCGACTAACATGTGTCTTCATCAAACCCGTGATGAGTTACACAATTGAAAATTGATTATATATATATATATATATATATATATATATATATATATATATATATATACATGTGTCTATGAATGCGTATATATATATATATATATATATATATATATATATATATATATATATATATATATATTAGTACTTCATGTATCCACATAAAATATTATAAGGTGATATAATGTTTTATGTATCAGTTTTCAGTATTTACTTCAACAGTGCTCGATACGTAAGTAGAGTTAGGTAGTAAGCAATGAAAATATATATGGCAATATATATTTTCATTGCTTACTATATATATATATATATATATATATATATATATATATATATATATATATATATATTATAACTAAAATAAAACGGATGCTCAGCAATTGAATAGAAAATAATACGATGGGCAAATACACGTAGAAATTTATATGAACGTGTAAGCTATGTCCGTAGAAGACATTTGAAATCCTAAACTTTAAACACCCCTAAACCTATTACACTGTAGAAGTAAAATAGCAAACAACTTCCTGCACCGAATAAAATTAACCTTAGGTTAGCAATACATTATAACAAGCCAAAAAAAATCAGTTTAAAAAAAAAAAAACTAAAATCTAGAAACTATAAAATTAAAATGATAAATATGAATACAAGGAAGCACGTGTAAAAAGTAGGTCAACCATTATATTCACACAACAAAGAATCATGGATTAACTATTATGTAGCAAAAATAACAATAGAATATGAAATAGGAAATCAAATAAACTGAGCCATCGATTGGCTAAAAGACCATCACAGAAACAGTGATCAGTCACTTATAGAAAACAAGAACAATAGAATAGGAAATAGGAAGTAAAATCAACATAACTTTGTTCGTGAGAAGTAAAACGTTTGGCTAAAAGAACACCAAAGAATCTGATGTGTTATCTAGTTAGACGTTTCTATAAAAACACTCGATAAAAGTAACTCTATACGTTTTAGCCTGGGGATTCCTACCGTGAATTAAACGCGGAAGCCTCTATGTTGCTTTATTAGCAGAAATATATTTTCATCACCTACTACCTAGCTCTACTCACGTATCGAGCACTGTTAAGTAAATACTCTCAATTGATACATAAAAAGGATATCCCTTATAACATTTTATGTGAGTTCATAAAATAACATTCATTCGGATGGAAGCCGGTTTAACCTGACCAATGTAAATAATATACCAGGTACAAGTGCAAGTATGTGAAACGTGATCATGTGCAAAGCACGTAGCTAATTTGCATTACAACAATTTAAACTTATGTGTTAATTCAGTTAAAGATTTGTTGAAGTCAATTACGAACCTAGGGACCTAAAATATTGTCGTTAGACTCGTACGTGATATTGTGTATCATAGGGTGTTTAGTTTTTATATAGGATTGTTCAAGAAGTGTATAATTATTTTCCATTTGGGTCGTGGTCTATACCATTTTGTGTTATTCACTAAGACTGAATGTGAAGTGATCAGTTATGTTCTTTTAACTGTTCAACTTCAACTAAAATCAGAGATATGTTATTTGACATATATATACATATATATATATGATATTTTTCATGTAATTTCATACAATTTTAATGTTATGAAGGGCAGATAAACTAAAAAAAACTGTCTTATTTAAAACCCAGTTTCATACATACTCCCACACGTTAAAACATGTATTAATTCATTGATGAAATACAAATAAAGTCATCAAATAAATAGAAATAAATGAATACACCCAGTTTGAATATTGAAGCCAATAGTTATTATACCACCTATGTTTTTATGCGAAAATTATTTTATATATATTTTCACATATAACAAGAAATTCAATTAATAATTCGTGAGACACAAATAAAATAATATGATGAATAGGATTAAATTAATACACCTATTAAATATTTACTCTAATATATATGGTACCCCTTCTCTGTTTATGCCAACACTTTTATTTGCGATTAAAATTAGTTTTAAAAAACTATTTGGTCCTACCTTTTTCCCATTGTATTCGTTTTTCTTCCCCTCTTTTTCTCATTTGTCTTTTGTCTTTTTTTTTCTTCTTTCCCCATTCCAAGGTAGAATAAACGGCAGGTTCATACTTCCACATCCTGTCCCCCACATCTACTGCCAGCAACGGTTGGCTGCGACATATTTTTGGCCCGACAAACTTCCTAGCTAAAATAGCCATACACTAATAAGTCGAAGCCATCAATCACATTCATCTCGCACCCCTAAAAAAAGACCAAAACGGCAACATTATTTCAAGATTAAATCAACTGAGGAAGTAACGGTATTATAAACTTTCATTCGCGGCAAATATCATTATAATTTGTGTCGCCTCTACCCCTAAACTTTTACGCATTGAACAATTGTAGTTAACAATTGAACATTGGAACATTGGAATACCCAAACACAACATACACAATTCATCATGATAGACAAAGTGAAATAGTTCACACACAAACTTACTCATTTTACTTGAACTAATACTTCTGAAGTAACATGTTCGACACACGTTGATGTTTATATAAATCTAATTATATTTCTCATATATTTTTTCTCTCTAAACCCTAAAATGAAGATGTTTTATTAATATTAAAATGAGCTCCCACAAGGCTCGGTTCTAGCTCCAACAATATTCAATGTATACACAAATGACCTACCCAGCCCCAACTCCCGCAAATTCATCCACGCAGATGACATCTGTCTGGCATGCCAAGCACCGGACTTTGAACAACTGGAACGGATTCTCACTGAAGACCTCACTAAACTGGGCCAGTACTGCAAAACCTCGCGTTTACAACCAAGCCCAGCAAAAACTGTCTCCAGTGTATTCCATCTCCACAATGCAAAAGCTGCCAGAGAACTCAAAACCTCCCTGAGCGGTCTCCCACTTGAGCCGTCCCCTAATCCAACCTACCTTGGAGTGGCCCTTGATAAGACCGTATCCTTCAAGGAACATATCAAAGGGACGGCGGCTAAGGTGAAGTCCAGGAACAACCTGTTCAGCTAGCTGTCTGGTGCAAAATGGGGTGCATCATTTTCCACGCTACGCACCTCAGCATTGGCCCTTGCCTAATCTGCAGCAGAATATTGTGCTCCTGTTTGGTCCAGGTCATCCCACACACAGGTTGTAGACAACAAGCTCAACTCAACAATGAGAATCATAACCGGGGCAATCCGCTCAACACCACTACCCTGGCTCCCCGACCTATCAAACATTGTGCCTCCACACATCCGGCGAACATCATCCACTCAAAGGATGATTCAAAAGGTTGAAGACACCCCTCATCTACCAATCCACCAATACATCCTCAACACACCCACTGCTCGACTTCCATCCAGACGCTCTATCTGGAAGAACATCACCAGCTGACTTCACCATCAAATCAGCCTGGAAAAGAGGAATGGGCGTCCAAGGAGGTTCCTAATAAACACCTGGCGTCAGACCCTAACCAACAAGTGCCCGGTACCGACCTCCCAAGAAGAGAGTGGTCAACCATCAATAGATTAAGGACTGGACATGGCCTGTGCTTGGCCAGCCTTCACAGATGGGGCAGCAGCCCATCCCACTTTGTGTTTCTGGAGAGAAGCAGACAATGGAGCACATCATTGAAGTCTGCCCTCTACAAAGACTAAGAGGAGTATTAGCCACCCTCCACACAGCAGACCAGGACGCTACTGCGCGGCTGAAGGACTTTGCATTCGCTAAATAAATAAATAGTAAAAGTGCGCTGCTTAACACTAATTACAAATCTAAAATCAATAATGTGTACGCTTATTTGTACCAAATAATTATAAGGTTTCTTTTTCTTACAGATGGAAGCAGGATAACACGAATATAACTAATATATGACAATGACGCCTACTCACCTTGGTTATTTCTTAAAATAAGACTCAATATATTGAAATACATTAAACAAATCAGTTTTTATTTAGTTAGATATACAAACTGAGTTAACGATTACACGTGGTATTATCTAATTATTATTTACAGGTAAGTTGGTACGAATTTTGAATAAATAAAAACAGATACACAAATAAAATATAAACTAATGTATGACGTTGGAATAACCACATGTTACTTCACCACAGTAATATATACCAAGATTGATGTTGAATACATCATATTACATTATTTCTCTACTTATATATATATATATATATATATATATATATATATATATATATACATATATATATATATACATATATGTACATACATATATATACATATATATATACATATATATATATATATATATATATATATATATATACATATATATATATATATAGTAATCCAGGTAGAGTAAAAATCCACAGGGTAGAAATCCAAAGGGAATCAAACCGGGCTTATAAAAGAGTGCCCAATTAAGATATAGAGCTGTATTGTAAATGTTTTTATTCGAACATGTACAAGGTCTGCTATACTGGCATGTCGATTTTATCGATCTACAGCTATCAAGAGCTGAGGTTTCATTAGGCAGACATTTTTTTTGTGATCCGACCAGGTCGGTGAAGACCAGGAAGACTACTATACTATATATATATATATATATATATATATATATATATATATATATATATATATATATATATATACATATATATATATATATATATATATATATATATATATATATATATATATATATATATATATATATATTAGTCTGATGTTTTGCAACCAGTGTAACACACTTTTAATCCGAAGTCCTTCGTTGGAAAACTAGTTTACTTGCATGTCTATTAATTTGTTGGAGTCATTATATTAGTTGGCTTAGAAGAATTTACGCGAGCCCTGATATTATTTAAGGGATCAAAAGTTGCTTAGAATAACTTACGGTTTCGAGAATTGTATTTGATGTGAAAAGCTCCAAAGAAAAGAGAAAAATAGACAAACGTAATAAATGTTAGTCACATCATTAATTAATATCTATGTGTTATTTGGGGTGAACATATATGTCAATGACTTGTGATCTAAGTTATAATACCAGATAATAGCACATGGTGCGTTGAATTACCGCTCTTAATATACAGATGTTACCTATTGATTTAACAATATGATCCGAAAAAATAGATCGAAATAATGTGTACGCTAATTAAATATATTAAAATAATAAATGAGTACCGATTGCAATTAAGGTTTTTTCTACCTGAAAGGTTTCTTCAATTTGTACGAGCATTGAGAATAAGCTCCTCAAAAATGCATGTACTGAACACTTGTAACATTTTAATATATTGGTGGTTGCCCGACACAATTGTATGGTGCAACAAATAGATTGTTGGTCAAATTAGTGAGACTGTGTTCTTTGCATCTGGTGTGGTTTGAATAACAGGAAATGATGTCATTAAAGCTCTAGTCTCACACTATTGATTTATTCTGAAAAATGATTAGATTAAATGTATTTTTAAAATATTAAAAAATAATATGTATATATATATATATATATATATATATATATATTAAAGAATCGAAAGTGAAGATAACTTGCATAAAATAACATAAACTTACATGAAATTGATACAAATTTCATTACATCGAAAGTTCAGATGCAAGGAGTTACACTAATCCTTAAACCATGTTTTTTCAAAGATAACACTCTTCTCGTCAGAGGATGACATTCGGTAATGTGGTATTTATAATAAATGTATAATAAAATATTTATAATAAATACACATTACCTGTTCCATTTTCCTTTGAGAATTGAAGAATAACAAACAGAAAAGGTTGGGGATAAAGAAATAAATGGCCGAGAGGGAGAATGGTAGCAGTATTGAGTAGCCATTGCCGAAGACAAAAGGAGACGCTTTGTACATTTGCAGAAAGTTTTTTTTTAGTTTTTACAGGGTTTCAAATAAATGGCAGAGGGTTCAAAAATATCTCACTTGGTGCGTAGGGGTTCGTGTCTCCGTTTTGTGTATAGTTCCGTAGAATTACAAGTAAAAATCCTGAACTGATATTTTAAATTTTATGTTATTTTATGCAATTTTAATCTTCATATTTCCTTCTTTAAAATTGATTGCTCTACTCAACTTATTGAGCTTTACTTTATCACGATAGATCACTTTACGATACTTCACTTAGCTTTAATTATATTATTATTATTATTATTATTATTATTATTATTATTATTATTATCATTATATTTATATATATATATATATATATATATATATATATACATATATATACGTATATATATATATATGTATTATTATATATTATGATTATTATTATTATTATTATTATTATTATCATTATATTTATATATATATTTATATATACATATATATATACGTATATATATATATATATATATATACATATATATATATATATATATATATATATATATATATATATATATATATATATATATATATATATATAATCATAGAGCGTTCCAGACAGATATGAGGAGCAAATAGACTAGTAGAAATAAAGAAATAACGGTAGAAAAAGAAAAGTAATTAAATAACCAAAATTACCACCATAATATGAATTAAAATCAAAATTTGTTCCGTACAAATTGCAAAAATACATTTCTGAAATGCGAGATAACACATCAAATTCAAGATAAATTCATTTATTTATCCCTGTCGTCTTTTTATTCTATTTATATTGTGTGTGTTGACAGTCAAGAAAAAGTTGGTAAAATGTTACTGTGCCAATATACTGCTAACGGAATTCACTAGATTATATAGAATCACTGCAAAACCATTAAAGAAAATACATAATTCGTTTCAATCTGTCCGAGAATATGTTTATATTCACGCTCCTGAAATTGGTTTCAAACCGATTTGTTTGTTTTTAAATGTTCTACCTGTTATCTTTTGTAGAAGGAAATTCAAAATATAAATGCAATAAAATTATGTATCACCCCAGTGTTATGGTTTTGAAACTGATAACGCAAATCGTGCCTATGAAAGGATTGCACTGATATAGATTGCATTTGCATTACTGATATTGAAAGCGTTATCCTTCTCGAATAAAAAGTACATTTGTTTACAAATTAGTATCAACTTATTCGTGATTGTTGGTAGCCTTGTGGTGCGCAAGCTAGTGTTATGTGTGGCGCCTCATTTTACTCGGAGAAGAAAATACGAACTTAATACGCTGTAGGCGCTTTTTCTAATGCTATCTCTTCTGGTTGTAATAAAAAGTATTTCCGCCCCCAGGCAATGTAGTTTGCTTCTGTACATAAGATAGGTATTCTTGTAAAAGCATAGCTACGTGATTATCCATGACAGTCATTAGTAATTATTTAACCGCATCATTTACAAACGTTATAATACTGCGATGCTTCATAAATATCTAACTAAGGAAATACACAGACCCAAATAATATTAATTAATATTAAAAGTTTACAGACACATCATTACATTTGCTGCTCATTAATGTAGAGTTGTGTCTAACGAATTAGGAACCTACGTTGGATATACATTATGAATGGTTGTACAAGCGTGAATTGCATTGATGGTGTAGCTTTATTCCGATGAAATGTTCTATAAATCGATCCCAAATCGAAACCAAAAGTATCAAATAGTGATCAAATTTTATTTTATTTTTTTGTTTCCAAACAGATCAAGGTACATCAAGTAAATATTTATTCTGATGACATCTATATCATTTTATGTAGATGTATCGAACATATCCTCAACCAGTGTGCACTTGAACTATATATTTCGAGAAAATAAGATCAGTTTGTATGTTGAAATGTTGACATCCAACAAAATCGAACTATTACAATATTAAGAGCTACTCTTCAGAAACTTCGCGTTTACGTATATGGCACAACACATTCGTTAAGTTGTGTATAAAAACGTTTCTAAATTAATCTTATTCCGTTCACAAGTATAAATAAACTGACATAAACTGACTACAGTGAAAGATCGGGATTGTTCCTCAGGTATATGATACATTGTTTATACTGACGCGACTGAAATCATGTAAACCCTCGTGGACTGTGTGCCAGTTGCGAACCACACCTTAAGATTCCTTAACAACCCTGTGTCATGTCAAAAACTATAAGGCGACTAGAAGTTAGTTTCACCGTCTATAGCATTATCAAGCAGCTAATAAAAAGCAAGTAAACCATATCATTGCAATGAGTTAGGCTTATCTTCTCCACAAATGGTAATGTTGTCGATGTAAGCATAGGCTCCTCGAAGGTCTTCACGCTTGATGATGTCATCGATGACTCGTTGAACACTCGTTACTCGATTGGTTACTCCAAACGGAATTCGGCGAGACTGATACAGAGATCCAGAAGCTTCGAAAGCTGTGTATTTTCGTTCTTCCGGCTTGATAGCAACATGATAGCAACATGATAGCAACGGTTAGATAAAGAGTACTGGATATTTTGTAAGTAGTAATCTCATTTGCCATATCCTCAATTTGAGGAAGAGGTTAAGCGTCAATGAGAGTAAACCGATTTATTGTTTGGGAGTAATCCATAAAAAGTCTCTTTGTGGTATTTTCAGGAGATACCACAAGCATTTTGGCTCGCCATTGGGATTGAGAGGGCTCTATGATACCTTCCTTTAGCATACGGGAAATTTCCGATTGAATACATTTAGATGGAGGTAGGGTATGTCTCCTGGATTTAACAGCTATCCCGCGACAGTCCGAGGTAATATTGGTAAACCGAGAGAGGTTATGGATACTTTTAATGGCGGTCAGTCAACAAAGAGTGAGAGGGGGAGTGGGCCCCAGAAGGTATTTCCACTGAGGAGTGTTTGTATAGAAATTTATGCCCGAGAATTATGTCACAGAATAGGTTGGCCATAACTGATAGCTTCACATTCCTGTACTCTCTATCTCTCAGAGTAGGAGACACAAAACGGTGCCTGAGAGTAGAGGAAGAAGAGAATGGCTAGCCATCAAAATCTTCTCAAGGCTTGGCGTGACCGCCAAACTGATCCCCCTAACTTTATCCGGATGAATAAAATTGTCGGAGCCCCCTGTATCGTCGAGTATCCGCATAGACTCACCTTTGATTTTCCCCCATAAGAACGAACGAGATAGACTCTCCGAATAGTTGAAAGGAACCGATGAAGCAAGAAGGCACTCACCGTAATTGATAGCAGCCGCTGTAGGTGACCTGCAGACACGAGCAAAATGTCCTTTACAAATAGAGCTTTTAGCAGGGCACCTCGCTCTGTCATTTCTCGGGTTTCCACAGAAAAAAACACATTTCTGTCCGGAGAGTGCCTCTATCGTGGGGTGCTCCTCATATGTAGACTGGTCGTCCTTCGATTCTATTTTTTCAGCAGTGGAGACCGAGGCAGCAAAGGAGTCCGACTGAGCGTACGAAGTTAATTGCTGTTGGGCTCTCTCGAGTGTTAATGCGTGGTTGTACGCCGTGTGTAAGTCGAGACGTTTGTTTTCTAAGAGTCTGTGGCTGATGTGGGATAACGAAATCCCATTCATGAATCCATTCCTGATGTACTCATCCCTCGCCTGTATAGGTGTCACGGTCTGGAAATCACAGTCCTTAGAGAGTGTTTTTAAAGACTGTAAATATTGGTCCACACTTTCGGTGCCTGTTGCCGACTTGTTGCCAAAAATTGCCGGCAGAAAATTATATTTTGGGGCTGGACAAAAACTTCTTCCAGGACGTTCATAGCCAAATGATAATCAGCGATGTCTGATATATGTTTAAAAATTGATGGAGACACGAGGTTGATTAACAAATTCAGTTTTAACTCGTCTGTTAGTTGAGAGCCATTGACAGCGCCAAGAAAAATGTTGAAAGACCTCTTCCGGTGTCGCCACGTGTCGGCAGCGTCCGGTTTTGACGGGTCGAAGTCTAATCGTTTAGGCTTGAGGTATTTTTCCATCTTATATCTTTTTACAATACATTGTAATGAGTTAGTCAGACTGGATAGGATAAAATGAGTTGAAGAAGACTGAGTTTGCTTGAAGAAGCTTTATTCGACAAAGATCTACGCAGGGATCTAGTGTCTACGAGAAACAATGACTGACTAAAAAGAAAGAGATATCAAGGGAAGTAATTCACTTCCGAAGCGTATAAGGGGATAGAAGAGTGTTTTTTTTTTCATCAAAATCATATAAGCGTTGTCTATTATCAACAAAATGTCATATGTCTACCAATTAAGTACGTGTAAATAAACGCTGCTAATTTGTACAATACAATAGAGTAGATAAGACGTGTGAATTATGTAAAATAGTATCTCTTTATTATGGAATATTAGAAATTAAATAAAGTTGAATAATATAAATAATTGAATTGTAATATACTCGGTGTTAGAGCGTTAGTTACAATTATGCATACAACAGCTCTCTATTATAATAAGACTAGAAGGGTTCCCCGGCGTTGCTCGAGGCGATACAAAAAAGTAGTATAAATTAAAGAGTGTGTGTAACATCTTTATATAAAATCTTCAATCTCTCTTATTTCTCTAGCCACCTTTCTTTCCCTGGCCCCACATTATTTCCCACCCTCCTTCAACCCTCTATTTTCCCTTTTCCCATATAATTCTTCTCTTGTTTAAATGTGTTAAAAATGAATGATAATGTAATTCACGTAAATTCTCTTTACTAAATATCTATTTTATGTAACTGTGGATTTTCTTAAAGAAATATGTTATGTAAACACACACATTTTGGATGAAAGTTATTAATTATTCTTACATTTTATTTTTCATCCCGAAATAAAATTATATTTTATTTCTTAAAGACTTTGAAATCGAACTTGAATGCAATGACTTAGTCATTGGCGGCCATGTTGTAATTTCCTATAATTTTCTTTCGTAAAATAGTAGCAATAGTTTGATTAGCGTTCGTCGCTTATTTAAAAAAACAATACCAAAGAACTAACAATTTAGAGGAGCGTCCCTGGCGCTATGAAACGTTAAATAAAATTACAAGTTATTTTAAATTATTATGTAATTAAATTGAAATATGACTCTGGATTTTCAAATTACTATAAAATATAATAAAAATAACTGAACACGACCCCCGCTGATGTAATCTGCGCCATGGACCCCTAAAGGGTGAATGTAGAGATTCGGGAATGTTCCCATCATCTTACTGTGTAAATTGTACATGATAATGCACTTTTATATGTTATCTATATTCTCTAAACTTAAAAAAAAAAAATTGTGTGTTTTAAACGTGAGTTATCGGTCTTCCTTAGGTATCCTCTAACAAATAAATTTCATTAAATATCATAACTTGTTTACTGTAATTCATGCATAATTTACCGGGCAACGTCGAATACTTTTCTTATATAAGATATTATAAAATGAACATGTACATGTATTTGTGTACGTACAAAGTGGCAGGAAGTCGCGGCTTAGTGGCGGACCTTCGCATAGTTTCTTACCCCCTCCATGTAAATAGAATTGACGCTAAGAAACGTTTTATTTACAATTAGAAGTTATCTGAAGGTATTACGTAATTAAAGCAAAATATGACTCACCGTTTTCTAATTACTATGAATAGAATGAAACATAACTGAAAACGACCCGCCTGATAAATTCTGCCCCATATACCGCCTAAGGGGTAGGTTTAGAGATTCGCCAGTACGCCCATCAACTTACTCTGTAAATTTTACATCAGAATACACTTTTAGATTTTATCTATATTCTCTAACTTTTTTCTATAAGTAACACACACACACTGGCACACAAACATACATACATTCAGTTTAATATAGAAGATTAAAACACTAATTCGACTCTCAAATCAGTGAGTAGCATGGCATAACTTATGCGTAGAAAAGAATAGTATGCTATATTAATGCAATTGAGAATACTGCAAATGTTAATTTAATAAAACCTTAATACCTCTCCGAACAATCTAGCTAAAAATTCGACTTTTAAGCTATTGTTTGATCTACGAGGATTAAATAGAGAACTGCATCTTAATTAAAATCTAGCGGAGTTTTCTTAGTCTGTTCAATTCAATTACTTGCTAACAAAAACATGTTAATTTAATTTTGTTTTACTATGTTTTGCTTGTTTGAGATTGTGTTGCTTTTTCATTTCGCTTTCAATTAGTTCCTACAGAGAAAGACATATATTTTAAATATCAACATCTTAATTCAGACAAATAAGCATTTTACTCGATTGTATCCGAAATGATGTGCCGTATAGGTATTCATATAAAAGGGAACTGGCGGGTGGATAATTTAACATGTATATATAAAAGTAAATATATTTAGTCAAGTGTTTAATTCATTCCTTCTATTAGTTCAATTTTTACGTAGAAGCAAATTAAATTAGTTAATTATCGAAATAATGGCCAGAGATTAATTATTGCAGCACACCAACTACAACCAAATTAATAGGAGCTGCTCTCTTCTGCCCTCTACAGACCCGTACCTTGATTATCTTTGAATACAATATTTTGATCTTAATTAAAAAACGCTCGATGGACCATTCAATCTTTAATATATCATTGTAAAACCTTTATTTTGTTACCCTGTGTGCGTTACAGTAAACATAATTCGCAGGAACAGATTTTCCTTCCAATGTCAATGAAGTAGGTCATCTTACGGTTTCGTTCTTGATGTGAGGATATCTTTTTAACACGTATTCTCACATTTTGTACTACAGACTAAATTTTCTCATTGTTTCTCTTTTTTAATCTTCTTATTAAGTGACGCCCGCACACCTTGCATGTTTTGAATAAACACTTTGTAGTTATTCGAAAAATCAAGAGGACTTTGTAGAGACGATACGTTTCACGGAGCTGACACATTTGTTATTATCTCAGTCGCTCGCTCTGGGTCTTATCTTTAAAAAAATCTATAATTCGACTATGATATTTCATTTTATTTTTATTTTCGTCGAATTTAGGCGAAACACATTTTCTGTATTTTACATATATTTAAAAAATATTTTCAAATTCTTGTGAGTGTTATCTAGTGACGCGAATGGTAAAACATATGTTTAGAAAATTGTGGTATTTATATTGGTAATTCAACTTTGTCAGTCATATGTATATGTTTCTGCCCACCAGAAAAATACTTCCAAAAAGCGTTTTTTTCAATGTGTTCTTTCCTCTTACTGCTTCAGCATTTAAAGGTTTTATATTGTACCAGTAAGAATTTAAAAGAATATCACATAATTGAACCTTATCTATCAAATTCGTGCTAAAAGCTGGTATGGATTTTTCATCACAAACATTTTTATTTGTAAAGAATGTACAGTGTAATGTTCCTCTAGTTATATGTTAACCCTTAAATTGTCTCTACTTGTTTTTACTTTTTATCAAAGTTCGTTTTCCAATTGTTTTCTACATTTGACAATTTATGATGAGCAAGTTAAGATGCATTTTATTATTCTCATACAATAGTCTTATTTGTACAAATTTCTAATATCATCCACTTCGTCACTTTTAGAGATTCTAATAAAGCATATTGAAATTTTATTTTTTACTTTGCAGTGTTTAATTTAGTCCCCTATGCGATCGCACTAAACACGCATTTTTTTTGTACCAATTCACTTGTCCGCAAGAAAAACACGGTTTAAAAGAGACTTTTCAACTCAAATTTTCTGATTAATTAATATTTTTTGTTACAGATTGATATATGTTCTACTCCACTTTAGTCAATACATTCGACTCTTGGCGAACGCAAATAAAAAGTTCACAGTCCTTTGCCATATGTTGGAGGTGTCAACCGAATGCATTGTCTTGTTTATTGAGGAACCTTTAACTGATTCTGCATCCGCATTCGATACTAATCTTTCCCCATATAAAAAGGATTTTATTTTTTTAATATTCAACTCCGACATCTTGAAATAGTCGCAGTCCTTGTTAACTACATTAAAAAAACGTGCAGTCTAGGTCGTATTTCCCTGTGAGATTTGTGCATTTCAACTTCGTGTGAAAAAAGCAACAGTTTAGGGTAAAACAATTTTGTAATTGTTGTATCGCTTACACAAATGAAGTATTTTGTAGTAATACATAATTTACTTATTCAATATTGTGAACCGGACGCAATTCTTGTAATAGCAAATGGATCCTCTTAAAATCGGCCCAATTCGCACAGTCTTTATTAGAAATGTCATTGTATCGTGTAAATGCCAAGGAAACGTTAATCGCTTTTTAAGCATCGTGATTATACTTATCAATTATGCTCCAAATAGTGTTTTATAAAAAATCACTTTCATCTCTACAATTTAAAACCCTATTCCATAATTATTCTGTTCTTGTTGTGTATGAAGAAACGCTTCTCTTTAAACTTTTAATTTGTTCTAGCTTTTCTGGTTAAATTTTTACTGATAGTCCATTTGTTATATTTCTATACTCCTTTAGAAATTTCTAATATGTTTCGTTTTAATTTCTTTCTGGTATTCTATTCTTCTGTATAACTGGTCTTTTGATATTCCACTTGTTTTTCTGATGTTCTTGAAATTCGCCTTCTCGTCAAACTTTTCATGTGTGCGTTTTCTTATATTCCGTTTAATCTGCATACATTTTCGTTTGATATTCCATGTGTTCTTTCTGCAATTCAAGTTGCTGATCTTGTTGGTGACCAAAGATTTATAAAATATAATTTTCAAATTTCTTCAATTTTGGCTACCTCAAATAGGCTGCCTATATATATATATATATATATATATATATATTTACACGTCGTAGCTATTCTTACTGTGAGATAAATCCACATCATCTTAGCAAGAGAAAAAAAAGCTCGTTCAACTTTTCTGTTTCTGATTAACAAAACAGACTATTCATGAGCTTTTTCGCTTTTTCATTAGTGGTAGAACGACTCAAACTTCAAAACTTGAATTGAAAACTGTTTCTGTTCCTTCAATCTTAATTCGTGGCAATGTGGTTAGTTTATATTTCGCACACTTGACCCACTTTGCTGTTTACAAATTTATTTTTAATAGTCGCTCTAGTGTTATAATTGACAACAAGTTTTTTTTTTCGAAAATCTGACATTAAACTTGTAAAAATTGCTATGTTGTATTCAACATAAATCCGAGTTTCGGTTGCCAGTGTGCTGTGCAAGATAAGTCCGGGTCATTTTCGTGCAAATTATCTGTCGCCAGTGTTGTCCGACATACGTTCGGATTATGTTAGTCCGAATAAGTTCGAGTATTTTGTAACCAGTGTGGGGCGAATCTTCGTCGTCAGTGTTGATACCTTGATGGGCTGATTAATAACTTAGACAACACATTGTATATTTCCAAGAGTGTATTGCCCGAAAACGGAACACTATTTTACATAGAGTATGCGTCCGATACTGTAACTATAACTACTACAAATGACTGCTATGACATCTCGTCATAACTTAATTAACAATCTCTGGAAGAGTTCGTCTACTCCCGAAATAAGGTAGATCAACATCACACAATAATATAAACGTATGTAGTTTATGATTCAGATGTTATTTTGAGTATAGAAATGATGGGGAGGGTAGACTATTGTATTGCGTATGTATAATTACCACGCCGGGTCCATTCATGTATGTAATGCAAATCACATGATGTTATGAGAAAACTTTATTTATAGAATTTATCTAGAAATTATATTTTGTATTTTACTCTCCGTTTTCTTCGAAGGGAAGCGCCCTATTCTAAGCTACGACTGAAACGGAATTCACGATTTAAATGATCAACATATCAAGAAATAAGTTCCGGTCCTAAAAGTTAAAACAACTTTTAGGCAAAAATTCGACTTCATTCATTTACTGATTCCCCCTCTAAAGTGCGACACTGATTAAAAATCTTCTCTCAAGATTCGATGGTTTTACTGTAGAATGCTATGTTTTTGATATCACTTCATCTGTGGAGCCGAATATATTTCCCTTGAACTAGCCTTCTGGGCTCTGCAATTCCTTAATAACGAATAAAGATATTGAGAATAAGGTGGATGTCAAATTAATTCTGTGTCTTCAGCCTGAACATTCGCCTCAGTTTTTGACATCACTTTTCCAGTGTAGACGAATATCTTTCCCTGTAACATTCTATTTGCGGTCTGCAATTAACCAATATTTGGACGAGTAAATTTATTCAGAATAAGGTGGATGCCAAATACATTCCAGGTTCAATTCAAGTAGTTTTCTCCGTCGTTGCGGTTGCCTTGCGACACGTTTAATTGTCTTATTAAAAGAGCAATGTACTATTCTATATGTGTGTTTTTGCACGTTCTTCCTTTAAACGCACCAATAGTTTGCTTTAATATTAACTATTGATGGTTCGTATTCTTTAAAGATAATCGATAGTGGAAATATCACGTAAATGACTAAATACAATGGCCGACATCTTGCGTGCAGATGTTTTCGTCTCTTGTCATTTCGGACGGCTTTCTTTTTGCTTGTGTCTATTTTGCTGACTGCAGATGTGTACTCCGGAAGTTAATAGCGGATGCATGTTTCATCCATTGTAAGATATTGACGCACCACTGTATTGGTTGTATTAATCAGTTTAGGTAACGCTCTGAATCATCGATACATTATTGTTTATGATCTAATGTGAGAGTACAAGCCACTCGCTATGAACCCATCTTTTCATTAACAAATATTTATACAAACTGGTGGGTGCATTGCCTTCTTTAACCTCTATATCTCACCAAGCTCCACTTTCAGATCATACAAAATGGATTAGTGTGAAATTTGTTGGTTTTGTGTATTTTGGCGAATGAATGTTCAGCATTATTTGTGTATGTAAAAACGTATCTAAGGTAAGCATACCACGTAATAAAAATTGTGTCTGACAAAATAGAGTCCGGATTATACTTGTAACGTCATTGCTGTCCGTGAACAGTATTTCTTGATAAAAAAGCAATGCATTATTGAACACACTTAATTCAGATTTTTAAAAATTTGTAACAGTAGCTTTTCTTTAAAATGTACTTTGTAAACTAATAACTGGATTAGGCTCACATCATGACATGTGGCATTTGCAGATTCGTAGTTTATGAAAGTCATGTGGATTTTATATTATTCGCCTCATCTATATATCAAACGAGGCGAGACATCAGAACTTCAAATATTAGTATGTAAGGTATGGCTGTAAATGTGTTAAGACTACTGTCCTAAATATTTCCCCAATTGTTCTTGCTCATTCATTTTCCGAGTTTTATATATAGTAATCCATTCATTTTCTGTGAGCACGACGCCGACTGTTTTCGCGTCAGTTATTTTTATATATCCGTATATTTCCGACGATTGTATTCGATGTTCACTGATCGTTTAGCAATAGTTTATGATATAGTAAATGCCATAGACAAAAAGTAAGTAATTAGGGAGTCCGTAATTATAAAATATATTTTCTTATCTACTACAATTTAGTGATAAGGGATCACGTTAAAACCAAACGTTATCTAAATGCCCATTTTTCTAGGCGTAGTATTATTGAATAAATGTTAGTAATGAATAGCGCTTGGTAGTATTTTCAACAGTTTTTAAATGGGTTTAAATAGTGTTTGATCACATAAAATAAATCTGTAGATTTTTTATCAGAATTACACATAACGTTTGTAAATAATTATAGAATATATTGTAGACAAACATCCATATTAAACGGTACAGTTGGTCACTGTTTTATCTTAATTAAAATGTATGTACCATTATCTCGAAGCGACTTTCGTTTTTGCTTACAATGATACCATGGCAAACAAACTGCACGTTCAGAATAGTTGTCATCGCGCAAGTAGAAATTTAAGTATTGCTTAAACTCATTAACAGCACACTAATAATACAAGTCAATGAAATAGAAAAGGATAACAGCTATGTGTTGATAAATGTTGATTACATCTTAATTTCCCCATCGAAATTGTATTATGTTTTTAAAAAGACGCAAACAATATCATTGGTAGTAATTTACTTCTTAGGTATATTACTGAAATATTTACATGTCTAGCGTTGAAAAACAAAACAAGGACTTGCATAGTATTCAATAACTAAATATTTTCACCACATTACAGGCCCTGGGCTGTGCACGCACACTATCTCTATAATGGTCAAATTAAAATAAAAGTTAAGTTTAATGTTTTTTAAAAGATGCAGACCAACACATTAGCTAAAACTGATATCGTATACCACTAACAATCACTTGAATCGAAACCTTGGTACCTCCTCGAGCGATCGGCTTAACCAACAACCTCCTTAAATTAAGGTTTAACACGAGACTATGACACGGAGAATGGCTTTCTGAGCACCGAGCAAAAACCTGCACTACGCACACTTCAAATAGAGGCTGCCCACCATAAGACACGCGTTAGTGTGGCTATCCTTTAAATATACCAAGTAATTTAAATAAATTAAGTGGGATTCTTACATATTTTTCTCTCCCTCAAATGCAAAATGAAGCCGTTGTATTAATACAAAACGTGCGTTGCTTAACACTAATTACAGATGTAAAACCAATATTGTGAACGCTTGGTTTTGCGCAATGATTGCCAGGTTTATTTTCCTTACAAGATAACGCGAGTATAACTTATGCACGAAAATAACGTTTACTCATTTCGGTTATGTCTGTTAAAAAGTGTACTTTTTATGAAATACATACAAAACATTCACTTTTTATTTCGTTAGAAACAAAGTTACTTCTATTCTTTTCAAGCTAATATCCAGGTAGGTTTGTATAGATAAATAAATACGAACAGATTAAAAATAAACTATGAACTAATGTACTACACTATTATACACAATTGATACTTTACTACATAATATATATATATATATATATATATATACATATATATATACTTACATATCAATATGTAATCTACATACAAAATGTTTCGCTGTATCACAGCCCTCCAAGTCGGTTAGACAAACATAGGAGGCACATCTACAGTTTCTCTAAAATGAATGACACATCTACAGTACTGGTAAACTATTACATTCTATTTTATTAATTATTTATTATAACTTTTTAACAATGGATATAATAAAATAAAGTAACATGTAACATTTCTGTTTATAGATACTTGGATCGAACGCTGACTAGAGAATGTAAACTCCCTAATAAAAAACTACATTACCATTAATGGAATTGAGAGAGTTATATATTAATAGAGAGAAGGACCCATGTTTAATTCCAAGAAAAAAACAGTAGAAATAATATATATATATATATATATATATATATATATATATATGTGTGTGTAAGTAAATTACGTGTACAACAGAATGGTATGATTAATTTTAGAGGAAGCATTATTAAAATCAATGAAACAGACGAGTGGGGGAAAAAAAAAAGGAAAATTGTTAAAATTACCTTAAGGCCTTGTCGTCTGACCCTCTGAGAGGAAACGTCAGAATGGTAAATTAAAAACTAAAAGTCGAATGAGAAATGAAGGGGGGGAAAAATAAAAAATAAAACTTATTTCAGTTGGAGGAAACGAATGAGAAGGGAGAAAAAAAAAAAAAAAGTAAATCTCTCAACGTTATGGTGGCTTTGAATCATTAAAGGTCTCCAACTGATGTTTCAAAATATTTTGTCTACACAGGCTAGGTCGATAGTTGTTAATGACTAACGCCCAACTGAAATAAGTTTGTTTTTTTCCCCCCTTCATTTCTCATTCGACTTTTAGTTTTTAATTTACCATTCTGACGTTTCCTCTCAGAGGGTCAGACGACAAGGCCTTAAGGTAATTTTAACAATTTTCCATTTTTTTTTCCCCCACTCGTCTGTTTCATTGATTTTAATAATGCTTCCTCTAAAATATATATATATATATATATGTGTGTATATATATATATATATATATATATATATATATGTGTGTATATATATATGTATACATATATATGTATATATATATATATGTATATATATATATATATATATGTATATATATATATATATATATATATATGTATATATATATATATATATATGTATATATATATATATATATATATATATATATATATATATATATATATATATATATATATATATATATATATATATATATATGCGCTGGTACACGGATTTCATCGAACAATAATGCGCTGACGACGGCGTTTTCGTTTACTACTAAAATGTGGCTCAATTATGTTTCTTATTTTTCTAGGAACACCTGTTAGCATTTCTTTACTTTACGAAACTGACACTATACCACATTATTACATGACTTTAGTCTGTAGATATATTTACTTATAGCTCTTTTATATATTTTGAAATAAATATAAAAATATTATACTATTGAGATTCATATTCCTCTGGATGTTGACACCTATACGTTTTTAAACTAGACTATATAAAATAACTGTTTTCCATATAAGAACGCCCGAATACACACATACAATTAACGTATATATATATATATATATATATATATATATATATATATATATATATATATATATATATATAAGTTAATCCAACAAAAAAATATGAGAGGCAACTAATATCTTTAAGTAGTGACCATCCAGATAAAACTGAAGCTCAATATACTGGATAGAGCATTAATAGCATACTATAAAATGAAATAATAAAATACGTGCGAATCAAATGTTATCAGAATTTAATGTTCATGCAAAGTACCTTAAAGTCCTTAACTCATAAGATTTCAAAGGAAATTCTTTTCCTCAGAGGACCATTACCGCAATGACATTACTGCAGGTAATAAAATTAAACTTTGAAAATATATAAAAATATGTATAAAAATACATAAAATATATAACAACTCAAATATATCAGCTCAAAACATACTATTTTGTTAAAGCTATACAGTCCATCCGAGTCATATAATTTAAAACATATTCAGGTAGATATCCAAGATGTTGATTGAAAAGTGATCCACGTGGTGAATGGTAGTCCAAAAACGAAAAAAATTATCCAAGCGGGAAACCTGTTTGCAATCGATGCAGTAAATGACAGTGAAAAATGTATCCAATGTGTATGCAAATTAATAAAACGATCAAGAAACCAAAACATATGAAAAGTTCAGAAAACTCACTTTTTCAATTTTATTTGACTGGATTTACCGGAGCTTTCATTTAACCAGAGAGTTATGGTTTGCACTGTTCCGATCACCTCATCAGAACCCTGAATTTTCAACATTATAATATTAAACACCAAGTGAGTTTTCTGGACTATATAGCTACTTCCGCTCAGTAGATAGCAGTGACACTTCTTCCTGTCTCGTGGGAAAGTGTCTCTTAATTTCAATTACTGTCTGTGTTGATTTCTCGCAGCCGCGTACTGCTGAGCGTTAGCCTCGTGATTATTGCCTTAATCTTCAAACAGCGTTCGACCCCATGCGATCACTTGCACCTGTGACTGTTTAACTGATGAGTGTAAAAGAACCCGAACCAACGTCGTCTTTAAATGAAAAAACAAACACTTTCATAATAAAAGATATATATATATATATATATATATATATATATATATATATATATATATATATTATAATGTACTCTTATAAGGGTGAGAGCATAATATTTATATATAAATGAAGTACACACAACATAGAACAGTTTGGATGTCACGGTTTCACGACAAACGGATACGCCAGTAAGGAAACCAAATATAATTCTCTGAGCTCATTGTTTTTAAACATAAAGCGTTCGTTTACCTTCCTGTTTTTTATTCTTTATTTTTACGTTATGTTTCTTCTCGGAGGGTATTTAACTGACGAACGAGTGGGTGATCCCTGACAAGTAGGTGCCCTTACTGGCGGACTCCTTCATGGCTGTTGTTTAATGTAATACTCAGAGACATATGTTAACGAAAGCGAAATGTATATTCATTTTAATGAAATAAAACGATTAATACCGCCACCACAAAACAACATTAACATTTTGTATTATTTTTAATAAATATGCTTCGTTGAAATTCTACAGTTGTACTACTGATACTTTTTTAATATTGATGTTTTATAGGGGTTTATCTCAAAAACCCTTCTACAAGTTCATTGGTTACCCTGCTCGAACGCAGACTTCAGTATTTTGTTGCACTAATTTTGTTTAAATTAAACATACTTTTCTAAGTGGTCTCGTTAAGGTTTTTCTCATAATATATATATATATATATATATATATATATATATATATATATATATATATATATATATATATATATATGGTTATTAGGGTCTTTTTACTAAAACCATTCTAGGAGTGTGTGACATATTTCTATTGTATGGACGGCTGACGTACTCTCTGGACAGAACATCTTGAACAGCAAGAAAGTTTACTGATTCTGAATTTCACGTTCGATTAAAAACGAGTTTGTCGTGGCAACGTTCGTACGAACATGAAAATGCATTAGCTTATTATTATATACATTTGTAAAAGTGCGATATGCTGATCGATTGTTATTTGTAGGAAATAAAGTATTTGGAGTTTGGGAAGTGAATGTACATGAGTCGATGGCATTAAAAAGATGATGGCTGACGTAATTAATTTGAGGGGCACGCTGTTTGTAGGTTATGCTTCTTGTGGACAGCAACATATCACTCGTATTCAACTTAATGAAGATGTCTTCAAGCCACACCTGCCAATTTGAATTAGTACAGACTATATTTGATATTAATGTGTTAGAGAAAGAGAGATATATAGAGTTAGATAGCGAGAATTGAGCGACAAATAGAAATACACAGATATAGAAATAGTATTAGCATTAGTGACGGCGCCTTCGTTTGTAAATGTGTCTAATTAGTTATCATTAATGAGCGGCGTCGGTTTACGCGGTGTATTTTACCGCCCAACCCAAATGATGCCTTGTTAACGAAAGGGAACTAAATGAGGTAAAGTATAACGAATAACACACACAAGTAGACGTAAATGAATGGGTGCACTAGTTGACAAGAAAGTGTGCAAATATTCTCATCACCTGGTAAAAAAATACTGATATAGTTTTATCATAAACTCTAGGAAATTTTACTATTAAGATTATTCGGACTTCTATTCTCAATTTCGATGTAATTCTCACAACGTTTCAGTCGGTATGACCTCATACCGTTTTCAGGTGGATGTTATCGAACTCGGAAATCTATAGATAATAGATTATGCTCGTTTCGTCAGTCATGGTGAACGATTTAAGCAATTTTAATTGTATGCTTTGTTCGTATTGCCTGTACTGGAAATTGAATTAAACTTCTAACAACATGTGACTAAGAATTGATTGTGACTTTACGATTTTAGACGTTGCAGCACTTATTCATACAATTTCAGTGTGAAGTGTGGGAGATGTAAACGTATATTGTTTAGATCAGACGTATTACTATTATATATATATATATATATATATATATATATATATAGATACGTATATATCGTAATAAATAGTAACACTATATTAAAACACCATCAATATATTTATATGTAAACATTTGCAACCAGACGGCAAACACCTTGTCGAAATATGTACGATTTTTAATCGCCATAATGTTAAGTAAGGTTTTGTTTTTACTGGCGATTGAAGAATAGATTTTACTTACTATTTTTAACAGTTATATCGTTTGTTCGATTCTTCCCTATGGAAATCAGGTTGATGAAGGATGATAGCTAGAAACACGTGTCCACGGATTCCTTTTATATGTACGTAAAATGCATTAATATCTCTTTCTCTCTCTCTCATATATATATATATATATATATATATATATATATATATATATATATATATATACATATATATATATATATATATATAGGCACACAAGCGAGCCCCATATACGACGTTGTTCAGCATGGTTGCTGACACATAGAACTATTCCACCACCACTTTACCACGTATTTTAAAAATTGTGATGTGCGTTCTACAATTATATATTTATCAAGTTATAAGTGTAAGTAAAACGTTTTCTTTGTTGTATACAAATATGTTAAGCCAACGCAAGCTTTGACTTTAAATTAAAAGTAATTTTGCTAAAATCCTTTTTAAGATAACATTTAAGCCTAATGTACTTTACCTTACCGAATATCTTTCATAGGCTTTTGTTGCGGTCGATACTTTTTGTAATATGTATTCTGTTTTATTAATAGCATGAAACACATTTGTGTTGAAATGAAGTGATTTCTTTTTAAAACCGTTTCGTAAATTTAAAACACAGAAGAAAAATGATGTTTTATCGGGCGTATGAAAAGACGCAGACGCTGAAAAATATGAAATGTTTCGACAGTGTCACTACGTACTTTTTAAATGTTTGAAATACTTAACTTAAACATATTATATTTCATAGATTTTGTTTCATAATGAAACTGAAGAAGAAAATGACCAGTTCTTCTACTAGAAAAATATCCGTGTTGTGTAAATGTGTCAAAACATTGTATATGAGAATACTGACTGGAAATCAAAAATAAAAATACCGAGTCGAGCAATTTGTTTATAAGAAACACCAATGTACAGCATACTAGCTATATGCCTAATTTATAAGGGTGTCGCGTAAAGTAAGCGGGTCGTTGAATATCGCAAGGAAAATATGCTGTGAAATATTTCATAAATATCAGTGCAAAGTTGTCTTGGATAGAATCAGTATTAACATATGTTGTATGTAATAACAGAATGAAGGCATGACTGGAAAGTAATAATAAGGAATCGAAGTTAGAGTATTTTCTTGTATGAACTGATGAATGAAGCGAAGTTTCTTACAGCGTGTTTAATGTATAACTGTGTTGCCTCAGGAAAGCGACCCGCTGAACATCGCCAAAAGCAGTAAATTTTAAATTATAAAATAAATAGCAGTATAGTAAAATGCTGTCTTTTATGTGTGTTGGTTATAGTAACCTATTATCAAGTTACAGAATAAAAACAATGACTGCTAATTGAAAACAAAATACCGTTGCCAGACGATTGTACAACACAAAGCAAATATCAAACAGTCGAGTGTAGGTAGACAATCACATTACAATATATAACCTAAAATTATTAAAAATAATAATTCGATATATATTCTTTTTAAGGAAACGTATTGTGTTTTGTCTAAGTATTGGAAATTGCTTATCTCATGGTTTTATTGGTTTACATGAATAATCGAAATAGATGCTCGGTTGCTGGCAATCGTCTAATTATTCAATTCGGCTAACCGACATTACCAAACACAATGATTAGGTACATGAAAGAATTATGTGGATTATCCAATGAAACCACGCCAAACAAGGAACACGTGTATGAAAAAGGGAGCACACTTTTTATTGTATCAACAGTATCCAGTATTCAAGGTAAACATTCGCAAGATTAAAATCCGAAATAATAATGAATATGCTACAGATTGTTAGTACTTAGTAAATAGTTTCACGGTGTAAGTACGTGCGTGGCAGTGTTATTATATTTTAAAGAGTAATTAAAAGTATGTGAAACTTCCTTTATATATCTCTTATTATAGAAAAATCCACCAGGACAAAATAGTGAGTAAAACTAAACAACATTACCCAACATATGCTAATTATATGTCGCTTTCTCCATCTCTCTCTCTCCCTCTCTCTCACTCTATCTCTCTCTCTATATATATATATATATATGTATATATATATATATTTATATATATATATATATATATATATATATATATATATATATGTTGTGAAGTTGTCCAACAGTAAATAATAAATAAAGGAAGTCAAGTCGAGGGTTGGTTTAACAAGTTCATTACAAAAGTAAGGAATTGACTAGCACTTGGCTACACAGTTACAAGACTGTGCTTTGTCTTCACTGTGTCTCTGGTGACTCGCACTATTTATAGTGACAACCGGTGCAGTTACTCCTGTGGAAGAACGGCCGGTGTAACAATATATATATATATATATATATATATATATATATATATATATATATATATATATATAAGTAACAATCCGAACACACACAATGTCTTTTTACTCGAATTTCTTTCTCACCCATCTTTCTCTAAATATTTTTTCAAATGTTGAATTTTTGTTTTTCTATTGCTAACTTATCTATCTGTATAATTCCTTTGATTATAAGATCTCGGTCTTTGAAAAGTCTTGGCTTAAGGAAAGAACAATACACATAATGTTATTACAGAATATACCTTGCTTTTAACATTTGAAGTTTGAAATAAATTTGGACATTCGTGCATGTTTATCACTCTTCGTCCATTTAACTTTATATATATATATATATATATATATATATATATATATATATATATATATATATATATGAATTCATCTCATATGAATATATATATATATATTTATTTTTTTATTTCATTACTTTATTGCATAACGAATGAGAAAATAAAACGTCATTGGTAACACAAGTGTGATGTCTGTTAAGAACGGTGAATGGCTGAAGACAACAGCAGAAAAAGAGTCATCCACCTTTACATTGGCTAAACAACAATGATATGTAAACACATGTTCGCATTCACCAGCAAATACAATCTTCAGATACACATACGTGCATTTATAAGCCTACGTATGCAAATATATGCGCACATATAGAGAGATGAGGGAGGGAGAGAAGGGTAATAATATATTAAAATGATAGGTAATATATCTAATCTATACAAATAAGCGGCATATTTGCTAAGTTTCCTCTACGCTGGGTTTCTGCGATCGTAAATGAAATGACGAATATTGACAATACAAATAATTGTTACGGTTCTTGGAACAGTTCTGAAATATAGTGGCAGGTAACTATAATAATTGGAAATAAAGATAAGAATTATAGGATAACAACCACAATACCATCTAAAGAACACTTTTAGAGTACACACATCGGTGACATACACAGATAGACACTTGCTAACTATAAATATGTTGAAATAAAGCCCCATTGGTGCAAATTGCAGCAATAAAGATACGGTACTACGAAGCGAAAGGTGCTGACACTACATGGCAACATATATGAGAAAAGTATATAGCCAGAAAAGCATAACCTTTACAAAAACGAAAGAGCGTAGATCCACCAAGACATGTGTTAAATAGAAGGATTATACTGAAATCTTAAGAATGCTGATCATAACTAAAACTCCAAAGAAACTACTCGGCTTTAATCAGCGAGGCATCCATAATTAATCCTTGGGTTTATGAAATAAGTCAGTAAGAAATTGTAATACTAATTCATTACAGATAGACATTTGGCATTAATCTGCCTGTAACCGAAACTGTATGCATATACACAGATGCATAACCCCAACACAGAACGACTATAAAATGCAGCAAGAGACACCGGAAAAACGAAAAATACAAGGATAATTGAAACTGAAAGAAAAAGGCGAGAAAAAAGGAAATACATATAGCTACACGGACTATTCATTAGTTTGACCAGAGATAAGACAAACGAACACACTTGAACATTGCTACAAAATGGACACCTCAACAACGAAACGGAATCCCTACTTACTGCCACAAAAAACTACAGTATCAGAATGAACGTTATGTAAGTAAATGTAGACAGAGTCCACGAAAACCGTAAATATAGTGTCTGTAAACAAAGAGACACACCTATAAATCACATAATATTTTAATGCAACAACCCCCTCCCAATTAAAAACATACACGTCTTAATAGGAAATAAAGTCAACTGGGAATAATGCAATATGTCCAGCGGACGGTACAGCATGAGCATACTGAATGATTGAAGTGAGTCCAGTACAATTCTATCATCTTATTTTTATGCAAAATAGCTATGCGATGTTTTTTTGTTATCAAGGAAGCAACGTTTGTTTATACTGCGAAAGATATTGAAATAGGATGTAAATAAATAAAGAAAGAAAATAATAGTATACTAGTTAGCATGTATTTATCTACAATTGTGGGAATGAATAGGAAGACTGCATACTGTTCGAAATATTTGGAATTTTTATTCCAACGATCTCCGTATCCAGTATATCTGAGAAAAGTTAAGTGTAAATACAAAGTCATATAAGTAGTTTGGTGCCACTGACTTGAAAATTTGAAGAATATTATAAAGCATTCAATGAACAAAAATGACGTATGTCAAGTAGAATAATACATACGTCCTTTAACAACTGATTGTTTTATTGAGCGATTTACTTATCAGTTTTCTGTAAATCGAGAACTTTAAGGAATATGTTTGATTAGTAAATTTAAACTCTTAAAAAAAATTGGACTGACAAAAACTCCTGTATTTAGGTGGAAAATGTAGAGTAGAAAACATAAATAGTAAGAAGGATGCATATAAAATAATAACACTTCTACAAAGATATATGTGTATTATGAATAATAGTTCCTGGTGAAAGTGTGTCGTAGTGTTTGTAGACTTCAGATTCAGACTGAAAATTCCTCGGGTTTTCTTTATGGATAACAATCTGTTGAAAAGATGCCGAATAAAATGTAACAATTATAAAATACGAATAAAATAACGCCTATTTACTAAAAATCTGCAGTAGTAATCACTTAATCACTGTCGAAGGACTGCAGCTGTTTGATTGAAACTAGACTCGTAAACCACTTTATGTGTATACATAAGTAAGTTTTAAGTGGTGTTCGTGCTTTTATTTCTATTTTAGTTTTGATATCAGCAGAAATCGGCTGCTTCGTATTTTAAGAGAATACAGCACTATACACCACTCATGCCCGTCGGGACAGACGTGTGCGTGTGTGTGTCTGATTTAAGTACGTATGGTGTGTTCACTAGTATGTTAGATTTTACACCAGCAGGGAGCGTTGACCGTATTATGCATCGCGCACCGTATCTAGTACAACATTCTAGACAACTCTTGTTAAACATATATGGAAGGGTACGTATGAATCGGAGTGTATTTGAACCTTTTTTATTGCCTTTATATCATATGCTTCTTCTAACGAGTCTCTTCTCTAATAGAATGAAAGAAATGGATACACAATTACAGGGTGTTCCGATAACATCTATTACATATGTGTTAAATAAACACTTTCTACCTTGTAGAATATTGATTAAGTGCGAGAAAACTAGGCTTTCAGTGTTTAGCATGATTCCTGGTGCTATCAAATTTCTTGACTCGCATGGACATGTTTTTATTTCGATTAAAATCGATTGTACAGATATATTTACTTGACCTTTCCAAAACAAAAGCGAAACCTCGTTTTTCCCCATGTGTAATATCACGGTGAAGATTGCGTGGAAAAGGTCAACTCGCTGCTTGTTGCTCGCTATTTATTCGACAGTTGTGTTTGCTTATTGTCAGTCGAAGAATAGAACAGTACGAAAATAAAACCAGGCGAAATATCATCAACAATACATTGTTACTTATGGTTAGGTGTAATCCGTTCGCATTTTACAAGGACATGTTTTTCATTCCAAGGTCGGGATCAAGATCTAAAATGGGCAGATAGAAAAAAACACGTAAGAAGATCGAAATACACAAAGGAAAATAACTGAAACTCACCGATATTTTTCATTCTGAAACAAATATCTATATATAAAATCGTTCCTATGTGTCAGTTTTCTAATGTACGTGTTTATTTGTTTACTAACTTCTCCTAAAATCTTTAGATACAATCCACATAAGCATATATATTTTGAAACTACGTTACTAATAAGTATATTGCATTTTAATCACTAGAGATAAAGTATTATCGCTGAGTGTAAGTTGATGATTGAATCTATTCTACAATTTATTAACTTATTTAACTTAGGCGATGAACATTATAGAAATGAAAAAGTCTAAACGTTGACATGTTAATTGGATTCAACATTAGACAGAAATGAGCATGGTAGCCGTTGTTTAGGCGTTGCTCGAGTCACAACCGGCCAATTTAAAGACATTCGTTTCAATTAAGGTCACATTACTTATACATTCTGCGACCCTATCACCCATACACAATCACATCAATATCATACAAATGTCGAAAAATATAAATAAAAAAGATAATGTGGGCTATGCCTTATGTCATGGTGGAAATTAAATCTCAAGCAGTCGTCTCGTTTAGTATTGATATTAAAATATCAATTTATTGAAGTAAACACTATATATATATACATATATATATACATATATATATATATATATACATATATATATATGTATGTATATATAAGTATTTATTTATATATATGTATATATATATATATATATATGTATATATCTGTTGAAATTATCATTTTGTATCCTTTATTGAATGCAGTATGAATTGGACCTTGATTCTAACAAGTCTTAATGTCAGTGGAATACAAGAAAACACAATTAAGATATTTTTACTGAATTAAAACAGCTGATAAAATTGTGGTAAGTGAATTGTTTAATTTAGTTTTTAGTTTTAAACAAGCTACATCTATAGGGTTAATTTAAACTTAACGTGTTTATTTCTGTTTGAGAAATGAAGTAAGATGTCATAGTATTACGTAGAACTAGAAGTTGTTTTACTCTTTTCAAACATCATCTCAAAATGTTTTCTAAGGGGAAGGAAAAATGAGTCGGGTATAAGCGTAAAGCATGACCCTTATTTGTACCCGGCCAAAATATTCTTGGGGCGGATGGCGATTGGATAGTAGCTGAAGACATTCGTGGCTTACACAATAATTACCCAAAGGCTATTAGTGAAAACGGGCAACTCCATACATTGTTCTATCGTCATGAACAAGCAAAAGGCCCATCTTGGTTGAATTGGCAGTACCTTACAAGAGCCGGGTAAAAACAGCATCAATATTAGATAGAGAGATACGAAGACCTAAGAGCGAACTGGCCCGTAAAGGTCATAGCGTTGCCCCTCGAGCCGTTGAAATTAGAGCACGGGGTTTCCTTGCAGGTTTTCTGTATAAACTCCTAAACCAATTTTGAATTAAAGGCCGAATCAAGGGAGGCGCGATAGCGCTCTATCCCTTAATAGACTTCAAAAACAACCTATGCTAGAAATCTAATTTTTTTGATCAGTAATAACTCAAAAACCAATGAACAAAATTATTTAAACTGTGAACGAAATTTTCATTTGATAGGTTCTATAAGTATTTAACATTTCACCATCATTAGTCAAGGCAACCCAGAGATCCAGAAAAGATCAGGAGTGATTTTGTGTTATCCGTGTGTACGTACGTACGTGTGTGCCACCCTGTATCTCATCAACTATTTGATAGGTTCAGCTGATATTTGGCAGAGATAGAGGTTCTAGGGTCTAGTTGATGGCATTTTAATTTCAGTTTACCATATACCTTAGTTTTCCAGAAAACTTTAAAAAAAACTTAAAAATTACCATTTTCTTGAGGCATAGCTTTTACAAAAGTAGTGACATTCCATGATAAATGCCAGTATACTGAAATCATAAGCCCTTAATAGGGTTAAGATGAAAATTCATATACACTAAATGTACAAAAGCAAGGAAATTCCCAAATGTTTACACTTTTATTGTCATTAAGGGTATGACTACATATCAACCAAGCAATTTTATTATCACATCACTACAGTATAAATCTCTATGCATGAGTGGATGAAGTGTGTGAGGTGTGCTGAATAAAAATTCCTACCAGTAAAATACATAGCCCTGTTGTGCTTGCATACACTTAATGACAGTAAAAGTGTACACATTTGGGAATTTCCTTGCTTTTGTACATTTAGTGTATATGTATTTTCATCTTAACCCTATTAAGGGCATATGATTTCAGTATACTGGCATTTATCGTGGAATAATATAATAGACACCTCATAGAGATAAACTAACAATGTGCAATATGGCTCTGGGCGAAAAATGGGTATCACATGGTGAATAATTGCAAGTTTTCACTGTATAATTATTTCTTTGAAATGTCAACCATTTTTTTATTCCAAAAATGATTTATAAATTATCTTCCTGGAACCATTGCGAATCTCATTTATGTCTATTGAATGCTTTCTCGGTATTCAATGTTAGGATTTGTAATTATTTATTTTTATTTTTATTTTCATCTTTTTCATTTTATTTATTGATTTAGCTATTTATTTTATTTTATTTATTTTATTTGATTAATTTATTTACTAATGTTACTCTTTCTTTCGATATAAGAGAACGTTTTCATACAACAAAGACGTGAGACGCTCCGCCTTTAAAAAACGGACGAGACGCTGAGTAATTAAACGACACGTGAGACGCTAAACAGTTGAACAATAAGTTGTTGTTTTTTTCATTTAACAGTTTAAAGATTAAAATGCTATTCAAGTAATGGAGCCTAACATCAGTGAGGAGGGGCGATACGCGAAAAAGTCGTCGAAAGGAAGGCCACGAAACGGTGCGTATTTTCTCATGATGACCCGACATAGTTTGGAGATCGAAATTGAATGTTCGACAAGTAAAATAGCAAGAGCAAATATATATGCAATCCCACAGGATAAGTTGATTCTTCCAAACAACAATATCTTATGTTGACCGCTCGCTTAAAAGGGAGTGTCTGCTACTGTTCCGGTAGGTACTTATATTCTAGAACTGTTTTTTTTTACTGTTTTGATAAAGAGCTAAACATGATATTATACTTATCTTTTGAATTATATCATCTCCATTGCTCATTAACACTTTTGTTCTTCCTAAATTATCACAGCAATAAGCCCGCATGGATAAAGAATATCAGTTATCTGACAGTTATATTTCTAAATTCATAATAGTAGGGGTGGGGCGTAATGGGTGAGCAATTTCAGATTTATACGAGTAGTATTTTTTGTGTTCATTTATACATATATGACACTAAACAATCAAACATTTTGAACATTTTGCAAAATTCAGAAGGTGCAGGCCAAACATAGCCGTTAGGGCTCCACGGTACTCAAAATCCATCATTTTTCGGTGGAAAAGTAGTTTCATGCGACATTGCCGGCCCTAAAACATCCTCAAAATCTATGAATGGATATAAATGATTACATCTGATATAGTACTGTAATTTAGGACCATTTTCAGGCTGTAAAAGGGTTTTCATGAATGTAGAATAGCCAAACACTAGTGAAAAATAGCCAAAATGCCCAACATCAAAAGCTCCAAATGTGTGGGACACCCATAAGAGATGTACAGGTACATGATTGGAAGAGTGAGACGCAGCGATCAGCTGTTCAATTTGGAGATTCTTCTGTTCGCTTTCTCTAGATTTTGAGTGGCAATACGCTTCCACAGAGTTCCAGTGCTCTGCAGACGTCGAACAGTGCTCTTCATTCTCTACTTTTCAGTCGTCCTTGACCTGTAATACATATTTAGTGTGTTATCAATCGATATAAGCGCATTTATCTGTGAAGTGATATAACATTATAGGATGTGTCTTATATATCTACGTTAACAGCTTTAGCTTCTTTAAATTATTATTGTTATTATTAATATCATTATTATTATTATTATAATTATAACTACTATCTATAAAATATTGCGCATTATGAGTTTCTGCTTATGAAACAGATAAATACAACTGTTGCATTATGAAGGTTTCTGTGTTATCAACAAGTACTTCAACTAATGCGAATTGTGACAGGGTCGAGATCAGTATAGTTGAATGGAGGTTGGACTGACGCATACTTTAGTGAAATTAACATGTGTTCATACGAGTGAGAAATAGACAGGTTTAACCGGAGATCAATAGAACAAAGCAGCGGAGTCAATAAAGATCAAAGACAGAAACCGATCGGTTTAGACGTCGATGACGTCACTATATGTTGTTGCTGGCAGAAAACGAATTTTTTAGAGTTCTGTTCATGGATTCAACCCAGAAAGATGTAGACACCTATGCTAAACAAACTTGGAGCTAAGTTTGGTATGAGACCGAAGGAAACAGACCCCTACTTGTTTGTCTCGCCTCTGTATGTTTACTCTTATAAGTAAATAATTACCTAACAATTTGAACAGGTGTATCAGATAGCCGGTAGTTAAGATGAATTGGACATTTCTTTCCTGAGTTTTATCCAGAGAAAATAAATAAAAACCCTGAAGTCTCTTGCAAAAAATGTCTTGCGACTTCGTTCTTTCTGCAAGGAAAAGTTTTGTTTACTAGACACACAAGATGACAACTATGACGACACGTGACGATGGCGGCGATAAAAGAGACGAGGGAAATAACGACAGAAACTCGGCTGGGTACATTTTCGATTTAATTGTAAATGAACAATACAGAACTGTTGCCGCTTAACACAAAAAAAGAGTAAGAGACAAAGAGGCTGCATGCGCGACAACACCCGCATACATGTACAATAGTTAACTAATGACTGTGAACACACACCACATAAAGGAACACCCTCCCACGAGCGCAAACGCTTCGACCTATTAATATCGTTACATAACCACATTGATAACGTTTTTGCAATAGTAGATTACTCTTACACAATATAGTATATATCCTAACAGACTGGCATATATATTCGAATATTCGTATATATATATATATATATATATATATATATATATATATATATATATATATATACAACCTATTTTTATTGGAGCACCCGTATAAGGGGCTCTGCCCATCGATTGGTCTATTCGTGCGTCATAGCTTTGTATAACATGTTCGTTAGTTTGGCACATTTAATTTTGGTTAGTTTTGTTGTTTTACAACATACCAGCCTATTTTTGGTTATTTAATGTCGAATTCGGTTATTTTGGTGAAAGTTTTTATGCTCAAATATGTTTAAATGTGCAAGTACATATTCATGCTGTTTGGTTTGGTTGTTCTGTTTTGCAACATATTAACACTTATCGGGTTATTCCATGCCGAATTTGGTCATTAATGCTTCAAGTTCTTTAGTTGTTCGATGTGTTCGGGTGGGTGAAAGTGGGGCAGATAGAAGGAACGTGGTTGGAGAAGGATAGAAGAGGGGATGGAGGGAAATTGTGTTTTTTATTTTGGCCTTTGAAGAACATTATTGAGTTTTGAGAAGAGGAAACACAACAATTAAACATCAATGGCTGGTATATTTTGGGTCGGGAAGTTTATATCTACAGACAGTCCAATCTGTTAGCAGCAGACATTTACTTTTAGAGTATAATTTTAGATGCGTTCAGTCATCTCCATAACAGGAAATGTTGGCACACACCCACAACGAATTTCGTGTAAATAAAATAATATTTAATCAAATTGGGGAGCATCCAAATAAGATAAAGAAACATAGTGAATGTGGTATTTTGGTGAGAGTGTCTAGTGTTAGGTATTCCCAAAAGTTTTTGACAAAATTGGATGACCATTGAACACTCTTTCTCTAAAAAAAACTCTGGTTTTACGCCTTAGACAAAGGAGTAACTGTATGCTTATTGTTAACGTTTTAAGGGAATACCATTGTTGTGAATGTGTATTTTGCTTCAGTAAAATAACAAGATATTTCTCCCCGTCGATCGGGGCCTCGTTATGTCACACTTTATTTTAAAGTACTTTTTTCATCATTAAACGCCAGAGTGAAGATCCGGTAATATTTTTATTTTTTATTCCACTCTTCGACCAGTTAGTCTGTTTTTTTGTATAATATCTTGAACACATTGGTAGTATTAAATATTACAAGGTTGATCACATCGTAAAAGTCTCGCTGGGGGCATAAACATGCTGAACAGTAATGGCAAGTTCGCTTGCTTCCATAAAATATTCCACCATTTTCTGATGTGTATGTTTAAATAGCCGATAACATGGAAATAAATGGCCTTAAAAGAAATGAAATTCCCTGTCTGCTTCCTCATTAAATTCGTACTTTTGTTAAATGTGCGGCCATGCGCTGGTATTAGAGTTTAAATTGTCAAGAAAATCAAATTTATGTCCTTCAAAAATTGTGGAATTCTTCTGGCGTTGCATCGTTTTTTAGCGCCATTTCCCCAAGTTATCAGCGACGTCCCCTTTATTGTACTTTCTCTAAATGAAGACTATTTCAAAGACGCGAAGAAAAACAAACAAAATATATTAATGCAGCAAGCTAGTAATGATAGAATACAACAACTAACAGACCCGCCTTCCTGATCGTGCGAACCAGCAAGCCACACTTATCAGCTTGTGCTTGACCTCACTACCCGTGGATTGTGTTACGAATGGCCATAGCCTACTCGGAAACATTTATCACGTTGTGGTAATGATACGTATTACCTTAACACTCGTCCTTAAGCTGAAGAGCCGCTGCTGAAAACGACGAGAAACTATGAATAGGGATCACATCAGCGACGCCCCATAGGGTGAAATCTTCTCACTCCTTGCTGTCAGTGTGCAAATGAACTAACAGAATAGGTCACAGCAGGAATTGCTGCTTATGTCCCCATGCGAAAATTATTGAGCAAACCCTACTTTCCTCAATGGTTCACCTCAAAATGTGCAGCTGCTATTACTGAGAGGCAGAATGCAATTCGAGTATTCGGCCACTATAAGTCAACTGCGAATAGACATACATTTATAGAGGCAAGAAATGATGGCAAAACACTGATAAATCAATCAAGGAGAAGGTATACAGAGATAACCAAAACACGCATTCAGTTACATAAACTAGGTACTCGTTATTCCTGGAAAATCTACAATAGTGTGATGAACAATGGACAATTGACAATTCCCCCGCTATCAAATCACAACGATGTTGTTTGCACGTTTAACTAATAATGCTGAACTACATGCCCAGCGTTTCGCCTTAACCTCCACTTTAGACTAAGAAAACCACCCCTCCCTAAATTACCATTGCGGACTGAAGCCACACTTTAGAACCTGATCATCACCCGATCTAAGGTCAGAGACATCATACAAACCTTGACACCGTCCAAAGCTTGTGCGTTTGATCTTATACCAGTAATAGTAATAAAAATGCTCTGCTGAGCTGCCCCCTACCTTCTTCAAACGATACAACAAATGTCTTTCTGAATCTTGTTTCGCTGATAGTTGGAAAATTACCTCTGTGTACCAGTTTTCAAGGATGTTGGTAATACAACTTATCCTCTAAACTACCACTCACACAGTCTACTCCCGAGCTTACCTAAAATACTTGAATCCTTAATCAATCTAGCGATAGTCCAGCACCTAGGTAATGCTTAACTTATTTATGATCATCAATACGGATTCAGAAGAGCACGATCTACCACAGATATCCTTACGGTCATTTCTAAACGCATATATCATAAACTGGACAAGGCAGGTGGAACTAGGGCAGTAGCACTCGATATATCTTATGCCTTTGACAAGGTCTGGCATGAAGGGATTCTCTTAAAACCGACACTCATATGGTATTACTGGACAAATATTTAATATAATTACATCCTTATTAACAACAATATATAAGTTGTCCTTGATAGCCGTTCATCTAAGCAACATGAGATACATTCCGGTGTATCTTAGGGATCTATCTTTAAACCTCTACTGTTCCTGTTTTTTTATAAATGGCCTTCCTGATTTAATTAAGACTGAGATAGGAATATTTGCTGACGACACAACTCTCTACTCTCGTCATGTTGGCAAAACCGACGCGCACACAGCTGATGCAATGGCTGAATCCTTAGAAAATGGCCTCCAGTCTGTAGTGGATAGGGTTAAAAAATGGATGGTAACTTTTAATGTCGCAAAGACAAACCACCAATTGTCATGCCAAATAGCACACTACCTGGGAGTTCAACATTCAAATCGCCGGCCTAACTTTCACAGATAACATGAATTGGAATAAATACATTGACAGGGCTGATGTAAAGAAGGTTATCTCCCTCTACCGTGCTAGTAAACTCCTCACAAGTGACATTATTGTATATCTGTACAAAGCTACCATCCGCCCATGCATGAAGTATTGTTGACACATCTGGGCTGGGTCATCATCCATTTGTTTTTCCATCTTAGACATGGGACAAAAAAGAGTCTCCGACTTAATAGGTCCCTCACTATTCACCAATCTCTAGCTTCTGTCCTATCGCCGCAATTTTGCATCGTTGTGTCTGTTTTACAAGTACTTCAATGGATTGGGCTCTGATGAACTTGCTGCTCTGGTGCCGTTTCGACGTAAATTCACTACACCAACCCTACAATCTGCCTAATCTCATTTAATCACTGTGAATGTCCCCAGATGCTGAAGAGCTTTGTTCTCCAAAAACTTATTTCCTTGTGCGGCTTGACTCTTGAACTCCCCCCACTTGCACATTGTTTTCCTGACGGTACTGCCATGCAGAAATGTAAAACTAATGTAAACAGATATCTCGCTGCAAAACTCCCACTTTAGGTTGCCCCCCCCCCCAAAAAAAAACTGTACCCTTTTTTTCAGTAGCCCCCTACATCTACAGTAAAAGCCTGCCTTGTTTGGAGTGAACTATGTTATAAAAAGAAAAAAAAAACAGGGTTCGAAAAGTGGTAAACTTCGAAACTATAAATATTACTGATAGAAAATTTAAAAGCGCAAACCGATGCAATTATTGAAAACTGAAAATGAATAATGCCTATAAGACATGTGTATGCAAAAAGGGCAAATGCATCTATATTCAATTGAGTAATCGGATATTTTAAAGATGCAACCATAAAATCTGCGCGTTAACTGATGGAAATATTTTGCTTAATTTAAGTGTGACATGCCGACTGACTGAGAGATGTCTCATAGAAATGTGTAGACACCCCTCGAACTTAGGCGAGATAGAGTGATGAAAATGCTACGTGGTATATGCATATATGAACACTTTTTTTAAACAGATAGCAGAATAAACACAACGGTTCAACAAGTGATTGACCCCTCTACTATATTTGGCATTAATAACTAATGCAAAATAGAATGCAGTAGCTTTCGCTGATATCATAGTCTGCGACGCTATCCATTACACCACTTACGGCGGAGACCATTTTGAGGATATTTCCTGATAATTTGTTTTCTTTCAATATTTTAAGTTTCTTGCTAGTAACTGAAATGTAATCGATCACGTGTATACGTCCAATTACGTCTCTAAATATTACAAATAATCATCTATGGTCTTACAATTTAGCTTAATTAATCTTTGATGGATTTTATATAACAAAAGAAATGAAAGCCATTAGGGGTCAATGCATCAGCGTGTAATTGTAGTAGATACATTTTTACCAGTTATTGGATCCTCGCTTGTCATGTTCAAATCTAGTCGTTTCCATATCACCACTTTCAATATGAATGTTCATAAACTTTACGCATTTCCTACTGTAAGTATCTGAGTATAGATAGACAAAAGAAAAGCAATGCCAACAACACAATCGAGCCGGTCAATAAAGTTGTACTATGTGCATTCGTATATAAGTTTAATGTTTATTATTTGATTCATTTTCTGGCATGTTTACGGTTTTTACGTAATTCATGTTTAACCGAACATACATTTTTCCATGAATAGTTTGTAGATTACGCTTTGTAAGCACATGATTTGTACATAAATCGTCTGTGAACGATAATTAGTATTTATTATATAGTTCAATATTTTTAGATTATCTTTCACTACGGGCTAGAATAATCTGGTACTGATCGTTACTAATGGGGGCTTCATCACCGTCAACACTTTCGTATTTTTTTCAATCCACTATCTAAACGAGCTGTATGAGTATAAGATGCCTAACTACTGAATGAGTATAAAGCTGACACGTCTGTGAAATCGACGAATTGATTCTTAGTTTTCTTTGTGTTATAGATAACCTACGTACATGTGCCATCAAGAGCCCAGTTAAATATCATGTACATGCATTAACTAATATATATATATATATATACATATATATATTACGGGTACAATATGTACTAATGAAGAAGCAAAATTAAAACCATGGACTATTACAGACAGAGATCAAAAGATACACCATGGCTAAGAACAAATGCGCGGAACAGAAATAGGATGAATGGAAGTGACTTCATAATGAGACCGGAAATTCATATTGAAAGACTGCCTCTTATTTATACATGTTAAAGTAAGGGGGTCATTACTTCAACATTTTTCTCACCGTCTCTCTGTTTCACTTTATTCGTTACTGATAGGTAAGTGCTCTGATGCGACTAAGCAACACTAGCATGTTAACAATACGGTTTTAATAGAGCAGGTAGTTAATAAAAGAGCGTGCGATTTAATACACCTTTAGTGTCTAATTTTCTGTTCGAGTTAATTGTATATCTTTGAAAAAGAATGATTCAAATACTGTGTTACGACGTTGCAACAAGTGTTGACGGAAACTACAGTCGTGCGGCAAGATTGCTGAGAACGAACGAAGAACCATCATTATGTGGTTACTGTGTAAATACACAACGCGATCAATTACATAGTAAATACGTTACGCACAAAATGAGTATCAACCACTATCATATATATAGACGGCATAAACATGACAACATTTAAAAGAATAGTAAGAAATAAGAGTTAAAGATCGAGATTCTAACAATTAGGCTTACCTATTTAACTAAATCGTTAGTTTTAGAAATTTACACATGTCATCTTTATTTGTAGACATGTAAAAAAAATTCTCTTCGATCTGAAACGTCATTGTTAATAGAAAATACATAGAACGCGTTACTAATTAAATATTTGGATGAAAGAATGATGTTTCCATTGAATTTACCTGATCAGAGTAAACACAGTAATAAAACTAATTTCATTGAAACATATAATTTTAACGATTTAAGTAGTAATGGTAAAAAGCACTAAGAGAGGGTTACTGTAACTTTTAGCTGACAATTTTACGTAGATTTTTCTGAATAGTGTTCAGTATAAATAATACAGACGATGCACTTTGTTTGTGTGAAGCCAAAACTATACTATTTTAATAACTATTGCACCATTTTTCATACCATGATATAGTATAAAGGGCAGTGTAGTATAGCTTGAAATAGTATCACGGCGAATTTTTTCTTCACAGTCAAAAATAACATTTTAATTTTAATATACAGGGTGTTTCAAAAGTCTTGGGAACATAACGATTTTTAATAACTAGAAAACTATTAGGAGTTGAAAAATTAAATTGGTACCGTTGGAAAGGTTAAAGTTTCAAGTTTTGTGGGGAATCTTCAAAGTTGCTCAATATGAGCACCATTCGTCACACGGCAGACATCTAGTCGATAGTCCATTTCCTGCCAAACGCGTTCCAGCATCTTGACGTCAATGGTTCCCACAACTGCCGTTACTCGAGCCTTTAGTTCGTCAATATCTCTTGGAAGGGGCGGCACATAGACTTGTTGCTTGACAAAGCCCCAAAGGAAAAAGTCACACGGGGTAAGATCTGGAGACCTAGGAGGCCAGGGCATGAGAACGTCATCACCTCGCCCAGATCTCCCAATCCATCTACCAGGCAGCCTTGTGTTAAGAAACTGCCTTACTCTAAGACTCCAGTGTGGTGGTGCACCATCTTGTTGAAAAATGAAGTCATCAGATTCTGCTTGTTCCAACTGAGCCATTAACCAGTCTTCCAGCATGTTGAGATAGGATTCACCAGTGATAGTTGCCTCTTCAAAGAAGAACGGTCCATAGACACCTTTCTTGGAAATTGCACAAAACACGTTCAATTTTGGTGAATCTCGCTCGTGCTCAAGAAGTTCATGCGGATTCTCAGTACCCCATATGCGAGTGTTATGCTTGTTAACTTTGCCATTCAGATGGAAGGTCGCCTCATCGCGAAAAACAAGCCGGTCATCAAAGCCGTTATCTTCCAACTTCTCTTGCATTGCAATGCAAAAGTCACGGCGAAGTGGCTTATCAGTGTCCTTCAACTTTTGGACCAACTTGAGCTTGTAAGGTACCATTTGCAGTCGTTTCCTTAAGACACGCCAGACACTTGCTGGAGCAAGCTGAAGTTCCCTGCTGGCTCTTCTCACTGATTTACGGGGGCTCCGCTGAAAGGCTGTCCGAACTTGCTCAACTGCATCTTCTGAAGTTGAAGGGCGACCTGTTCGCTTACTTGGGCACAAACACCCATCTTTCACAAATTTAGCATGCCATCTGACAATGGATTTCCTTTCAGGGGCTTCTTTTTTAAATTTTCTGCGAAATGCACGCTGAACACATGTCCACGATTCAGTCTTTGCAAATTGGAGGACGCAAAATGTCTTGTCTTGTTTAGAGAACGCCATTACTGCACCTGGAAAGATAACACGGAAATCATTAGTATGACCGAAAACTTGATTAAGCAAGCTTTAAAATGGCACCAATTTCATTTTTCTACCTGGAAGAGTTCATGAGATATACGCATTTGTATTGTTCCCAAGACTTTTGAAACCCCCTGTATTGTTAAAAGGTAAGTTTGTACTTGTTCGCATTATACTATTTTCTCAGGCGTTAACCCTTTTATTGAGAGGGGGTAATGTTGTATTACTTTGCTCATCATAATATAAGGTCCCTGATATTCAAAAGAAGCTAATACCGTAAACAAGATGAAAGAGAAAAGTAAACGATGGTAGAGCAGAACTCCGATTCGCAAGAGAAAAACTAAATAAGAGACATGAAGAACTAACACACAATATAGCAGAAAAAGAAGGAAGATTGAGACTATACGGATACTAATCGTATCAGTACTAATGGAACAAGGCCTTTGAAAACAATGAAAGCCAGTTTTGTAAAACGTAAACGGAGAAATATTTGGGAGCTTTGGAAGCAGTTAAAATCAAATCAACAGAAATTAAAGAGAAGATTGGAAAATAATATTTGAGAAGAACAAGAAAACTCTTAGAAACACAATTATATAGCAGAAACCTTATCAAAAGAATAAATACCTGGGCAGTCTCACTAATAAAATATTCTAAACCATTCATGAGCTGGATAAAGGAAGAACTCAAACACCTTTACAAAAAGACTAGAAGATTAATGGCTATGCACAACGCACTGCATATAAAAGACGATACAGACAAACTCTACATGAAGTGAAACAAAGGGGGAAGAGGACTAGTAAATATGGAAGACTGTGTCGACGACATCAAACAAGAGCTGGAAAAATACATTAACCAGAACACAGAAATGCTGATCAGCGCAACAAGACACCCCGTCCCCAAAAGCAACTCATGAAGCATTGAAACCGGACACAAACAGACGAGAAAATAAAAGTGGGAAGAAAAAAAAACTACATGGACGCTTCATAAGACTCACTAGAGAAGACACACACGAAAATAGCTGGACATGGCTAAGAAAAGTAAACTTGAACAGAGAAACGTAATCAGTACTGTGGCTGCACAGAACAATGCGATTAGGAGAAACTATATTTCAGATAAAACTCAGGGAAACAGAAATGCAGACTGTGTAGACAACAACACGAATTAGTAAATTATATAATAAGTAGATGTAGCAAACTTGCCTAGAAAGAATACAAGAACATACATGACTGTGTGGGGAAAGCAATACACTGGGAACTGTGCAAACGATTGAATTTCGAATATACAGACAAATGGAACACACATAAACCAAGAACAGTACTGGAAAATGAAAAACACAAGCTCCATTGGGATATGGATATACAAATATATAAACTCATACAAAGAAGGAGACGTGATGTTATTATAATTGACAAGAAGGAAAACCCTTGTAAAAGCGTAGACTTCGCCGTTCTTGCAGACACAAAGTGAATATAAAATACACGGAAGAACGATACAAATATAGAGAACTAGTCAGATAACTTAAAAGAATATGGAGTACGATGACAGTCAGTATAATACCAATAATCATAAGACACTAGGAATAATCTCCAAAAAACCCAGAGCAAAGACTGAGAGAAATTGGAATCAAAGGAACCATCGAAACCATACAAATAACGGCAATGTTTAACACAGCTACAATCTTAAGGAAACTACTTGAATGCGGAAACGAACCTGCATAAGATAAAAATTGGAAGCCAGTCACAAGGAATGGATAATAGGGAGAAAACAAAAGCACATGAAGAACGCAACAATACGAACCAAGGAAGAGAAACTGCAAGAAACATCACTTCATAATGTTCCCCCAATAAATTACATCGGCCTCAGCTAACACTACACTAAAATTAACCAAGTAACAGAAATTACAAGAAACACTGTAAGCTCTCCCCCTTTCTTCCCCCTCCCAAACAAAAAAATAAAGGTAAAATAGATTAGGCTGACATCAGACGAAATATTTGTAGAGGGTCGAGGAGGATGAGGAGACCAAAAAGGGGCAGCATAAACCAGACCTCGACTATAAAAGTGCGGAAAATACTTGGACTTTGGGAAGGCATATTGCCATTTAAATCCCAGAAATTACAGTTTCTCTCCATATCATACATGCGGCCTTGGTATTTTGTCACCTTATCCCGCTCTGCTTTGTTTCAGCGACTAGCATTTGGAACATTCACCTCAATAAGAGTTGCCTCTCTTTCTGCCTAATTTAATATGACTATGTCCGGTTTCACTGCTGCATTTTCCAGTTAGGTTGATTCAGGAACCACATAATCATAATATATAGTATACTTATCGTTTCCGAAAGTGCTCTCCGGTAGGTGTTCACAGAATTTTGTGCTACATTGCATGTTTAGATTCTTATAGATGTTCCAGTGTATGTATTTGCACACACCATCTTAGCGTGTTGTGTAGCTGTCATCTGCTCAAATAATTTGGCAGCTTGATATCAAGTGATTCACACTCTCAACTTCTGTGTGGCAAAACCTGCACTTGCTATCATTGCGAAGTCCTGCCATCTTTATAAATACATTAGTCATAAGACCTTTGTCTTGGACCGCCATTATACGCCTTTCCTGATCATAGTGGATGGTTCCTCTTTTAAGCCAGTCCATGGAACCTTATTTGTCAATATACTCCTTTGATATCTCATGAAGAAAGTGGGTGGACCGTTGTTGTTCTGTCTACTGTTTAAATCTTCTATTTTAGAAAGTTTCAGTGTACGTTTAACGACTCTTTTGGGCTATCTCTGTTGCGGGTTTCATTGGTAGTTCAACATCATCTGTTAAACAGCCCTGCCCGAAATGGTTGGCTAGATATGTTATAGAAGTTGTTTGGCTAGCTCTTTTTCTCGATTTTCCTGTACCATTTCGAGGTTCGTGTTTATGGAGCTTCATAGTTATTGCCCAATATTGACATTAGTGGCTCTGTTGGTGGTATCTCTGAGAGTACCAGTCCTCCTTCTCCTTTCCTGGCAAACATTGATTCCTGTATATGATTCGGTGGTGTGGTTATATGTTTCTTATTTTTACATCCAGCCTGTTGATGGTTTGTTGGGGCCAATCTATTATGACAAAACTGTACTTCGTGATTACAAACTGGTTTAGGAGTTGCGTTTTACATATCTCATTCACACGCGTATGTATTATTGGCCAATTTTTCCTTAGTCTTATATGAAGGATGGTATCACTTTCTTCAATGCCGAGCTACTGTGGGTCTCCTGTTCCTGTAGATTTATGATGTTATTTCCCACGTCTAATTGGAGGTTTTCTGCATGTCTATGCCAAATTTCATACTGATGTCACTGGTGAAAATGTGTGCAACCTTCAGTAGCTCATGCAACTCATGGTCGGAGCTCACATAAAGTTTTAGGTCATCCATAAAAAGTAGATGGCTGATCCCCTTTGAGTTATCTTTCTGACGGTCCTGGCTAAGGTCTTAAGCACCTCAGATCCTTTTAACAACTTATTGAGCGGGTCTATCGCCATGCAGAATAGAAGTGGAGATAAGCTGTTCCTTGAAAGATTCCTCTTCTGATATAGATGCCAGGGGTTGAACTGTTCTTTTTAGTGTGGCTTAGGGAGCTAGTGGTTTGCCACATCTGGATATGGGAAGCAATTGTTTGTCTTAGTATTGGGTTTATATTGTACAACTCAAGACATCACATAAGCTCTGAATGAGGTACATGCATATGCCTTTTGGTAGTCTATCGATGCCATACTTAGGTTTCCTTGCCGTTTCCTACAGTCTTCTAAGATAGTTTTGTTTATTAGTAGTTTATTAAAAGTATTTGGTGCCAAAGTATCTCATGATGTATCAAGTTTGCTCCTTTTCTGGGTAATTTTCATAGGACAGGTGTTCGTAGCTACTGTCGGCTATGAGACCAGTGAAAAGCTTGTATGTAGTGCTGAGACAACATATCGATATTTGTTTGGCAGTTTGGTTTCTTTTGTCTTGGAAATGAGGGTTGTTATTCATTTGGTGAACCATGCCGGTGTTGTCTCCTTACCCTTTAGGAGTCTGGTGAAGCAGTCACTGTGGTGTCTATTTAGTGCAGTTAGTAGTTTCAATCAGAAATAAGGGACATAGTCAATGCCAGGTTTCTCATAGTTTGCATATCTTGCAAGTGTTTAGATATCATTTCTGGTGTTATCACTGGCTCTGGCATTCCCGGTTTTGTTTCATTTATCCTGTTGATATCGTCAATGCACTCGGCTTCTTGATTGTGTGTGACTTCACTTTCATTAAGGGATCTCCAGTACGTCTACAGATCTTGCTTGTCAGGAGGTTGTTGCAAGGTTCCTGTATAATATCCTTACATTTGTGTTGAACTGTTTATTTTGGATCTGAGAGTTCTTCTTTGCTTCCTAGTATTTAATTCGTTTGGCAAGTGCTGGTATCTTGCCTTCCAGCTCCCTCGCAATATTGTTTACTCCCTTGATGTTAGTGTGGTATTTGTTTTTGGAGTCTGCTTATGATGTTTTCCAATCGACACTTTTTAATAGGAACTGCGAGGAACTTCCTGATTTGGCTAAACTTTTTCCTATACATATTAATTTGTGTTTGCAGCTTAACCTTTCATATGCAGGTGCGGTCCATGGAGCTATTGGTTTTGTTTGGTGTTGGCATATATTTTGGAAATGTCTGCTTGTCTGTCTGTATGTTTTAAGCCTAAAGTGTACTATTTAAGACTATTTTATTTGTTACGAAATATTATAATATATAGTATTTCAGACATATGTGCAATCTTTAAATGCTCAATTAAGAGGCATAGTGTAGTATTATATGTTCTGTTGTCATGACACCATCCTCCCTAGCATTACGTCTTCCTTTTTTGAAAGGTGTAGATGTAGTGTAGTATCTGTTCTGTTTTAATGATATCATCCTTCCAGGCATTATACCCTCTTTTTTAAGAGGAGTGGAGGTAGTGTAGTATCTGTTCTGTTGTCATGTAACCATCTTCCCAGGCGTTTCGCTCTTCTTTCTGAGAGGTGCAGAGATAGTGTAGTATATGTTATGTTGTCATTATACCATCCTTTCAGACATTACATCCTCCTTTTTTGAAGGTGTGGAACTAGTGTACTATTTGTGCTGTTGTCATGATACAATTATCCAAGGTACTACATCCTACTTTTTTGAGAGGTGTGAATATAGTGTAGTATATGTTCTGTTTGTCATTATACTGACCTCTGACGCATTATGCCTTCCTTTTTTAAAGGTATGAAGGTAGTGTAATATTTTTTCTGTTGTCATGATACAACCATCCCAGGAATTACCTCTGTGTTTTTTAAAGTGTGGAGTTAGTGTGGAATCTGTTCTGTTGCCATGATTACAATTCTCCCAATAATTATCTCCTCCTTTTTGATAAGTGTGGGGTAGTGTATTATCTGTTCTGCTCTACAGTCCTCCTAGGCATTACGCCATCCTTTTTGAGAGGAGTGGAGGTCGTGTTATATTTGTTCTTTTTTCATGATACCGTCCTCTTAGGCATTCCCCCTTTTTATTTTTTGAAATGTGTAAAGTAAGTGTAATATCTGTTTCATTGTCATGATACCTACCCCATAGGGATTACCTCTTTCTTTTTAGAGAGGTGGTGGTGAGGCAGTGTAGTATTGTTTCTGTTGTCATTTTACCATCCCCCCTAGCATTACACCCTCTTTATTAAGAGGTGTTGAGGGAGCGTAGTATATCTTCTGTTGTCATTATACCATCCTCCCAGGCAATACCTCCCTCTTTTTTATAGAGGTGTTGAGGTATTATAGTATATGTTCTGTTGTTATGATACTATCCCCCCCCAGTATTTCCTCCTTTTTAAGAGTGTGGAGTTAGTGTACTAGCTGAACTTTCGTGATGATCCCGTCCTCCCAGGCATTACCTCCTCCATTTTTAGAGGTGTAGAAGTAGTGTAGTATATGTTCTTTTTGTCATGATACCGTCCTCCCAGGTATTCCTTATTATTTCTTGAGAGGTGTTGGGGTGGGTTAGTGTAGTATTGGTTTTGTTGTAATGATACTATCCTCCAAAGCATAAGCTTCTCTATTTTATAGACGTGTAGTTTAATATAGTTTCTGTTGTCATTTTCCTCCCCCATGCAGTCCCTCTTTTTTCTGAAATGTTGATGTAATGTATTATTGGTTCTGATTCAATAGTATCATCCTTCGTAGCAGTATCTCCTTTTTAATGCAGGAAAAGCTAGGACAGTAGCGCTTGATATATCCAAGGCCTTTGACAAAGAATGGCATACAGAGTTTCTCCTGAAAATACGCATATACGGTATTACTGGGCAATTACTTGATATAATTAAATCCTTCTTAACCAAAAGAAAAATCTAGGTTGTCCTCGATAGCCGCTCATCTAAGCAACATGACATAAATGCTGGTGTACCCCAGGGATCTATCCTTGTACCTTTATTGTTCCTGATCAACGTAAACGATCTCCCTGATGACATAGAGTCTTAGATTGACTTATTTACTGACGACACCATGCTTTACTCTCGTCATGTTGGCAAAACACACGCGATCATGTCCGAGGCAATGGCTGCATTCTTAGAAAATGACCTCCAGGCTGTAGTGGATTGAGGCCATAAATGGTTGGTTTCGTTTAATGCCGCAAAGACAAAGTTCTATTCCTTCAATAACTACAAGACACCTCTCCAACCACAAATACTTCAATAGATTATGCCCCGATGAATTGGCTACTCTGGTGCCCCCTCGATGTAAATTCACTAGACCAACTCCACAATCAACTAAATCCCATCCATTCACTGTGGAGGTCCCCAGATGCCGGAGAGCTTTCTACTCAAATAGCTTATTTCCTCGTGATGCTGGCCTTTAGAACTCCCTCCCTGCCCCGTGTTTCCCCGACAGTACCGACATGCAGAAATGTAAAACTAATGTAAACAGACATCTCTCTGTTCAGATCCCAATTTAAGTTGACCCCCAAACTTGTTCCCTTTTTTTCAGTAGCCCCTTATGTTTGGGGTGAACTAAGTTTTTAAAAAAAGAGGTGTGAAAGTAAGGAAGTATATGTTTTGCTTTCATGATACTATCGTCCTAGGCTAATGCCTTTTAGAGGTGTAAAGGTAATGTATTATCTGTTCAGTTGCAATAATAGCATCCTCTCAGGCATTACGCCCTCCTTTTCTGAGAGGAGTGGAAGTATCTGTTCTGTTGTTATGTTACCATCCTTCCATGCATTACGTCTTCTTTTTTGAGAGGTGTAGAGTTATTGTAGTATATGCTCTGTTGTCATGACACCATATTTCCAGACATTACATCCTCCTTTTTTGAGAGGTGTAGATGTAGTGTTGTTTCTGTTCTGTTGTCATGATACTACTCTCCGATGACTTTCACCTTCTTTTTTGAGAGGGGTGGAGTCAGTGTAGACTATTTTCTGTTGTCATGATACATTCCTCCCAAGCAATACCACCCCCTTTTACACAGGTGCTGAGGTAGTGTACTATATGTTTTGTTGTAATGATACCATCCTCCCAGGAATAATCTCTTCCTTTTTAGAGGTTTTGAGGTAATTTTCTATCTGGTTTGTTGTCATGATAAAATCGTCTTAGATCTTACATCCTCTTTTTTGAGAGGTGTGGCGTTATAGTTGTATCGGTTCTGTTTGCATGATATCATCCCCACAGGCATTACCTCCCCCATTTTTGAGCGGTGTAGAGGTAGTGTAGTAGCTGTTCTGTTATTATGATACCATCGTGCCAAGCAATGCCATCTTATTTTTTAAATGTAGAAGTAGCTTAGTCGATGTTCTGTTGTCATTATACCATCTTCCAAGGCATTTTCTTATCTGTTTTTGAGAGGTTTAAAGGTAGTGTAGTATATGTTGTTTTGTCATGATACCGCTTCACCAGGCATTACTGTTTATGGAGTGTAGTGCATATTCTGTAGTCATGATCCTATACTACCAGAAATTACCTCGTCAATTTTAAGAGGTTTGGAGGTAGTGTAGTATTGTTTTTTTGGTCATGATACCGCCCTCCCAGTTACTACCTAATGCTTTTGTAGACGTGTAGAGGTAGGGTAGTATATCTCCTGTCGGCATGTTACCATTTTTCCAGGCATAAACACCTCCTTTTTAGATGTGTAGACACACTGTAGTATGTGTTCTATTTGCATACTATCCTCCCAGGCATAACATTCTATTTTTGTAGAGGTGTAAAGGTAGTAACGTATCTGGTTTTCTGGCATGATACCATTTCTCAGGCAGTACCTCTTCCTTTTTTGAAAGGTGTGGAAGTAGTGATGTATATGTTATATTGTAATGATACTATCTTCCCAGGCACCACCACTTCTTTTATTTGAGAAGTGCGGAGGTAGTGTAGTATATGTTCTGTTTTCATGAAACTATCTCCCAGGCACTACGCCCTACTTTTTAGAGGGATATTAGAAGTAGTATTGGATATGTTCTGTTGTCATGATACCATCCTCCCAGACATTAATTACTCCAGTTTTGTGAGGTGTGGAGGTAGTGTTTTATCTGTGTTGCTTCTATGATACTATCCTAAAAAGCACTATCCCTCTTTTTTTAGAGTATGGGAGGTATTGTAGTATCTGTTTTTCTTCCATAGTACTTTCCTTCCAGACATTACATGTTCCTTTTTTGAGAAGTGTGGAAGTAGTGTAGTATATGTTCTGTTTTCATGTTGCAATCCTTCAAGGAATTGCATTCTTTCGTTTTTTTAGAGGTGTAAGGGTAGTGCAGTATCTGCTCTGTTTTCATGATACAATCCTACCAGGCATAACCCACCCTATTTTTGAGAGGTGTTTAAGTAGTGTTGTATCTGTACTGTTTACATAATATAATTCTCCCAGGTTTTACGCCTTCTTTTTTACAGAGGTATTGAGGTAGTGTAGTATATTTTCTGTTGTCATGATACCATCCACCAAGTCATTACCTCCTCTTTTTTTAGAAATGTGAAGATAGTGTAGTACGTGTTCTATTGTCATGATACCATAATCCCAGGCATTATCTCGTCCTTTTTTAGAGGTGTGGAGGTTACGTAAAGTATGTTCTTTTACCATGATACCGTCTTCTCAGGCATTACGCCCTGCTTTTTTTAGAGGTGTGGAAGTAGTATCGTATCTGTTTTTTTGCCATAATATCGTGTTCCCAGGGATTACCTCCGATTTTTTAGAGGTTTGGAGGTAGTGTTGTATCAGTTATTTTGTCATGATACAATCTTCCCACGACTTATCGGCTTCTTTTTTGAGAGGTGTGGAGGTAGTGGAGTATATGTTCTGTTGCTATGCTACCTTCCTCTCAGGCATTACCTTCTCCTTTTTTGTTGAGGTGTGGATGTCGAGATAGTGCTGTATCTTTTCTGGTGTCATGATACCATCTTCACAGGCATTACCCTCTCTGGTTTTGAGAGGTGTAGAGGTCGTGCTGTATCTGTTCTGTTGTCATGATACCATCCTCTCAGGCATTACCTCGTCCTTTTTTAGAGTTGTGGATTGTGCGTATTATATGTTATGTTGTCATGATGTCATTTTCCGAGGCATCACCTTCTTCTTTGTTGAGAGGGGTGTAGGTAGTTTAGTATATGTTATGTTGTCATGATAACATCTTCCTAGGCATTACCTCCTGCTGTTTTGAAAGCTGTAGAAGTAGTGTTGTATCAGTTTTGTTGTAATTTTCCCAGACATGACTTACTTCTATTCATGAGACGTGTGGAGCTAGTGAAGTATTAGTAATGCGTCATTATCCAACCCTTCTAGAAAGTACTCCCTCATATTTTGATGGTGTGAAGGTAGTGTAGTATATGTTCTGTTTTCATGATACCATCTTCTAAGACATACCTTCGTCTTTTTATAGAGGTGTGGCGGTGTTATGGCATTCATTGTGCTTCCAACTAGCAAATATATGCTCCCTCCGGTCGCATATATTAGCTAATAATAATAATAATAATAATAATAATAATAATAATAATAATAATAATAATAATCATAATAATAATAATAATAATAATAATAATCATAATAATAATAATAATAATAATAATAATAATAATAATGTAATTTATAAAATGTCTCACAATGTCAGTTCACATTTATTATCATTATTATAATGATAATAAATGAGTACTGAAATTGTGAGACATTTTATAAAATACATTCTTCAAATTATAGAACCATCTACGGCTGATCCCACAGGAAATAGGTGTGAACTGTCAAGGAGGATGGAGGGGTTGGGAAGGAGAAGTCTAACCAGATCTCCACTGGAACTGTACCTTGGAGAAGCTTATTGACACTTTACTCCCAGATCAGACCAATTGTCGTTGCCAGCGAGAAATTAATGGTAAAAAGCTCTTGTCATAACGCAACACCATTTGTAATTGTTATAGAAAGCAGTGTTGAGTACTGGAAATCTGAGGATAGTTGTTTGTTATTCACAATACCCGTAACGCCATAGATTATTATGAGTGAGCAATCACATACGATGATATGTGTGAACATTCTTAATGAGTAATTAATTATAACAATAATGATAATAATAATAATAATTATACAAATTATCAAAATAATAATAATAATAATAATAATAATAATAATAATTATTATTATTATTATTATTATTATTATTATTATTATTATTATTATTATTATTATTATTATTATTATTATTATTATTATTATTATTATTATCACAACAACAATAACACTTAATATTGTGTGGATTATTTGGACTATCCCTATCTAGGTTGTAGTATTTACAACGTTTTGACTGATGTAATATATTAACTTTTTCTGGCGCATCTTTCCGAACTTGTAAACGTAAATACGACCTGGGAGCCTATGAAAACTTTTAACTGAACATTTTACTTACTACACAAGGGTAATTTGTTATAATTTCGTCAGCCATGACGAAATGGAAGTGATAACTGTTTATGTTTTACTTAATTATGACCACATCTATATTTTATCTTCTTCTAGACGACGGTTACTTAGAACTGTTCTAGTGGGAGGTTACATTAGCCCAAACGCCGTTAATATAACAACCAACGTGACAATAATAGTCCTAATAATTATTGGGCATTATAAAAAAAAAATCCGAAATGTCGCATAATTATGGAACTATATCTTCATTAAATCTACTCTCACAATCTTGGTAACATTGAGAATATTTTGACGAACGCAATCATGATAATGTACGAAATCGGGGAATATAAATACATTTACAAAGTAAGTGTCTACGAATTCTAAAGATAATCCATTCATTTAATCTATCAATTGTCTACTTAACCTTCTAATTCTTCTAGATTATATGAGATGATTCGATCAGTGACGCTAAAATAACGACCGAGATGATTACGAAAATAAAAAAGCGACCAAATTGAATGAAAATAAGACAAATAAAGCAATAATAAAACTGATCCGCCATCTTTTAATATCTCATCAACAATAACACATTCGAAGGGAACTGTAATTGATAATATTTTATTCATGTGGACTGACACAAAACAAATATCTGTAACTTTCTTTTCTTATTATTTACTCTCAGAGGTTGATAAAAGGTAGGTCTATCTTTGGGTACTCAAACCCCCGTTGATATAGTCTAACATTTCCATATTTGTACGTTCACTTTCATCGACAATATTTAAAGATTGATTACTTTTTAGCAGTGTCGTATCTGAGGGCTATTCCGTCTGAGATTTGCGAATTCCCCAGATTTCATAATATTTACAGAAAAACCATCAATAATAGATGACAGCGGCGACCTTAAAAGAGAAAATAGAAGACTCTCAGGTTAGAGATCACCGACTCAAGTTGTAAAAAGATCGAACACAGGTGAACAATCAACGGCACCAGTGAAATATTGAGACAATGGCGGGAAAATGTTCGACGGATTTACTCTAAACAGAATTGAACGAATATGACTATCAAATAGAGGTTTTGTGATGAATATCTGTGTTTATTGCTGGTAGGAAATTACATGATGGGTGTTCTTTAATAGGTCTAGTAATATAGACACGTTGGACAACGAATAAAACTGTTAAGTAATAGTCAATTCTGAGTGACAGTCTTCTTGAAGTGTTAGATTAAACTCTTATTGCAGGCTACACCAACTAATTATCAAATACAATGTATATACTTAAGACTTCTTCCTTGTCATGGCTGACGGAAGGAGAGCAATCACTCCCCAAGGATCAAATATAGAGTTGACATAAAAATATCGGATTGCCTATAAATTCCATGGTTTAACATGAAGATGCTCAATTTTCACCTGAATAAGGTCGGAGGACACATCGGTCGAGACGTTGTGAGAATAGTATCTACTATAAAGTTGATGTCTGAATAATAAAAAGAATACAAACTGTCTATGCTGAAAAATATATGTATTAATAACATTTGTGTTTGTAACATTTTTACACTGCTACACCGTTTCTTCTGTCGTGTATCGAAAAAGTTTAAAAAATAATAGTATGTTATTGTCGACATTTTCGACCCTTTTCCGAGAACAGATCGATACTTATCAAAAGACGGTAACCCGTCTTGTTGAAAAGTATTAAACACCTTGCCAACATATGTTGTCAGTAGTTTAATTTTCATTTAGAAAACAATCATTAGAAATTCTTCATATTTAGTGGTCATATGTCGAAAACAGTTGTCCGTGTCGTAATACTTCTTTAATAAACAATTCTATTATTGTTGATATATTCTAGACGTCTATTGAACACCTTTTCTCAGTATGAACATTTTATTAGTATCTCGGAAAATCTGCACATATAGCTTCATATGAATCACGTAATTAACTAGAAAAATAGAAACACTGTTTAATTATAATCGAAAATGATCAGGGATTTTAGTCTTACTTTTAGCTTAATTAAATTTTAGAAACATATAATTGTCTTAAGTCTTACTTAAACATGCACATTTTGCTCCTGGATAGTAACTTATGAGAATAAAGCGTAGGGTTATATTTTAGCTGTGTTATTTCAACAAATACTTAAAAAACTACAACATGGACAAGCACAAGTTGGTCGTCAAACAACCATTGCTATAAGATCAACCATCTATAGATTATACGACGTTTTCATTGTAAAGAATTAACAAATTACAAGGATTAATAAAAATGTCATCGTTGTACATGTACGCATTAACTTAAGCAACAAATAGAATTTGACAATAACAACCTTTGCACTCACACGGTTTTAATTAAAACATTACTTCACTCGTAAAATGCACATATTTCATTGAATATACCCATCAAGTTGTAATTAAATATTAATTTTGATAAAATCGATTGCTCTATAGTAGTTTGTTTAAGTGTAAATATTCTGAATTATGTATGTGTGTATATCCTTGGAATATGCAGTACTAAATACACTTAAATTAACTGATGAAAAATAAGGTGCAACAATGAAATAATAAAATGAAATATACTATTATAGAAACATGTTTTCCGGTATCAATTCTGCTAATCATTATCAAAAAAACAAAACAAAAGAATAATTTTAAATATTTCATTTATTAAAGATGTTTTACAATAGAAAAAGATAATGATCATTGTAGGTAAATGTAAACTTCGAATTATGTGAGTTTGTAATTTTATAAAGCATGAATAAACAAAGTAATGACATTTTACAATTGTAAACAACTTGATACATACATTCCCCAAAGAATCTAATGTTAACTTTACAAATAATATGTTCCGTTAATATACATCGAAGGCATGCTAATCTTGAGGATGAGGTTAAGGGGATAGTTTTAAGAAAGACAATGTATTTGTGGGATATGAAGTTGTTGTAGAGATGTGGACATCCGATAATAGAAAATTACCAGCGTTACTAATCGTTCTTCTTAGTCTTGCTCTCTGTCCCATCCTCTAACAATAATTGTTTTTTTAAATAAATACATCCAAGTTTAAGACCGTTTAGATAAGGAAACATGAGCGCTTCGCAAATTACAAAACCGTGTTATATGCATTTAACACACGATACAAGTGTGTCGTATAACGTGTGTATTATATCATACATTCCATTAGATTACAACGGCGTCTCAACAATCTTAAACAACAACAGATTTTAATGACATATTCCTTAAAAAGATTAGACAATGACAAACTCAGAGCAAGAATAGAATAATTTAAACACACGAATTACGCCGTCATTAAGAGAGAGAGAGAGTGTGAGAGAGAGAGACAGAGAACCAGATAGAGAGACTGAGAGAGAGATAGAGAGAGCTGTAGAAAAAGAGACGTATACGGAAAAGAACATAGTCAGACAACTTGTATACCATGCATTTGATTTACATAAATGATTGACGAATGTTTGTGTGTAAGTGTCACGCTGATACGTATACGAACACTTATTGTAAAATCACGTCGTTTCTTAACGTTTGTTTGTTAAGGTCGACGTTTAATTTAAATCCGCCAATCAATAATATAGGTATCATCTAATTAAATAGATAGTATTACATATTTATTTCAACACATTGACACATAATGAAATTATATTTAAATAGCTTACATTCATTGATATACAAATGTTATGAATTATTAAGAATAATAATTACATAATCAAATATATAAATTTACATATTTTTCTGCAACACAATGATACATAATTATACAAACATATAGATGTATATTCTTTAGTCTGCGATACATACTTTTATTATTGTTGTTATCTTTCTTTTTTCCTGTCCTCCCAATTTTCTTTATGTTGTTTCTATTGTTCAGTGGAACGTTATAAAAACCGTTGACTTCTGAACGCTCACTTTAGTAACTTTTATCGGTTGCAATGTTTTATGGAACGTTATATATACTGTTGACTTCTGAACACTCACTCTTAAAAAATGTATCGGCTGTTCTGCTGCTGCACATTGTTCAGCGTTCTCACATTTATTTTGCAGACTTTGATATTTGTTGCCGTATTTTTTTCTTGAATCTCCCGTCCGGATGAAACCTTCTGATTAAAGTAGTCCGTAGATGGATATTTAATTAACATTTTGGTTTGCCTTATTTTATTTTCCCTATATGTATATATATATATATATATATATATATATATATATATATATATATATATATATATATATATATATATATATATATAATAGTGCAGTTCCATCGAGAGAAAAGTATATAGATAAAGGAGTAAGCCTACCAACATTTGTAGAAAGTGTTTTTCAGTATTTATTCATTATTTTGTTATTTTATTATTTGAGAATGTTATATAATGCGTTTCAAGCGGTGGTCCGCTATCATCAGATAAGTACACCTATTTGAAGAAATGTATTTTGATTGAGAAATGTGTTATTGTTTGCGCATGTGTGGGTTTGAGAGTGTGTGTGTACGTGTTTTGATATTTGTATACCTTTTATTTTTATTGGGCAAAGTCGTTTCTGTTTATTAAGTACGTGTACTTTTGACCTTTATTTTATCGGCCATCTCCGTTTCTTTGAGTGCTTGGATTTTCTTTGGAAATGTAATATTTGTTATTACCCTGTCGCAAAATTGGCTGCTGTGCCCGTGTGTGTGTGTGTGCGTGTGTGTGTGTGCGTACGCGTGCGTGCGTGCGGTTAATTCTGAATCATGTACATAGGTGAACGATACACATACACACACACAAACACGCACAGCCACACATATATATGTGCACACACACAGACGTATGGTTAGATAGATGGTAGAGAAAAGTTGATATAAGTGGGGTCTGTATGCCGAGTAGTTTGAGTTACGATCTGTTCAATGCTGGATTGAATTTAGATATAAAGTTGTTTTCTTGTGTTAGTAACTATGTGTACTCTTGGCTTTGGAAAATTGGCATTATTTAAAATTTTCTTCCGCTGCATGGGTGCACAAGTTGGGAGACGAATAATTCACGGTTTTCTTTGATTTTAATGTTGCTTTTATGTAAAGATACTATATTATTAACTGTGTTGGTGAAACCTATGAAAGATTCGTTAGATGTTGAACATTCTAGCACATAAACAACGTTCTTGGAGGGGCAGTTAAGGTATTTTTATTGTGAATGTTTGTTTTGAGTTTTTAAATGTGTATGAGTTCCCCTCTATTATCATGTAACACCCCCCCCACATCTTCCCTTGTTGCATTTTGTGACCCCTTTGTATAGTGTGTTGGTTTAGGTTGGATGAAGTTAACATCTGTTTGAGGTTTTTTGGTTTACGTTTGCTTGTTATTATTTTCGTTGTTTTTAATAATTTTTCTAGTTCGTTGTTTTGTTTGATTAGGGTTGTGTTTCTTGTTATTTCTGTGAATAATTCTGGATTGATTTGTTGCGTGTGGAGATGTATACTAATATTTGTTTCGTTTTTTTTTAATCCTACTTGTTCCAATAGAATGTTTTCTGTATTAAAATGTTAAAGTTGTTCGTAGTTCCTCCAGTCGGACAATCCGGAAGTCTTTGTCACATACTATTTAAAGATCCTTCGTGCTAGAGAGTAGGGTATAGATTTTAGGCAGTTTTTTGGAAGATAACTTCTAAAATGGAGATACTGCTGCATATCTGTCTGTTTGTGGTGGATGTCTGTGATTATGTAATTGTTTTAACTTTAATTAGTAACTAGAGAGGGTACTTCTGTTTAACTGTGTTCAATGGTGAATTTTATTTTGGGCTGTAGGTTTTGTAGTATGCGGTGTACTTTATTGATGGCCCTCTTATGTGGGTTCCCAGACGATAAAACAATAATCCAGGTATATTTTCTATAATTTTATGAAGAGAGTTTGAATATTCTGTCCATATATTTCTTCCATCTTTTCATACAAGATCTTCTCTATGTAGGCCAGTGTAAGGGTGGCATACGTTGGTGCCATTTTGGTTCCCATTGCTTTACCTAGAATTGGGATGTAGTTTTTGTTATTGAATTCAAAGGAGTTATTGTTGAGAATACTGTCTATGCTCTCGAGGATGAATTGTCTGGTGAATTTGTAGTGTAGTATTTGTGGGAGTTTCATCCCAAAACAATTCCGAGAAAAAATACCCCCACAGGACACGGATGAACAACAAAGAATTAAAACAAGCCCTAAATACAGCGAAACTACAAGGCCACATCGATATACAAGAACACAACTAAATACACTTAACAAAAAATACACGGACATGGATAACAACATCTCTACTGAAACAAAGAATTATGCCCCACGGAAATTCATCAATTCCTATCAGAACTCAGAATTCCTATCTAATGAAAAAGGAAGAAGACACACCTGGCAGGATATTGCCCAAAGAAAAATAATCTAGCAAAGAAGATTACCCGGCAAAGAAAAGATAACACAAACATCATACATAACTAAAATAACCACCCAGAACAAGACTCAATTGAACACACTCACACAGTGGCGAACACAAAACAGAGGTAAGAAGCTAAACACATATCACACACAAACATACTTACACAACAGACACAGTTACTCACAAAGAACCAAATTAAATATACCCATATCATTTACCCACACCTTTTAACAATTCTGATCTAAACTTTCAGGAAGCTCACCTCGCAACCACACTCACACACATACACACAACAAATACAACATATCAACCAAACATACCACTCAACCATACACTAAATCTTACAAGTATGGCCCATCACAACATTACAAACCTAAATGCATTCACCCACATTAAGCAATAAAATAAAAAAAACTATCATACACCCTACACCACACAAACAAACCGGCACAAAATACTTTTACACAACAACCCCTACCAAATAACCCGTACAAGCACAACCCATACCCAAGTAAACCTTACAACAATTACCCACGACACAAAAGGATGAATCCTTCATACAACAATTTTCTACCCACCACACAAAACAAAACAGAAAAATAAAATAGAAAATGAAATAAAAGTGTACCGAAAATAAAAGTAACAATAAAAAAATACAGCGATTCTAAAAACAGTTATTTACTTGCCCAGTAATAAGTGCCCCTTCCCCCCAAAGTATCGTCGGCTCGCATTTATTTACACCCAATAGTTTTGCGACAAATATACGTCAGAATATAATAAGTTATATTTTATGTTTTTCAAAGCGGAAAAAGTTTGCTTAAATTAAAATACACAATTTCAAAAACAAAATACTGACCCTATCCGTAACGACGGCTAAAAGTTAGCGCGGGTCCTAAAATGGAAAACTAATTTCGTTATAACGTGTGTGTGTGAGCGCGTGTTTTTTAAGAGTAATTTTTAAATCCATTATTATTTTAATTAAACAATTTGATTCAGTGAATTTGTGTTGTAAAATATAATGGCTAATAAGATTAAGAAAATAAACGAACTTAGCACGGTTTAAAAATAAAAAAAATAAGCACGGTGAATGCCAGCGTTTTTGTTTACATTTTATTTAACGCGCCGTAATAACGATGGCTGTTAAATCAGATTGCCATATTTAATTACCGGAGAGAGGGAGAACACCACTGATTAAACAACCAGCGTTGTTTACTTCGTAACACAGTACATGTATGTATATATGTAAATAAAATAAATCGATTAATAATGGAGTGTATGTATCTGTCTGTCTAAATTATAATTTAAAAGTAAAATTATTAGCATGCAAAATAGCGTATATATATTAAAATCTTAAAAGAACAATCATGAATGTATATTTGCGAATAGTAATTTATTAGAAGTTGATAAGCAATTGATTATGTAAATTGAGAAACGCGCATAGTATTTCCGGTGGTTTATCTTGCAGGATATAAGGAAGCTGATGGAGTTTCGGCTTCAGACAGACGGACAGACAGACGGATACATACACTCCATTATATATATATATATATATATATATATATATATATATATATATATATATATATATATATATATATACATACATATATTTGTAAAGGAGTAAGGCTACGAACATTTGTAAAAACTTTTTTTCAACATTTATTTTGATATTTTATAATTTTTTAATTTTATTTAACGCGTTTCAAGCGGTGGTCCACTATCATCAGATATGTAAATCTATTTGAAGGAATGTATTTCGATTTGAAAGAGTGTTGTTTCATTTGAGGAAGTTTGTTATTTTTTGGCGTGTTTGCGCATGTTTGAGTTTGCGGAGGGTGTACGTGTTTTAATATTTTTATATCTTTTATTTTATTTTTATTTTATTTCCAAAATATGATCTAATGTTAAGATCGGATTCTAACTCTTCATGATGAGATCTCAGTTTATAATAACTGTTGA
>OY744524.1:156465033-156622533 GCA_963556195.1 Sepiola atlantica
ATATCATGTATCGTGGATATGTATATGTATCATGTATCATGGATATGTACCATGTATCATGTATCATGGGTATGTATCATCGATATGTATCATAGATATGTATCATGTATCATGGACATGTATCATGTATCATGGTTATGTATAATGTATGATGGATATGTATCATGGATATTTATCATGTATCATAGATATGTATCATGGATATGTATCATGTATCATGGATATGTATCATGGATATGTATCATGGATATGTGTCATTGATATGTAACATGTATCATGGACATGTATCATAGGTATGTATCATAAATATTTATAATGTATCATGGATATGTATCATGGATATCTATCATGGGTATGTATCATGTATCATAGGTATGTATCATGTATACTGTATCATAGATATGTGTTATGTATCATAGATATGAATCATGTATCATGTATCATGTATATGTATCACGTATATGTATATGTATCATGGGTATGTTAATGTATCATGGGTATGTATAATGGATATATATCATGGATGTGTATCAGGTATATGTATCATGGATATGCATCATGTATCATGGATTTGCATATGTATCATGGATATATATGTTTCATGCATATATATCATGTATATGTATCATCCATATGTATCATGTATCATGTATCATAGATATGTGTTATGTATCATATATGTGTATCATCTATCATGTATCATGGATATGTATCATGGGTATGTATATGTATCATGGATATGTATCATGGATATGTATCTTGTATATGTATCATGTATCTTGGATATGTATGATGTATCATGTATATGTATCATGGAGGTGTATCATGGATATGTATCATGTATATGTATCATGTATCATATATAGGTATCATGTAACATATATCATATATATGTATCATGTATCATAGATGTGTATCATGTATCATTAATATGTATCATGTAGCCTGTATCATAGATATGTATCATGTATCATGGATCATGGATATGTATCATGAATATGTATCATGTATCAAGGATATGTATCATGGATATGTATCATCTATCATGGATATGTATTATGGATATGTATGATGGATATGTATCATGTATCATTGATATGTATCATGTATCATGGATATGTATAATGTATCATAGATATGTATCATGGATATGTATCATGTATCATGTATATATATATCATCGATATGTATCATGTATCACGGATATGTATCATGAATATGTATCATTTGTCATTGATATTTATTATGGATATGTATCATGTATTATGTATATGCATCATATATCATGGATATGTATCATGTTTCATGGATATGTATCGTGAATATGCATCATTGATATGTATCATGTATATGTATCATTGATATTTATCATGTATCATAGATATGTATCATGATATGTATCATGGATACGTATCATGTATCGTAGATATGTATAATGTATCATGGATATGTATCATGGATATGTATAATGTATCATGGCTATGTATCATAGATATGTATCACATATAATGGATACGTATCATGTATCATGGATATATATCATGCATCATGGATATGTATCATGGATATGTATCATGTATCATGGATATGTATCATGGATATGTATCATGTATCATGGATATGTATCATGGATATGTATCATGTATCATGGGATATAGATATGTATCATGTTTCATAAATATGTATCATGCATCATAGATATGTATCATGTGTATGTATCATAGATATGTATCATGTATCATAGATATGTATCATGTATCATAGATTTTTTTATCATTTTCAATCCCCTAATGCATTTCTTCATTATTTTCAATCCCCACATTATGATCTTTATCATTTTTAATCCTCTCATGATGTTCTTCATCATTGTCAATCCACTCATGATATTCTTTATCATTTTCAATCCTCTCATGATATTCTTCATCATTTTCACTCCTCTCATGATGTTCTTCATCATTTTCAATCCCCTCATGGTATTCTTTAGCATTTTCAATCCTCTCATGATATTCTACATCATTTTCGATCATCTCATGGTATTCTTCAGCATTATCAATCCTCTCATTGTATTCTCCATCATATTCAATCCCTCATTATATTCTTTATCATGTTCAATCCTCTCATGATGTTCTTAATCATTTTCAATCCTCTCATGATGGGCTTCATCATTGTCAATCCTCTCATGATGTTGTTCATCATTTTCAATCCTCTCATGATATTCTTCATCATTTTCAACCCGCTCATGATATTCTTCATCATTTTCAATCCCATCATTTTATTCTTCATCATTTTCAATCCTCTCAGTATATTCTTCATCATTTTCAATCCTTTCATGATATTCTTCATCATTTTCAATCCTCTCATAGTATTATTCATCATTTTCAATCCTCTCATGGTATTCTTCATCATTTACAATCCCCTCATGATATTATTTATCATTTTCAATCCACTCATGATATTCTTCATCATTTTCAATCCTCTCACCTTATTATTCATCATTTTCAATCACTTCATCATATTCTTTATCATTTTTAATCCCCTTTCATTTTCAATCCTCACATGGTATTCTTCATCATTTTCAATCCTCTCATGGTATTCTTCATTATTTTCAATCCCATCAGGATATTTTTCCTCATTTTCAATCGCCAAATACAAGGAGGCCTCTAGAGCTATACTAAAATAACTCTCGCTTATTCCCCTCCCTTTTATCAGGGCAATAGTCCGAAGAAAAATAAATTAAAAAAACAATAATAACGTGACGATAGCATAAAATAATACCCGAAGCTATCACTATGACGTCATGTACTTATCTATATGACGTCATGTGCACAAGATATCATTAAAAATCGTGATCACCTTAAACGAAAAAATGGCTATTTGACCCCTTAAAAATGTATCTTTTTTTTTCATTTTTCGATATTAAATTCTCGAGGTTATGCCGGTTAAAATAATACCTAATTCGGAGGTGTTTGTTTAGTATTTTAAAAGCCTTAGCGTTACATACATATCACATATTTTTGCCTTATATATATTGAGATGAGATGAGATGAGATGAGATGAGATGAGATGAGATATTGAGATGAGATGAGATGAGATTGAAATGAGATGAGATGAGATTTTAGTATTTCCATGCATTTTGGCATGCTGTTATTTTCTGTAAATACTTTTTAAAAACTTTTACCATCTTCCTGTTCTCTGTCTTCGGCACAATCTAAGTATGTATGCTCTTTAAATTAAACTCTAGCCGTGATGATCCGCAATGTTAACTAAAGACTATATATTTCTGTTGACTTTGCTGTGAAAAGCGCGTAAAATATAGTAAATGTATTACATTTAGAAAAATTAAATTTTAAAAAATGTTTGTGATACGAGGAAAGAATACAAGTATTCACAGCAATATTAACATAAATAAATTGTAAGAATGAATGTAAATTATTGTTTCCGATTGATGTTTCCGATAGCATTACAATGCAACTATGTACTAGTTATGCTCTGAAGCGTGTAATACAACTTCATTGAAATATTTTTCGATATTATAAAAAGTATATACTTAAAGATATGTTTGTATAAAAACTCATGTATATATATATATATATATATATATATATATATATATATATATATATATATATATATATATAATTAACTTGTTACCAATATCCAGGGGGTATGACTCCGAAGGAAGTTGAAACCGGGTTTATGAGAGTGCTTAATGTAAATTCAGAGCAAAATATTTTTTTTGTTGATGATTTTATTCCATTAAATGCAACAACACATATGCTGGTTCGTTAACACTTGCAAATAACGTCAACTATCGTAGGTATAATTAGCATTGTTATTATTATTGTTATTGTAATCGATTTTATTGATGCTAAAAAATACATTAAACACCATTAAACTTCTTTTATAAAATGATTCCACTAGTATTGATCTTAGTATAATATAATCACAATTAAAAAATATTATCACAACAAAATTCACTACAAATAATGAGCAAGCCATAAATAACTATATTAAAATAGAATAAAAATAGAATGCAGAAGTAGCAATTAATACCCTAAATTTAAATTATCAAACATTTTTATCTACATGATAATTACCTATTACAACAAAAATGACAGTTATAACTATGATTATAATTCTATTCTCATTTTAAATTTAACTCACCCTGCCCCCCCGGCCGTTGCCCTGGCTGGAATTGAGGTCACGATGGCACAGACACGAGAGAACCTCCCACGCAACTTTTTGAAACATGACTTGTTGGAGTTTCCACCTCCCTTCTCATGTCCCCGTTATAGGCAGAGCTCCATCTCTGCCCCCTCCCCCCTAATGCATCTTCAATTTCCTGTTGAGGGGAATTTAAAAGCTATGCCATTTGATTCCATTATAGCCTGATGAAGTTGACACTGTTTGCAAATGTTAACGAAACAGAATAGGTTTTGTCGCAATTAATGGAATAAAATCATCAACAAAATATATATATATATATATATATATATATATATATATATATATATATATATATATATATATATATATACACTCCAAGCAATTTAAACATCCACAGGTAATCAAAGAAGTTACACCGGACTTATAAGAAGTGATCAATATCAAATAGAGCTTATATATGAATATTTTTTACACAGACATGTAATACAACTCCGACACTGACATATCGATGGTATGACCAACAGCCGCTATAAACTGAAATTTCATCAGGCATGGTTTAAACTCCGATCTTAATCTTTGATCATATTTGGAAATAAAGTTTCCTAATATGATTTAAGGTAAATATCGGAATTAAAATCTGACTGATGAGATCTCAATTCATAACAATTATTGATCGATAACATTGACGTGCCAGTGTCGCAGATTTCGTATATATATATATATATATATATATATATATATATATATATATATATATATATATATATATATATATATACATATGTGTAAATTAAAAATAAGCATGCATATATATATATATATATATATATATATCGACACTTAGAGAGGGTGTTAGAGACAGAGGATGGCAGAGAGAAAGAGAGAGATAAAGAAGACGAAAGAGTCAAAGAGACAGGGAGAGAGAGTTGTTTAGGAATTGATGTAGGCATTTTAAAAAAATTCTAAATCACGATCTTCATAGAAAACTAACAAACATATATTTATCAGTTTGTAACAAAAACAGATCATCATTGTTTAATAATTAGTTATTGACATTATCGAAAAACAAAACGATTATTCTGAAACAAAATGTGTGAAAATCAATTTAATTTCTGCACTGCATGAACTACGCAAAAATAAGTTCAGCATTTACATAAAACTACACAGAAAATATAAATATTATACGTATATTTATTCACTTCGTATTTCGTCTGTTTACATGTTTATTTCATTCGACGCATGTCAATTGTTTTTTTAGTAATTAATGACTGGGTGTTGGACATACAAATATAACTTTTTGCAATGCAAATTTTTTTTTTAATGAAATATCGTCACTGCATAGATAAATACGAACATACGTACAGTTTGTTTAATATCGAGATAAGAACGCGTGACGCCAGACGGGTTGTGAACTTGGGTTTGTGTGCGTCCGCTTGTTTACTCCGTCTGAATTCGATGCTTGATTCCGACATTGATCGTAGTGTGAACCATGTGATCTCTTTCACTGCTGTAAAAAGATGTTATTTATTCAGAAAAAAACTCAACTTCTGTGTACAACAAGATACGCTATTGTATTATGAGGCATTCAAATGATACACAATTGCTCTACCAAACGCCAAATATGCAATCAGGAAAAACATCTATTTTAACCGAAACCAAAACTGTCCCAGCCATAAAGAGGCGAACGACAATCTATCATAGACCAACATAAGCCTGGTCTTCTCATATTTTTTCGTATATATAGTTTGAGTCATGACCTCCGTTCAGTCAGGAGACAATGGATACTCCCTATGAGGGAAGCTGCGTGTGTAATTGTGAGGCAACGGCTGCGGAATCGACATTCACACCTCGCTGAAATCAGCACTGGTATATTCGATTGGCAATATTACGTGCAGGACGACTGAAAAAAAAATGCCGAGATAAACGGAGAGGACATACACCCTATAGTATTTCCAAATAGTTACCCATATAGTACTGACCAGGCTAAACGTCGCTCAACTCGGTGATATAACGACAACCGGTTGGTCAACGTGATTATGCGTATAGTTGGAATCGGCTACACAAAAATACCATTTCAGGGTGATGGGCTTTGTTATGACTGGAAACAAAACTTTACGGCCAAAAGTGTGTATTGTCTGTAGTGTTCGTAAATTCTGTATGGTACATGATATTATTACAATCTTTTCATCGCTTAAACTCACAAATAGGTTTATATTTTTGACTCTACAGTATCCGCCATAGCCTTTAATACCTCGGGTCGAAATTACATAAATGGCTTTCGTTCTGTATTTTTTCAGGGACTATGTGAATTAACATATAATAGTAAAATTAATGTAATAACATCAATTTGATTGTGATTGTTTCAATGTTCTTTTGAATGTAGTCTACTACTTACTATAGTAACTCCAACGTGCCATTTCTTTTCGGCAGTTTGAAAATTGAAATAACTACTCATGAGTTAAATAAAACCAGGAAAAAAGCATGCACATCCAAAATAGACAGACACGCGAAATACATGTCGTATAAGCTTTTCAAAGAAAGTCGCACAAAATGTTTGTCCTTGTTTCGAATATATTAGCAACATTGTGACATATTTTACCTAAAAATACTTGTCTCAACATATGAGATAGTTGTCAAAAAAAATAATGTTGAGTCCAACACTCTACAGTATTTGTTGTGAGTTATATTAGCTAATCTGCGTTAAGGTATGTTTACACACTGGTTCTCATCGGACCACCGAATGGAAGTAACCGTGAGCAAGTTCAGTGCTTAGCTGAGTGAACACTGACGAATACTACGCGATGATGAATTTGAAAGGAGTAAAGAATGTCAAAGTATTGTCTGTTAATAATTTTGTGTGAAACAACTCGACATCGGAGCTGTGTATGACCTACTATGATATACTTGACTCTGCGTCCTAGATACCGCGAGTAGTCTAGCTGTGAATCCTACAAATTCAAGTAGTCCTAAAACACTTATCTGCTCTGTTATTTTTATGGGCCCCTTATTTTAATAATCCCGAACGTGAAAAATGTGGTTACAGTTGGCATTAACTTTTGTTTCATCATAATGTCCGCAAACGTCAGAAGGTATGCTTCATCTCAGGAGCCAACGCAATCACTAAACACAGAAACACATTTTCCTCTCTCTCTCTCTCTATCTCTCTCTCTCTCTCTCTCTCTCTCTCTCTATATATATATATATATATATATATATACAGAGACAGAGAGAGAAAGATCTGTATTAATTAATAGATTTACAAACTAATCTGTGTGTATATATGTGTATATATATATACATATATATATATATATATATATATATATATATATATATATGTATATATATACACATATTTCTCTTCTTCGTTCTCTCTCTGTCCATATATATATATATATATATATATATATATAGAGAGAGAGAGAGAGAGAGAGGGAGAGGGAGAGAGTTAGAGAGAGAGAGGAAACTGTTTTTCTGTGTTTAGTTATAGCGTTGGTGTAGATTCCTTGGCTCCTGAGATGAAGCATACCTTCTGACGTTTGCGGACATTATAATTAAACAGAAATTTATTCTAACTTTAACCCCATTTTTGTCGGATTGTTTTTTCTTTTTATCTACCCATATATATATATATATATATATATATATATATATATATATATATATATATATATATATATATATATATGTGTGTGTGTGTGTGGGGGGGTGTATGTTAATTAACTTATAAATTAATGTTTGCGTGTACAAAGAGAAGATTGCGTGCATAATATATATATATATATATATATATATATATATATATATATATATATATATATATATGCAAACAATAATTTTAATAGTAAATTTTGTGTAATTATTATCGACATACATGTTTCACCCTTACAGTATCATCAGCGATCAGATAACTGTTCAGCTAGTCGCACAATTCGGATACGGGGCACATGTCTATTCGACAAATTTTAACGACAAGCTGGTGTTTGAATTCCAGGCTTATTAAGGCTGTGCCTATAAATGTTTTGAAATGTGTAACGAAATTGTGTTTGTATACATAACACTTTTTATTTCAACTATATTATTGTGACTGTGCAGGCCGGTAATAACGAAGACAAATACAATGGTATAATTTACAAAAATGCATTAACAACAGTATGTTACAAAAGATATCCATCAGCCTAGGAGTATTTCTGGCACAATAGATTACACGGCGTTTACCTGTATCTGTATTTATTGTGTCTGGGTAAGTCAATTTGTTCATGAAATAGGTAGATCAACTTACAACATAACACACCCTTTTGAGCCTATACTCTGTAAGGAGTCAATATCATTTTGCAATGTAGCTGGCTTCTATGAAGTCAGTATGTTGTCTCATCTTTTTATTTTTTTTTTAGAAAATACTTCTGGGACTGATAACTCGAACGTTTCAAACTGACGTCTACCAATGTTCCTTCTGTTGTGTGGTCCTCTGATGTATCTGAATATCTTCCCCTGATTTTTTTAAAATTCTCTTATAAGTAAATGGTGGCCCTTTCACCATATAGTGCATACCTTTGAGTCTTCTATCTACAATCCTGATTTCCCTAAATGGGTTGTTGTCTATACACATTTAGAAAATAATCTTTTTCTCCGATTTGAAAACGTCCTTTCTAACATTTATTTTTCGTTCTGTTTTGTATAAGTAGGTAAGAGTGTGTCGAAAATTGTGTCGATCATTCTCTGGATTACAGCTTCTGCTGGTGACATGCAAGGCGGAAGGTTATCATGTGCAGTCATTATATACACGTGTAGAACATCCTGTATAGCTTTGCCTTTTCTTTTGCAACGTTGTTTTGAAAGTATTAGAAACATCTCTCTATTAGACTGTTGCTTTTCGTATAATACGGCGAGATTACTAGGTGGTCAACTATACACGACTGACAAACCATTTTGAATTAACTGGCCTTCATAGGATACTACTAATCCCACGGCCCCGAAACGTGCGAACAATTCATACAATTTTTGTTTCTGTCGTTGTTTTTTACACTTATTTTTCCGACGACTTAGAACAATATAATAGAACCCGTCTGCTGGCCCGAAGTCAATATCGATTATTGGCTACAAACTGCCAATTTAAAGCCTAGGTTTGAATTGTGTTGCAGGCGTGTTCTGCTGCTCGCGCACACCCTTTAAATATTTAACTGTATTCTCAATATCTCGATCAATTTTCGACAAGTAGACGTAACTTCGCCTAAAACGTTTATATGTGATATTCATTGATAGACTAACATTAGACTCTTGTAGAAGACGTGTTAACAATGTATTTTTACATGCACAAAACAGTTTAACTTTGCTAGCGCACTAATGATGCCTAGCGCTGCTATTTCTATTTGCGTGTGGCTCTTCTATGCTGTTAAACATGTGCGAGACGCATGCGCTATCGGATTCAGCGAACTATTGTATATTCTGTGTAAAATACATGATCCTATGTTGTATGAACAAGCACCGGGCGCTATGACGATTTCGCGTTCTGGATCATAATGAGTAAAACATCAATGAGACGTGATAATGTTATTTATTTTCTGAAATTCCTCCTGTAATTCTGCCGTTCAAGTCCAGTGTTTCTCCTTTTTTAATAATGTGTTTAATGACTCTTGTTGTATGTGCATACGAGGTGAGTTCAATAAGTAATGCATCTGACTCACTTCCAGTTGTCTGATCTAGATGAAATTTTGCATGTCTAATGATTAATATCTGTATGAGTGATGTTGCATAAAACAGCTGTGAACTAATTGTGGTTTCTGATTTACAGGTGTTTGAACTGAGCCAGCTATAGGGTGGAGCCAGTTGAGTGACATCCGGTGTTTGTATATGAAAAGAGGGAAAACCAAAAGATACTTTTGATAAAATGACAACACTTATGGTGATGAGACCCCGGCATATGACGTTGTAAAACGCTGGCATTGTGATTTCAAACATGCCCGGAAGTCTGTGGAAACAGCTCCCACGCCCGTCGTCTCTCTTCTGACATTGATGAGGCATCTGTCCGTCAAGTTGAGGCTGCCATTTTGGAAGATCGACGCATTAGTATTTTCCAAATGGCATAACAGGTCAAGATTAATACATGGTCTGTGGAAACTATCATTCATGGCCATTTGCATATGCATACATGATCTGCCAGATGGATCTCCATTTTGATCACACCTTTTTAGAAGCAAGAACGCGTCGAGTGCTCGAGGATGAATTTTGAGATGTGCCAAAAAGATGTGTCAAAGTTTTTTTCAAAAGACTGATTACACAGGATGAAACTAGGGTCCATCACTATGATTCAGAGACTAAAGCCCAGTCAATGCAGTTGTGATAACAGATTTCCTGGCAAAGAGTACCACAATTACAGGAGCCTATTTCGCTTCACTTTTGATTAAATTAAGAGAAGCTGTCAAAATCAATAGGCGGGGAAAATCAGTAAAGGTATTCTCCACCGCAGAACAACGCTCCGGTCCACAACTCGCATGTCGCCAGATCAAAAGCACGGGCGTGCGGCTATGAAATATTCCCTCCCCTTACTCTCTTGACTTTGCACCCTCTGACTTTCATCTATTCCCAACCATGGAGTTGTTTTTGAAAGGAATTCGTTTCCCAGATGATTCAACCTTGATTTCTGAAGTTAATACGTGATTGGAGGACCAAGCTGGAGTTATTCTAAGCAACGGTGTCCAGAGTTGTATCAAACGATGTGAGAAAGGCATAACCTTGGGTGGTTCCTATATAGAAAAAGACTAATAACTGTGCCAAGTTTCATTCACTTACTGCTATGGAGAAATGTGTCACGGGCATTGCTTATTGAACGTCCTTCGTACATCGCTAAAACAGGAAACTCTGCAAAGACAATATATTTTTCGGTGCTGGCATATTCTTCATTGTGCATGCTCTCTCGCGGTCGTTTCTTATTATTTGTCCCAGATATTTTATTTGTTCGACAAAGAACTCACAGTTTTCTTTCAAGAGTTTGAAAATGTAATTAATTTTACTAATTATTAAAATATCATACTAATAGGCCGTTTCGAAGTCTAGATCTCTCATTAATGTTTCCATTACCTGCTGGGATATAGCCGGAGCCACTTTTACTCCAAAAGGTATTCTATAAATATAATCCTTATGCAAATGTGAAATATGTGTATTTATTAGCACTTAATTCCGATATCCTAAACTTATCACAGAGCTCATTTACTATGCTTTCAAAAGCCGTTTGGTCTTCATTAACTTTTTAAAAACATTTTTGCCTCCTGTGGAAGATAGATAGTTGTGGACTAATACAATTTTTTCAACAATATATAGTTTCACTAAATGTTAGCTCGCTGGTCTTTTGAGTATTTTTTTTTTTTTGCAACCAGTCAAGTTTTTATGGTCTGACTTATATATGTCTTCATAAGCCCTGAAGTACGAGGCTAAAGTGAACTCGTTGTCCAGATCGTAGTTGAAAGTGCTAAGGGTGTTCCAAATCGCGTTCTGACACAATGCGCTTTCGCTGTACCATGTTGCCACCCATTTGACAATTTGAATAGTTTGCGCTGTTGGTGTCATGCCTGAATGAATATCTCATCGAATTGAGTATTTTTTTAATGCTGTTCTATTTGTATCTTTTATTTTTTCTGTTTCGATTTTATTTCAGTTGGATGCTTTTTTCGTGTCATCGTAGCTGTTCATTTTTCTGATGTCTGACAAGCTCCAAAATTGCGTTTTTAAAATTCTCAATTTACATTCCGTCACTTTAAAGATCTGAACTTCCTGATATATATATATATATATATATATATATATATATATATATATATATATATATATATATGTATATATATATATATATATATACAGTATCTACAATAAGTAAGTACACCCAACGAATATTTTACTTTTTACTTCATAGAACTTTAATTTTTCGTAGGATTTAAATGAAACTCGATGTGAACATAGCCATGTAGTGGTTTAATAGCTTTTTTTTTTGCAACCAGTCAAGTTTTTATGGTCTGACTTATATATGTCTTCATAAGCCCTGAAGTACGAGGCTAAAGTGAACTCGTTGTCCAGATCGTAGTTGAAAGTGCTAAGGGTGTTCCAAATCGCGTTCTGACACAATGCGCTTTCGCTGTACCATGTTGCCACCCATTTGACAATTTGAATAGTTTGCGCTGTTGGTGTCATGCCTGAATGAATATCTCATCGAATTGAGTATTTTTTTAATGCTGTTCTATTTGTATCTTTTATTTTTTCTGTTTCGATTTTATTTCAGTTGGATGCTTTTTTCGTGTCATCGTAGCTGTTCATTTTTCTGATGTCTGACAAGCTCCAAAATTGCGTTTTTAAAATTCTCAATTTACATTCCGTCACTTTAAAGATCTGAACTTCCTGATATATATATATATATATATACAGTATCTACAATAAGTAAGTACACCCAACGAATATTTTACTTTTTACTTCATAGAACTTTAATTTTTCGTAGGATTTAAATGAAACTCGATGTGAACATAGCCATGTAGTGGTTTAATAGCTTTATAAACTATGAAGGAACAAATATATTTTCAATGCAAAAAAATTGAAAAAAAACATTGGAATAAGTAACAAAAAGTGAGTACACATGAGCATTTTAAACAAATAATCTTATTTTTAATACTTTGTATTACCTCCATTGCTATCAATAAATTCAGACAACCTTCTAGGCATTGATTCGACTAGTTTATGACATGTGTCCGCCGTCATTGAGTCCCATTCACACTTAATGACCTCCTTCAGTTCGTTATTATTTCTCGAAATTTTCCCTTCATTATTCCGTTTCAGATGCTCCCACAAATGCTCTATTGGGTTTAAATCAGGTGACATACTCGGCCATGGTAAGGTATTCACCCGTTTACTGTCTAAACATAGTTTATAAAGTTATTAAACCACTACATGGCTATGTTCACATCGAGTTTCATTTAAATCCTACGAAAAATTAAAGTTCTATGAAGTAAAAAGTAAAAAATCCGTTGGTGTGCTCACTATTTGTTGATACTGTGTATATATATATTGTAATTAACATAGTTTCTTTTTTCTAAGTTTTAGATTACCTCATAACCTTTCTGGCGGAGGAACAGACGTTCGTACACAACTTTATTCTTAATAAAATAAATATACAGTTTTCTCTTTGGTTGGTTTACTAACAATTTTTTCTTCGTTGTTGAATCACTAGACTGTGTAAGACGTTTGTTTTGTAACTGTATTGTTCTACTACGAAAACGTGTCGTCCTCTTGAAGTCATTTTTGACGTTAGATATTTTCCCAATTAACCCATTGTTTGTAAAAATTCAACATGATTTGAACTTCTTGCTCGGATATAAGAGAGTAAATACAGAGCACGTAAAGAAGGAACACTGGTTTTTAACATTCCTGGGCAGTCTCGTCGCATATCTCAGACAGTTAGCAATAAACTAACCCCATCACAAAGAGAGAAGGCAAGGTTTAGCAAGGTAGCCCAATAAGGACTAGCAAGGACGAACACATCAGCCCGACAGGTAAAATCCCATCGAACTATTTCAGTTTCTGTCGGACTGATTATCGAGATCGTATCATCGACTAGATGCGGGACGAATCACAGGAAGATCTGCCACAAGGTCGAAAAGTGAAAAGATTCAACCCAGCGCCCCTGAATAAGGAGAACTCTGACCTTTTAAAAATGGCATTGTAGCGCCGATGGCATTGCCTATTCGACACTCCCTAGGTAGGTAGAAATATACTAATTCGACCCCACCGAGGGAAGGAAATCCCTGAGATGATAGCCTATTAGTAATACCCAGGACGAATACCTCAGCTGACAGATTAAAAAAAACGAAATAGCCTAGTTTCTGTGGGGCTACTTTTCAATATCGGAACCTAAACTAGTATCTATCTACGGTCATCACTGGCTGCTTAATGAATGGCGGTGTGTCGCGATTTACTTGCATACCACGTGTGTGTGTCTGCGTGTGTGTTTACAATAGGTACACAGACTTACTTGACTTAATTTAATTTTGGTGAGCTTTGAGAAATTGCACAAAAAGATTCATTAAAGTATTGTTTATTATTATTAGGAATATCACGTAAAATGTCGTGTTGTCTTCGATAGGCAATTATGTCGTAATGGAGAGAAAAGCGCAACCTTTTTTACATGTTCAAACGTATCTGTTTGTGCAACGTATCGAAGCTCATCTGAATTAACGAAAGACAAGTGATTGTATATAACTGTACTAGACTCAAACACATACTAGAAGAATAAGCGTCCTAAGGTGTATATCATTTTCGCATCACTTATATTTATCCCACGTATCGTTTCATTATTTTGTTATTGATATATTTAAATAACAACCATTGCTAAGTTGTACATATTACAATTTAAAACGAATAGATTCACATAACGTTTATTCTATATACATCTTATCAAGAGGATTCACATAGTATGTTTAATTACCAACAGTTACACAGACGAATTCACTCAGCGGTAATTATGCAAGAAACAGCGACAAATTGTATTTATTATTCAACCGAGTGTTATTAATCGTGTTCTATTTGATCTTTTTCAGTCTGATATTATTAACACATTTAATTGCGACCTTTTGCTTCAACACATCTCTAGTTTAAAATGTAATTGAAGCCAAATGATGTTGTAAATTCTCAATATAAATACCATTGACATTAGTAAAAGAGCGATTAGTATTTATATATTACTGCTAGTGATGCAAGCCGAGTGAATTGCAATCACACTTAAAAAAAAAAGTAAACTTAGGGGTTTGCATGTGGGCTCTGCAATTGCTACACGAAATAAAATGTCGTGTTGTCTGCACCCATCATACAAATAACACGCAACTGTCAAAAGTGTCATACGTATTGTTCTTTTTGTGCAACTTTTCAAAGCTAAGCCGAATTAAATAAAAAGAAGTGATTCTCTATACATGTAGTGGACACACACAAATATATATATATATATATATATATATATACATGTGTGTTATTGTTTATTATCCATGTATGTATACCTTTCGTCCTTTTAAATCTGGACTCCTCAGCATAGAGATATGACTATTCACTACCGATCATGCAATTCGAAACCCTGGATTACAAGTATTTTTCAACTAAAATCCAACGTCGCTAACCGCTCGGCCAATTTCAAATAGCTGATAAACAATGATGATTTTAACACTTTTAAAGGGGCTTGCCGTCCAGGCATTCTACTTCTATTTAGGGAAAGGAATGATGCATTATGAAGCAAGTGACGTCATGCTGTGTTAGTACTACCATTACAGTGCTCTAATTTTATTTTACGAGGAGCGACATATATATATATATATATATATATATATATATATATATATATATATATATATATATATATATATATATATATATATATATATATATATATATGTGCGTCGGCTTATACTTATGATAGTTTATCTGCCATAGGTAGATATCATTCGTCATTCTATATTCAAGTTCTGGAACAAAGCTGTATTATATCATTACAAACTGCCTATGTAAACAAAATGAGTGGCTCCTATGACTTAATGTGATCCATTTCTGACTACCCCCAATTTGTTTTTTCACCACAAACTGTCACTGGTCTTCATTTCATTCGTTATTTTAAGTTTTAATCGTAGCGCAAACATTTTACTTCAACGTATTTACTCTGAGGAGTGTGGTCGGTGTCGGCTAAGCAAATTTATGTAATTATACCTTTTCGCTCCTTTTTTTAAATTGCATTACCCCTACACATGTCACAAGCGTCTATATTCCTAGTCGTAATACCATGATGTACAACTAAAAATGTATTTAAATATATATTCACAAACACACACCCTCACACCCACACACACCCATATATATATATATATATATATACATATATATATATATATATATATATATATAATATTACAGTGAGTCAAAACAATATGATACGTCTGTCTTAAATTAAAAACTATAAGGATAATAACCAATGAGAAAATTAGTAATGATGAAAAAAATAATACATTTGTTACAAATAATTCAAATGATATCATCGTTAAAATTGTTGTAGTTTTTTTTATTGTGGTTTGTACTAGTTATGTATATGATTAGTATTAACGCCAGGCTTGATCAGTGTTATTCTTATTGTTATTTATTTTTCATTCATAACTACTTTTATTTCTACTTATAGCTGATACAACGTCTTAGCAAACATACTGAAATAGCAACCTTAAAATAAAATAAAAACATCAATAAAATAACACGTAAGTTATCGCAGCACGTGACTACTATTTATTTCAAAAAAAAACATTGGGGCGAGACTAGAACATTCTTTTAGATTGAACCGACAATATTATTTTGTTTGAATCTTTTGTAATATAATATATTAATAAATATTACGTTGTTATTTTACGTTTAATTTAAAAAAATGTATCAAGACGGGTAAAATTACTCCCTTGAAACAGACCGGTTCTGCACCACTTTTATGTCTCCTTACAAGAAAATGTTTATAAGTCATAAGCTAAAAACGTTTCACGAGAAATTGCAATTTAGAGGATCTTACTTAATTGTTATTTAATTGCGATATATAAGAATTAATACCCATTTTAAACATGTACATTTATAAACTAAAGTGTGCTACCATACTATGCCTCTTAAAACTCTAAAAATACTGCAAACAAACTTCAATTTCAGAGATAATTTAAAACTTGATACCTAATGCATTAATGCCTTAATGCCTTAATGTCTCTAAAAAGTCACAAAACTATTTTCCTTGTTTGCATAAAGCAACATTTAAGTAAATATAGCTCACAATACACATCATTATGCCTTGCAATTATTTTTCAAAATTATAATTCCCGTTTAGAATTTTGGGGTTGGATTCTCTACACACACACGTATATATATATATATATATATATATATATATATGTGTGTAAAAGAGTAAGGCTACCAACATTTGTAGAATGTTTTTTTCAACATTTATTTATTATTTTGTTGTTTTACCATTTTATAATTTTATATAACGCGTTTCAAGCGGTGGTCCGCTTTCATCAGATATGAAAATCCATTTACGAAATGGATTTTCATATCTGATGTTGGTAGCCTTACTCCGTTACATATGTACTTTTCTCTCGTTGGAACTGCACTAATACTGCACTACCCTCTTTTCTATATATATATATATATATATATATATATATATATATATATATATATATATATATATATATATATGTATGTATATATATATATATATATATATAAATATAGATACATATATATATAAATATAGATGCATATATATATTCATATACACATGTTATATATATATTTATATATATATATATATATATATATATACACATATAAATATCACGTAGCTGACTTGATATTAATAGAAACATATGCAGACCGATAGAGACAGAGATAAAGGGAGATAGTGAGAGAGGCGCATATGTGAACGTATTTCTATACGAGATCGAGTAACTCACTTTGTCGGTCAGTCACCGTTTGCGTTCATATACAACTTTTAGCTGTGAATGCGTAGATGTAATGGACGCATCTTTCCGTGTCTTTACTCCTCGTAATTGGTTTCCTAGGAGCCACGAAATCTTACTCGGAAGATAAGATTTTGTTACTCTAAATTTAATGAAACGTAAGCTCAAGGGAAATGAAAAGATTCTGGCGATTTCTCGAATTTGAACAAATATCAATTATATTTAGATCCTTTAATGTGGCTTAACTCTACATACTAAAATATTTCTAAGCCTGTTACGTACGTTGTGCAACGTCTACTTTGACGCAGTGTTCAGTATATCTTACATATTATATTTCGTTTTCGAATGTGTTCTAGATGAGAATTCATAATTTGTATATACAAGGACAAAATGAATAAATAGGTTGACTAACAATCAGTTCTAAGAGTCGTAAACGAGTTGAAAGTTAAACCCTTACTACATGCAAACACGGCTAAAAATAAAATGAACATTATTTACTTGACTGTTTAATACGACTATACCTGATCGAACAAGAACAGCCTTCCCCCGCAAATTAAGTGATGGTTTTGTTTGAAATTCCGTATAGATTCCCGAGTTCTAAATAAAGGTTTGTGAGTTCGAAACATTGCATCTAAGAATAAGGGAGGTTTCATTCGATCAAACGTTGTGAAATTATCCAAATATTAAGTAGTATATCTGATTAATTTATTTTCTAAGTACTTTCGAAACTCACACACTGTATTTCAGATAAATTGTGAAATTTAACTACGGCGCTTGCGCGTATCTTACGCCTTTGGTGTTCATACACACATCCAAGTAATTTGTCGCAGCATGGGCATGGGCATGGGCGACCTTATCATTTTAAAGTCGAATCATAAAATGTATAATATTTGCAGATTACCTAATTATTCCTATTAAAATACTTAAGATTCTAATGAAACTCATAGAGCATCCAAGCATCAGTTTCTTAACATACAAAAATCGGACATACTTTTAACATTTTCGCATTTACAAAGAAAATTACTTAACTAATACATGGAATAATGTATCGACATTATAAGGATAACTGCGAATCCTTTTTCCTTACATAGACGAGGAATGCAATACACTTTATTAGATCATTTAAAATAAGTCTTGCAACTTTTAAATGGTGTAAACACGTTTTAATATCTCTTGCAACGGTATTTTATTGCAAAAAAAACACTTTAAAATAAATTTTATTGCACAATTAGATTTTAGCTTACAGAGGAATATGCTAATTGAACAAATTTGTCAATTGGTTTAAAGAACTATATAGTAAATCACTATAGTAATGGTAATAATTAATTAAGAAATAATAATGACAATTAATTGAAAAGTATATATTTTAGAAACCTATCAGGAGTAATGGATTTGTATATTCATATGTTAACAGGACCAGATGGACATTCCACCGCGCTGTCTACCTGAATAAGTATACTTTAGTGTGTATACTTATACCCATTTTGAAATAATAAATGTATCACAGGGTCTATACCTTGATGAACACATAATTCTTGCTTTTTTTCCATACACATAATTTACATTAGCAGCCAAATGTTATTTAACTAAATTAAACGAATATGTCTTATTATTATCATTTTTTTTAATTTGTATCAATTTAATTCAATGTATAACAACATATATTCTACGTAGTATTACGTTAGAAATAATTATATGCTCAATATTATTCAAATAAATAAATAATAATTACACTTTTTGAAATATATATATTCAAAATTCTACTGTTTTAATAAACAGGAATACAATTCATTTATAAATAGGTTAAGTTGGAATTATTTTACCATTAACGACATAAGATTAGTCACAAGTCAACATATTTATTGATCGTAATATCTCATTTTTTTAATATGTGTGAAAGGTTATAACGTATGTACGAACATGAAATGCATTTACGTATTACTATGTAGATATCATAACGCGTATTATAAAAAAACACAATAAATAAATAAATGTATGAACAATAAGTGAAAGAATTGGAAAATATATATTCATCAATTCAAATCTAATAAAATGCATTTGTTTTCATAGTGCAACAAGCAATGTAACTAGACACGTGGAAGCTCTTTACATACACATAAAGTGTAAATGTTTGTCCAGGCCGCTTTACTCATTGATATGGTAGTCATCATCAATATATTCTTTGTCAGGTTTTCCCCTGAGCAGAAACACCACCGAAGGAATACTGCCTTTTTTTACTCAGCCAACAGCGACACTGGCCCAATTTTTGCGGTGTCGCGGAAACCACGTTTGTGATTTTGTACACCAGAATAAAGTCTCCTCGCATACTTCTCTGCTTAAGTGAGAATAGTCTTTGTCTTTGGAGTAAGCGTGGAGAGTCATGGCACAATATCGGGCGCCAACCGCTGAACATTCTACACGTGTGCGATATGTTTTTGTTCAAAGGAATATGTTGCTAGGATAGCATCCTCAAATATAGTAGTAGCGAAATTGTGTAAAAAGTAGAAAAAGTGTCTGCTGTTATGATTGAGGAAAAATCTCCCTATCAGGTAGTAAACCTGCTTGGATTTGTTCGCGATCTCACTACTACAATAGCACCTTTGTTTGAAAGAGTTGTCCACAACCAGACCTAGATCTCGCATTAGTTACTATATTAAGGGATTGAGATAACATAACCGATTTAGATTCATAAATGCACTTGAAATTTACTAGGCAAAATAACTATAGGATTTTGTTTCAAATTCCGTGTTGAAAACGTCTTTATTTGGGTATGTATACACATTATTCTATTATTTGAAGAGTAAATCTATTGATGATATACACATTATTGGAGAGTTACAGATAATATAGACGTAAGTAAACAAGCTTTATATATAAATCAAGTAGAATTGAGTAATAATTTGAATGTCAGGGAAAGATTTGAATAAGATGATCCAGAATTTGTCAACGCCACAGATCAATATATGTTACACGAAATACATTACTTGAAACCCGATCTGGGGGGGCACCCTTTTCTGTGTGTGTCTGTGTTTCGTGTAATGTATGGAGTTCGTCCAGGACCTTAACAAGCTGATACACCCAGAGAACAGCAATATGTGAAACTTCAACCTGACACATATGTCTCGTTTAACATCCTATTTACCATTAAGCAAAATGTGTGATTTATCATTTTTAACAACTTAATACAATCATGCATAGACTGTGTATCCTGTGAGGAATCGATGTTTCAATTACATCATCTCCGCACTCCGATTTCATAGAATAGCGAATAAACTCGCACACGAAGTAACGAAATACATATATATCGTTTGTAATGCGACATCGTGGTGTATCCCTTTTGATTACTTTCGCAACCGATATAGTAATACTTGTTAAGCATCATAAAGGTATATAAAAACACATTGTTAAAACACGTTCTATGGTTACTACAAGTAAAATAACTCAAATATTATGTTAAATAATGACTATTGTCGTACTTTCGACAACAATTTATGATGAAATATTTCAGGTATTGAATCAGTCAGATGAGGTTGAATAACAAATAAGATCATGTGATGAAGACAATATACGATGTCACACGTTGTATTAGAATACCCTTATGCTACACCCATTGCCGCTTGTGTTCGTTGCCTATCTTTTTTGACAAGTGTTTATACATGTCGACGAAACTTGAATATACAGTTTGAATATTCCCGTTCCTTTCTCAAATTTTGTTAATATTTGCCTGACTGCTTTGCGACAGAATCCGGCGTAGTTTGTCCGCGCCACACATTGTTTACTTCACGATTATCCTAATACGATACAGAATTGAAGAGATCCAGTGTGCGAACTATTACGAGAATATTCTTGTACAGAAATCACGTATTAGCAAACCTACTTATTTTTAAAAAGTGCGAGTTTTCCATTGTATATATATATATATATATATATATATATATATATATATATATATATATATATATATATATACCTTTATTGTCTGACAATTAAACATGCTTAATAATACAGAGTTGATGTCGTTTCTTCTCTCTAAAGTGGTCGCCACATTTCAATTGAAGCGCTTATCTTCAGGAAAATTCTTACATTTTTACGAACAGGAATTGGACGATTCGGTCAAAAATCAATCAATTTCTTTACCTGCAAACGCTTATTGACAAATACATTCTCATGCAACGTGTTATCTTTGGATTCGACTTTAAAGGGATTTACTTGTTTGTGTTGGAACGCCGTTCATGTCACATACAAACCAGTAAAACAATCAGCAGAATTACTTTGTATGTTTTTTATCTGTTGATATATATTTTAATTAACGGTTAATATATTGTATTTGTAACGAAAAAATAAAATACTTTGCATTAAACGATTATAGGGGCGTTCATTTCATGCTTGGCGAAATTTAAATAATTTTACTTGTATTTAAAGATTAATATTTTGTGACTATTCAGATTTCTAGTTTTAGTGATATGATTACATTAGGGATTAGGTATCAAGTTATAAATTATCTCGAAATTGAAGGATTTTGCAGTATTTAAAGAGTTTTAAGAGGCATATAATGGTAGCACTATTTAGTGTATGTATTGTATGGCATATAAAAATAGGGAATATCAGAGTATACACTATCTAAATAAAAAAAAAACTTTAGATACTGGAAAGCATATAGGTGAATAGATTTGAGCCATGATGCGGACACTCATGGAAGAAAGGGGTAACATCGCGAATTGTGTCGTGAACTAGGAATATATTAGGAACTGAACCCAATGCAGACTAGCTTTTCAAAGAGAGAGATAGATATGGGGAGGGGAGTGGGGACAGAACGACAGAGAGAGGGAGAGATAGAGAAAGAGAGATCAAGATCTAAGACACGAATATATTTCATATAGTCTTAAAAAAAATGCTAATAAATATTATTATGATAGAAATGAACAACGCGGATATGTTTATGGAATTTACATGAGAGTAATTAAATAAATAGTGTTGTATTTAATAGAAAACAAATGTCATCAGTGTACTATATTACGAAACATTCGTTGTCATTAGAAATATATCGACAAGAATTATATTGTCTTTGTGTTTGCTTTCAACAAAAGCAAGATGTATTTTATAGTACATCAAAGCTTTCGAGTTATTTGATACCGAATTCGCCCAGGTTCGTGTAAAATTTTTTATCATTCACTCACATTGTCTTCAAATATCTATACATGTTTTAAATGTATGTTTTGCATATTACTTTTTGGAAGATTATCCATTTAATATTAGTAAATATTTATTGAATGATATACTTTAACACATAGATAAGACCATGAGAGATACGAGCACACCGATTAAATAAAATAAGAACAATGAGAACAAACGTATTAATGCACACACTTTAATAACCTAAATTGGGTATTCATTATCAGATGAAGTTTCGTATACGGAGACGAATTATAAGGGGAAGAGGATGGTACGTCTAGTACTACACTTTATGTATATTAACATTTTTTATCATAAAATAACATGGTTCGTAATCATATTTCTTTAGCAGTTGACGTATATAATCGATGCATAGCTTTTCATTTAAAAAACAAGTAAACATCTTCAACAGATAAATAAGTTGATTTATTTCTAAATTAAATGGATGTGGGCAATATCATGAAGCCAAATATTATCACCCTCTCTCCCTCTCGCTCCCTCCATCTTTACTCTATTTCCCTTCGCTACAAAAAGGCGGCATGGATCGACACCCATATGTTCTTTCTGATAACAAAAACTGTTTGATGCAGTTCTATTGAAATATTTGCAATGAAAAACCGTGCAGTTCACAGACGCGCGCTTAGAGAATAATACACTAATCTTAGTGACTGGAAGGTCATTACCTTCGCGATAAACGGACATGGAATCAGTCGAACGGAACAGTTTGAGTGGCCAACATAAAAGATTACCGAACTTCCGAGTCTACAAAAATACCTTTCATGCTGTTAGCGTTTAGTGATGTGAAGGCAAACAATACAAACCTAATCATACCACCCACATCCGGCAGCACCTTTATCAATATGCGCCGGTGCAGAATACCAGACCTTTTGTATGTTTTTCTTCTTTGCAGTAAAGCAAGCTATGCACGAGCCTACCAGTTTTCTCACTGCGAACAAACAAACTGGTAGCTGCGTTCTTTTATTTAATCCGATGCTTCCTATTAAAATTGTAAATATACAAAAGCAATACTTGTTTTGTCAACATGATTGATAATTTGTTTTAATTTGTTACATGTTTTACTTATTTATGCCTAGTTTATGTATTTTATACTATTTTTAATTCATGTACTTATTAACAACTTCTTTTTAATTTATGTCATCTTCTTTTTGAACTTCTTCGTTTTTTTTTTCATTTTCATTTTCCTTTTTACTTCAGTTTTCGTTTTCGTTCTTTCCTTCCAATTCTTTTCTCCTTCGTCTACGTCTATGCCTACTTTTTTATTCCGTACCTGTTCTAGCTTAATTCGCATGATTTCACACGCATCTCTTGCTCATCAAACAGTGCTTCCTACTTTCGGAATTTTTTTCTTAATAGTATTTTTTTTACCAATCATTACAAACTAGCGGATACAGGTGATGCTCTCTGTAGTATAAGTGACACCCATTCTCCGTTGACTTCTTATAAATCAATCCGTAAATGGAAGAAAACTGATATGTTGTTCTAACAACGAAATGTGGATTAAATCCAATGACAGACTTTCATTTAATCTTCCGATAAGTTTACTGATTAAAACATATCAGACTGGAATGTTAACTTTATTCTGTACAACCTAACAGGAATTGTCGACCTTTGTAACATATAGTTATAACGTGATGATGGATTACTTATCTTAGATAACCACTCCAATGAAAATATACGTAAACATCTCAAAAATAATTCCAATAGAAAAAGAAATAACCGGAGTTTATGAGAGAAATAACATCAAACCTTACGGTTGTTTATTTGGTTAATGTAACATTATTTTATTTCCATGAATACCATGCTCCTAATATTGAAAACAAGCTCTCGGCACCCGGCGTAAACAGGAGTGAACTTAATTTCGTTCAATAAATACATGACAAATAGCAAATAAACTTAACATCATTTAATTAAAATGTCGGGTTTGTTTTCTAAGTAACTGCATAAAAATAAATACACTTTAGGAGCCATGTGTGTCTAACAAACATTTTTATTTTACGAAGCAAATAATGTTAAAAAATTGACTGGTTTCATAAATAACGAACATATTTACTTAAAAATCTACTATACTCAATAAAATATTCTTGTAAAAAAATATTTTCCGAAATAAAATATGTATTTTCTAGAAGAAATTCATTAAACATTCCGACTTGTTTCATACGAAATCGAAGTGCATTACATGGTATTTAATGCATCGATCACTATTATACTGAGCACAGTGTAATCAGTAAATTACTTTAGACAAATAACTGATTGTTAGTACATAGGATTTTACTATCACGATGAATTCTAAAAAAATAAATAACTTGTATTCTAAAAAAACGAAAAGTATTCTAATTCACATAATTTAATAAGTAGATTGATTTGTGTAAATAATATATTGCGTATAATTAAAACTAAATACACTCTAATGGAGTGTTACATAATTAAATTAATTATTGTATATAAGTATTTTTCTAATAGATTTTTTTATTTCAAGAATAATTTATTGACATAGCTCATTTGTTTTATAACAAAACAAAATGGACGATAGGTGAAGAAATATCTGATTCTAATCGCGTAAGTCTTCGGTTTGAATCGCCTATTTGTAAAGTGTATAATTAAATAGCTAATACAGATAAATGATAATGTAATCGCAGCAATTATTCTGTATGTGCTTTAATTCATCAGCTTAGTACATAAGTATGTAATTGGCTAATGAATGAGATTCGTAGAAGTAATACATTTTGTATTTATGTAGCAATAGCAACCATAACGTTTGTTAGGACTGCCAATTTGCAGTTTGCCGAGGCAAGAGTAGAAAATACGCGCGACGTGACGTATTGTAATAATATTAACTCAGCAGTATATAAAAAAGAAATGAATGAATATACTTTATGTTGTAATTTATATTTAAACAAAGTGAAGACGAAGCATTTAGTTATCATTAAAGGATGCAATTTCTTTTTTATGATAATAGATACGTAATTGAATTGTAGAAAACGCAGAATTATTGTGTTCATAGAAGTATTATCGCGCAAAAACGTTTGTAAATACAACTTATGTGGGAATCAATGTTCGCATTTTCGGAAGATAGAATATTTAAGTATTATCATGGGAAGACGTGTTCAGTAAATATAAATCGGTTAACCTTTTATCTCAATAAGTGATAATGTAAATAAATTATTTGGATTAGCCAACACAATATTACCTGGAAAAAGTATACGTATATGAAACATCCCTTTTTAAGGTCGAAAAAATAATATAGTAAACATATACTAGTATACAAGTGGATAGTATTATGTAAAATGCATTTACATAAGTGACAGTTGTAGAAGATCCAAATGTAGGAGTGACCATTCCTCCAACTACCTGAATGTATGAATATTTTGATAAAGATTTCAAGCAGAATAAGACATAAACATCCCTTCAATCATACGATCAAGATGTATAACTTCTAGAGAACACGTACCAGTAAGTGTCCTACATCCATGTCAAAGCAGATATTTTATATGTAGCTTTTGGTTAGAAAGTTTGAACTATATACACGCATAGAGGAAAATATCACTATGAAAAATCACAATGAAAATATACGTAAACATCTCAAAAATAATTCCCATAGAAAAAGAAATAACCGGAGTTTATGAGAGAAATACCATCAAACCTATCGGTTGTTTATTTGGTTAATGTAACATTATTCTATTTCCATGAATATCATGCTCCTAATAGTGAAAACAAGATCTCGGCACCCGGCGTAAACAGGAGTGAACTTAATTTCGTTCAATAAATACATGACAAATAGCAAATAAACTTAACATTCCATCATGAATACAGCTGAAATTTCATCAGTCTTACTCCATAATTAAGAAAGTGCCCCACTTAATTAATTGTAGTATCAGAAATAATTATTCCCAAAAAAGCAAGTATTCAATGAAGTAAATCTATATTTCATGACTTATTAAATGGCAGTGGAAACTTTGCGCTAAGCATAACTTCAACACGATACCGAACTCGAGTTAGAATAGAACACTCGAGATATAGGCATATGTTCTAGAGTTGAATCACGTACAACAAACAGCAGATCAATATAATTGTTAATACATTCGTTTAAATAATCGGCAAACACTTCTAACCCAATATAGCACTGCAACGGTCATATAAAATGTAAGAACAAAATAAAACCACTAATTAGATGCACCTCGTATACTTTAATGGTGCTGTCTACATCAATGTATATAATTAACAGTTACACATAATATCACTTTTGAAATAACAAACGTCTGTAAGGGTGAATACCATCGAGACGTAATATGTTTCTACTTCTAGAGAAGTAGTTGTTATTTTCAGTTAAGTATCCTTTAAATAAATAAAACAAATATAACTCCTTAACATTTATTTAGATTAAATATTTACAAGTTAATTCTTTTTAAAAGAATAAATATTCGTAAATTAATAAAAGGAATGTATTTTTTAAAATGTATTTTTAAAGTGTATTGTTCAAGTCGATGAACAAACTTTTATTTCGGAACGTTATTGTAAATTATTCAAGTCGAGAATTTTTATCTTAGTAACATAAGATATTTAACCAATCATCACCTTTGCTGATCAGACTATTCATAATTTTAAATGTATGTGAAAAATGAGTACGTACATACAGATATGGAGTGCCGATACGTATAGTAATATAGATAATGCAAACACATCCGAAACAAAGTACTCGAAACGATTGCAAATAAGATGCTCGTATTTTAAATAAAACGTTGCTAACCAACAACATCGATTATGCGACGAAAACTAATTGGGTGGAACAAAGATATATACCAAGACAATACAGACAAAGCACGCACTATTTTAAATCCAGATCAGCAACTCACAGTAACTCATTCACAGCCAACAACATCATAAAGCATATTATTTTTTTTTAGTTACTCTTGAAAACGAAAAAGATAGAATCAGACACACATTTTTAAATAGAAGATGTTGCGAAAACGTAATTATGATCCATGTATTTTATGTATTCATGACAAGTTAGAAATCTTCACTTTTCATAGAAAATGTGACTACTAAATAACAGATCAGAACGATCGATGGTAGGGAGACACATATGCAAATCATCATCCTTATACGCATGAATTAAGTAGGACATATTAGCTATAGGTATAATTAAACACGATATAAAACGTTTAAACCACACATACGTAAACCTAAGCAGCATTCAGTGTTTAACATAATAAGCGATATCATACTTGATGGCCCATATCCATAAAATATACTGACTCCGATTATAGCAAAGTTTGAAACAAAAATGCATGAGGAAACGTATGCACCCATGAGAAGAAAATACCATTTCTCAGTAAAAAAAATAGTCCCGAAATGTTGTTTCTTTTGAGTAATTTAAAACAGTTGAAGTTGCATAATGTACACTATTTAAATTGATATGTGAGAATCGCATTAACTTTGAAGTATACTCATTAGACACCAATAAAGAAAGATTCCTTGCATTTAAATTGCATCAAAAGACCCATTATGCTTAAGTCATGAAATTAAGACATTTTCGAGAATCACAATTTTGTAATTCCAAAAAGGATTCGATACAGAAAGCTTAATATCATTATATTTTGATTTTACGTTTAGTAAAAATATATTGAAATGTTCCAAAACGGTTTCGTTAGCGAAATTACTTCTAACCGTCCCAGGATAATTATTTTTCAAGTATATATATATATATATATATATATATATATATATATATATATATATATATATATATATATATATATATATTTATAGCTGAATTACAATTACAATAGAAACATCATTCAAACACAATAATCTTTATTTATTCTTAGAAATGTTTCAATTTAAATATTTTGATTAATACCTGTATTTCTTGTTCGTCTTACAAACCTTCTTTTTTATTTATTGCTTCCAAATTTAACAACTTTTCTATATTTTACGCAGATAAATATATAGTCTATAGTTAACATTGCTGATTATCAGGAAGTAATACAGGTATTTCACGAAATATAAAAATAAGAAATTGTAGTCAAAAATTAAAATTATGGGGTTGGATTGATTTTTCCTATGGTCATTAAAATATAACTATACAGTGTGTATGCTTTGAATATTGTAATACAACTTAATTAAGCTAGCCTATTGAAACATTTTAGGATATTATAAGGATCATATACTTAAATATATATGTTCATAAGAACTCACACATATATATATATATATATATATATATATATATATATATATATAAATATGTGTTATTGTTTATTTATCTATGGACGTATACGTTTTTAATCGAGACTCATCAGCATAGAAGTATGACTATTCACTACCGGTCACACGATTCGAAACCCTGGATTACAAGTATTTTTCAACCCAAATAAAACGTCGTTAACCGATCGGCCAATTCTGAATAGCTTATAAACAATGATGATTTTAACACATTTAAAGCGGCGAGACATACAGGTATTCAACTTCTAAAGTAAATAATAAAATAAACAGCTTGTTGACACACAGCCTCTTTACACACATAAACTTGCTATATACATATATATATATATCAGAGCAAGTGTATGTGTGTCAACAAGCTGTTTATTTTATTATGTAAATTAAAGATATTTCCGGTGTAACGGTGGTATTATTATAATATAAAGAATTGCGCGATTTCTAGAATTCATGATGTATTGCCGAAAATGTGTTATTCGTGCTAGTACTTGAGAAGGAGGCGCGGAAGTCACCCTGTAATGAGACTTGTATCCGCCTACAAAAGATTTGCGGCTTCCGTTGAGACGTGCGGATGTTACTGGCGGTTCCGTAGCGGGAATGATCTGAACGCAGAATTGCCAGACCTGCCATGATGGATCTATTCTCATTTACTTGTATCTGTTTCTTCCCCTTTAATGTCGCTTTTTATTTTGTTCATTTTTTTGTCCATCGTATGTTTTTGGTTGTTATTTTTTATTATTTGTTTTTATAGGCTTTTGTTGTGTGTAGTTCCTGTAATTTTAGTAAGGATTTTCTTCTTCCTTTTTCACATTACTAATTCCCTACGTGTTGCTGTGAAAGGGGCTTAGTAGACCCCGAAAAATAGTCATACAACAAAATAGAGTCGTTGTATGTATGTAACCAATTGTACGGATTATTATTTCAAAGAAACATGGCGTTAAGTAACGTGTGTTATTGTATATATATATATATATATATATATATATATATATATATATATTGTTAAATATTATCAATATATTTCTATCGACTCTTTCTTGTAGATTGTATCCACTCATTATATAAGAGGCATTTTCTCTGTGAGCTGTGTGGCTGTCGAGCCGTCTGTAAAAATTTTATTAAACGAAATATATTTACTTTTTTTAGAAATGCAAAAATATTGCATTAATTCCGACTTTACAACTAATAAAGCGGATACTCTGATTGGAAATCACACCGAAATATATCTTAAACATAACTTATATAAAATAATTATTGCTTAGACGTAATGGCATAGAGCTATCATGTACGTCTGTGATTACACAATAAGTGATACTAAAATAAATAAATGAATAGTTTAATATTATCAATATCTTTTAGAATCATTTTAACAGTAACAACAACTTAATTTTCTATAACTTACGTATTGGCGTAAAAACAATTTAATATACAATACATACTAGAAGTTTGGCCCGTATATATATATATATATATATATATATATATATATATATATATATATATATATATATATATATATATTTTGGTACATAAAATTAGTACAGCATTCGTACCGTCGGTTTTAAGCACAGGAGTACTTAGCAATTCCGCTCTCTTCAGCTTCTGTTTTCATCTGTTTCGTAAATGTGAAGGCACGTGTCACTCTCGTTTGCACGCGTTATTTTCTTAGAGTGTTATGTATGTTTGTTTAAATTTAACGTAAGGACTTTTTAATAAGGTTTGAAAAAAGGGGGGGGGCTGGTGAAAAGTGAATTTCAGGTGTTACTTCTCACCCCTTTTTTTACAAACCTTATTAAACCGTCTTTAATGCAGGTCTCATATCAGCTTAAGTTAAATGCACAAGTTGGCTGTCCTGTTCTGATCTGTATTCATCACACTTAGGTGTATAACTCATATTTCAGATTCGGAAGTAGAACTTTATTTCATGGTGGCATTTGGCGCAGGAACAGGAAGATTGGTACAATGGAGTACTAGCGTTATGGCAGATGGAGCATCAATGTAAGGTCATGAGACGGTAACGTTGAATTTCCTTTCACCCCCACACCATTGGGAGACCAACTAGCATACTCTATTTTTTCCTGCTCCCCCTTATAGTTTACAACGTGTTAATGTTTAATTGAGTGTACTATACTATTTCAGTTAAACTTACTGTATTGCATGCACGATTCAGAGGGTCAGTATAGCATTAATTCTATTGCCATTATACAATACTGTTATGCATGGTTTCCTCTTCATGCTTCCCACGTATTAAATGAGGATACGTTTTTTTCACGACCGCATGCAGTGTATAGATTTTACTGCAATTAATATATTTATTTGATGATTGTATTATTTTCATAGTGTTTAATAACGAGCGAGACCCGTGTTGCAAATTTCCTAGAAAAATGATGAAACGAAAAATCGGAAACGCCATATGTAAATTGACCAGAAATGATCTTTAAGACGCTATTCACCTCAAAATGCGTTCATCCAAGATATATAAAAATTCGAAAATACTACTCTGTTTTATATTAAAATGAAAACAATTATTTAATTAAAAACTAACATATGTAATTAATGAGATGTCAGTTTGCAAAACAATATTCAAATAAGTTAATCTCACGACATAAATCATATACACATGATAAATACATTTATAGCACATCTTATTCCATTGGCAATATAATTTGACGTGTTAATCTCACTGTTGGTGCGATCAATGGCACAGTATAATAAATATGCGGATAGCACAATAAGAAAAGCATATTTTCAACTACATATCTAGTTTAAAACCTTGTTTACACTTTTATGTACACATGCATCCTTGAATGCAATGTATTTCTATCAAATATGTATACTGCATTACGTATGAGTAAAAAAGAAAATTAAGATAACCGAAAACTCCGAAAACAAATAGTGTATGGTTCTGCAAAATAGGGACTGTAATAGTGATCTAGACAATAAGAACGTATAAATAAGAAATTGGAAAGCCGTTCAATATAGTTCGATTTAATATACATAATTATTCTATAATTTATCAAACAATTTCTCAAAAGAATTTAATGAAGCACATCATCCCCATTAATGTTCACCATGTAAATAAAATAATTGTATCTAACATTCAGTTCGTACCCCCTAACCCTCTATCGTTCTGTGTAGTTTAATAAATATATTTTTTTTCAAATAAATGTATGTATATACTTATATACTTCAATTATTGCAATACGAGTACTATGTAAATATAAATTAATGTGAATAATTCTATTTTATCTGCGCTTATATGCACGGTTCTTTAAATTGTTTATCATTTCAAAACATCTTATTTTACTCCGTCAATGAGTTTAATCTGTGTTCTTTAATTATGACACCAAACTACACATGATTTTGCAAAATAAGATATTACTGTTACGTATTTATATTACCGAGTATCCGTACAATAAAAACAACTGATTATCTTTATTACATATTTATTTGCACATTTAATATTTTTTTTATTGTATGGTGGGGGAAGGAGAAGTGAAACTATACGTGAGTGGTGGTAAATATTTGAATTGAAATGAAGTGGGAACGGGAGAATTGATAAAGTAGTAGCAGGAACGTAAGATGATAGACAAAAGATGACGTAAATAAATAAATTACGTAAATAAAGAAGAAAGCAAACAAATAATAGTAACAGAAGTGTGAAAGAGATGCCATCAATAAATAAATGATCTAAACAAATAAGTAAAGAAACAACTTGAGAAATACACAACCTAATAGTGTGTAGGGCTGGGAGCTGCAGTGAATTAGTGATCTTATTAATTAACGAACAACAGTTGGATACTATTTTAGTTTAATCTAATAGTTAAATAAATAATATCTATATTTTTAAGAAAATAGTAATATATTTGTACATGTAAGCGGTAATTTGACGGGTGAAATGAGTGGTTATAAGCTAAAAGCGGAAGCATAGAAATACTAGAGATGATCACGTGTTACTGGGACGTCTAATGTACGATAACTGACGAGGTTTCTTATGTTGCACTTATACACACTGACAGCTCTCCTCTTGTAGCGGGTATCCCTGCTAGATGTTTTGATCACGCAATGGCCAATCAAACTCCAAGGCATATTACTTACTACTTGACTTTAAAGACCTACTGCCAGACCTTTAAGGGTTTAAACAGTGGTCGACAGAAAGCTTCCTGGCATTAACGAATAAATGTTGTATCCTTCGTGATTTGTCTACTAGACATCCGAGCGAAGATATCTTCACTTGAAGATATATTGCTCCAAGATGGTTTTTCGCAGCCAACGATTTTTTTATACTTCACGTTGACACTGTCTAAACTTTTAGCCACCTATGCTTAACAGGGTAGATCACAAAAAATATATATTACATTATATACTATAGTACACTATTACTTTAATCATGCTAGAGGTGTTAGCAAATCGGAAATAAAAGATTTCAACTATAACATCATTTCCGGTGGTAATATTCTCTCAGTTAGACGTCGACCATATATGTGACAAGTGACGATGATTTAGAAAAGATGGAGACGCCGATGCAATGCGTTATGAGGTTTCTCGTAAAATGATGGCCTTTGGGCCAACTTACACTGAATATGAGGCTTAGTAGATTATTAGTGAGATCAATCATGTGAAATAAGGACATATTTAAAGTTGGAATAAAATTGCTGATTACACTTTATTTAATCAAAATCTAATGAACATACTGGTAGAAAGCGGCGATTCAGCAGTGTGTTAGACAAAAAATAACATTTTCATAATTTCGATACAAATGTATCTATCTTTTAAATTGTAGCGTAAAAAAGGAAAACAACAGAAGAAATGCATGTTCCTGTTCATATCCAATTCCGAAATAGAGCGACACCTGTTGAGAATCAAGTCGGTTTCTCTAAAGAAATGAAAATTTGATCACAAATGCTAAATATTTCTCTAGGAAATAAACAACTATCTAAAGAAATGGTTAACTAACTGTGCCAGAAAAATGAAATAATAAAAAGAAAGTTCTGACTGTAATTCAATTTCCAACCGAATTTGGTGCAACCCAATTTCTCTCTGCCTTTCTCTCTCCAATCCAAATCGATTCTCCTTCCTTCCCGGCTGTCCTCTTCATTTATATCAACTGATATCCACATATGCAAATCAAGGACCACCATACACCCCTGCACCTAGGAAATGAAGCCCTTTTTATTACTGACGGTGAGTGTTCCTCTTTATTGTCACAGAAAGAAATATATAACAAATAGATAAGTAAATAAACTATAAGTTAAGTGTTAATCGTTACCATCCCTCTTACTATTGCTGTCTCACATGTTACGCATGGTAACGTAACCACGTGTTACAACAATTACGACCATTGTGTCTTTTTTGCGTGTTCCGATGGTTCCGCGCCAGGCAGCGATCTCTCGACTGAAGATTATCTTGATTTGAATTCAAAATACAGAACAGCCGACACCTACGAAATGAATCGAAGAACCCATTCTAAATTGGACGATGGATTTGATTTAGCTGCGTTGATGGTTGCTTCTGACAAGAACTTGTGGAAAAGGGAGAGGGTTTTCCTAAATAAGGTGCTTGCTATAATCGCATACGCCATGCAACATATTTTAAGACATATTATTTACACGACAGGCCAGCGTGCTGTACCATGTCAGACACTCGCTTTAGCACCCCCTCGGCCATATTACGTGATTCCCCATACTCTATTGTTTCTAGATCAGCGATAACAACAAATGGTAGTTGCCTCCCGTTGCATCATTTTTACGTAATACGATTTCACTGCGAACACACTCCCCTAATAATTTCTAGTTGGCGTACAATAATATTTAAACCCACATAATTGATTGAAGCCTCCAAAGCGAATTCTACCGAACAATTCCACAATATGTACAACCACAAACAGACACCATAGATTAAGATCCTACGTTCTCAAATACCATGATATTAGCAGTTCAATTAAACATACAAAATAGAGTATATGTACGTATGAACAGCATTTCAGGGGTAAACATGATATTTGCCTGTCTAAATACAACTAAGAAATACATTTATTCATTAGAGTTTTTTTTCTGTTTTGTTTTTTCTTTACAGTGTAGGCACTTATTTTTGGGTTGGTATCCCTGGTTAGTTATTTAACACAAATTTCTATTTTTCTATGATTTCCATTCGATTTACTTCGTTTTGATAGTGTTTCTTCCACACCATATCTCCATGAAAAAAAGTATACATTCATTTAATTTGGATTTTATTGTTTATTTTATTCTACCAAAAAGAGAAAAAGTAAAAAAAAAAGTACATTTCACGTTTTGACTCCCAAATGACAATAAGTTAATTTTCCGAGTGACTAGTCATTATTTTCAATCTGGATTTAGTGCTTTGTTTTCATCTCTAATCTTTCTTTCCCCACTCTAACCTATTTGGAGGGAATGTGTTTCTTTCATTTAAATTTGTTTCTGAATGCAACCCACTTAATAAATTACCTGAAGGAAAGAAAATATTTAAAAAAGTATGCGTTTATTACAGACCGATACGTGACCTCATAACTTTCAGAACATGACTGAAGATAGCCAGTAAGAGGCGTTGATTTTGAAGCTGCAGCGCATTGACACCGATGTAACTATTTTAATTTGAATTGATCTTCTGTAATCGTGGGTGTGTAAAAATTCAGTAAAAATAGAGACTTTTACTTAAGGAGTGCTAACCAATTAATATATAATTTTCCATCGGAAGTTAAATTATACTTAGAAAGACGTGTCAGAATATTGTCTAATAATCAGGAAGTCGGTAGTTACACGTATCAGTAGCTGATGAGATCGGTCGTCTTTTTTTCTAGAGAGAGAGAGAGAGAAAGAGAGAGGGAGAGAGAGAGAGATTGGTCGGTCTTCCCCGCTGCAATTTCTTGGGTTGGCATGTTATCTATGGATAGCGTATGCAGAAAAGACTCGCAAGCAATGGCAGAATGTTGATTACTTACTGTGATAATTAACATTCGCTGTTATTAATTAAGGCAAATTAATACAAAACAAAAACTCAAATGAATAGAAGAAAACAAGAACTGTAGCTACGTGTTATCTATTCAGATAATAGACTGGGATTCTAGTATTCGTCCCCGTAATAATATAAACGTTTTTCTTCCTGGACGATACTGCCCTTTTTAAATTTAAGCTTCAGTTAACGATTTACTATGTAGTGTAAATCCAGCGATTATCATCCTGAAGATTCGAGAAATTTCAGATATATTCAGATAGAACTACAATGTCAAAATCACAGCTTGTCTCGAAAGCTGACTCCGAACAAAACACGACACATCTATGTAAGTCCATGTTACAACATATAAACTACGAATAATGAAATAACAAACAATAATGGGTAAAGAGAATGGTGATTTGTTGAGTTTAATGAAATAGTTGCAAATATTTGCTGTTATTTCTAATGCATGTACGTATACAATCCATGTTCAATGTTAATGTTTGTTGGATACAACCGGTTAGACAGAACATGTCAGCGATAACAAAAAAAGAATGAAGCGGTGAACTGTGATTGGCGTGTTTTCATTCTTGCTATGAACAATAAATGTTGTTGATGGGATTAATGTAAAAGGAAGTTGTACTCCGATAATTACTTTAGAGTAACTTCTCTTCCACAACAACACAAGGAAGAATGGCAATACCAATCTAGATCTCAATGCAAATATTCACTTTCTGGTGTTACTAAAACAACTGATGTATTCTCAATATGTTCCGTTTTTAAAGCATGTTCTCTTTACATAGGCAAATTAATGCCACCTATAACAAATGTACTATATACACAGATTCTGTTTTTCATCTGAAAATCGAGTGGCCACCATGCAAAATGGTGCATACACTTAAAATTTTGTAACCCTTTATTTTCTCTCAATTTTTACAGTATGCGACATTTATTCCTTTGTATCTAAAATCACATCAGTTTTTAATGTGAATATATAATTTTTAAATGTGACTATTAATTTAGGTGTGTATATGTATATACGCACTAATTAACGGTGAAATAATGGTATATATAATTTTGGGGTTGGGTGTAGGACATATTTATTCCTTGTTTTCCTGTATGATCATACGGCATATGTATGTTGGGGATAGCAACCCCAGGTTGAGATGATACCTTCGTAATACCATTTTGTTTGTAATCGTGTTTACGATTGGGTGTCAAATATACCTCTGAATAGCATTCAGATAATCGTTATCGAGTTCTGTTAATACCAGAATGAGTGTTTCGATAGGGAAAAGCCGTTAATATATTTTGATCGGAATGAGGAAAAAAAGACACTTAAAACAGTCAGTCGGTTCTTGAAAAATCATTACGTTGAGACTAACGTTCTATTGATTTATATGTAATACTGGTGTAGCATACTGTGAACTATCAACCATGAGGCACGAATGTAGCTCAACACTTATAGATGCGAGAGGCGATCACTTTTAGGCTAATGCGTATTCTATATGTTATTGTGTTTGTTATCATTAGTTGGCAGGGTAAAACGAAACTTGCTTATCTCATTATGTGACAAAAAAAATGAAAAAAACATCTGACTAAAAAGTTATTTTTATTTTTCCTAAAGCAATGCAAGAACACCGGATTGTTAAGGAAATAACGATAATCTGTGCATGGAATTTAACGATTTTAGGGAATATTTAGTTTTATTTTGTAGTTGTGTGTTCCTGTTGATCGGTTATGTTTTTTTATGGTAGATTTACAGATATACCGAGTCGATTCTATTAGGGTATTAGGTGGTTGTGAATTTTCGTGGTATCCATTTTGATACGTCAAAAAGTGACAAATGTAGCAATATAACATATTTAGGATGCAAACATAGATAAGACACCAATTGGAAGATTCCATATAAAGATAACTCAAGTTAGGGTTTTTCATTAGAAGTCATGTTGAAGTTAAGGATACCTGTCACGAAATTTGTTAAGACCAAGTAGTCCACAGTGACACGTAGCAGAAACGCTGATGAGATTTTGCTCCTTTTTCTGGACCGTGCGAGGAGACATTGTGCATCATGACGGCTGCGACAATTTAAAATGCGGGACGGGTCCAATTGTCGTGTGAGACAATAAGTTGTTGTATAAAGCATACGGCTTTTTTTATATAAAGTCTCAAGCGATAGTATTCTTATAGCTATAGAATATATATTCATTTGCGAACAGATGTTCAAAAAATGAAACGGAAAGAAACATCTTTTTGGAATAACATTACATCAACATTGAGTAAGTGAAAACAGAAAAATGTATTATAATTAAAGAATTAAGCGCATTTCTGGTAATAATTTGCATGATTCCAAAGTAAACATCAATACGTATTTGCGGGATATTCTCATTCGTAATCATACGAGATAAATAAAAAGTTATTTAAAGATAAACATGAGTAATACTTTTTATTGTTCGTCTTTAACCCGAGGTTGTCATCAGAAAACTAACAAAATGGAAAATAACTAACTGAATACGTATATAAGACATGGGTAGTGCCTTTCTACGAGAAAGTCGACCAGTTAGTTTGATTTACGACTCGATGTCGAAAAGTTCAATGCAAACTGTCGGACGATAAAAAGCATCTAATTTCAAATTATTAATTTACATATCTGTAACGGCTTTCATTTTATTTGTATATTCTATCTACAATATATGCATATATATATATATTTATTTATGTGTGTTTTATATATATATATATATATATATGTGTGTGTGTGTGTGTGTGTGGGTGTGCTTGTGTGCTTGTATAGTTATATAATGATTGAGAGGAAAGATGAAACATAAGGAAAAAAGTTATTCCCCCATCAAAAGTTGACAGATTCTCATAAATACTATATTATTTAATTGCAATACAATTCCCGCTCTCACTCTGTCTCTGTCTCTGTCTCTGTCTCTGTATATATATATATATATATATATATATATATATATATATATATATATATGTGTGTGTGTATATGAAATCGTTTAAAGTACAACGTGTGGTAGCAGGTGTAATACGCCGTCTTCTACCAGCCGTCAGCATGTGGTGGCAAAAAAGGGTTGATTGCTAAGGTTGGGTTGTTACACCTGCCACCATCAGTGGTTGCCATCAGAAAGTACATTAAAAATATTAAACGATGTTGTACTTTGTATTTTTATAATAAACTATTTATAACCGTTTCTCTCAGTTGTTAATAATATCAAACGCTAAAATTATCATCTATTACTGAGCACAACCATGTGGTCTGTATTTGAAGACTCGTAATTGTGGCTTGTCAATACAAACATTAATCTCAATTAGTATAACGATATATTCATGAATAATTATATATATATATATATATATATATATATATATATATATATATTCCAAAGATGAAAGATGAAAATAAATATTGTAACGATTCAACATTTATCAGAACATCAAAAGTTCAGAGCAAGCAGCTTCATATCCTTAATCCATGGATTTTAAAATATAAACTATTTTCATCAGAAGATAGAGAAAAACCGACAATGTAATTGTAAATATTATCGACACCATTTAACTTTAAAAATCTTACATGAAATGAAAAAAATATCAAAATGTATAGAGTTATATGTTAAGATGGGAGCGGTTAAATAAAAACAGTCGTTATATTGGAATTCAATGAAAAAGAATAATACTTAAATTGTTTAGGAATCCAAATGTGTTTGTTAAGAGGCTGATATTTACACGGCAATTAGAAACGCCCAGTTTATCCTGTCTTTGCAGTAGTTTGGTTCTGGAATTATCCGTTACACAGGCTATAGTATGAAGTTTGTCAGTAAGAGTTCGGTATATATCAAAGTGTGCAATAAAAACACCTCTAGCTCTCTTGTTGATCAATGTATCGCTAGACTATATATATATATATATATATATATATATATATATATATATGTATATATATATATATATTAATTTATATCCGATATTTTTCAAGCCGTTATACTAAACTTTAATTCTGGATCCTACTATTTACCGCACACCTAACCTTGCTCTGGTTTCTTCATGTTGACATAACATCATGAAGGTTTCGGTTCTGGGAGCTCATCAGATATTGGTCGGTGCTAACAATAGTAGCTCGGTGTTCATGGGCAATTTCTGAGAGACCCATACCCCCTGTTCCTATTGGCAGATACAACCTTGGTAGACACTGGTTGCTGTACAGTACTCTGTACATTGTCTACATTTTTCTCGTTTTAGTGTCTCATCTATTAATGTACTTTTGTGGCCAATCAATAATTCCAAATCTGTATGTTATCACTGGCATAGCTAATTGGTTAATGACAGTTACTTTGTTTTTGTTTGTTAGCTGTGTTTTGCAAGCTTTTCTAACACGGCGTATATATTATCTGCCAATTCTTTCTCTCAGCTTGGCATGTTGAATTGAATAGGTTTCTTCTATGCTAAGGTGTTTGTATTGTTCTACTTCTTCAAGGTCTTTGATGTCAGTATCTTCATCGAGCTGCATGTGTCCCGTTTGGAGCTTTTCCCCCAGCTCTGCGGGAGCACTTGGCACATTTATCCAGGCCTAACCTCATTCCAATATCTTTTGATAAGGTATGTACAACCTGTAAGAGTCGGCGTAAGTTAGCATCTGAACTAGCATACAGCTTGAGCTCATCCATGATAAGCAGGTGGTTGACTCTTTTGTCTAGATCTTGTTTGCGGCCCTAGTTCAGATTATAGGCACTCTGGCTTTTGTTTAGTAATTTGCTTAGTGGATCAATTGCCAGGCAACAGAGTAGAGGAGATAAGCTATCTCCTTGGAAGATTCCTTTTCGGATCTTGACATCAGGGTATTTTTTTTCCATTAGTGTGTTTTAATGCCATAGTTGTTTTCCACATATTTATTTGTACTGCCATGGTTTTCTTGATGACCGGATGGATATTATATAGATCAAGACGGCGCAGGAGTCATGCGTGGGTATACTATCATATGCCTTTTGGTAATCGATCCACCCCATACTTAGATTTATATGTCTCTTCCTACAGTCCTCCATGATGCTCTTATTGGTCCTTGGGGCCTAAACACTTCCTCCTACACCCTGCTTGTTGTTTTTCCAGGTATGCTTCAGAAGAGAGGTGTTCATAGATGCTGTCCTCAACATGGCTAGTGAAGAGTTTGTAGGTTGTAGTGAGGCAGAAGATCGGTCGGTATTTTGTAGGGTTTATGTCTCACTCGTATTGGGTATGAGGGTCGTATCACCTTTTACTAGACATGCTGATTTGACATCCTCACCCTTCAACAGTCTGGTGAAGCAGCTACTATAATGGCTATTAAGTGCTGTTAGTTTTTATTGTCAGCCAGAAATTGTGTATATTGTCTATGCCAGTTTTGTGATTCTGAAATTGATCTAGCTTTCGGTTTATCATTCCAGACGTTATATTTGGGTCTGCTTTTATTACTTCGAGCTATATTTATAATACACTTAAACTCTTGGTTGCATGGCCCCTCATTCTCAAACAAAGGCATCGAGTAGTTTTGTATCTCCTTCTCCTCTGGTGGCTTTTCAACCGTTATATTGTCTCCAACCAAATTTCGGTAGAATACTCTTGTATTCTTTTTGAACTGTATGTTCTCAGCTTTCGCCCTGTTCTTGTTATCCTTTTGTTGAATTATTTTGACAAGTGATTCGAGTTTGCCTTCAAGTTCCCTCGCCATGTTTTCAATTTCTTCTACATTTTTTTGTGTATTTAAAACTAAGTCTACAGATGGTGTTTTTCAGCCGTCCCCGCACTGTAGGGGCAGCAAGAACCTGTTTAATTGGATATATATCCTTTCCGAAAAGATTAAGTTGTTTCTAGGGATTCAGTTTCAACGGTTGTGTTGTGGCTCGTGCTCTGGACTCTCATTGCTTTTTGAATTGTGTTCCTAACAATATAAAGCCTGCAGCGTATGTTACTTGATTTAGCTCCGTGAGGGATATGTTGGATGGAACAAGTCTTTGGAGAGCGATGTTACGTTTTGTATTATTGCCTTGGTAGCTCTTGAGGCTTGGGTTCTTGGCAGCTGAGGTATTTACTCCAGCCTCATCATCTGGACTTCCTCAATTGTATTCCCAAGCTATTCTTCCAAAGCTAATTGCTCATCATCTGGTTCCAGTAATTTCTGAGGTAATGATGGTGGGTTCAGGTGTTACCAGTGGCCTCGGTGATAGTGGTGAGAAATAACTTAGTTTCAATGAGGGGATATCTTCTGATTCTTAATAGACAGCTGATGGTGGTGGTATACTTGTCGGGAAGCCCCTTGCTAAAGATGATTCTGGTGTTGATGTAGCTTTATAGTGTGGTGTCATGGGCGCAGACAGTTTGACGGCTTCATTCATGGGTGAATAGTAATGTTTTCTGCTGTACCTGTGGTGTGGTTTTTGGACGATGATGGGAATTTTGATGGGGCTTTCAATGGACACATTTTGGTTCTTATGAGGGCCGCTTCCTCTGATGCCATATAGTCCAGCTCAGCTTTATTGAACGGTCTCATGCTGTTATATCTTTGGCAAGTATTTTTTGTAGTGGAACATTTTTCTTGCATGGACAGAAATGGAAGAATATTTTCCTCCAAGTCTCTGTTCTCTTTTTGTTTAATATATTTTGCTTGAGCATATATTATAGCCCATAACAGTGCCCACTTGTGTTCCTCTCCCAGCTAGACGCTTGCCTCGGTCTAGATTCTTCTTCCCTGATAGGAAGGTAGTCTTCTTCAGCCTCTCCTATGGGTGCATTTATTTTATAAGGGTGCTCTCTTCTACTGTTATAAATATTCGCATCTGGGTAACAAGTGATCGTAGGCGGACAACCGGTGTATTTTTTTCTTTTTTCTTCGTGAAGAGTAGTTTGTTGGATCTTATCAGTTAGAATCTCATAGGATGTTTTGCTTTACTTTTCAAACTTTGAGTAGTGGTAGCAAAAAAATAGCACGTTCTTTTTTGCAATAGTCCATGGTTGGTCATTTAAACCCTTTATGTTTCTTTTTTCTTGCAGTATTTGATGGAGATAAGGGCCCGGACTTTTGTCTCAATGCCTGATTGCTGACGCTGGTTGGCCTCTGTATTTGCTGGAGTACCATTTCCAGAGGCAAGAAGGTTTAAACCATTGCTTACATCTTCCAGCCTGGTGTATGAACGGGTTGATGGGCCCTTTTTATCCTGGGTCCCGGTCTGCCAGTATGCATTTTTGTTTTTATTCATATTGTTTATTATTCATTATCTCCATTGTGAACGACTTCTAATTCTTTATTAATAGAGGGGGTGGCCCAATCTATTAATAGATATGTGTATGTATGTGTGTGGGTGTGGATGTGTGTTGTATATCCATGAGAAATGTGGGAGATGTGTGTGTGTGTGAATGTGATATAGGTTTATATATATATATATATATATATATATATATATATATATATATATATATATATATATATATATATATATGTGTGTGTGTATGTGTATATACACATATGTATGTGTATGGGTATCTATATGTGTGGGTATGTGTATGTGTTATATATGTAAGTTCTGCATCCATGCAATCAGAAAAAACGAGAGTTTTAGAATGTTTACTTCCGAATTAAACTATTACATAATCCCGTAACCATACCCCATTGATTGATAATAACTCTGCTAGTTCACCTGACAATTCAGTTCTATGACCCCTTATGTTTTACTTAAATATACGCCCGATACAGGAGCATATTTGTCCGTGTATATATATATATACATGTGTAGACCTTATCCGTTATCTGTGTATATGTGTGTGGGTGGGGGGATGTATGTGTATTTGTATGCAGGTCTATATTTGAATATGTATGTGCATGTGAATGTATTTATATGTTTATATATATACATGTACCTATACATATATATATATATATATATATATATATATATATATGTATATAGTGTATATATATGTATATATATAATTATGTATTATAAGTATGTGCGTACGTATGTGTATATATATGTTTTGTTTGTATGTATGTATGTATCTATCTATCTATCTATCTATCTATATATATATATATATATATATATATAAATATATTTTTAAAAGTCACACATGGGAAACGTTGGCGGAATGGCAATAATAAAGCGAATATTTTTTACAAAATATTTAGAAAACCTTCACAACGCAAATTATTTGTTTTCAAAATAAATTATGTATTTACCTTAAAAACATTTTTTTAACTCGAGTACTTTCGGTAATATATACCATCTTCAGAAGAATAAGCATATTTTTTCTTCTTTTTCTTCATTTCTTCCTGACTGGGGCAAACTTATCGCAGTCAGGTTGAAGTTTGTCTTGATTTCATGGACGAAAATGTTGATATGGCTGTGTGTATCACGTGGTTATGTGGGAAACGTTGTCTATTATGTCTAGTGCAGCCTAGGGTGCCGGATGTTTGAGTCTGAACACAGGTTTTGCATCAGACTTAAATTTGAGAGTTTCATTTGATTTGGTGCAACGTCCTAAACTATCATGAACAACATTTTCAAATCTAGACTGTAAATTGTTTATCAATGTTAGAAACGTATAAAATATTTCGAGTGTTAAAAACACGCTTGAGAGAAATATTGACAAGTCCTAGATTTTTATGCAGTCCGAACCCAACAAATTTAGACAAGAATAACAAGAGAGACAGTATGTTCTAGTAAATGTAGTTTTATCAAAGAAAACATTGCAACACAACTCACCCATCAACTGAGGCACTTCGAGCTATATGCTACGTTTCCATTTACTCCTGCTTCCCAATGTTTTCCCACATTGATCGCGAGATAAGGATGATATCTGATGCCGTGTAAATCCGATAGTTAACAGGGTTGCTATTTACATAACAATGGGTCATGTTCTGCGAGATTGAACATTGATTTCAAATGCTGCAGAAAAAGAGTTTCAATGTGATTTGTTCCAGGTGTGTGTTCCAGGTGTGAATGACGTGTGTGTGTTTCTGCCCTATTACAAAACACTTTTTTGGTTTCTGAATTTGAAGCATTCTTGATATTCATGTTCTTTTGGACAGGAAAACACATGAAAAATGCATGTCACCACAATTCCAACAAGCATTTGGACGGTAGTTTACTTGCTTGGGTGTATTAGTATTTGTTTGGATTCTTTTTGTTGTGGATGCATTTTTTGATTGTTGAATCATAATTGTATCGCTTTTTAGGCTTAATACACGTTGGAATTCCGCAGTGAGAACTTTTACTGTGAAATTATTATATTGGTCCAGTCTTTAGAGTAATCTTGTTCGAATGTCTGAATCCTGTCGCGATTGAATCCAGAAATAAAACTAAGACATTTAAATTGATCTTCTGTAGAGGATGTTATTTGATATATTTAGCATTCAAGATTTACTTTACTGGCAAAATAATGTAACCATCAGCATCGGTTTTAGTCATTTTTAAACAATAATAACGGACATTGAATAACGATTGTCGAATACTGAAAATATGTGTAAGTTGGTAATTGTCTAAGAAAAGGACACATCTTTCGCTTGTTTAACAAGAATAAAATTGATGTAACAATTATATTCGTCTCCTCCTAAATTTTTAATAATAAAGGCACCTTGGTGACATCGCTTATATAGGAAACTTTAAAAAGTGTTTTTTCGAACGTGAAAACTACAAAGCAAAAGTCAATTATCGATATTTATCATAGACGAAATATTTTACGTTTGCAAAATCATTGGTCATTTTGCTGTACTCCAAAGTTTTGGTCTTACGTTGTAAAAATGTTGATTAAGAGTGTGTAAAATCCTGATGTCTGATTACTAAAATAACTTTTTGTTGATTTGTTTAATTATTTTCCAATAACTATGTGGAACTTTCTTCGAATAACTGCTTTATCTCTATTAAATGTTGAACACAAACATTGAATTCGTCTTTCTTTGTTTATCTCACCATCGCCGCCATCGAAGTGACCGTTGTCGGTTCTGAGTGAGTGTGAATTTGAACACGCACATGTTTGAAAATAAGCAAATATAAGATGAATAATGTGATTGAGACAACTCAATATGGTTTTTAAAATATATTTATTTACTTTTTTTTAGATGAAAGGTAGGATGTATGAAATGTATTACAGTTATAGTTGGAGCTGAAACGATATACCTTTTTACAAATGCGTCTTTTTCGGTAGAGAGCAAAGGGGACATAACTCTTGCAAGGTAAGATAACTGATAATTTATCTCCCTTAAAATACATCTTTTCTAAATGTCATCATTTTCCTAGCTAGAAATGTTTGTAGCTAAAAGGTAGTATAGTTATTTGTCATTGTGTTATATTACTTTCAGGTTTGTGGCGAGTTGATATTATGATTATTTGTACTCACTAGAGGTTCTCACACATGGCATCAGTGATTGCTAACCGACAGTCGGTATTATTATTATTATTATTATTATTATTATTATTATTATTATTATTATTATTATTATTATTATTATTATTATTATTATTACTGAAGTTGTTTCATTTTATTTTTCTCACCCTTTCAAATACTTGGGAATCTTTTGTTATTAGTGGTTTCTTCTTCGGCTCTTTCCCCACTTTCCCGATCCTTTTCCTCATCTTCTTTCTCCCTTCTTTCTCTTTCTTCTTTACATCATTATTTGTCAGCCTTACGGTAATCACTATTCACACTTCCTATCCCCTTTCGCTTACGTCTTTTCTCCTTCTTATTATTTGTATTACCAGTCTCTTTCGTCAACGTAGTTTTTTCTTATCCTCCTTGTTCGTGTCCTTGTTCTTCGTTTTCTATTTCAATTTTATTTATTCCTTTTTTTATTTTTCTCAGGTTTCGTGTATATATTTTCTTTATTCTTATTCTTCTTTTTATTCATATTAGGTTTTTCTCCTGTTTGACATTTTTAAATAAAAATGTATTTTATATAATGGCAACGTTTTAATTCGAAGTGACATCTTAATGTTCACAACTTTATTTTCAGAAAAAAATATTTATTGATCGCATTTCCTTTATTCTTTATCGGTTGTTCAAATCGATTGATACATTGCATTTTAAAAGGTGTACAACCATCAACCCCATACGAAATATATTCTATTCCTCTTATTTGACATAAACAAACATCATTATAAATTGTATGCTGAGCAATCAGTTATTGTTATCAACAATATTCAGGCTGAAAATAGTCATAACGATCAAGCTAGTGTTATGTTTTCTATACGCGTGAGGGTTACATACCTTCTATTTTATTGCTGCTGTTACGTTTATGGAGGGTTAAACGGATGAATCCTGCGTAAACAATGACTTGACATAATAACAACTGCTCTGGTTCCCCCACTACGCAAATTCAATAGACCAACCCGACAGTCTGCCAACTCCTATCCATTAACTTTGGAGGTCCCCAGATGCCGAAGAGCTTTTTACTCCAAACTCTGGAACTCCGTCCATGCTCCCTATTTTCCTAACGTTACTGACATGCAGAAATTTAAAACTAATGTAAACAGACATTTTGCTGCACAGCTCCTTATTTAAGGTGAACCCCCAAAATGTAAACCTTTTTCAGTAGCCCATTACGTCTACAGTGTCAGCCTGCCTTGTTTGGAGTGAACTATAATAATGAACAAATATTTAAAAAATAACAAATAAATAAGCATCTCCTAAAGACGTTAGATGTAATGTTAAAAAAAAGATGATGTCTATATATTTCCACTCTGTATCCGATACAACAGGCCAAGTATATATCATGCCACCTGTTGACTAAACTAAGAAGTGATAATTAAAATAAGTAACTTTTTGATTGGATCTTATAAAAAGAAAAAAATGGTGTTATAGAAGCTCGAAACGCTAGCGTATGTAGATAAACATAATTTAATATAATTTATTTAAAATTAATATACTTATAAGCCATTTTAATACTATTTAAGTTGAGCCCTGTTCGGAGAAGTTAGATATAGACTGACACGTAGCGATAAGGAATATTCTAACTACGTTCGTAGAATATTTAGTGAGTCCTTCTAGATATGCCGTCCTTAGCATATATATAACTTAAATTCCATTCTTGAATGATGTAATGTCCCGTGGCCTAATGGTTACAACGCTTGCTTATGCAGTCTAGGTGTATTCTCTGGCAGGTGTTCGAACCGTGCGACCGTATGATATTATCATCTCTGCACTGATGATGGCGAAAGATCGAAACGCTAGCGTATGTAGGTACGAAAAATAGTGAATCTTATAAATGTATTAGAGCAGAATATATAGAATTATAAAAGAAGTAATGAAATATATATATATATATATATATATATATATATATATATATATATATATATATATATATATTTGTGTGTAAGTATATATATATATTTGTGTGTTAACGTAGTTTAATATTCTTAAATGTATTGCGGGTTGAGTATATATGTTTTTTGTTTGGAACCCCTTACCTTAATAATAATTAGAAACGATGTTGAATTCTTAATATTCTTAATCAGTTATATAATCTTGTATATTGGACTTCATTAAACACAACTATAAAATTATAGTTAATCCGCTTTAAAATATATTCTATTTCGCTTGTAGTTTAATTAAACTTTCACATGACTGCAAATTATTTTTAATCTCAGGTCTAATTCAGACTTCCCATTTACTGACATTTATATCACACATAAATTTGTCTTAATTTTAGTCCATTGCTTTATTTAAGTCACCCACTTAATTTAAATTATATAATTTAATATATATATATATATATATATATATATATATATATATATATATATATATATATATATATAGTTTATTAGTATTTAATTTTAATATAAATATAACACAATATATTGTGTTTATAAAGTTTATGTATTTACTTTAACAGTGCTCAATACGTCAGATAGGCTTAGTAGTTGTATGTAAATATAACAATGATAAGTAAGCTATTCAGAATCGTTCATGTTTCATTCCCACAGATAATCGCAGGCTAAATTCGTGGATGCATTGTCTGCGATTGTGCATATATCTAAGTAGTATTTGTATTGCTAACAAATTAACCGGATTCATTTAGTGCACATCCACTTGCGCGTCATAGGAACATCTAGATTTACTTACCGCGTCCTGAAACAACATATTAAGAAGATACACCACTTCTCCAACTACGCATTAATAAAGCTTTGCTCATGTAAAAGGTTTTGCCTTTTCTTTACAGTTTAGCGAACAAACTTACCTCTTCTGAACATATATTGCTTGATAGTTTAGGTCACTCGAAACAATGTCGAAATAAACAGAGATGTACTTCGGTTATTATAATATTCCACGTACCATAGACTAGTTACATATCAAAGTTTAGAAGGTAGTATCTACCATACTCTTTATCAATACATGGACGGAAGTTACATCGATTCATATCTGACCCAAGCGTATCAGCTAAAGTTATCGTATATATTACAAAATATATGACTCTCATATATTCAAGTAAGAAACCTGTAATTTCTATTTATCATTGATATTTCTAATGTAACTTATTTTCCAATAGTATAGTATAGAAAAATAGCGATACATATATACTCACATACACACATATACAAATACTAGAATTTCAGAAGACTTGGACATTAAAAGTTGCATCCTCATAAAATAAATCACATGGCTGACATATAGACAGCGTGACTAATAAAACATCCCCATTATCAGATTATTAGTTTACAAATCACAGTTACATAAGTAAAGGGACTATTTGAAACTTTTAAAAACAATCGAAAATATCTGAATTTCATTTGTTGATCAAGTATTTCGTTCGAATGAGATAACAACTGTTCAAAGCAATGCTTTGAAAAGTGAAATTAAGACTACGTTTATTTTAAACAACGGTTAAATGTTATATTCTGACATTAAACGCTGTCGTACAAACACAAATGATACTGAACGCTTAAATCGCCCAAAATTCAACAGTCATGCCGAAAATATTAAAACAGCCATCATACTCCGTTTCTGCGATCGCATATTGAAGTCGCGTGAGATTGTACAGAAGTCCAATATATCACTAAGTTGGGTATTCCCTCTTTGGCATGAACATTTTTCAATGAAACAACTGTGTTCAAAGTGGGTGTTACGTTTGATCACACTCGATCAGGAACGGTCGGCGGTTCAAGCATTTTTGCACCTGTTTCAACGCAACGAAAATTTTATTACGGCAATATGTGTCAATAGATGTAACATGTATACACCACTTTACAACGGAGTTAATTAACTTAGGACAACTGAACCATTAATAGCAAATATTATAGTTCAGTAGCAGAGCTACAAGGCGTTGCACGAATGTCATAACACAAAATAGAAGAGGTTGAAAATTGAGTGCAACATTTTTATATCAAAACTCATATCTCTCTCACTTTCCTCTTCCCTATGTTTCCACATCTTTCTTTCCCACCCACTTTTATTCCTGCACAGCCAATTAATATATTGGACATAATAATGTAAGCTCTCAGTGTTAAAGTAATTGATCCAAGGAACCATCAAGTTAATCACTCCTTTACTCAAAAATATGATAAATTATATATTTGTTATCATTTATTCCCGGTCAACGCAGAGTTTCTTATCTTTACTCTCCCTCTTAGTAATCTAACGACACCTATTTTTATTTAAGCATATTCCCGGGTAACGCTGAGTTGTTTGCATTCCTCTTCTCCATCAAGCATACGCCACATAGGAAACGTACTACTTTATTGTTGTGGTGGCAACCACTCATTTGCATATACGAATAACGTTACACTATAAATGGCAAGCCTAGGTTGGCCTTAGTGTGCGTTACCTAAATGCCACCGGAAGTGACGCCGAAGAGCGTACATGTCCTCCCACCAAGACTCTCTGACTCGACACCTTCATCTGTACATACTGTAACTATACCTTTTCTTTAATACACTTATTATTGCATTCTCCTTGTTGTTTGCGTCTTCATTGTATTCCTCACTAATTATTGTTCAACCTTGCAACCACAACATTTATTATTGCATACACTTGCTCTATCTAAGGTATTGAACAATTACCGATCCAGAATATACGACTTATCAAGTGTAACACTGCGTGATTATACACAGCCGCTGTATAAAACATATTTATCACTTCTGATTCAGCATATACAACTGACCAAGTGTAATGAGGTATTCGTACATAAACGACTTTTAGTTATCATAGTGGACATATTCTGATTCAGTATATACCCGTTTCTAAGTATAGTATTATATCATTACCTATTTAAGATATTCAGAATTATTTGATTTAACATATACAACTTACTAAGTGTAATATTATATACCACGTTTCAAGTGTTCTACTGTATAATTACATGCACCTGCTTTTTCTAAGGTATTGCACACAACTTGATTCAGAATATACCACTTATCAAGTGTGTTTCACGTATTATTTGTGTTTGGCTACGTTCAGCTCTCAGTGTCTTGTCTATTATAAGTTTTAGATTAATTCATACAACTTATTATGCCACATGGAAAACGCCGAGTACGTGCCCCTTTATACAACGCAGATAAGCGTTTTCCCCATGACAATGCAGCGTGGGAACACCTGTTTTCTATCTATGATTTTGAGAACTGACTCATGAGCAACACAGAGTAACTTTTATGGCATACAATATTATAACAAACTGCAGTAAACATCTTACTCCCGGTCAACGTTGCGTTTAAAGACACATTTTTGTGCAGGATTGCTCCATCTAAGATATTAAGAACTTATTATTATTATTATTATTATTATTACGATTTTTATTTCTATCAGAATATTTCTTCTTGTCAATGTAATCGTATTATTAGTTTCTCCTATTATGTGTGTCCTTTGGCATCTACATGTTATTTCATACTTATTTTGTCGTGTATTTCTTTAATTATTCTCAGCTTTAATAATGTCTTTAAATTCGCATCGTAACTGTAACTTACTTTAAATAATTAAGGTTTTCTGATACAGTGACACACTCTATTGGTGGAGTATTTCATATGCCATCATTCGTGTTTGGGTTAAAAATGTGGTAAAGGTAATCGGTAGCTGCGATTATAGATACTGCAAAGTTCCCGTGAAAAAGAAATACATTACTGTTGAATAATTGATGGTGTTTAGAAAATCAGTTAGATTGTCCTGAACGATGGTAGGCAGAAAGAAGTTCGGACTGTCAAAAAATCGGTGGGGCCTACTCTCGATCTGAAGCCTTTTCATTGTTTACTAAACTGGGGGGGGGGTGTTATACAATACAACGGTATTAATACCCGCATACAACAAAAGGCTTAGAAATAATAAGTAGAATGGTGGTCTTGTTCTATCTTAGAAAAATGTAATTTATTGAAACATAAAACTTGCATATTATTTTTAACAACACGATAGAAAAAGTAGTGCAGAAAATAAGTAACTGCGTTCAAACGCAAAATAATGGTTTCACATACCATAAAATAGTAAAATAGCTTATGAAAATACAATAATATATATATATATATATATATATATATATATATATATATATATATATATATAACTATGAAAATATATTTATGGCAATTAAGCTACACAGAGGCTCTCTCGTTTCATCCCCGGGGGAACTTCAGGCTAAAATGCCTAGCTCTACTTACGTATCGATCACTGTGTAAGTAAGTACTAAAAATGTATACATAAAAAATTATATCTAATGATATCGGATGATACTCAATATATTTTAAAATTAGCGTCAGATTTCGAAAATTAAATGGATTTAAAGGTGCTGTTAAACATTTCGATATCTTCAATTCTTTTTCTGCACAAATAAAGCTCGCACAAGATAAGACTTTCTTTCGCGACGTTGGCAGCTTCATAATCATTCCGTCATTCTAAAATAACCATGGAAATTAACATTAAATTTAAGCACATAGTTTTATCCATGTTCGTCTTATTCCTTAATGAGGGTAACACACTGTGTGGAACCGAACCAGGAATTGAATGTCTAGTAAATCCAGCGTAGTCAACTCCTCGGACAGAAGAAATACGTTATATCTCGCGGTCGGATGCATTTAAAAGAGCAAATATTCACTGGTGGGAGCCACGACGTCAACGCTCATTTAAATCACGCCCAGTTTCGTACAAAAATGAAAAGTACAACACAACAAAAAATCAATACAAAAATATAAAATAATACAATATATAAACAGAATATAAAATGTGAAAATGGATTAATAAGACAGAATGAAAAGCCGAAACAGAATACTGAAGAGAAGGGGAAGAAAACAGACATAAAACGAGAGGGGAAAAAGACGAAGAAAGATTGAATAAACTGAAGATGATGTAAAAGGTATAAAACAAAAGAACAAGAAGAAGAACCACAAAAGTCACTCATAAGGAAGAAGAATGGATAATCAGTTGGAGATGTATAACGTGTGGAAGAAGAGGAAACAGAAAAACAATCCGGATTAAAAGAAGATACAGAAGAGGATTTCTTTAATAATTACGTTATTTTCTTTTAGCAAAAATGCTTAATCTGAAAGTTGATTGGAAAAATAATGTCCTCTTAATGGATTATTTTGACTCTTTTGGTAGTTTAATTATTTTAAAATCGATGGAATTATCTTAACATTCGATAAATCTGACGGAGATGTGTTCACCTCGTGCACTGTAAACGTTTGAAATGTCAAAATAAATACGACTTTTACAGGGATTGGTTTAGTATAGTCATTAACACATTTCTCACCGGTCATCTACATGATTGGGTCATGTTTTCGTTTATATTAGAAAATTATGAGGAAATTCGAAATCGATTTTTGAACGTAGAACTGATTGTTTTCAGTTCAAACTTGTAACGATATTTAACATGAGAAAAGTTTCATTTCTTTAAAACCATTTTAAAGGGGGATATACATAAACAAATACTTTCAATTAATACTTCCCAAATTAATTCATGTTGAATACATCCTTGAATACAACACCAAAAATTGAATATTATTCAATCCGTAAAATAAGATTTAGTATTATGGTGTTTAGTGTGAACATCAGAAGGGTATTTACTCCCGAGCAGCACCTGCTGTTGGTTATACTTTTATATAAAATGCCAGGAATTAATTCACACTTATAAGATTTTGACTCTGTTTACATTTAGAAATATATATATATTATACAACTTACTATTCACTAATCCCACTGCTATTAGTACTACTATGAATAATACTACTAATAATATAACTTCTATTGCTAAACCTCTTTGTTTAATTTGCCACACGATATGTTTTTTGTTTAATAAACAATAATAATATTTATAGTATACTATTCCCTTCTAGATTGTTATAGACATAGCGTTTCGGCGGATGTAAGCAGTGACATTTTGTCGATATTGCTTTTTTTCTAAGAAAGCTTCAAGTGGAATTGAGTATTGCATTATAAGAACTTAGAAATATCTGCGTATAACTGTGTAGTATGACAATCAATTACTATTAAATTAGACTTAACACTCGAACATTTCAAACGCCTTGCAGTGTTCTGAGGTTGAAAGACCAATTATTATTACAAACGATAATAACTAAGTATTATTTACATTTAATACTTCTACCCGGTCACGTCTGACGAATAGAGAATAATCTACTCCCGTGGATTAAGAAAAACGAAGTTCATAATTCCATATAGGTTCTTGGCTCGACATTAAGCGTCTCCTCTTCCTGTATTCGGTTCGAAAGTTTGTAGGAATAAACTTTAAACAAGTCGCATGTTAAATCGGATAACACGTTGTGTATAAAATAACCTAGCTGAAGCAGAAGTGTAAAAATATATAATTCTTTTTCGCTTTTTATCTTTTTTTCATATTAAAAACTGTATTTTTTAAGACGGCAATCACGCATATAGTAGTTAAACAAGGTTAACAAACGCTATTTGTCTTCTTATAACCTATCAAAAATAGTATGACATATTTTATATATTAATATTTGTATTTTCATACGTTTCTCATTAAATGTAAAATGTTATCATAATTAAACAGTATTTAATAAACATTGTGGTGTATATTTATATTTGTTGATTACTTATTATCCATTTGTATGTCATTGTGCATCTTTCATACATTTGAAGATTTAACACACCCTGGTGTCCATGATATTTGCAATCAACATTATTTACATAATTCCAAATGCACACTATTATATCCGCCTGTTGTTTGCGATAAGTATTTCAGCTAACACAATTACTGGTAGTTTTATACAGCCTGCATACATTTTCATACTAGCGTCTAATGATAATATCCTTCGAATAAATGACGAACACGGTAAGAAAAACAACTTTCTAAAAGGAAAAAAATTGAATTCATTTAACAGTAATCATTCCAAAAAGCGTCTTCGAAAATGTCATTATCAATCGACAAACAGCATTTGTTCTGAACACCTGATCAATTAGCAGTCTATTATAATCATAAATATAGTTAATGTTGTAAGAAAATCAAACGAAGCCGGTCTCACAGAGAGAATTAAAAATAATATGCATTTTTGTTTTCAAAAAATTAAAAAAATGTTTTCCTTTCCACTTCTTAATTCTAAAGAAAACTATTTGTCACCTGTAGTTGAATCTTCCATATTAAATGATTTAATTAATATATTTTCATTGTTGAAATTACAACTATAATTGTTAAAGATATTACCAGAGACACAGTTTGAAAATTGTTACTCTTTACTGAATTGTATTTAAAAAAAATACAACTAAATACATGTATCGCTGTGAGCGTTAACAGGAATAGTAGGCAATGCTTTAGCTGAGAGATTACACACAATACGAAGATACATAATCAATGAAAAGTATAGTCTCTTTTACTTTATTGGTTTTGAAATTTAGAATCACTATGTTTCAGAAATGTGTTGGTGAGGAGAGATAATTAGTATTTGCTGGATTATTCGTACGACCACTGTTTATATGTCGGGTGTTATTCTCACGAGGTTGCGACCGATGTGACCTTTGGCATTTTCAGGTGTGTCTTGTCAGAACTCAGGAACTATGTACAGCTCGGGAATCTATATACAATTTCGAACACAACACCTTTTTTAATACACGGAGGTATCTTTCTCTCGTTCCTTCAGTGATGACTAGATATAACTCTTAAGTAATCAGGAATAGTATTCTTAGTATCGCAAGCAATGAGGATTGAACCTACAGCCTCCAGCAGGCCAACACATAAAACTTGTTATTACATAGCACTTCTATCCGTACAGATACTAGCGTTTGACATAAAGATTCCCATGGTACAACAGACGAGTCTGGGGTAGATTGGAGGTCACATCCGCCGATACGTTGTGAGAATAACATCGAGGATTAGAACAGCAATCTAAATAATATAAATATTTCAACTTAAATATTTACTAAGACAAAATACAACTAAAAAATAATTCAGCTGAGAGATGCCGCACAAGACTAAAATGAACTATCTATTAAAAGTGAACTTTGTAGTTTTCTAGTGATTCATGGAAATAACAAATTAAAATAATGAATTCATATCCAAAATCATACTAGAATATGTAATCCACTTTCTGCGGATGGAAGTAGTGATGGTACTTAGAACAGCGAGGTGTGCAGTTATTGTAGCATAACCGCTAATCACGGTGAAACACCAGTTTAACTCACATCAGTAACGTTAAGCGATTTCAAGTTGGTTCAGTACTTAAATGAGTAAACATTTAAGAAAAGTAAGCGTGTCGGAACAAATGAAATGTAGATGTATAAAAACACTGTTGAGGGTATAATATGCGACAGACTCGCATCCTGTCACATAAATGTTTCGGTATATAATACAAACTGAGTAATTAATATAATTATTATAAGTATACTTAAATTAAACGACATGCAAAGAGAGATCGATCGATAATCTCGAGCAGGTTGGAACAGAAAAAGCGATGAAAGTGATTGAAAATAGTGTTGTTTGTAATTATAAACATGTATCAATAAGCGACAAAAAATAATTTATCAACCTTTTGTGAGTAAAGCAATAACTTAGTCAAACTTCTGACTCAACCGTAAATATATTCTGACTCAACCTTATATATATTCTGACTCAACCTTATATATCAAACATAATTTATAGACCAAATACGTATTTGTCTTAATTTGCGGAAGGTGCATAACATTTGTCTTAGCGACGAATGCATGAAATAATTGTATTCATGAATAATATCGGATTTTTTCTGGTGAACCTCTCTTGAAGAATACACGATTTATTTATTTTATAACATTTACATTGGCTCATTATGGGTGTTCTTTTTAATAGTAATATATAATGCAATGTGTGTGTCCATAACATATGTTTAATTAAACATCACTTTAAAATTAATTCATTCTCTTTGTTAATAAACTAGTTTTCGCTTTTATTTAGCGCGGCTGTTGTCTTTAAAAATTAACTACTTCTGTTTCGCTTCACTTACGAATAAAATTATCATGAAAATAAATCGATATGACAAAGTCTATAGAATTCATTGCGACATGCATTCAACACATATAATACCTAGTTTTGGGGTAGCCGAATAGTGGCTACTGAACACGTATTGAGCGTTATTGTAAGAACAATATTTAACATAGTACGTGCATTTTGAAATAAAAATATCATTAGGACGCAATTAATTTACACGACAAAAGCTGTTTCAATGTATACGTGTTTCGTGAGGAACCTTTGTCACGCCTTTAACATGAACTCTATAAGTAACAAAATTGCAGAGCAGAATCTGCTTTATACGAACTTTGTAAAACCTTTTTATCAAATAACATTATACCATCCTACAAAGCTATACATTTTGACTCTTTTAGTTTATTTGTTGTCAAAATTGATATACATTGCAGAATAATACTAAATATACTATAAGCTTTATTAATAAATAGCGGGGCTACCCGGCGTTGCTCGGGGTCATAAAAACATATATTTGAAGAAAGATCGTGTGTGTAACATCTTTATATTCAAACTTCTATGTCCGCCCCCTCTCTCTATAGCCGTCTCTTTATCTGCTACCTTTCTCTTTCCTGGTCGCCCCATTTCGCCGCTACTTTCTAATTTTGCCTTTTGCAAAAGCTGTTTCTTCCCCACCATTTCTCCTATTGCCCAGGGTAATAGTATGACATATTTCTATAAAAAGTAACACCTCTATCTGCGCCTTCTATATAGGTACTTATCTCCACCCCGGTGTTCATACTATATACGTATCTATCATCACCCCGGTGCGCATACTATATACGTACCTATCGCCGCCCCAGTGCACATACTATATACGTACCTATCGCCGCCCCGGTGCAGATACTATTTAAGTACCTATCGCCGCCCCGTTGCGAATGCTAAATAGTACCTATCGTTGCTCCGGTGTGAATGCTAAATACATACCTATTGCGCCCCGGTGTGCATGCTACATAAGTACCTATCGCTGCCCTAGTGCGAATACTAAAGACATACCAATTGCGCCCCGGTGTGCATGCTACATAAGTACCTATCGCTGCCCTAGTGCGAATAATTAATATGTACATATTGCCGCTTTGGTGTGAATGCTAAATACGTACCTATCGCCGGCCCAGTGCGAATGCTAAATACGTACCTATAGCCGCCCTGGTGCGAATGCTAAATACGTACCTATAGCCGCCCCAGTGCGAATGCTAAATACGTACCTATCACCACTACGGTGCGAATGCGAAATACATACCTTTCGCCACCCCGGTGCGCGTGCAATATATGTACTGATCGCCGCCGCAGAGCGCATGCTATGTACGTACTTATTGCTGCCCATGTGTACATGCTATATACGTAGCTATCGCCACCCCTGAATTCTGAATACGTAAATATCGCCGCCCTGGTGTGGAAGCTAAATACGTACATATCGCCGCCCCGGTGTGAATGCTAAATACATACCTATCGCCGGCCCGGTGTGAATTCTAAATACGTACCTATTGCCGCCCCGGTGTGAATTCTAAATACGTACCTATCGCCGCCCCGGTGCAGAAGCTAATTACGTACATATCGCTGCCCCGGTGAGAATGCTGAATACATACCTATCGCTGCCCCGGTGTGAATGCTAAATACATACCTATCGCCGCCCCGGCGTGAATGCTAAATACGTACCTATCGCCGCCACGCTGTGAATTTTAAATATGTACCTTTCGCCGCCCAGTGTGAATTTTAAATATGTACCTTTCGCCGCCCCTGTGCACGTGCTATATACGTACCTATCACCGCCCCCGTGCGCGTGCTACATATGAACCGATCGCTGCCTCAGTGCGCATGCTAAATACATACCTATCACTGCCCCGGTGTGCATACTATATACGTACATATTACCGCCCATGTGCAAATGCTATATAAGTACCTATCACCACCGCTGAATGCTAAATAAGTACCTATCGCTGCCCCGGTGTGGAAGCTAAATACGTACATATCGCCGCCCCTAAATTTGGGCAGACCCTAAAAAGTTCGGCCTGACCCCTAAAATTTTCCCCGACCCCTAAATCTCTCCAGCCCCCTAATTTTTCACTCTCCCCCAACCATGAGAAATATTTTGACTTCAAAACAAAAAAAAACAAAAAAATTTGGCCTGACCCCTAAAAAGTTCGTCCTGACCCCTAAAATTTTCCCCGACCCCTAAATCTCTCCAGCCCCCTAATTTTTCACTCTTCTCCAACCATGAGAAATATTTTGACTTAAAAAAAAAAAAAAAAAAAAAATTTGGCCTGACCTCTAAAAAGTTCGTCCTGACCCCTAAAATTTTCCCCGACCCCTAAATCTCTCCAGCCCCCTAATGTTTTCACTCTCCTCCAACCATGAGATATATTTTGACTTCAAAACAAAAAAAAACAAAAAAATTTGGCCTGACCCCTAAAAAGTTCGTCCTGACCCCTAAAATTTTCCCCGACCCCTAAATCTCTCCAGCCCCCTAATTTTTCACTCTCCCCCAACCCTGAGAAATATTTTGACTTCAAAACAAAAAAAAACAAAAAAAAAACAAAAAGATTTGGCCTGACCCCTAAAAAGTTCGTCCTGACCCCTAAAATTTTCCCCGACCCCTAAATCTCTCTAGCCCCCTAATTTTTCACTCTCCCCCAACCATGAGAAATATTTTAACTTCAAAACAAAAAAAAACAAAAAAATTGGACCTGACCCCTAAAAAGTTCGTCCTGACCCCTAAAATTTTCCCCGACCCCTAAATCTCTCCAGCCCCCTAATTTTTCACTCTCCTCCAACCATGAGATATATTTTGACTTCAAAACAAAAAAAAACAAAAATATTTGGCCTGACCCCTAAAAAGTTCGTCCTGACCCCTAAAATTTTCCCCGACCCCTAAATCTCTCCAGCCCTCTAATTTTTCACTCTCACCCAACCCTGAGAAATATTTTGACTTCAAAACAAAAAAAAACAAAAAAATTTGGCCTGACCCCTAAAGTTCGTCCTGACCCCTAAAATTTTCCCCGACCCCTAAATCTCTCCAGCCCCCTAATTGTTCACTCTCACCCAACCCTGAGAAATATTTTGACTTCAAAACAAAAAAAAACAAAAAAATTTGGCCTGACCCCTAAAAAGTTCGGCCTGACCCGTAAAATTTTTCGACGACCCCTCAATCTCTCCAGCCCCCTAATTTTTCACTCTCCTCCAACTCTGAGAAATATTTTGACTTCAAAACAAAAAATTGGCGTGACCACTAAAAAGTTCGGCCTGACCCCTAAAAAGTGCGGCCTGACCCCTAAATCTCTCCAGCCCCTCATCCCAACTAATTTTTCACTCTCACATAACCCTGAGAAATATTTTGAGTTAAAAACAAAATAAAAAAGAACAAATTTTGTCTGACCCCTAAAAAGTTCGGATTGACCCCTAAAATTTTCTCCGACCCCTCAATGTCTCCAGCGAAATATTTTGAGTTCAAAAAAAAATGTTATTTAACATGTATACAAATATTAGTGAAAACAGTGGCGGAGCATAATTATTTCTATTCTTACTTTATTTATTGAGATGTTTTTTAATATGTATACAAATATTAGTGAAAACAATGGCGGAGCATAATTATTTCTCTTCTTACTGTACTTATTGAGACGTTATTTAATATGTATACAAATATTAGTGAAAACAGTGGCGGAGCATAATTATTTCTATTTTTAGTTCATTTATTGAGACGTTTTTTAATATGTATACAAATATTAGTGAAAACAATGGCGGAGCATAATTTTTTCTTCCTTTAAATTTACTGATTGAGACGTTATTTAATATGTATACAAATATTTGTGAAAACAATGGTGGAGCATAATTATATCTCTTCTTACTTTACTTATTGAGACGTTATTTAATATGTATACAAATATAAGTGAAAACAATGGAGGAGCATAATAATTTCTCTTCTTACCTTACTTCTTGAGACGTTATTTAATATGTATACAAATATTAGTGAAAACAATGGTGGAGCATAATTATTTCTCTTTTTACTTTACTTCTTGAGACGTTATTTAATATGTATACAAATATAAGTGAAAACAATGGAGGAGCATAATAATTTCTCTTCTTACCTTACTTCTTGAGACGTTATTTAATATGTATACAAATATTAGTGAAAACAATGGTGGGGCATAATTATTTCTCTTTTTACTTTACTTCTTGAGACGTTATTTAATATGTATACAAATATTAGTGAAAACAATGGTGGAGCATAATTATTTATTACACTAACTTCACACCTCTCAAAAAGAAGGAGGTAATACCTGGGAGGATGGTATCATGTCAACAGAAGAAATGCGGTTAGAATTAAGCAACCCTTGCTTCACTATAAACTCGTGTTCAAAAAAGTTCCGTTAGGGATCCACTTTGACGTCATTTCCTGTTAAAATCGTGACTTTGCATTATGCCGACAATCCCCCATCTCCAAATTTGGCATGAGGCGCTTCACCGGTGAATGCCGACACCCCCCCCCCCTAATTTGACCTGAAGCAGTCACACCGCCGCTCTATCTCTACAACTCTCAAAAAGGAGGAGGTAATGCCTAGGAGGGTGGTATCATAACAACAGAACGGGCGTAGGGGAGGAAAGGAAGGTAGTAGGGGTGGGAGTGAGAGGGAAAGAAGAGTTTTAGTGTGAGGGATTTTCTTCCCTACACTCTTTTCCTCTGACGTCATTTCCTGTTAAAAGCATGACGGTGCATTATTTCTCAAATTCTACATGATGTCATTGTTTTTTTCTCAAATTAGTACTAAACAACGTTGAAAATCGAGGAAAAAGGCAGTTGACCCTCGAAGAGTCCATTTTTTTTCCCGTTCTGAGATAGTATACGTCCCGGGGCTGGCCGCTCATAATGACGTCAACCGTGTGACTGTTTGTTGGGTACTCTCGGAGGAGTATCTGGACATACAAACAGACAAACAGACAGACATACAGACAACTGGCCTTTATATAATAGAAGATACAAATAAATGCACATTGGCCTTTATTATAGATACAAATAAATGCACATTGGTCTTTATTATAGATTTGCTTAATACCCCCCCCCCCATAAAAAGATTTGGCCTGATGCGCTCACACCGGCGAATGCTGACACTCTCTCCTCGCAACAGATACTACACTGTCTCCACCCTCTCAAAAAGGTGTGAGCGCCGGCGAATGCCGACACTCCCCCTCCCCAAATTTGGCCTGAGGGACTCACACCGGCGAATGCCGTCACCCCCCCCCCCCCAATTTGGCATGAAAGGAGGAGGTAATGCCTATCATGATAACGGAAGGGAGTGGGTGGAATATTAGCGTCTATTAAAAGGTTGTAGTGTGAGTGAATTTATTCCCGCCACTTTGCATTATTTTTCAAATTATCTGCCACTCTCTGACGTCATGATATAACCGGACACAATTTAGAGCAAGACCGGGTACATCCGGCAAGGGATTATGGGACAGGTGCGGATGTGATTGAGCAACCCTTGTTTCACTACACACTCTTAACGTAGGATTCCTATGTTGTTATTGATGCAACCGGACAGAAGTTATTGGATGATCTGATAGAACCGGACACAATTTAGGGCAAGACCGGGTACATCCGGCAAGGGATTATGGGATGTTTACATTGACTCTGCATTTTTATCGGATTAGTACATAAATACATTAGATTATTTCGAATTTACTATCGAATTGGACCTCCTCAAACCCATAGACCGGCGGAATGAAGCCCCGAAGGCCAAGACGATACCAGTCTATGGGGTGCAGTATCCATCGAAACGGATACTACACTTTGATCTTAGCCAAAAGAAGTGAATTAATGTCATTTTCGGTAATGGCGTATGAAAGCTATGTTGAATTAGAGAAAAACGGCCTAGGGGAGTGTAAAATTCATTGTTGATATTCCAAACTTATATAAGAATTTGTTAAATAGTAGTATACAATGTTTTTTGAAAGAAAATCCTAGTTATTATTACTTGTTAATTTAATAATGTAATTTAAACAGTGTCTAGTGGATAGACCGCTGTTCAGGTGTAGATTGGTTATAAATATCCCAGTAAATAACCTCAAAATTTCAATTTCGGATGCTTTTGTTGGCCTTTTGGCTAAGATCAAAGTGTAGTATCTGTTCTCGGCATTTTTGCCTTGAGATAAAGTGTATTATCTAGTCCTATCCGATAGGTGTCGATCTTACACTCTCGAATCAAAAATCAGATTATCATTATATTTTTGAATCCCCTTTCCTTCTGTTCACTTCCTCTCCCCTAAAGTACGGGCTGATACGCTGCCCTCCCCAAATTTTGCCTGAGTCGCTCATAATGCCTTAGGCCGACCCTCCCCATATTTAGCCTGAGGCGCTCAAACCGGCGAATAACTCCCCCTCCACCAAATTCGGCCTCTCCATGCGACACTACTCCCCAAATTCGGCCTGAGGCGATTCTCCCCGAATTTCGCCTGAGGCGCACCACCGCCGAATGCTGACACTCACCCTCCTCATATTTGGCCTGAGGCGCTCATACTGGCGAACCCTTCCCAGTAATGCTGACACTTCTCCTCCCCAAATTCGGCCTGAGGCGCTCACACTGGCGAACCCTCCTCAGTAATGCTGACACTCCTCCTCCCCAAATTCGGCCTGAGGCGCTCACACTGGCGAATGCCGACACTCCCCCAAATTCGGCCTGAGGCGCTCATACCGGCGAATGCCGACACTCCCCCAAATTCGGCCTGAGGCGCTCATTTTCCTCCCCGAATTTCGGCTGAGGCGCCCCACCGCGAATGACGACACACATCCTCCCCAGATTTCGCCTGAGGCGCTCACACCGCCGAATGCCGACTCTCCACCAAATTCGGCCTGAGGCGCTCACACCGGCGAACCCTCCTCAGTAATGCTGACACTCCTCCTCCCCAAATTCGGCCTGAGGCGCTCACACTGGCGAATGCCGACACTCCCCCAAATTCGGCCTGAGGCGCTCATACCGGCGAATGCCGACACTCCCCCAAATTCGGCCTGAGGCGCTCATTTTCCTCCCCGAATTTCGGCTGAGGCGCCCCACCGCGAATGACGACACACATCCTCCCCAGATTTCGCCTGAGGCGCTCACACCGCCGAATGCCGACTCTCCACCAAATTCGGCCTGAGGCGCTCACACCGGCGAATGCCGACACTCCCCCAAATTCGGCCTGAGGCGCTCATAATGGCGAATGCCGACACTCCTCCCCAAATTTCGCCTGAGGCGATCATACTTGCGTATGCCGACACTCGTCCCCGAATTTTGCCTGAGGCGCCCCACCGGCAAATGCTGACCCTCCCCCAAATTTCGCCTGATGCGCCCCACCGCCGAATGCCTATACCCCCCTCCCCCAAATTTCTCCTGAGGCGCTCACACCGGCGAATGCCGACATCCCCACACCCACCCCAATTTTTCAATATGTATACAATATGTATACAAATATTAGTGAAAACAATGGGGGAGCATACAAATATTAGTGAAAACAGTGGGGGAGCATAATTATTTATTACTTTAATTTACTGATACTACACTAACTTCACACCTCTCAAAAAGGAGGAGGTAATACCTAGGAGGATGTTATCATGTCAACAGAAAAAATGTGGTTAGGATTAAGCAACCCTTGCTTCACTATGAACTCATGTTTAAAAAAGTGCCGTTATTGATTAAACAACACTTGCGTCACTATAAACGCATGTATCGAAAAGTGCCGTTAGCAGTTACGCAACCCTTGCATCACTATGGACTCATGTTCAAAAAAGTGCCGTTAGTAAGTAAGCAACCCATGCTTGACTATGGACTCGTGTTCAAAAAAAGTGCCGTTTGTGATTAAGCAACACTTGCTTCACTATAAACTCATGTTCAAAAAAGAGCCGTTAGGGATTTCCTCTGACGTCATTTCCTGTTAAAATCATGACGGTGCATTATTTCATTGTTTTTTCTCAAATTAGTACTAAACAACGTTGAAAATCGAGGAAAAAGGCACCCCCCCATTGGAGAAAAGTGCTCAGTCGAACCCCGAAGAGTCCATTTTTTTTTCCGGTTCTGAGATATTATACGACCCGGGGCTGGCCGGTCATAATGACGTCAACCGTGTGACTGTTTGTTGGGTCCTCTCGGAGGAGTTTCTGGCCATACAAACAAACAGACAAACAGACAAACAGACATACAGACAACTGCCCTTTATATAATAGACTAGCGGGGCTACCCGGCGTTGCTCGGGGTCATTAAAACATATAATTGAAGAAAAATCGTGTGTGTAACATCTTTATATACAAACTTCTATTTCTCCCCCCCCCCCCACCTTCTCTATAGCCGTCTCTTTATCTTTCTACCTTTCTCTTCCCTGGTCGCCGCATTTCATCGCTACTTTCTAATTTTGCCTTTTGCGAAAGCTGTTCTTTCCCCACAATTTCTCCTACGTTGCCCAGGGCAATAGTATGATATATTTCTATAAAAAGTAACAGCTCTATCTGCGCCTTCTATATAGGTCCTTATCTCCACCCCGGTGTTTATGCTATATACGTATCTATCATCACCCCGGTGCGCATACTATATACGTACCTATCGCCGCCCCAGTGCACATACTATATACGTACCTATCGCCGCCCCAGTTCAGATACTATTTAAGTACCTATCGCCGCCCCGTTGCGAATGCTAAATAGTACCTATCGCCGCCCCGGTGTGCATGCTACATAAGTACCTATCGCTGCCCTAGTGGGAATAATTAATATGTACATATTGCCGCATTGGTGCGAATTTCTAAATACGTACCTATCACCACTTTGGTGCGAATGCTAAATACGTACCTATCGCCGGCCAGATGCGAATGCTAAATACGTACCTATAGCCGCCCTGGTGTGAATGCTAAATACGTACCTATAGCCGCCCCGGTGCGAATGCTAAATACGTACCTATCACCACCCTGGTGCAAATGCGAAATACATACCTTTCGCCGTTCTGGTGCACGTGCTATATACGTACCTATTGCCGCCCCGGTGCACGTGCTATATATGTACTGATCGCCGCCCCGGTGCGCATGCTATGTACGTACTTATTGCTGCCCATGTGTACATGCTATATACGTAGCTATCGCCACCCCTGAATTCTGAATACGTACCTATCGCCGCCCCAGTGTGGAAGCTAAATACGTACATATCGCCGCCCCGGTACGAATGCTAAATACATACATATCGCCGCCCTAGTGTGATTTCTAAATACGTACCTATCGTGGCCCCTGTGTGAATTCTAAATACGTAGCTATCACCGCCCCGGTGCGGAAGCTAAATACGTACATATCGCCACCCCGGTGTGAATGCTAAATACATACCTATCGCCGCCCCGGTGCGAATGCTAAATACATACCTGTCGCCGCCCCGGTGTGAATGCTAAATACATACCTATCGCCGCCCCGGTGCGAATGCTAAATACATACCTATCACCGCCCCGGTGTGAATGCTAAATACATACCTATCGCCGCCCCGGTGTGAATGCTAAATACATACCTATCGCCGCCCCGGTGTGAATGCTAAATACGTACCTTTCGCCGCCCCGGTGCGCCTGCTATATACGTACCTACTGCTGCCCCGGTGCGCGTGCTATATATGAACCGATCGCTGCCTCAGTGCGCATGCATAATACATACCTATCACGTACTTATTGCCGCCCATGTGCACATTCTATATACGTACCTATCGCCACCGCTGAATGCTAAATAAGTACCTATCTCTGCCCAGGGATGAATGCTAAATACGTACATATTGCCGCCCAGGTGTTCATACACCATATGTACCTATCACTGCACCAGTGCGAATACTAAATATGTACATATCGCCACCCCGGTGCGATTGCTGAATACATACCTATCGCAACCCCGGTGCGAATGCTAAATACGTAGCTATCGCCACCCCTATGCACTACTATATACGTACCTATTGCCACCCCGGTACACATACTATATATAAACCTATCGCCGACCCGGTGTGCATACTATATTCGTACCTATCGCGGCTCTGGTGCGCATACTACATACTTACCTATCTCTGCAAGGGTACACATACTATATATGTACCAATCTCCAGCCCAGTTCGCATACGTAAGAACTTATATTTATTCGGCCGTGTCGTGTTAGAAAAACAAAATAGTGTTCATTTATGTATTGTCACTATCATAAATATAAATATTTTTAGTTACAAACAGAAAAAAATACATTTTTTTGCCTCCCCACAAGAAAATTTTTTTTCTATCCTCCCACATACTTAGAAATATTTTTAATTTAAAGGAAAAAAAAAAAAAAAATTTTTGACGCCCTTACACCCCAAAAATTTTATGTTCCCCCCATACATAGAAATATTTTTATTTTAAAAAAGAAAAAAAAAAAAATTTTTTAGCCCCCTCCCCCGAAAATTTTTTTTTTCATTCTCCCCATACACATAAATATTTTCAATGAAAAAGATAAAAGACAAAATAAATGTTTTGCCTCCCCACCAATTTTTTTTATACTCCCGATGCGCATGCTATATACGTATTTATTGCCGCCCATGTGCACATGCTATATACTTCCTATCGCCACCGCTGAATGCTAAATACGTACCTATTGCTGTCGCGGTGCGAATGCTAAATAGGTTTTCAGCGTAGATGCTCTTAAAATATTATCCAAACCTATCACTACAGTAGCTCTATCTAGGACATTGAACAATTTTCTCCCAGACAACGCCGAGTACTTTAAAAATAAAAGAGGCCTCATGAGCACTACTGAAATAACTTAGGTATCCTCTCTCCTTCTGATCTGCCAAATAGTCCAAAGGGAAACGAAGATGGCATTAAAATATTTTCCAAACCTATCACTACAGTAGCTCCATTTAGGATATTGAGCACCTTTCTGCCGGACAACGCCGAGTACTTTGAAAATAAGGAGGCCTCCTGAGCACTACTGAAATCACTCTTATCGATTCCCCCATCCTTTTCAGCATAGATGCTGTTAAAATATTATCCAAACCTATCACTACAGTAGCTCGATCAAGGACATTGAACACTTTTCTCCCGGACAACGCCAAATACTTTGAAAATCAAGGAGGCCTCCTGAGCACTACTGAAATCACTTAGGTATCACTCCTTTTGATCTGATAAATAGTCCAAAGGGGAACGAAGATGGCGTTAAAATATTTTCCAAACCTATCACTACAGTAGCTCTATCTAGGATATTGAGCACTTTTCTCCTGGACAACACCGAGTAATTTTTAAATCAAGGAGGCGTCATGAGCACTCCTTAAATAACTCTTATCGATTCCCCCATCCTTTTCAGCGTAGATGCTGTTAAAATATTATCCTAACCTATCACTACAGTAGCTCTATCTAGGACATTCAGCAATTTTCTCCCGGACAACGCCGAGTACTTTGAAAATCAAGGAGGCCTCCTGAGCACTACTGAAATCACTTAGGTATCCTCTCTCCTTCTGATCTGCCAAATAGTCCAAAGGGGAACGAAGATGGCGTTAAAATATTTTCCAAACCTATCACTACAGTAGCTCTATCAAGGATATTGAGCACTTTTCTCCCGGACAACGCCGAGTACTTTGATAATCAAAGACGCCTCCTGAGAACTACTGTAATAACTTATATCGATTCCCCCATCCTTTTCAGCGTAGATGCTGTTAAAATATTATCCAAACTTATCACTACAGTAGCTCTATCTAGGACATTGAGCAATTTTCTCCCGGACAACGCCGAGTACTTTGAAAATCAAAGAGGCCTCCTGAGGACTACTGAAATAACTTAGGTATCCTCGCTCCTTCTGATCTGCCAAATAGTCCAAAGGGGAACGAAGATGGCGTTAAAATATTGTCAAAACCTATCACTACAGTATCTCTATTAAGGACATTCAGCACTTTTCTCCCGGACAACGCCGAGTATTTGAAAATCAAAGACGCCTCCTGAGCACTACTGAAATAACTCTTATTGATTCCCCTATCCTTTTCAGCGGAGATGCTGTTAAAATATTATCCAAACCTATCACTACAGTAGCTCTATCTAGGACATTGAGCACTTTTCTCCCGGACAACGCCGAGTACTTTGATAATCAAGGAGGCGTCCTGAGGACTACTGAAATCACATATGTATCCTCTCTCCTTCTGATCTGCCAAATAGTCCAAAGGGGAACGAAGATAGCGTTAAAATATTTTCCAAACCTATCACTACAGTAGCTCTATCTAGGACATTGAGCGCTTTTCTCCCGGACAACGCTGAGTACTTTGATAACAAAGGAGGCCTCCTGAGGACTACTGAAATCACTTAGGTATCCCTCCTTTTGATCTGCCAAATAGTCCAAAGGGGAACGAAGATGGCTTTAAAATATTTTCCAAACCTATCACTACAGTAGCTCTATCTAGGACATTGAGCACTTTTCTCCCGGACAACACCGAGTATTTGAAAATCAAAGAGGCCTCCTGAGCACTACTGAAATAACTCTTATCGATCCCCCCATCCTTTTCAGCGTAGATGCTGTTAAGATATTATGCAAACCTATCACTACAGTAGGTCTATCTAGGACATTGAGCACTTTTTTCCCGGACAACGCCGAGTACTTTGAAAATCAAAGAGGCCCCCTGAGCACTACTGAAATAACTCTTATCGATTCCCCCATCCTTTTCAGCGTAGATGCTGTTAAAATATTATCCAAACCTATCTCTACAGTAGCTCTATCTAGGACATTGAGCACTTTTTTCCCGGACAACGCCGAGTACTATGACCTGATATAACCGGACACAATTTAGGGCAAGACCGGGTACATCCAGCAAGGGATTATTGGACAGGTGCGGATGTGATTGAGCAACCCTTGTTTCACTACACACTTATAACGTAGGATTCCTATGTTGTTATTGATTTATCCGGACAGAAGTTATTGGATGATCTGATACAACCGGGCTGAATGTCGGGCAAGACCGGGTACATCCGGCAAGGGATTATGGGATGTTTACAGTGACTCTGCATTTTTATCGGATTAGTACATAAATACATTAGATTATTTCGAATTTACTACATATTAACGTTGAAAAAGTGGTGTAAAATACGAAAAAACTGCTACCTTTTGTCGGAAAGTTGATAAATAGCTGAATTTCGGATGTTTCTCGGCCTTTTGGCTAAGATCAAAGTGTAGTATCTGTTATCGGCATTATTGCCTTGAGATCAAGTGTATATCTAGTCCTATCCGATAGGTGTCGATCTTACACTGTCGAATCAAAAATCAGATTATCATTTTATTTTTTAATCCCTTTTCCTTTAGCTCACTTCCTCTCCCCTAAAGTACCGGTTGATATACCCCCAAGGTCGGGATCTGTCTCACCGACGACTCCCCCCAAATTTCGCCTGAGGTGCTGACACCGGCGAATACCGACACTCCCCCTCCCCCAAATTTCGCCTGCCTCACCGGCGTATGCCAATACGCCCCATCCCCAAATTTCGCCTGAGGCGCCCAACAGGCGATCGTTCATACCGCCGAATGCCGACATTTCCCTCCTCCCCTCCCAGATTGGCCTGAGCCGCCGAATGCCGACATTCCCCCTCGCCAGATTTGGCCTGAGGCGCTCACACCGGCGAATGCCGACACTCCCCCTCCCCCAAATTTCACCTGCCTCACCGGCGTATGCCAATACGCCCCATCCCCAAATTTCGCCTGAGGCGCCCAACAGGCGATCGTTCATACCGCCGAATGCCGACATTTCCCTCCTCCCCTCCCAGATTGGCCTGAGCCGCCGAATGCCGACATTCCCCCTCGCCAGATTTGGCCTGAGGCGCTCACACCAGCGAACGCCGACACCCCCCCCCCCCGAAAGGAGGAGGGAATGCCTATCATGATAACAGAACGGCCATAGGGAGGGGGGGGGATATTAGCGTCTATTAATAATTAAGAAAAAAAGTGTGGGAGTGAGCGGGAAAAAAGAAAGAGAGAAAAAAATGGTTGTAGTGTGAGTGAATTTCTTCCTGCCACTCTCTGACGTCAGGGTACCCACACATAGTTCGTGCGGTCGCAGGGTACCCACACATACTTCGTGCGGTCGCAGGGTACCCACACATACTTCGTGCGGTCGCAGGGTACCCACACATACTTCGTTCGGTCGCAGCGTACCCAAACATACTTTGTCCGGTCGCAGGGTACCCACACATACTTCGTGCGGTCGCAGGGTACCCACACATATTTTGTCCGGTCGCAGGGTACCCACACATACTTCGTACGGTCGCAGGGTACCCACACATATTCGTGCGGTCGCAGGGTACCCACACATATTCGTGCGGTCGCAGGGTACCCACACATATTTCGTGCGGTCGCAGGTTACCTATACATACTTCGTGCGGTCGCAGGGTACCCACACATACTTCGTGCGGTCGCAGGGTACCCACACATACTTCGTCCGGTCGCAGGGTACCCACACATACTTCGTCCGGTCGAAGGGTACCCACACATACTTCGTCCGGTCGAAGGGTATCCACACATACTTCGTCCGGTCGCAGGGTACCCACACATACTTCGTGCGGTCGCAGGGTACCTATACATACTTCGTCCGGTCGCAGGGTACCCACACATACTTCGTGCGGTCGCAGGGTACCCACACATACTTCGTCAAGCAGCAGGGTACCTACACATACTTCGTACGGTCGCAGGGTACCCACAAATACTTTGTGCGGTCGCAGGGTACTCACACATACTTCGTCCGGTCGCAGGGTACCCACACATACTTCGTGCGGTCGCAGGGTACCTATACATACTTCGTCCGGTCGCAGGGTACCCACACATACTTCGTCCGGTCGCAGGGTACCCACACATACTTCGTCCGGTCGCAGGATACCATCACATACTTCGTGCGGTCGCAGGGTACTAACACATACTTCGTCCGGTCGCAGGGTACCCACACATACATCGTCCGGTCGCAGGGTACCCACAAATACTTAGTGCGGTCGCAGGGTACCCACAAATACTTCGTGCGGTCGCAGGGTACCCACAAATACTTCGTGCGGTCGCAGGGTACCCACACATACTTCGTGCGGTCGCAGGGTACCCACACATACTTCGTGCGGTCGCAAAGTACCCACACATACTTCGTGCTGTCGCAGGGTACCCACACATACTTCGTCCGGTCGCAGGGTACCCACACATACTTCGTGCGGTCGCAGGGTACCCACACATACTTCGTGCGGTCGCAGGGTACCCACACATACTTCGTCAGGCAGCAGGGTACCCACACATACTTCGTGCAGTCGCAGGGTACCCACAAATACTTCGTGCGGTCGCAGGGTACCCACACATACTTCGTCCGGTCGAAGGGTACCCACACATACTTCGTGCGGTCGCAGGGTACCTATACATACTTCGTCCGGTCGCAGGGTACCCACACATACTTCGTGCGGTCGCAGGGTACCCACACATACTTCGTGCGGTTGCAGGGTACCCACACATACTTCGTGCGGTCGCAGGTAACCTACACATACTTCGTGCGGTCGCAGGGTACCCACACATACTTCGTGCGGTCGCTAGGTACCCTACACATACCTCGTGCGGTCGCAGGGTACCAACACATACTTCGTCCGGTCGCAGGGTACCCACACATACTTCGTCCGGTCGCAGGGTACCCACAAATACTTCGTCCGGTCACAGGGTACCCACACATACTTCGTGCGGTCGCAGGGTACCACCACATACTTCTTCCGGTCGCAGGGTACCCACAAATACTTCGTCCGGTCGCAGGGTACCCACACATATTCGTGCGGTCGCAGGGTACCCACACATATTTCGTGCGGTCGCAGGGTACCTATACATACTTCGTCCGGTCGCAGGGTACCCACACATACTTCGTGCGGTCGCAGGGTACCCACACATACTTCGTCAGGCAGCAGGGTACCCACACATTCTTCGTACGGTCGCAGGGTACCTACACATACTTCGTCCGGTCGCAGGGTACCCACACATACTTCGTGCGGTCGCAGGGTACCCACACATACTTCGTGGGGTCGCAGGGTACCCACACATACTTCGTCAGGTCGCAGGGTACCCACACATACCCTACCTCTACACTGCTCAAAAAAGGAGGAGGTAATGCATGGGAATAGTGCATCATGACAACGGAACCGATACGACCCTACCTCTACACTTCTCAAAAAAGGAGGAGGTAATGCATGGGAATAGTGCATCATGACAACGGAACCGATACGACCCTACCTCAACACTTCTCAAAAAAGGAGGAGATAATGCATGGGATGAGGGCATCATGACAACGGAACCGATACGACCCTACCTCAACACTTCTCAAAAAAGGAGGAGATAATGCATGGGATGAGGGCATCATGACAACGGAACCGATACGACCCTACCTCAACACTTCTCAAAAAAGGAGGAGATAATGCATGGGATGAGGGCATCATGACAACGGAACCGATACGACCCTACCTCAACACTTCTCAAAAAAGGAGGAGGTAATGCATGGGATCAGTGCATCATGACAACGGAACCGATACGACCCTACCCCTACACTTCTCAAAAAAGGAGGAGGTAATGCTCACACCGGCGAATACCTCCCCCCCCCCAATTTGGCCTGAAAGGAGGAGGTAATTCCTATCATGATAACAGAACGGCCACAGGGAGGGAGGGGGGGATATTATCGTCTATTAATAATTAAGAAAGAAAGTGTGAGAGGGAAAAATTCACAGAAAGGAAAACTGCCACTCTCTGACGTCATGATGACCTGATATAACCGGACACAATTTAGAGCAAGACCGGGTACATCCGGCAAGGGATTATGGGACAGGTGCAGATGTGTTTGAGCAACCCTTGTTTCACTACACACTCTTAACGTAGGATTCCTATGTTGTTATTGATGCATCCGGACAGAAGTTATTGGATGATCTGATACAACCGGACACAATTTAGGGCAAGACCGGGTACATCCGGCAAGGGATTATGGGATGTTTACAGTGACTGCATTTTTATCGGATTAGTACATAAATACATTAGATTATTTCGAATTTACTATCGAATTTGACCTCCTAGAACTGCACAGGACAAACCCATAGACCGGCGGAATGAAGCCCCGTAGGCCAAGACGATACCAGTCTATGGGGTGCAGTATCCATCGAAACAGATACTACACTTTGATCTTAGCCAAAAGAAGTGAATTAATGTCATTTTCGGTAATGGCGTATGAAAGCTATGTTGAATTAGAGAAAAACGGCCTAGGGGAGTCTAAAATTCATTGTTGATATTCAAAAGTTATATAAGAATTTGTTAAATAGTATTATACAATGTTTGTTCAAAGAAAATCCTAGTTATTATTACTTATTAATTTAATAATGTCATTTGAACAGTGTCTAGTGGATAGACCGCTGTTCAGGTGTAGTTTGGTTATAAATACCCCAGTAAAAATAACCTCAGAATTTTAATTTCACTGCTTTACTTGGTCTTTTGGCTAAGATCAAAGTGTAGTATCTGTTCCGATGGATACTGCGCGCGTGTCCTGTGCAGTTCTAGGAGGTCCACCCTCCCAGGCTTCGCCTCCCCTCTTTGGGGAGGAGTAAGTTTATTGCTTACTGCCTGAGGCGCCCCTACCGGGGAATGCCGACGGGGTTGCCCAGGCAATTTTTAAATGGCCAGAGTGCTCACCTTCTCGGGCGCTGGCTTTTAAAACCCCACTTTCCCGACCCGAGCTTGGGTCACATCTTACTTGTGGGAGTAAGATAAACCTGGCCTAAAAAGTTCGTCCTGACCCCTAAAATTTTCCCCGACCCCTAAATCTCTCCAGCCTCGTAATTGTTCACTCTCCCCCAACCATGAGAAATATTTTGACTTTAAAACAAAAAAAAACAAAAAAATTTGGCCTGACCCCTAAAAAGTTCGTCCTGACCCCTAAAATTTTCCCCGACCCATCAATCTCTCCAGCCCCCTAATTGTTCACTCTCCCCCAACCCTGAGAAATATTTTGAGTTCAAAACAAAAAAAACAAAAAAATTTGGCCTGACCCCTAAAAAGTTCGTCCTGACCCCTAAAATTTTCCCCGACCCCTAAATCTCTCCAGCCCCCTAATTTTTCACTCTCTCACAACCATGAGAAATATTTTGACTTCAAAACAAAAAAAACAAAAAAATTGGCCTGACCCCTAAAAAGTTCGTCCTGACCCCTAAAATTTTCCCCGACCCCTAAATCTCTCCAGCCCCCTAATTTTTCACTCTCCCCCAACCATGAGATATATTTTGACTTCAAAACAAAAAATCAAAAAAATTTGGCCTGACCCCTAAAAAGTTCGTCCTGACCCCTAAAATTTTCCCCGATCACTAAATCTCTCCAGCCCCCTAATTTTTCATTCTCCTCCAACCATGAGAAACATTTTAGATTCAAAACAAAAAAAAAACAAAAAAAAAAAAAAAAATTTGGCCTGACCCCTAAAAAGTTCCGCATGACCCCTAAAATTTTCCCCGACCCCTAAATCTCTCCAGCCCCCTAATTTTTCACTCTCTCACAACCATGAGATATATTTTGATTTCAAAACCAAAAAAAACAAAAAAATTTGGCCTGACCCCTAAAAAGTTCGTCCTGACCCCTAAAATTTTCCCCGACCCCTAAATCTCTCCAGCCCCTTAATTTTTCACTCTCCCCCAACCCTGAAAAATATTTTCAGTTCAAAACCAAAAAAAAGAAAAAAATGTGGCCTGACCCCTAAAAAGTTCGTCCTGACCCCTACAATTTTCCCCGACCCCTAAATCTCTCCAGCCCCCTAATTTTTCACTCTCCTCCAACCATGAGATATATTTTGACTTCAAAACAAAAAAAAACAAAAAAGTTTGGCCTGACCCCTAAAAAGTTCGTTCTGACCCCTAAAATTTTCCCCGATCACTAAATCTCTCCAGGCCCCTAATTTTTCACTCTCCTCCAACCATGAGAAATATTTTGAATTCAAAACAAAAAAAAACAAAAAAAAACAAAAAAATTTGGCCTGACCCCTAAAAAGTTCGTCCTGACCCCTAAAATTTTCCCCGACCCCTAAATCTCTCTAGCCCCCTAATTTGTCACTCTCCCCTAACCCTGAGAAATATTTTGACTTCAAAACAAAAAAAATTTGGCTTGACCCCTAAAAAATTCGTCCTGACCCCTAAAATTTTCCCCGACCCCTAAATCTCTCCAGCCCCCTAATTTTTCACTCTCCCCCAACCCTGAAAAATATTTTCAGTTCAAAACCAAAAAAAACAAAAAAATTTGGCCTGACCCCTAAAAAGTTCGTCCTGACCCCTAAAATTTTCCCCGACCCCTAAATCTGTCCAGCCCCCTAATTTTTCACTCTCCCCCAACCATGAGATATATTTTGACTTCAAAACAAAAAATCAAAAAAATTTGGCCTGACCCCTAAAAAGTTCGTCCTGACCCCTAAAATTTGCCCCGATCACTAAATCTCTCCAGCCCCCTAATTTTTCACTCTCCTCCAACCATGAGAAACATTTTGAATTAAAAACAAAAAAAAACAAAAAAAAAAAAATTTGGCCTGACCCCTAAAAAGTTCGTCCTGACCCCTAAAATTTTCCCCGACCCCTAAATCTCTCCAGCCCCCTAATTTTTCACTCTCCCCCAACCATGAGAAATATTTTGACTTCAAAACAAAAAAAAACAAAAAAATTTAGCCTTACCCTGAAAAAGTTCGGCCTGACCCCTAAAATTTTCCCCGACCCCTCAATTTCTCCAGCCCCCTAATTTTTCACTCTCCCCCAACCATGAGAAATATTTTGACTTCAAAACAAAAAAAAACAAAAAAATTTGGCCTGACCCCTAAAAAGTTCGTCCTGACCCTTAAAATTTTCCCCGACCCCTAAATCTCTCCAGCCCCCTAATTTTTCACTCTCCCCCAACCCTGAGAAATATTTTGACTTCAAAACAAAAAAAAACCAAAAAAAACAAAAAAATTTGGCCTGACCCCTAAAAAGTTCGTCCTGACCCCTAAAATTTTCCCCGACCCCTAAATCTCTCCAGCCCCTTAATTTTTCACTCTCCCCCAACCATGAAAAATATTTTGACTTCAAAACAAAAAAAAAACCAAAAAATTTAGCCTGACGCCTAAAAAGTTCCGCCTGACCCTTAAAATTTTCCCCGACCACTAAATCTATACAGCCCCCAAATTTTTCACTCTCCCCCAACCATGAGAAATATTTTCAGTTAAAAACAAAAAAAAAGAAAAAAATTTGGCCTGACCCCTAAAAAGTTCGTCCTGACCCCTAAAATTTTCCCCGACCCCTAAATCTCTCCAGCCCCCTAATTTTTCACTCTCCCCCAACCATGAGAAATATTTTGAGTTCAAAAAAAAAAAAAAAAAAAATATGGCCTGACCCCTAAAAAGTTCGTCCTGACCCCTAAAATTTTCCCCGACCCCTTAATCTATCCAGCCCCCTAATTTTTCACTCTCCCCCAACCATGAGAAATATTTTCAGTTCAAAACCAAAATAAAAAAAAATATGGCCTGACCCCTTAAAAGTTCGTCCTGACCCCTAAAATTTTCCCCGACCCCTAAATCTCTCCAGCACCACTAATTTTTCAATCTCCCCAACCATGAGAAATATTTTGACTTCAAAACCAAAAAAAAAGAAAAAAATTCGGCCTGACCCCTAAAAAGTTCGTTCTGACCCCTAAAATTTTCCCCGACCCCTAAATTTGTCCAGCCCCCTTAATTTTTCACTCTCCCCCAACCATGAGAAATATTTTCAGTTCAAAACAAAAAAAAAGAAAAAAATTTGGCCTGACCCCTAAAAAGTTCGTCCTGACCCCTAAAATTTTCCCCGACCCCTAAATCTCTCCAGCCCCCTAATTTTTCACTCTCCCCCAACCATGAGAAATATTTTGAGTTCAAAACAAAAAAAAAGAAAAAATGTGGCCTGACCCCTAAAAAGTTTTTCCTGACCCCTAAAATTTTCCCCGACCCCTAAATCTCTCCAGCCCCCTAATTTTTCACTCTCCCCCAACTATGAGAAATATTTTGACTTCAAAGCAAAAAAAAAAAAAAAAATTTGGCCTGACCCCTAAAAAGTTCGTCCTGACCCCTAAAATTTTCCCCGACCCCTAAATCTCTCCAGCCCCCTAATTTTTCACTCTCCCCCAACCATGAGAAATATTTTGACTTCAAAACAAAAAAAAACAAAAAAATTTAGCCTTACCCTGAAAAAGTTCGGCCTGACCCCTAAAATTTTCCCCGACCCCTCAATTTCTCCAGCCCCCTAATTTTTCACTCTCCCCCAACCATGAGAAATATTTTGACTTCAAAACAAAAAAAAACAAAAAAATTTGGCCTGACCCCTAAAAAGTTCGTCCTGACCCTTAAAATTTTCCCCGACCCCTAAATCTCTCCAGCCCCCTAATTTTTCACTCTCCCCCAACCCTGAGAAATATTTTGACTTCAAAACAAAAAAACACCAAAAAAAACAAAAAAATTTGGCCTGACCCCTAAAAAGTTCGTCCTGACCCCTAAAATTTTCCCCGACCCCTAAATCTCTCCAGCCCCTTAATTTTTCACTCTCCCCCTACCATGAGAAATATTTTGACTTCAAAACCCCAAAAAAACCAAAAAATTTAGCCTGACCCCTAAAAAGTTCCGCCTGACCCCTAAAATTTTCCCCGACCCCTAAATCTATACAGCCCCCTAATTTTTCACTCTCCCCCAACCATGAGAAATATTTTCAGTTCAAAACCAAAAAAAAAAAAAAATATGGCCTGACCCCTTAAAAGTTCGTCCTGACCCCTAAAATTTTCCCGGACCCCTAAATCTCTCCAGCCCCACTAATTTTTCAATCTCCCCAACCATGAGAAATATTTTGACTTCAAAACCAAAAAAAAAGAAAAAAATTTGGCCTGACCCCTAAAAAGTTCGTCCTGACCCCTAAAATTTCCCCCGACCCCTAAATCTGTCCAGCCCCCTAATTTTTCACTCTCCCCCAACCATGAGAAATATTTTCAGTTCAAAACAAAAAAAAAGAAAAAAATTTGGCCTGACCCCTAAAAAGTTCGTCCTGACCCCTAAAATTTTCCCCGACCCCTAAATCTCTCCAGCCCCCTAATTTTTCACTCTCCCCCAACCATGAGAAATATTTTGAGTTCAAAACAAAAAAAAAGAAAAAAATGTGGCCTCACCCCTAAAAAGTTCTTCCTGACCCCTAAAATTTTCCCCGACCCCTAAATCTCTCCAGCCCCCTAATTTTTCACTCTCCCCCAACTATGAGAAATATTTTGACTTCAAAGCAAAAAAAAAAAAAAAAATTTGGCCTGACCCCTAAAAAGTTCGTCCTGACCCCTAAAATTTTCCCCGACCCCTAAATCTCTCCAGCCCCCTAATTTTTCACTCTCCCCCAACCATGAGAAATATTTTGACTTCAAAACAAAAAAAAACAAAAAAATTTAGCCTGACCCCGAAAAAGTTCGGCCTGACCCCTAAAATTTTCCCCGACCCCTCAATTTCTCCAGCCCCCTAATTTTTCACTCTCCCCCAACCATGAGAAATATTTTGACTTCAAAACAAAAAAAAACAAAAAAATTTGGCCTGACCCCTAAAAAGTTCGTCCTGACCCTTAAAATTTTCCCCGACCCCTTAATCTCTCCAGCCCCCTAATATTTCACTCTCCCCCAACCCTGAGAAATATTTTGACTTCAAAACAAAAAAAACCCAAAAAAAACAAAAAAATTTGGCCTGACCCCTAAAAAGTTTGTCGTAACCCTTAAAATTTTCCCCGACCCCTAAATCTCTCCAGCCCCTTAATTTTTCACTCTCCCTCAACCATGAGAAATATTTTGACTTCAAAACCAAAAAAAAACAAAAAAATTTAGCCTGACCCCTAAAAAGTTCCGCCTGACCCCTAAAATTTTCCCCGACCCCTAAATCTATACAGCCCCCTAATTTTTCACTCTCCCCCAACCATGAGAAATATTTTCAGTTCAAAACCAAAAAAAAAAAAAAATATTGCCTGACCCCTTAAAAGTTCGTCCTGACCCCTAAAATTTTCCCCGACCCCTAAATCTCTCCAGCGCCACTAATTTTTCAATCTCCCCAACCATGAGAAATATTTTGACTTCAAAACAAAAAAAAAAGAAAAAAATTTGGCCTGACCCCTAAAAAGTTCGTCCTGACCCCTAAAATTTCCCCCGACCCCTAAATCTGTCCAGCCCCCTAATTTTTCACTCTCCCCCAACCATGAGAAATATTTTCAGTTCAAAACAACAAAAACAAAAAAATTTGGCCTGACCCCTAAAAAGTTCGGCCTGACCCCTAAAATTTTCCCCGACCCCTCATTCTCTCCAGCCCCCCATCCCAACTAATTTTTCACTCTCCCCCAACCATGAGAAATTTTTTTAGTTCAAAACAACAAAAAAAAGAAAAAATTTGGCCTGACCCCTAAAAAGTTCGGCCTGACCCCTAAAATTTTCCCCGACCCCTCAATCTCTCCAGCCCCCTAATTTTTCACTCTCCCCCAACCGAGAAATATTTTGAGTTCAAAACAAAAAAAAACAACAAAATTTGGCCTGAACCCTAAAAAGTTCGGCCTGACCCCTAAAATTTTCCCCGACCACTCAATCTCTCCAGCCCCCCAACTTTTTTTAAAAAACGTGAGTTATCGCTCTTCCTTAGCTATCCTTTAACAACATACCTGGGGGGACCGTTATACTTTAGAAGCACCAACATTTGTAGGGACCATTATAATTTAGAAGCACCAACATTCCTGGGATGAGACCGTTATACTTCAGAAGCACCAATATTTCTAGGGACTGTTATACTATAGAATCACCAACATTCCTGGGTGGCCGTGATACTTTAGAAGCACCACCCCTGGTCCCTATACTGGAGAAGCACCCATTGTCCCTATTCTGCAGAAGCCTCCGGGTTCTAAAATGTAGAAGCACCCCTGGTACTGGGTCATATACTGTAGAAGCATCCCTGGTCCCTATACTGGAGAAGCACCCATGGTCCTTTTACTGCAGAAGCCTCTATGTTCTAATATTGTAGAAGCACCCTCGGTACTGTGTCCTATACTGTAGAAGCACCTCTGGTCCCTATACTGTAGAAGCACTATTTCCCCTATTCTGTAGAAGCCTCCGGATTCTATATAGTAGAAGCACCCCCGGTTCTGGGTCTTTTTTATATATATATATAGAGTGGTTATGACCCAACGGGTCACTGGTAACATGTACTGGTTAAATTCTTTTTTTATTTTTTTATACATATATAGAGTGGTTATGACTCAACGGGTCACTGTAAACGTGTACTTGTCATATTCCTCTTTTTTTCTTGTTTCATCACTATAAAATATAATGAAAAATAACCGAAAAGCCCCCCCCCCCCGATAAAATATGCCCCATGGACCCCTAAGAGGTGGGTTTATAGATTCAGGAATACTCTCATCATCTTACTCTGTGAATTTTACATAAGAATACACTTTTATATGTTATGTATAAAAATATGTTGAAGTAAAATAAGTTTTGAAGAGAAAAAAAAATTCAAAACCTATAACGATGACGTCATATACTTATTACTGTGACGTCACGTGCACAAGAATAAGTTGGTTGAAAACAAAATTATTATTACATAATTACATTGGCTGATTTCAAAATTACTACTGAATAACATTAGAAAAGTTTGAAAAAACCAGACCCGCTGCCGAAGACTGGCCCCGTTGACCCCCAGCAACATGTTTTTTTGTTGTAATTTTGAGATATTATGATCCCAGGTGTTGTACGGTTCTGAAGATATCAACTTTTTGACATGTCGCCGCGTAGTTTTTGAGGAGTATCTGGACATACAAACAAACAAACAGACAGACAGACATACAGACAACTGGCCTTTATAGGAGGAGATTACATTACACCTACGTTTAATAAAATATAACTTGATTATGGGTACGAGTGATGGTCGCATATATAATCGCAGCACAGGGACAGACAGATAGACATATTTCTAGATTAGTCTGTTAACGGCATAAAAGCTTAAATAGTAAACCTGAAGGTATCATGAATGAAACGAGAAAGTAAACGATGCTCTCCTATCTGTCATCAACACGTATAGAAAGAGAGAACGATGCATAAAGGAAAATATAACAAAAGTTTAAAAGGGTTACTACTACTACTACTAATAATAATAAAATAATGATAACAACATATATTCAGTGTGTGAAATGCGTGAGATGTTGTAAAGTGTATAAATAATTAAAATGGAGTGCGTTGCATTTATTTGGTGTGATCTAATAGTTAAGAAGCGACAAATTAACGAATAAATACATATTATGCCATTATAAATAGGGATAAAGTCTCCATCTTCCTAAGACGTAAGGATATCACATTTGGTCAGATCAAGAGAGCGTGAGAGAATTTTCGACTCGGGTGTCCTTGTAAAAAGTTTACGTGCCTTCAGTCATACTGTTCACAGTTTACCTGAGATGTTTTAATGAGTGTTTTCACATGTGTTCCCTACTTTTGCATACTGTATTGACAGTATTCGAATGATAAACATGCAACCTGATGTGCGAACTTACTTTTGAGGATAGCTATATCATTAGACATCACCAAGGTAGTGTTTTTTCGGAAGTCACCATAATGCTTATATTCACCCGGAATATTTGCAACTGTGTATATAATAAAGAAACAAACGCAACACATGCATATAAAAATAAAACGATTTCTTTATTGGTCGTGTTTTATGTGTTGCATTACAGATAGTGTCAAAGAACTAAATAAATATGTTCTTTGATAAACCTGGGTGTCGTTTAATTCATCTTTGAAACACTTGAAAAGATCTCAAGGAACGCTATTTGCACAGTTTGTGAACCTGGCTAAGATTAATCGCTTACGTGAGCAATATAAATACATCTATAAAAGAACACAATATGCCATATAACTTGCCGTAAAGAAAGCTCTTTTTCATCGTCCACTGATCATACCAATCGAGGGACCCGGCCTCGACAATCAGTTCGATAGACTGACCCATTTCGCTAGCTTTTTCCTCTTTCAGACTGCGCTATTGTGTTCTGTTTTCCTCTAGGTGCTACACTTTTTAAGGCACTGTATTCTCGCTATGCGAAGTAGCTTATCGCTCATTAACTGAAGCGCACACAACGGGGAATTTAATCAGATCAGATCAGCCAATCATTGAGGGGTCAAAGAAGAGTGAACAACTTTTTGTGTGTTTGGCTAGTCTCCTCAATTTTCGGGATTGTACCAAATCTTGTCAGGGCAGGAGGGAAGTAAATACACCCATAAACTCTGGGTTTCTTAAATATTTCTATTTGCAATTAATACGCCAGAAACGTATATGCTTCCTTAATAAAATCATAATTAAATAATGGCAGGTACCATTTGTATAATAAAGTGTTTATTAAAATCATAAATAATCCTTAATCAGTTATAAGTGTTTAGAGGTGTTATGCATTTTAAATTATCAAATACCAAATACTGATTTAAATGTTACAATAGAATATGAAGAATATGAATGCAAATGGTGAATACATCTTTTACAGCAAATATGAAGTAAAATATAAATGTGATTAATGTAAAAACGTTCTAAATAATAAGAGGAATTCGGTGCCAATTCTACAGGTGCTTACCTACTGTGTACCCTCTCTTCTCACAGTACTAATACTTGTCAGCTAAGTATATTTTTTAAGAAAAAAATGAAAGATTTCAGTTTTTTTTATTTTCTATTTATTGCAACCGTTAAATAATTCTAAATGATGTATTTCTTTAGAATTTCAACAATTGCATGTATTTAAATAAACTAATAAAAAAAAACAAATAATATATTTTACATATGTGGAAGTCGAGAGAAACACATAATTTCATGTATAACAGTTTATTAGATTCTAGAATAATTTATTTTGAAACTAATAACATTTGATTTGTTGGAAACCAATCACATTAGCTATATTTCAATAACTTTTGCATGTCATCTTTAGCGAAGTGACGATCTCACTTTTTCAAATAGGGATAAAAAACTGATAATGAACGTACGAACAACAAATCCCTTTACGTATTATTATATTATGTGTGTATACTTAAAACATTTTCGTTAAAAGCAGATCATTGTTTCTTATAAATGAATGTTTCGAATGCAAAACGTCATAAACGCCATTTTGCAAAATTACGAAAATATCACTAGAAAACGTGTTGCTTTTCCATGATATGATACTATCAGAATTTTATTTTGTTTTCAATTAAAGTACAATTTTAGCCGAATTCGTCCTTTTATGTCTTAATTTAAACAAAATAGATGTATCGCGTTTTGCATACGAACTCTTCAAATGCTTACAATCTAAACACCTTGCATTGACTATCTAACACTTTTCCTTTGTTTAAATATAGAACCACCCGATAGCCGAATATTCAATACAAAAAAAAAACTAATATTTTTCATTGAGATCCTTGTATTTTTTACAGAATATTACTATGACAGTTATTATTACGGTGAGAAAAAAGATACTGTTTATTTTGAAACTATTTAAATTGTATCAATAAATGTATTAAATAAAATAGTACACAATTCTCGCTGATGTATTTAAAAGAAAATAGATTGTTAAAATTATGTTTTACGGTAAACATGAAAAGAGAATATTAATTATTTTCAAAAAAATTAAGTTGTTCTAATTTTAAAATACTTAAGGAGACAAATATTCGCTTTAGTTTTTTTTTAAATACTGTTTAACTAACATGCATAATTATTTGTGCGGGAGAAAGAAATAAGCATGTTTTGCTTAATATTATTAGATCTTACATGAATGTATTATTTAAATAGAAAAAGCATGATTAAAAGTAAATGGTGTAGATAAATGAAGAAAACGAGGTTGAATTACCACGGGAACCAGCTAGTTCTCATTAATAGGACTTATACTGTATTGTTTAATGCGACGATGTAAAAAACAACACGTTGCTAACAAAACCAAGGTATCTCTTTATTCTTTTCATGCGGACTTATCCCGATAATTTTTTCTTTTACTTATATCATTAACAACTTCGTCCTCTTGAAAGTACAGTTATTTCAGAAAATTAGCCAACCCAATTGGCAGAGACAAGATCGATATACTTGCGTCAGAAGGCTGCATTCTATAATGCAGCTAGCATAATCTAATCACCCTTTTTTGTTTACGCTGAGGTGTCTCATCCGAACAAAGTGTTAACTTTTGTAATAAAGTTGGTCGGCGTCATCGTGTTCGGGTAGGATATCCGCCGAACTAATTGTATCTTGGAGACTCCCGGTCACTGGGTATATTTAGCGAATCTGTAATGAAGCCAGAGATTTCCGGTGGCAACCGCCGATCATAAGTGAGTTGACCCGGAAAAGTACAGTAGACATACGTGCAAATGATCCGTTCCAATACGGAAAGTCTGGCAGGACAAAGAGACATCTTCATAAAACTGATGTTTTCATAGTCAAGTAAACTCATCATAGACAGTCTATCTGACGTTAAACAATCTATCTGATTGTTTAACGTCAGATAGATATTCAAATAGATATTCAAATGCGTAGTTTGCCTCGATCCTGATAGTTTCGTGTAAATTTCATGTGAGTATCTCTCACACGTATATAATTATGTTAACTTACTTGTTTTAGTAAGATCCCCGACGTTAAACAAGAAGTGTCTGTTTAGTATTTAGATGTGTGCGCATTTATGTAAAACTCGCTTTTACTTGTCTTGTAAGCCGACGGTTGGCTAACAATCTTAAACTATAACAATCATACTGTGTGTTGCGATTTCTCTGACGAGAAACTGGCTGGCAATGGCAAATCATCCTCACATGAAAAAATATCTGGATTATTATCACGTATGGGCACTACGATAACTACGAATATTTCATTAAAATACGAGAGCTATTGTCAAATAAGTGTTATTCGGATTTTACCCAGGCTCCTGTATGAATAAGACTGACTGTAATTGTGAATTCCCCTATTGCCCAGATGCATGGCCTTTTCCCTAGACTATAATAGTATAATAGTATAGTAATATAATATACAGGCTTGTTGCCCTATATTGTTTCGGTCTTTAAGGCCACTACACTACTACAATTTACGTTAGGATAAGTTTAAACCGTCTGATATATTGTCGCGAAATGGAGGGAATACCCTCTTAATAATTGGACAAAATATTATGGGAAAATATTATTTCATATGTCGTACAAAGTTTCAGTACCCCCAAAATAAATAAACATTACGCTCTTTATTTTGATTTTAAATTAATTGAGCACTTTGCCTGGATTTTTAAAACCATCTAACAAAAGGAGTTATATATATATATATATATATATATATATATATATATATATATATATAAATGAAGGAGAATGGAAAGGAATTAGAGAAAGCAAAAGCCAAATGAAAATTCAATTCAAAAGTTCAAAGCAAGGTATATTCCGCAAAAAGGCAATTTATTCAAGTTAAATTTTCCTTAAGCCAGGCTTTTCAAAGATCAAAATCTTATCATCAGAGGAAGTCGCTGGGATAGATAAGTTGGCAATGGCTAAGATTTAAAATTTGAAAAAATAAAATAAAAGTTGTAGGGAAAGAAACGCAAAAAGTCCGGTGTCGAAGAGTCCAGCGGAGAGAATAAGATGTAGATAGGTAGGCCGTTAGAGGCACGAGAAGTAATGAGAGAGGTTTCAAAGTTAAATTCCAAGAAGCCACAACTTCAGGTACGGCGAAAATAGAAAATCCAAAAAGGGTAAAAAGTCCTATAAGAGGTACATTCGATGATGCAGGCAGGCGTCAGAGGAGATTAAGATGGAAAAATTTCGCCATTAAAGATACTTCCCGGGCAGAGATGACAAAGGAAAGTGTTTTAAAGTGGGAAAAAAGGGGCAGCGAGAATATTTAAAGCCGGCCCAGTTGAGAAAGCCGGCTATAAATGAAGAAAAGCAAAGACAGTGAAAACAAGAATATAATATGCGACCAGTAGGCAAGGGAGGAAACGGGTAAGGAGTGTGTGGGAGGAGAAAGGGACGGGTACGAGGAAAGAGAGGGGGAGGAGAAAGGGAGCGATGCGGTGAAGGAATGCGGATAAAACTAAGAGTGTGAAAGTGGGGGGGTAAAACATAAAGTTGAAATTGGAAGTTAGCGCGAATTAGGATTCAACTAGAAAAGGGGAAGAAAGGAGTGGGGGTAAGTTAACGAATGTTAGGATAAGGGGTTAAAATATCAGAATATGTATAAGAACAGAGTTCGGGGTTTAGATGTTTAATCAAATGACCTTAGAAATAAACAATGAGGCAAAATATATATGAAGGGTAGGACTAGAAAAATGAGTTAAAAATTAAAAGAGTAAAGATAAAAAATAAAGATAAAAATAGTATAAAAAGTAGAAATAAGAAAATAAAAGAATAAAGAATGAAAAATAGATAATAAGATTAGTCTTAAGCTCGCAGGGAAAATTAAGGATTGACCGAAAGAATAAAAAATAAAAAATAAAAAAATAAAAAATTAATAAAAATAAGATACTAAAAATAGAATGAGGGAAAAGTCGGTAAGATTGGAGCTCAAGAATGAAAATTAGAATAAGGAAAAAGAAAAAGGAAAACAAGACCTCGAGAGGATATCCGGAATGGGAATCTCCAAGGTGGAAAAAATTATGGGTTGAAGTAGATAAGCAGTTATGGGATGCTAGTTCAAATAGATATGGGAAAATATAAACTTTGAAATTTTATTCAAAAAAGTTATATGGAGGTTAATTAAGAAAATTGTTAAATAGGTTAGTGAAGGCCGGAAGAAGTAAGAGAAATACAAGGTTAAAAAGTGACAAAGGATTAAGCCAGAGGGAGAGTGGAGATCGCAGTTAAAAGTAAATACTATGGGGGTTAAAAGATGTAGAGCGGGGGCGGGTAAGGGGTTGAGTAGTTTGAGAGAGATGTGCGAAGGGCGAAGTAAAACAAGGGGGGATTAATCGAGGATATTAAAAGAGTGAGAAGAATTATTTAGAAGTAAAAACAAGAGGGGAAGAATAATTAGAGTGCACAGTGGAAACAGTAAGGAGTTCGATATCGAGGTGTGCAAAGGGGATATGGAGTAGATAAGGCTTATCGACAAGTAAATAAAAGGGCTAGGATATAATATGAATAGAGTGGGTTAGTTATCACGTTGAAAGGGATATATTATTTCTATAATACTGATTAAACGGATAACATTTGTTTATTACTGTTCATATTTTGCCAGATCTTTTAAGCAAGTATCCTGTTTGAATATCCCACATCTTAAACACGTACTATTTATGTCTTATATATTATAATGGTAAAGTATCTTGCTCATAGAGTACGCACTATTTATGTTGTAAAACATTAATCTTTTCATATATAGTTCATGCGATGACAATTTTTTTTGTTTTAAGTAATAATAGACGTCTGCATAATTTAGTTAGCAACATAAAAAACAGTAGACTTATTCTTCGTATGTGTATGTCTGAGTCTGGAGGGGAAAATATCGATCCCACCAACCATATCGATCACGAAATATATTGATAGTCCGTAGACGTTTGTTCACGTAAAAACCGATGATATCGATTGTTTTTAGTTGTACGCTACATTTTCTTTATATTGCTGTGTGCGTAGGTGTATTTATACATGCAAATATATCTATATATCTATATATATATATATATATATATATATATATATATATATATATATATATATATATATATCTATATATATATATATATATATATATGCAGGTATACGTAGGTGTATTTATACAGGCATATATATATATATATATATATATATATATATATATGCAGGTATACGTAGGTGTATTTATACAGGCATATATATATATATATATATATATATATATATATATATATATATATATATATATGTATATATATATATATATATATATATATATATATTGTGTACCCGTTTAGGGGTACCAACAATGAAATAAAAGAACAACAGGTTTAGAGATAATAATAATGAATTGTATTGAACAGAGAAATTATACACAAGTCAGTGTTGGCAGTGCTAGTGCCTAAATGTGCCTCCCTATGTTCTCCCGGCAAAATCGGTATTTATGGTAGCCGGTTGCTACCATTTAGTTATTATTAAAGGGTAGGTAGGTCACCAACAAATATATATATATATATATATATATATATATATATATATATATATATATATATATATATATATATCGTTGTTGAGTGCTATCAAATGTTTAGGTGACTTTACTCACAGCTTTCCGTATAAAATCACTTAATTTAATACATCCGTTATTACGTGGAAATCGATCGTGAACCAATGGGACTTGGTGAGCGGTTACGGAGTCAAGGTATATGTGTGAACTGAGAAGGTTACTTACCTGCGCTTATGAGAGCCATAAGCTCGAAACGATGTCGTACGTAGGGAAAATATTAAAAGAAAAAAAGAAAATATAATTGTATATATACACATATATATATATATATATATATATATATATATATATATATATATATATATATATATATATATATATATATATAAATAAATATGTTCCGGGCCTGACAAATAAGTGGCGCAAGTAATAAAGTTCAATATGATTTTTATTAAGTACTAACATTTATATTAACAATGTGAGACCAATCGGCTATTTTTTTTTACAAATTTAAGTTAATTAGTTGAGCTAATTTTGCACATTTTCAAAATAATGGAACAATCAGAATTTCGTATGTCGATAAATTATTGCTTTTTCATGTAGAACACAAATGTACTAGCAAAGTATTTATTTGATAAACAATTGTTAAGCGGTCCTATGCTGACGCAGTCGTACATACACAATTGATACGGCACACTTACGTTGACCAGATTCGGCAGTAGTCCTGAACATATATCAGATTAGACTTCACTTTCCAAATCGCATAAACCAGGGTCGTATACGTGAGGCTAATTACGCATATTAGTTCATTGAGAAATATACTTCATGATCAGAACAATTGTAATGATAATTATTATGATGATCTTGCTGATAGAGAGTCTAAGGGTATTCATTAGATGACCATCTTACGAATTGTCAAAGGCGGCATCCAGTGACTCACGCTGTGTTTGTGATTAATGCAAGTATTTCAAATGTACGCACACAGAGTAGAACAAAGGGAAACGCACCTAATTCCCTGGAGAAAACGATATTTATTCTATATATTGATGAGGGTGATAAATAGCTTCTTTACAAATTGTGTGGATGGCAGTGTATTCAGAAAGGAATATACGAGAAAGAAAATGAGTAGAAATGACAGAGGTATAGCTATGCAAACATTCAAATTCCCTAAGTAAGCATAAAGATTTGGATGATATATTATGGTCAGAATTGTACGATAGTAAATTCTAAATACTTGTTTTAATTTTACTATTTTCAAATATAGACGCATACTCTTCTATCGTATAAAAAGCAATTCCTCAGACAGAATAGTTTTTCATCACTTTTCTGTCCATTTACAAATATGAAAATAAAGATATAATACTACTAAACAGTATATGTAGGTGTCTGAATGTCATCGAGGGCGTTCACTCAATCTTTTTTCTTTGTATATCATTTAAATAAATATATCCCACATTACCCACCATTAGGCAAAACAGTTGTGTTATAGAATTCATAATAAGCATAATTAATTTAAGAATGAATATTATATATATACAAATATATAAACATATATATACACCTAACTTCATATACATATATATATATATATATATATATATATATATATATATATATATATATATATAATTGAAATGTTTTTTTAAACAATAACATGCAGAGACCTTTTTTTAAATAAACATATTATTTATTTAAAATTTAAATTGTCGATTAACACAGAAATCTTCATCAGGATAATAAACAATATTATTTTCTTTCATTGTTTTACACGACATGGTGTTACTTGATATTGTGCTACAGTTGTTAACGAAGCTCTAAGTTGTGTGTGTGCTCTGGTCGCACGTTATAAGTATTAGTACAGTAGTTGCACTGTATAAAATACATTTAAATTTTGTAACTTGAAACGGTTTTGAAACCAGTAAAATGCAGCTACTTCTTTTCAAAAATAAACATATTATTTATTTAAAATGAAAATTTCCAATTCACACAGGAATCGTCATCAGGATAACGACAATATATGCTCTTCCCTTTTTATATACTTATAACGGTCGACCAGAGCACACGCAACACTTGTGAAGATCATTACAACTGAAGCACAAGATCAAGCGACACCATGTGTGTATGTGGGGTGTGTGAATGTGTGTATGGGTTGGTATTTTACAAATAACATATAATTAAAACAAATTATAGTCCTTATAATATCTGGAATACATTTAATAGTAAACTTAATAAAGCTTAATTTTAGGATCTAGAGTATATACATAATTTTTATATGTGCATTCCATAGACCATTGTGAATTAATTTTAAACATAATTGTAATTGTTTATACCAGATTTTTTATTCTTGTACTTTGATAAGTTTATTTTACATCTCTTTCTTTAAACAGAAAAGTAATTTACTCAAATGTAATATGTAGTATTATCCTTTACCCGCATTCCATGGCTAAAAGCAGATAAGTGTATTTTTTACTTAATGCATATTTAAATTTTTTTAATGAGATTGCAGTGTATATTTAATAATAGCGAACAAATGTCACATGGAAAACACCGGATGGAAATTTTGGTTAAAATTCCGGTTGATTTCCGATAAAAATTCGCCAATTATGTTCACCAAAATCATCATCAGAATTGTTATTGTAAATCAACGCGCATATCCATAGAATATCCAAATACAGTTTTGCTTTTAATAAACTGATATATATATATATATATATATATATATATATACAACGCTTAGTGTTCATTAAGCATGCGTTATTACTACTTAGCTATATGCGTAGTATACGGACATACTTAATATAAACTGGAAACTCTCACTCCTTACATTGTAGTCCTTGAACGATCAAATAGCGCCAGTATAAAAATGAGAATCATTAAACACCAGATGCAGCTGACTGAACATCGGGTTAGAATGATAGACGAAACACTCTTTAAACAGCTGTTTTATTGTGATATAAACAGAGGGAATAGACCATAACATAAACCAAGAAAAAGGTTTAAAGAATGCCTTGAAAAACAAGTTGAAACAGCTATAGATATATTGAAATAACTGGGAAGCACAGTATGAAGAGCGACCACTATCACGGAAAAACATCAGATAAATATGTACATTTTCTTCAGAGCGGCGTGTAAATGATGCTGTCTTTAAGCAAGCAGGATCAAAATATAGTGTTATGGTATATACAACAGGAACAGAAATGGAATGTACGTGATACGTTTCTTCTGTCAAAAGCTGCACTAATTAATCATCTTAAATAACACAATAATATGCAGGATTAAAGCTGTTTATGAAGTGCTCATACCAATGCGACTTCCAGTGCTAAGTGTCTATATGTGTGATATAATCTGCACATCAAAAAGAGTTTTGCCAGACAATTCGGTGATTTATTATATTAACGTGCGTACCCTTACCAAAGGAAAGTTATTGTGTCACATATGTCAACGTCTATAGAAGACTGAATCTTGCTTAAAAAGACACCTACCTGAGCACGGTCGAACAGCAACTGACTGAAACCGTGGCAAAATCCTTCAAGAATTATCAACTATAATACATATATATATATATATATATATATATATATATATATATATATATATATATATTTGTGTGGGTGTGTGTGTGTTGGTGTGTGTGTGCATGTGTGTGTATTTACGGTATAGATAGATAGAAAAATAGAGAGAAAGAAATAAAAACACAGAGAGTGAAATGTGTTTTTATTTAATACAATCATTGATGAAAAGACGAAACAATAGCTTTTACTCAGTCTTCTTGTTTTAAAATATATCTGGCAATTTTGTTGCTGAATGATGACGCGGTGGATCTATTCAAAAGGAGCACGACACACCACCCGGAATATGGTTGTTAAGGTAAAGTATGATGGCTTATTATATCACTGTTCTTGCAATAGTGTTGGGGAAAACAGAGTAACAGAGGTGAACTATCTCCCACGACATGTGTTGTAATAACGACCAACCGTCTAAGCAAACATCGCGTGATAAAAGGATAGCACCGACGTCAAAAAGCGGGCCATTACCCCTGGAGTTTTCTCTTTGCCTATTTTTAGAATTTCTTGAATCCGGACCTTTCAAATATAGATTAACTCCTAACACATTATCTTATAGATACATCGACTATATTCTGATTAACGTGCCTAACACGGCAGCCATATGTGACAAAATGTCAGTCAACTGTGCGACAAAACTGAAGTAGCATTTTTGTCGAGCACAAAATAGCCATTAACGGATCTGTCGGTATCGTATGGGGTTTCTCAGGAGCAGGCAAATACGATACACTTTCGAAATAATAGTGCAGTTTTGTGAGTTCTATAATCGAACTATAACTCATTCAGATTAAGAAAGACAAGACAATCTCTTATGTTCCAAAATCATGCCAGGAATACATCGACTGATATTAAAATAACACCGTTTATTTGCAAAGCCAGTTAAACGTTTTCAAAGTAAAAATAAGATCCGGTTATGCTGCTAAAGTCCCTCTTATTCGTTCACACTTTCCCTTTCTCTGTATTTATCTGTTTCGTAAGCTTGAGCAAAATAGTATACATTATTGGGGTATTCAGTATTGCTAATAATAGTTTATTTGAATATTCTGTTTAATAGTATTGTTTATAAACGAGAGGTAGAATTAAAGAAATACATAGAGAGGGAGACTGAGAGATAGATTGACAGGAGATTAACAGATACGTACAAATAATGGCGAGATGTAAACCAACATAGGATGAAATGGGATGAGAATAAGAGAAGACATTTAAGAGATGAGAGGGTGTATTAATGACATTCAAAATCATGGTGTATTTAGAAAATTAAAATTAATTGTTTTAAAAGAAATAACACACGCCAAACAACGTCATGTGAACCAGATATTGCCCCTTCTATGTTAATAAAGACATGCACTGGTGTGCTGGTCCCTGTTCTTTCCAAATTCTATAACAGATGCCTTGCAGAATGTTTGTTTCCATGCTAGTTATGAAATTGCCTGTGCAGTATCAGTGCACTGGCAAACAGACTGACCCGAAATATTCTCGGCTATATATCTTGTTCTGTTTTTCTGATAAAATATGTGAATACCTATTAAATCAAGCGATAGTTTACTATCTAAAAATGCTAAATACATCTGACACTTAGTATGGATAAAAGCCATCCCGTTCAACTGTGGAAGTCCGAACGGTCATCACTGAAAGTATATATTGCATACTGGATGAGTGAGGTGGAGCAAGTTCTTTATCGATAGATATTTACAAGCTCTTGAATGAAGGTTTTCTCACAAAAATGAACTCATGCAGTATTACTGGATGGATATCTAACATAATCATGTTAACCTACATCACAATACACCCTACATTAATGCGATTGTAACTTACGGTTCATTACTTGCTACCTATCTTACTCCTCACCTTCATAAACGATGTATTCGGTGTTATCACGTTTAGTATTGATGTATATCCTGATGACACATCGCTATTGTTTCGTCTTGATGGCAACTTGTATGCCTAAAAACGCACGACACATGCTGAATACTTGAAGAATTACAGATGGTATTTAGTTACATTAGATATAACTATTCAATGTTGACCCTATTTTACTAATAGACTGGTTGTGTGAGCTTGTTGGTACAAACAAGCACCCACTTTGCCCTCCCCAGTCTAACTCAAAACAAACATAAATTTACAAAATAAAAAAAACAAACCTAAATCAGACACCCAACAAAAACATATTCGCCTTCGTTCTTGAGGCTCGAATTCACAAATATCCGGGGACTTAGAACCAACATTAACGACGTAGAAACGTTTCTCTTGACAACCTCCCCGAATATCCTGGCTCTAAGTGAATGGAACTTTCAATCCTCAATCTTCTGCCACCACTTTGACAGGACTGATTATATTCCACTCTACCGTAAGGACTTTGACAAACAAAGGCACGCGCTAGAAGTTTATGTTCGGAACACCCTACTCGTGACTAGAGAACATAGATTAGAATCAGATGATCAACCCTACATGTGATTGACCTTACATCACAAAGTTAGTTACTTATATTTCTTATCTCGTTCTCCTTCGACCCAGGACTGTTCACTACTTGACTCCGTATTTGAAAGTTTAGATAGCACACCCTTACTCGACTTGAATGCCTAAATACATGTATTTGGGGATTTTAATGCACACCCCTGTAACTAGTTGGGATTCACACGCGTTATTTATACAGCTTGGAACTTTAATTTCTCCTTAACTTACGACCTCTCACAGGCTGTCACTTTTTTCGACCCGTCTTCCAGATCGCGTGGACCAGCAAGCCTCACTTCTCGACTTTTTCTTGGCCTCACTACCTGAGGCTTGTGTTGCGAATGAGCATAGCCCGCCTGGAAACTCTGATCACGTTGTGGTAATGATACTTATCACCTCAAAAACTCGTCCACAAGCTGAAGAGCCTTTGCTTAAAACGACGAGAAACTATGAGCAGGCTGATTTTAGAATCCCTCAGGGATATCATCAGCGACACCCATGGTGAGTAACCTTCTTACTCCCTGCTGATCAGTGTGTAAATAGGCTAACCGAATGGGTCAACACAGGCATTGATGCTTAGGCCCCCACGCGAAAATTTTTCAGCAAACTCCACTATCCTCAATGGTTCACCTCAGAATGTGCAGCTGCTATTGTTGAGATGCAGAAGGTAGTCCGAAAATTTGGCCGCGATACGTCAACTGCGAACAGACAAACATGTGTAGAAGCAAGAAATGATTGTAAAGTAGTGATAGATGAAGCACAGAGGAAGTATAAAGAGTTAAACATAAAACGCATTCAGTCACAGAAACTAGGTACTCGTGATTTCTTGAAAATTTACAATAGTGTGATGAACAATCGACAATCGACAATTCCCCCACTATCAAATGACAACGATGTTGTTTGCACGGCAACTGATAAGATTGAACTTCTTTCCCAGCGCTTTGCCTTAAACTCCACTCTAGACTCGACAAACAACCCCCTCCCTAAATTCCCATTTCGGACTGAAGCCACAATTGAGAATCTGGTAATAACCCGTCTCAAGTGAGAGACATCATAAAAATACCCTTGACACCTCGAAAGCCTGTGGGCTTGATCTTTAACCAGTTATAATAATAAAAAATGCTCTGCTGAGCTGGCGTCTGCCATCTGAAAACTATACAAGAAATGCCTTACTGAATCGTGTTTCCTTGATAGTTGGTAAATTGCCTCTATGGTACTGGTCTTCAATAATTATGGAGATAGAACTGATCCTGTAAACTACCGCCCAATCCGGCTACTCCCGATTTTTGCTAAAATCTTTGAATCATTAATTAATCTAGCAATAGTAAGTCACCTACTTTATGCTAAACTTCTTACTGATTTAGACAAGCGCAATCTACTGCGGATATCCTAACGGTCATCTCTGAACGCATACACCATACACTGGACAAGGCAGGTTAAGTTCAGGCGGTCGCGCTCGATGTATTACAGGGCCTTGACATGGTCGGGCATGAAGGGCCTCTTCCTAAAACTGCACTCATATGATATTACTGGACAAATATTTAATATAGTTAAATCTTTCCTAACAAAACGAAATATCTAGGTTGTACTTGATGGCCGTTCTTCTTAGCAACATGTCATACCTGTTGGTGCCTCCCAGAGATCTATTCTTGGACAACTATTGCTCCTGATTTTCATAAATGACCTCCCTGATGCCATTGCGACTGAGATAGGAATATTTGCTGACGACACCACGCTCTACTCTCGCCATGTGGGCAAAACCGACGCGCACATATCTGAGGCAATGGCTGAATCCTTAGAACATGACATTCAGTCTGTAGTGAAATGGGGTCTAAAATGGATGGTAACTTTTAATGCCGCAAAGACAAAGCTACTTCCCTTCAATAACTACAAGAAACCTCTTCAACCACCGATTTTCATGGCACATAGCACCCTGTCTGAGAGTTCATCATTCAAACTCCTCACAGATAATATGAATTGGAATAAATACATTGTAAACATTGCCAGGGCTCCCTCTACCGTGCCAGTAAATTATCATACCTGACATTATCATATATCTCTACAAAGCCACCATCCACCCATGCATAGAGAATTGCTTCCACATCTGGGCCGGTGCATCATCCGCTAGTCTCCCCCCTTTTAGACAAGGCCCCAGAAAGAGTCGCCAATTTGATTGGTCCTTCACTATCCACCAAGCTGCAGCCCCTGCCCCATCGCGGCAATCTTGCTCCCTTGTGCCTGTTTTACAAGTACTTCAATGGGTGGTGATCTGATGAGCTTGCTGCTTTGGTAACCCCACGACGTAAATTCACTAGATCAATCCGACAATCTGTAAAATCTTATCCATTCACTGTGGAGGTTGCCAAATGCCGAAGAGATGTCTACTCCAAAAGCTTCTTTCCTCGTGTTGCTGAACTCTGGAACTCGCTTCTTTGCTAACGTTACTGACATGCAGAAACTAATGTAAACAGACATCTTGCTGCTCAGCCCCTTAATTAGGTTGACCCCCTCATAAGAAAACACTTTCATTTCTTTTCTCAGTACGTTTACAGTTGCGGCATGCCTTGTTTGGAGTTAACTAAATAAAAATTTAAAAAACTTGGCACTATTTATGATACTATTGTAGATTCTTAGAAAGTAATTATATAACGATGCCTCGCTTAATCTTCCCATGCCTCAGATCTGTCACACCGCTTAATTGCTGCATCTTTTTTTACTTATGTAATACGTACTTCTACTGAATGTGCTTCGATGAATTTACTACATTTGTACCCTTTCAACGTAAATACTATCGACCTACTGGACTTACAACAAACCCACAACTTTAAACTGTAATAATTATGTGATGTAAGAAGACTTTAATTAGATCGCGTACTGTATAATTCCCTACCTGCTCTCAGTTTCCATTACCTACCAATATGCAGCAGTTTAAATATAATATAAAGAGCTATCTCGCTGCACAAGTTCCCACCAACGTTTTTTCTCAAAAATATCAGCCCTCTTACAGTGGACAGGTATGCTTCCAATAGAAAAGAAGTGTAGATGTTTACTATATTCTTTATCTCAAAAATTGATAAAACATAGTTTTGAAATCGTTTACAAAACACAATCGACAGAACCAAACAGTTTGTTCATAAATGTTTGCTCGAACACATACATATTTGTTTCAGGATCTACATTCATATTATCGTGTAAGAATGTATACCAAACGCAAGTTATCGAATTTACAATTATTTAAACATTCTGCACAGTAAACCAAATCCAGATAGTTTACCATAAATGCACATTCTATTCGTCAGAATACTTAGAACGAGAATGTAAATAGAAAAAAATAAAATCAATCACATAGACAAAATAATATCTGAAAATAGTACAATCAAACACTTGGTTAGCATTAACTCTTAAAGAATATGTAGTAATGCTTGTGAAAAAAAGGTCAAAAGATCAAACATCCAGAATTCATGGAACAGCAATCTGAGAGTAAGAGTCCAATAAGACAAATTCGTGTATTAATATTTAAATTACGATATCAGTATCGCGCTGTCGACGGAGCCAGTAATTCACTGGCTGCAACATGCAGATCGGTACCCCGACCCTAAAAACAAGGCCACATGTGGGCCATGGGTGGAAAACCATGATGCCTTGGGACGGGATTATGTGGCCTGGTGATTTGCAACCCCTTACTTCGGCCTTCACCTTAGCTTGACGGAAGGTCAGATCAAGTCGATCCGATCAATCGCCTCTCTCCGCCCTTCTGGGAATTAATCGGCTGGTAACGTGATTCCCTGGTATCTATAAGCTCACTTCTCGACCTTTTTAAATGTCTTATTTAATCCAAGTAATCTTCATTTCAAATGGATACTCAATAGCAAATGTTGAGGATCAATAGCGTTGAAAGAAAAATAAGATTACCAATGCGGAGAGTAATGTTTTCTAAAAGTAATTATTTCTAGAAGCAATATTTCTCAGAGTAATGCAAACACGCTCACTGTAACATCTCTTAATACTACTAATGTTTTCTCATAGTATAGTATGCTAGGAGTGATGTTTTCTTAGGGAAATAGACGGGTGCTGTGCTGTAAAACATGCTAAACCATTTTAAGGGAAATGTTTTTCCTGAAGTAATGTTATATACAAGTAATGTTTTCAAATAGTGATATTTTAGAGCGTTACTCTTCTGTCAAACATATGGTTGTTGTGCGGAAAAATACCAAGAGCATTTTTAGCGGATTGACGTTTTCTTAGAGTAATGCTTTATTCGATTAACATTTATTAGGAATAATGTTTTCTAGAAGTAATCATTTCTAAGAGTAAATGTTTTCTTTGGAGGTGTGTTATGTGAATAGGAGTTATGTTTTCTAAGAGTAATGTTTTCTAAGAGTAATGTGTTCTTGTATTAATGTGTGTTTTTAAGTCAAATGATCTCATTTGCACTGTGAATTCTTTTTCTAACAATGATGTTATCTAGGAGAATGTTTTCTAAAATTAGTGGTCGAACTCTTCCTCTAAAAGGTTATGTTTAGTGTGATGTTTGCTAGAAGTAATGTTCTCTCAGAGTATTTTCCTAGGAGTGATATTTTCTGATATTAATGCTTCTACTCTAACTAGAAACATTCGAGTAATGTTTTCGAAAAGTAGTGTTCAAATATTCACTGTAAATATCATTTTAAGTTAAATGTTTTCTTGGAGTAATGTTCTATTGGAGTAATGTTTTCGTGGAGTAATTGATGGTTGTTCAAAACACAACTATTTTAAGGGTAATCTTTTCTAAGAGAAATAGTATCTATGAGTGATGCGATCTAAGCATATTGTATCTATCCTATCTTTTTAAATTCCCTTCTAATTATGATGTTTTCTAAGAGTAATACTCCTACTAAAAGTGTAACATTTCATTTTAACGGTAATATTTTCTAAGAGCAATAAAGGTGTGTTATGCTGTAAACAAAACTTTTGTAAATGAATGTTCTCTAGAACTATTTTTCTTAAGAGTAATGTTTTCTACAATTACTATTTTATAAGAGTAATAATTAATGTTAGAAAGACTATCTACAAATAACGTTTTCTGGAAGTAAGAACATTTTTTCTAGGAGTAATTTTTTTTAAGATTAATGTTTTCTTGGAGTAATTGATAATAAGTTTGCAGCAAACTAAACAATTCAAAAAGTAATGTTTTCAAAGAGTAATATGTTTAGTTAGGAATAATCTGTTGGGGTAAGTATTTTTTTACATTTATTGTTTCCCCTCTCAATGTAAAACTTCCTTCAATGAGTAATGTGTTCTGAGAGTAATGTTTTTTAGAAGTAATGTTTTCTGAGAGTAATGATTTGCTACTCACTGGAACACTTCCTTCCGGGAGTAATGTTATCTATGAGTAATGTACTCAAATAGTAACGCTCTCACTTTCACTGTGAAATTTCGTTCTAAGAGTAATATTTTCTTAAAGTTGTCTAAAAATAATATTTTTAGGACTAATTATTTGGAATTAACTACCCTATATGTTGTTGATATGTTTAAAAAACCCGAACCAAACCAACTTGATATTGGGAGTATTTATTCACTTTACAGATTGCTAAAACTAGTGTAAATCTGGTGATATTATATGGGTATAAATCATTATATAATGATTAATCTTGAAGCGAATATATTTATAAGTTATACGTATGTGCTTACTATTAAACTATTTTGTTGTGATTAGAATTAGATTCCATCGTTAATAAATCAGATTTATATGAATTTAATTCATCCGATCATAATTTCATATATATATATATATATATATATATATATATATATATATATATATATATATATGCATAAATACATATATATATATATATATATACATATATATATATATATGTATATATAAACACCATGTATATATATATATATATATATATAAAGAGAGAGAATCAGAGAGAGAACAGAGTCATAGACTTATATGAAATGTGTGACTATAAACAGGAGCCTCACATGTTAATAGAATGGCGAAACCAATTTCTGTTTGCTTGCCACCAATGAAATGCGTGTTTAAGTTTTAATGATTAACAATTACAGTTTATTTGTATAAATATATAGATTGCTCAAACATCTTAGATTATGACCTAAATATAAACCCCACCTCGTTATTAGTAATTAAAAGTATTGGAACATGTGACTTATACGTGTTTTTTAATGTCGCTTATGCAACATTTTAGACTTATTATTCATGCATTAAACAGATCAGCGTGATTTCAAAAGGCTTAGCCTCGATCTGCTACTGTAAGTACTGGATTTTTCATTAAAAAGAATAACCCAATACAAACCTAGAGAGAGGTCTGCACGAGAAAGGTAAGCGATGTGTTAACCTGGAAAGAGAATAAGAATCGATAAGACATATACGACAAAGTTAAGACGTAATATATGCACGATGCAAACTGTTCAAAAAAGAAAATACTCAACTATTTGTGTGCTAAACAAAATACAGGCAAATAGTTGACCAAGAATAAAAACATCAATTGATGACATAAATCTTGTTCAAGCTATGATGAAACGCTCCAAAACCACGCCCAGTTAAATCAGCAAGACATAATGAAATACTGTCTAATTTATAAATTGAAGGCTCCATTATAGACGATTTAGCATAGGATGCAAACACCTCTCCACTAGAAATACTTGGAGGTTCACATTTTAACTTACGAGGAAATACAAAGATGAACGACAGAAGCTTCGGAAAAAATGTGTATAGATATATTAGGTCAAAGTAAGTCTAGGTGAACTGATAAAAAGTTGAGTGCCGTATGATATACGATTTATTTATCAGCATAAACCTACACACCCCTTTGCAAATAGACGTGTGTTCACGTGGCTTCTTTTGAAATATGCTCATTGTTATTTTTATAGGGAAACAAGATGAATATTAAGTATAAAACAACGTAAATGTAAATAGAACGCAATGAAGACAACACGAGAATTAATTTATATTTATTAACGATGCAACTAATGATGAAAGCCACATGACGAATTGAGAAGTTTAAAGAAATAGTTCATCTGTCAACTTTGAGGGAAACGGATACACGTTAATCGGCTTAAAGTTTCATTTTCACGTAGGAAAGCAACCGAAAACATACCTCTAAAACCAAAGGATTTATTCAAGAGAAAAGACGTATATAATTTGAGACTTGTCAAATTAGGAGCTTGACCGTAACCAAATAAAGCGCAGTGTTTACCTTTTGAATATGAGATAGGAAGAATCCCGCCCTCCTAAAGAACAGGAACCGAAAGCGAATGCGGGTAAAACTACAAGTAATGAATAAAATAATTAGTTTATTACCATGATCTGTTTTCTTGATTCACTTATTACAATCGATTATACTGTCATTCACCTTATAACTACATGCTCTTTTCAATTTACACTCTGTAAAATGAAGACTCTAATACATAAAGACCGATGCACTAAATGAAGTGTTGCCCATGTATTAAGTCGTCCGCCCGGTTCGATCCGATCTGTAATACTTTCTGTGTCAATACGTTTGAGCGTTTCAAATGAGTAGCATACGTAGAATACTTACCTTTCTGGTTACAACATATTTCAATATGTATCTTGGGAAAATAGTAAAACATTATTTTGCTTTTGTTAATTATGGAGTCTTTCGAAAATAGAAGATCGTAAGAGACAGTTAATGCAATTAATGCGTTTCCATTAACATGAAAGTAAAATGCGTTTGGAACAAAAAGAATAACATGCGCAGTTCACGGATAACATTCTTTATCTGGCAGAAGTGTATGAAACGCTTTCAAAATATGTAACGCTGAAGATTTTAGTCTTAATGATGAGTCAAGTAGAGCCATACATCCCAATGCAGACAACAATCAAATACATATATTAATTAAGAATATCCTACATTACATAAACCGAGAAGAAAGGCTTAACTCCCACATTCATAAATATTAAGTCAATTTAGGTATACACATTGATACAAAAGTTGACTTCCACATGATTAAACCGAAAAAAATACTTTTGGATCACATTTTCATTAGTGATTTGCTTTATAAACGAAATTAGAATGCACTAGTTATTTAAGGTACATTGTGTCAGGCAATAAGAAAGTATCATTTACTACACCGTGTGAGAACACTATCTTGGAAAAGCGATATGAGCGACATTTATCCATCGCTAAATCAGACGTTTATCCTATGTAAGTTATGCTCAGTATCTGGTGGGATTGTAAAAGAATTCTGCACTATGGAATTCGTCAGTTACATCGGACACTTATTTTATAAATGTAATGATCACGACGTAAGACTTAATGAAATGAAGTGAAAGGAACGCCAACAATGTGCCTACAAAGATCGTGTTTAATTCCATACATATAACGTCGGATAACATATTGTTTTGACGACCAGGAAAAAACAACAACTTATATACGACTTTGCTAGGATATGTTACGTAATCATTCTTAGTTACCACATAGTGCAACGTTTTGATTACTATTGATTTATATACTTGCATGATATCAAAAGCTAAAACTTCAAGTAGTTGGATGACAGAAAAATCACCTTTATGAGTTCATTGCCATCGAACCAACAATAATTCTAGAAACATAGAATGAGCTTCTTTTTAATGCAGATTGGAACGCAATCTGCTTATCCATATATATATATACATACACATATATATATATGTATATATATATATATATATATATATATACATATATATATTTATATATATATATATATATATATATATATATATTGTCAGAATAAATGTGCTTATTATAAATAGTTCTTTAGGGTACAAGTAATCGCCGCTTACATTGCTTTGCCTTTGTTTTTTAATGAGATTCGCCTCCAAGAAGATGAGTCAATGTTATTCAAATTCAAATTAACATTTTCAACATTCATGTATTTTTCTATATTTTCGCTATCTGCTATGCACTCGGTATTTAACGTAGCCTTACCATGTATAAAGGTGTCCTAATATTGTAAAACAATTGTTTAACACAGACCTAATAGTACAATAGGTTTAATTTGATTATTAAAAAGTACGTCAAAAAGAACACAACGTTTATAATATTGACTTGTTCTGTTTGCCAGACAAAGTAGAGCAGGATAGATCTTTTTAAAGTTTGTTACGCATTTGATCTTAGTTAGGTGAGGAACACGTATATCATTTTCGGACGAATAATACATAATTAGATTACATCTTTTATAACGCGAGTTGTAGGGGCAAACTGTTTATAATATAAGACTTAGGTCACGCATAAAGTCATACGCCTGGTCATTATGAGTAGTCGGTGTAAGTGTTATTCAAAATACATTCGAGACCTACATGGTGTGCGAATCTTCTTCACTCTTTGTATCTCCAATAAACACGAAGACTTCTTCAACTATGATGTACGAAAAAACTTTACTTTTTTTAAGACCATATACACAACATAAACAAATACTTTTATCTTTATAATTATATATTCTGTGTGTTTGTTCGTTACCGACAAACTTGTAATATAGCAATTTCCTTTTAGTTTATGTCTTTTAAGAGTCAATGGAAAGAAAGTATTCGATCATCGAGATTGCAGTAAAAGCTTTTGATACAGTTATGGACGTCATATACATTTTTTGTGATTAAAATGGCCATTCTGGAGAGCCGCCAATCGCACCGCTTATCTCTTAAAACAAATACAGGAAACGAGTTACTTTATCAGACCGAAGGGATAACAAGCCGAGATGAGTTAGTTTGTTTTGATAGTTTTTATCTTTATTGGTTTTGTTGCAAGAGTCGATTAATTCTTTCTTTTCTGGAAAATAAAGTGGCTATCAAAAAGAAAAAAATATTGTCCATAACAGACGGATGTGTTGATGTTATTAAATAAATACGTGTAATTGTTCCTTTGAAATATGGTAAATAATGATAATATACCGATGGAAAGATGGTATAATTAAGAAAACAATCTAGATTGATGGATTGTTGATTTATTTTTACCTTAATTTGCAATCATGTTTTGGAATTTTAAGATCACTATTGCTAATTTGTTTCATGTTAACTCTACGGACGAGTGTTGCAGTCTTGGGCATTATCTACACAAACTTTCTTCCGATATAAGCCTTTTCGATTTCGCAAAACATTTTGTGTAACTATTATTTTAGAAAGCTATAATCGCTGGTCAAAATGTATATGTTTCCCATCGCAAGATGTATAAAAATACGCCTTTGACAATCTCCATTTAGATAAACGGAAAAAGGTCACTGATGAAAAGTTCCAAGAAAACCCATACAAGATAGTTGGCTCATCAAAATCCTAGAGACGCGAGCTTTCAACTAACACCGAAGACAACAGAATGTCAAATAACGAGGCCAGATTAAATCGAAATCCGATCGTACCGACTTCAGAATGCTGGAAAATATATGGCACTTCTTCCGTAGGCTGTTTACGTAAATTATCTGAAACAGTATGAAATAAAAACTATATAAAGTAGTTTCCAAGGAGCGACAAAGTTCCTGATGTGTAATAAAGATCTGTAAATTAATTTTCGATCTTAATTATTAACACCATAAAGAAATCAATTAATATAATGATAAAATCAACGGATAAAATCGCGCCCATCGAGCTCTGCATCTCAACATGAACGGCACTTTACAGAAAAAATGATTTTAGAAAGATACATGATGAATGCCGTGGTAAGTATTATGTTTGTATGACATGTGTCCCACAAACTTTTTAGATTCATAGCTGGTATGAACACACACGCACACACACACACACACACACACCCACACCCCCACACACACACACACACACACACACACTCACATGAACCACAAGCAAAATATCCTGTAACAGAGTTAGCTGGTCATGTTGGGAGAGCTAAATGTATGTAATAAACGACTTTACTAACACAACGTTTAACAGGTAAAAACGAACTTTAATTGAATATTCAGTATCTCATGTAGAGATCAAGTGTTAGCCCCAGAGAGAGGCTCCTTGATTTCTGAGAATTTCGACTGAAATAAAACTCAACAACATATATATATATATATATATATATATATGTGTGTGTGTGTGTGGGTGTGTGTGTGTGTGAGAGGGTGTGGGGGTGAGTGTGCCTGTATCTGTTCAATCATTGCGTTGTTGTGTGTGTACTTTGTCTAACATACTTTATAAATGTCTACTTTACGCTACATAAGTATGTAGCACAGTATCTATCTATCTATCTATACATATATATATATATATATATATATATATATATATATATATATATATATATATATATAGAGAGAGAGAGAGAGAGAGAGAGAGAGAGAGAGAGAGAGAGAGAGATAATGAGACAAGCGATATATTATGAATGTCACCATGAAAACAAAATGCTGACGTTTTTAATCGATTTACAAGTCGGGTTCAAAGAAGTATCCCTGGGCATCTTCATAGCGAGTCTTTTTTCACCAAAGTAGTGCTACACGTCTATTAAATAAACGGTCAATTGAGCTTTTGAAGTCATCGTTTCCTTTGTCTCTCTTAGATAACACATCTATTTTACTTTCACTCTATCCAGCAGTCTCTCTATTATTTCTACTATTTCTCCAATTGTATTCATTTTTCTTTATTTTTTTCGCAATAAAATATAATAAATAAACTTATATAAACTCTGTACATTTATTTTAAATATCTAGAAAACATATATAAATCCGTAGCTTTTTGATCTCTGTGGAGAACATGAAATAGAACCGCCTATTTGACGTTGAGAGGGCGGTGCTGGCTTTCACTTTAAGAAGAAAACAAATAGTAATCTTGAATTCTAGTTCATATGGCATAACGACATACATTAATGCAAAGTTTGACGATATGTGTTAATCTTATACATGTTAATGATGATGGTGATGATGAAAATGATGATGCCGACGATGATGATTATGATGATCATCATCAGCATCATCAGCATGATCATAATCTGATGAATACATATTAAAAACGTCGTAGAACTGATATCCGTTGTACTAGAAAAGATGATTGTGACAGATCGAGGAAGATAGAAAGAAGTAAGGGGGTATAGCTCTAAAACACTTTTTAGAGGGGCATGGAGCGTATGCAATTACGCGTGGGATTATTTCCATTACAATGTCCTTAGAAACGAACAGCTTGTTCTTAATCAAACTCGAGGGACCATACGCTGCTTTCGCAATTCATCAATCACTGATAATTAATCGTATGCACACTTCTAGGGAATAATGAATTAGGATTAATTATCGTTATTTTCATTATCATTATTATTATCATTATTATTATTAGTAGTAGTAGTAGTAGTAGTATTAGTAATAGTAGTAGTAGTAATAGTAGCTTTATTAGTAATAAACTTTCAACTCGCTGTCACACTCCTGCATTTAGCGAAATATATCCCATAGATCTACTGTATTTTTGTTTTGTTTTTTGTAAATAATTATGAATGTAATATGATACCACCTATATCTATGTGATTTTGTATCTATAGTGTTATCCTGAATCACAATTGTAGTTGTTTCTGGTCGAGTTTATTTTTGCTTTTTCCAAATCAGATATGAATGGATAATTGCGTATATAAATATGCATATATGCACGTGCATGGGTGTATGTGTATATTCATGTGCTCATTTAGTGTGTATTATTTTATTTCATTAGAAGTGTACACTTCCGACATGTTCCAGTATACTAATTACTATATGTTGTTATGTTATTGTCTTGTTGGTATTTTTATTTTGTATGTCTTTCTTTCCTGTTTCTGTATTATGCCTTATTATTATGAAGAATAATCAGATTAAGGAAGTGGGTGGAAGAGAAGCGTACAAATAGGTATTCGCTCCCGGAAACATTTATATAATTTTGAGTTGCGGAGTTAAAAGAATAAATATTAGAGTTTTATTAGTGGTACTATTATATGATAAGCAGTAGTAATAATAAAATGACGTTGATTATTATGAGACACACGTCTTCACAACTGCCGTTATGTTCACCTGAATCTATGAGCATGTTGGTGTGTATATATAATACACGTGTGTGTTTATGTTTGTTTATGTAATTGTAAACAACATTGGCACGGGAGATATTAGTATCTTTGTTCTTTTTCTTGTGAAGTCAAACTTCACACGTTTTTTTAGTATTGTACTTCGTACCTCTGGGCAAGTATGATCTTAAATATATATATTTTGGAAATATATGTCTCGGTTAAAAAAACTTACATTCGAGAAAACAATTCAAGAAAAGTGAGAATTTTTAGTTTCAGCTCATCTCTTGCCATTTATGTTGCAATTTCGTTGTTAATAACAAGGACAAAAGTCAACCCAACAAGTCGAAATTAATTGTTACTCATTATTTTCTTTTTTACTAATTATAATTCACACACACTACATCAGCGGCTCTAACTACTTTCCCTTTTTCCAACAGGCCTTATCAGGGCTACTCACACAACTAATGCGATATTGTTTACCTTTTTTTCTTAAACAGCTCTTATCAGGGCTACTCAAACAAATATTGCGAGATTCTTTCCTTTTTTGCCAACCAGCAACAGCAAGGGTACCTTGTCAACATCCATCGACAGCAACTCAGCTTTTTCTCTCCAACGACACCACTCCTGTCGTCCAGTTGGTTTCAACAGAGACGCCACTCCCGTCTTTCCAGTTTCTCCTGTTTCCAGTAACGTCATTCATCTTTCCAGCTTTTTCTCTCCAACGACACAACTCCTGTCGTCCAGTTGCTGTCACCAGAGACGGCAACTGGAAAGACGGGAGGTATTTCCAGTTTCTGCAGTTCCCAGTGACGTTATTCATCTTTTCAGCCTTTTCTCCCCAACGACACCACTCCTGTAGTTCAGTTGCTGTCACCAGAGACGCCACTACCGTCTTTCCAGTTTCTCCTGTTCCAGTGATGTCATCTTAATTTCCATCATTTCTTGTTATTACCATTTCTTATGGTAAATAAACATACTCTTCTTTGAACTGTTTACCTGTGTTTGCCCTCTCATCTTTGCCATTGCCGTTTAACATATTCGTACTTGTGTCTCCTTTCTTAGTTGTGAGGCCGATCAACCCCAATGGGCTATCCCGCAACTATAGCATACAACTTACACATTTTAAAATAGTTTGTGACGTGAAAAAATAATCATAATCGTCATAATCGCATCATATTGTTTTGAATTGCTCAAACTATGTTTTGTTTGAAAAAACAAATATTTAATCCATTTCATAAACGCACCACACATTTTTAATTTTCACGGTTATTGTTTGTTCGGAACAAAGAACACAAACATTCATCTTACGTCACCAACACAAAAAATATTTTAAAATAATGTACTTGTATCTTATTTCTTGTAATAAATCATCGTGAGGAAATCTTGAAATAAAGACGAAACGTTGATGAATATATATATAATTTGGCTTTTTTTCTTTTTCATTTTCCATCACATCTGCATATTGTTTGTATAATTTTCAAATTATCATCATATAAATATATATATATGTCTATATATATATATATTCATATATATATATATATATATATATATATATATATATATATTATTACATAACTACAAAAAATGATAACTGTAAAATATGTATTATATATGGAGCACATTTTATACACCCAGTTGAAATTATTTGGATTATTATCGCGTGTATGTTGACCTTGCTTGAATCGTTATTATATATATATATATATATATATATATATATATACGTTTCGAATACGATCGTCGAATATATATATATATATATATATATATATATATATAAAAATATTTGTTGTTGTTTATTATCTATATACGTTAACGTTTCGTCCCTTTTCAATCAGGACTCATCAGCATAGAGATATGACTATTCACTACCGGTCGTACGATTCGAAACCCTGGATAACAAGTATTTTTCAACTTGCATCCAACGTCTTTAACCGCGCGCCCACTATTTGAATAGCCGATAAACAATGATAATTTAACACATTTAAAGCGGCACGATATTCAGGCATTCTACTTCTATTAAAGAGGGAATGATGCATTATAAAGCAAGTGACGTCATGCTGTGTTTGTACTACCATTAAGAGGGCTCTACTTATTTTACGAGGAGCGACAAATATAAAATATTTGTTGTTGTTTATTATCTAAGTACGTATACGTTTCGTCCCTTTTCAATCAGGACTCATCAGCATAGAGATATGACTATTCACTACCGGTCGTACGATTCGAAACTCTGGATAACAAGTATTTTTCAACTGTCATCCAACGTCTTTAACCGCGCGCCCACTATTTGAATAGCCGATAAACAATGATATCTTATGAAAGTCATGAAGTACAGTAGATACAACATTTTGGACAAGCACGACATCTTAGACCAAATATATGAAGTGGCTGTTCTTATATCGCCGTGTCTTCATCAGAATTTCGAAAGTTGCTTATATGTACTTGTATTTCTACTTTCCGCTATTCTGTTCTATCGAAAAGAGATTCTCTTGCTTGGAATTCCATTATCTCAAGTCTCTTGGCAAAGGTGGCTTAAGATTTAATGCTTACTCTGCTAAGGTCACAGCATACAACTATATATATAAATATATATATATATATATATATATATATATATAAATACAAGTATTAATATCAATATAAATATATATATATACATATATATATATTAATATATATGTATATATATATATATATATATATATATATATGAGAGAGAAAAGCTCATATTCTGAGTATGCTTCGATAATTTAAGATCTTTTGATGCACTCAGAGTATCGAATGTGATATTACACGTGGAATGCTTTTTCTCTCTCTCGCTTTTTCTCTCTGTCTCTCTTTCTCTCTCTCTCTCTCTCTCTCTCTCTCTCTCTCTCTATATATATATATATATATATATATATATATATATATATATATATATATATATATATATCAATATATATTAAAATAAAAATGTATAATGTCTTATATATAAAGTGAAGTTGTTATTCTCCCTTTTTTGACGATTACAGACTCCACACCAAACACTTAATATGCTATTTATCTCCGATAACCAACAACAGCAATTCTTAATACGTGTTTCACAAAAAATAATTACATTTGGTCCCATTAAAAACATCATTACATTTTGTCCGATCCATGTGTCTCTCACAATACCCTCTTTCACAGAAAAATTAGCAACCCATTTCACTTTCTCATATGTTCCTCCTCAAACGAAAGTCAAAATCATAGAGGAATATTTCAGACAGGATACACTATATCTTCGCACCGTAAGAATGCTGGATTAGTGGAATAAATACAATTAGTTGAGCGCGTATTAAACATTACAACCTTATTTCGGAAGTTATGATTACATTCTCTTACACCTCCCCCTCCCCTCTCTCTCTCTCTCTCTCGCTCAGCATATTCGTTGAATCATAATGGCGTGGTTTATCGGATCATCGTAAGGTATTTCTTACATTTTCTAAAACATCACTTTATAAAAGCTTGTTTACTACATTATCTGCAAAACGTCAGTATGTAATACGTTACTGATACATTATTTTCGATAAACTCTACTAAACTTGTATGTTCGAACGAGCATTGATTATGAACAGAAAATAAACAGATTAAAACTACACTTTTTATCTACCATTTACATTACTCTTTTAAAATATTCAGCCTATTTTACTTTTTCGGGGAGGTTTGGAATGTCTAATCTAAGAGGTATTTTCCTATCAAATAATTTATTATCCCCTACACAACCTTGGTGAACTTTAAAGAATATTGACTGACTTTACAATACTTTTGTCTTTAACGTTAACGTGTAGTATCTGTTCTAATAATAATTTAATTGAAATTGTCCCAAACAAGGCATGGAGCCACTTGATATTAGGGGCTGAATACTACTACTTTTAGGTCAAAAACTAGCCAACGATAAGTGGTAGATGATCTATTTTGACAAAATAAAACAATTACCCGCTCTTTCTCAGAAACATCGTTCATAAAATGTGTGGACTAAAAGACAAAATAAGGGGCGTAAGAGTTACAAGGTTTCCGAAAGTCAACCCAAGATCCACATTCTACTCTTCTACTTACTCATTCCACTCCTCAACTAGTGTGTAAACAATCCTACTAGGTTGAGGCAATTTTCAATTTCGTTTTACTCCGGACTGTCTATGTTTTTTTGGAGGGGGTTGATGGAAGATTGCTGATTGATTTTTCAATATTTCTAACTGACCTTGTGTAGAACTCTACCTTAGATGTTAATCATTCACGATTAAAAACTATAAGTAAATAAACACTTTTACATTATATTTCCAAACACACACAGTCCGATTGATAATGAACACAAACCAAATGATTTAAATATACACCCTTTACACGTCAGTTTCAATATTTCTAAAAATTTAACCATCTATTTTAATTACTTGTTATGGGATGTCTTATCTAAAAGATATTTTCTTTTAAATTAAATTATTATTTTCTGCGTTACCCGGCAAACATTACACAGTAAACTTTCGTTCTATTTCTAAAGTCGTTTAGATCGTAAGATACGCTTAACAATACACGCGCTGTAATAGCTAACATGTTTTATTTGCTTTAACATTTTCCTGGCGCGTATTTGATTCCCCGTGATATATTTTTTCTTCCACGTATCGTATAATTAGTACTCAAATACTTACATCTTACCAAGAAACCAAAATGATCTTGTTTTGTGACTCATGTACACTGCAAATCTTGTCAAAAATGATAGCAAACAAATGTTTCGAATACTTAGATATAAATGCATCTTGTAAAGTAACATCTTAGTAATTAGCATCCTGAAGTTGTTCATGTTCACTACATGCATTTCTGAATACACCATTGGTATTTTTTAGATCATTGAAGCTCTGTGGGCATCTTACATGGTGTAGAAGCAGCCTCAAATACAAACACAACAAAAGTATCAGTATTTTTAGCATGACACCAATAGTAGTTAACATCTCCCGCTAAAAAAGAGAATCACATAATAAATGTTTGGTGAGTTCATGTAAACAGCCGTAAAGAAATATCAGCTTAAAGTAGAAAAAATGAAAGAAAATATTTTAGATTTTAAATGGAGCATTCTTGTTTATGTTTTTTTTCTAAGTTTAAAACACATTTCTGAATTGTGCCTAGTTTACCATTACTCGAAGAAAATTTTTAACAACATATTCGTAAAAGTTTAAGAAAAAGAAAAAGTCCTCCGTCGATGTGTTGTAAAAGAAAAAATGTCTCCTTTCCTTCAACTAGAAAATAAATGATACAAACTCATATTTAGAAATCAGGAAACATGTCATTTATCTTAGAGTGCAATCATTGGTCTAGGCTTATATATACACCGGCAGGGTAATATCCTAGTTTAGTCCCGTACATTTGCATGAATTCATATATGTATGTATTTTGGAATATCTTACGTTTCGATGTTAGTGTCGCAAGTTCATTAACTTGGTTAAAGGGAATATTATTTCTTGAACGTGTCTTTTGGTTATAACTAGGCAAACGGTGGTTATGTCTGGTGTTATATGTTTTGAATTAGTAAAATAAAAATGGCTGCAGCTTTTTGTAATTGCTACTGATAAATAATGAAAGCAAACACTTTTGCAATTGTTCATATTTTGTTATTTTTCTGATATTGTTAACAGAGTGTTTAAACACGATATTTTATAAATAGTCTTATAAGTTGTTCATAAGTAGAAACAATATAACAAACATAAAAATATTTATAATAACGTATTCAAAATAGTATACTCCGGAGATACTGTATTATTTTCGCGTAAGGATAACTCCTTCTTGAATGTGGCAGTGTGTAATTAACTTTGATAGCGGTAGTTTCTGAAACTAATTTTGAAAATAAAAGCGAAGTTTTGTGTAATGGAAAATTCAGTTTTTTTCTGTAACAAATAATCAATACGAACATAATATTTAATAAAGCTTGAAAATACGTTATTATATATATATATATATATATATATATATATATATATATATATATATATATATATATATATATATATATATACATATACATATATATGTGTGTGTGTGTGTATGTGTGTGTATAATGGGCGAGAATAAGAGAGAAATTGAAGAGAAAAAGAAATGAACAATTTGGAAGGTTACGTGATCACACTTGAGACGGTTTAAATGAAATTAAATAAAATAAAATATACTTATCGAGGTTAGGGGAAAAAGAAAGGAAAACAAGAGGGAACGTAAGTAAAATGGAAATAATTGTAAGTAAAGTCTAGAGTTATCAAACATCAGGTTGACATTTGGGTTTGCAGGCATATTTCAAATTTGTGGTAGATGAACGTTTGTGTCTGGGTTTAAAACATTTTATATTTCTTCCTGTTATGTAATGTGTTTTAATTGTTACTTTTATTTTATTCCCTATTTCATTATTTCATTCTCTATTTAGACATTCCCAAATACCACCAACGGGAAGGATTACATTTTAATTCTCTCTGATATGATCTCAGCTTTTAACAGCTGTAGAGCGATAACATCGAGATGCCAGTGTCGCATATTTTTCACATATATATTTGAATAAAAACAATCATATACATTAAAGTTCTATTTGTATATTGAGACATTTTCATATCGCTGGTCGAAAATCTCTGAGTTTGTATCCTGTTGATGTTTATCTATTTGGATTACTATTGGCTCCATTAGCGTTAAGAAATATTTAGACCGTAGATTATTGCTTCGTTGAAAAAATAAAGTTTATACCTCCCTAACTACAAGCAAACGGAATTACCATCTAATACTTATCATGAATGTAGAAACACTTTCATGAAGGAAAGTAATTTTTCCCCCGAATAATTCTACTAGAAGCGATACTAGGGAATACTATTGATTCCAAAACCAAGGTACGGCTCACCGTGTTGATCAATTTAACGGGTTCGAAAATGACTTAATAAATATAGTAAGATACATTACATTTCATCACAAAAAGAAACATTTTAGATAATACTAGACAACATTGTTATGGAAATTAACAGTTCAGAATACATATAAACCAAAGCTGACAAAACTCAAAACTTCTACAAAATAACCAAACAGGAATATCATAATTGACCATAACATCACTACAAACTAATGAAAATTAAACGTAGACTTAAGTCACAATATTAATATGGACAGTAAAAGCATTACTGATAAACTTTAAATTAGCGATAGACTAGGTAAACTAAGAGAAAAATAAGATCATAAGGCTGACTTCCAAACAGAAGTAACCACTAGACTAAAGACCCCACAAGACAAGATATCGGAAAAAATAGTAAAAAATACTAGAAAGAGTAAATGGTCAAATTAAATCATGTTACAATCTAAATCAGTGTGTACACACAAGAAAAAACTATAAATTCGTTCTGCAAAATCGAAACAAAGCAACCCGCTAATTCACCCCATTCGATATCATCAAGTATTACTATTCCATTTCTAAAGAACTATTCGAAAATAGTCTTGAGTTATCTACCTTTCTCTCTGATATATTTGAAGGGGAAATCAATATTATGCAGACATGCAGACATTATGCAGACATGCAGACATACAGTAATTATTAGTAAACAAGAACACTGTACTAAAAGTAACCAATCGGCATCTTTTGATATACCCATGGGCTCTCAAGATTTAGCAAAATAAATACTCTTAGTTAGACTCTACATAATATACTACTTTACAAAATACCTTAACACAGAAGGCATATGCCGGAGTAAAAAAAACTCAAATCGGCAAAAATGTTAAAAATAAAAAAGAGTATCATTAGGGAAATTAAAACATCAAGGGGTAAAGTGGAAATACCATCAAATATCAAACTAGTTATCTTTTTAGATGCAAAACTTAACTTAAATAATGACGTGTTTGAACAAAAGATAGTGCCTACCCAATTTATGCCCATCAACCCTCTAACAATTCAAATACAATAATTAAACACATCTTCAAATCTATCATAACAACTATGGTTAGATAGATAGATAGAAAGAGGTAAAGAAAGGTTGATAGAAGTACGGTTCTTATGGTGTCTGGTTGGAGTTAATGGTTAATGCTGTATTAAATTAAAATATAAAGTTGTTTTCTTGTGTTAGTAAGTATGTGGAATCTTGGATTAGGAAGATTTTAAATATTCCTCCGCTGCAAAAGTGAATTTACGGTTTTCTTTAATTTTAATGTTGTTTTATGCGAAGATACTCTATTAATAAATGTTGTGGTGGCGTATATGTCAGATTCGTTACATGTTGTAATTCTAGCACATAGATAACGTTCTTGGAGGTGCAGTTAAAGTATTTTTATTGTGATTGTTTGTGTTTGGTTTTTCAAATATGTATGACTTCCCCTCTATTATCATGTAATATACCCCACATATTTCCTTGTTGCATTTTCTGACCCCTTGTATTATGTTTTGGTTGAGTTTAAACGAGGTTCAACTTAGTTTGAGTTTTCGGGGGGGGGGGGGCGTTTGCTTTTTATTATTTTCGTTGTTTTTAGTATGTTGTTTAGTTTGTTGTTTTGGTTGAATAGGGTTGGGTTCTTATTATTTCTGTTAATAATTCTGGATTGTTTTTGTTGTGTGTAGAGATGTATGCTGATATTTGTTCTTTGTTTCTTTTTTAGGGTTTCGTAATTGTTCTAATGGTATGTTTACTGCTAGTTCTATACCTTTATATATTATTTGTAAGGGTTATCCTCTTCTTGTTAAAGTTGTCCGTAGTTCCTCCAGTCGTACACACCGGAGGTCATTTTCACTGACTATAGTACATATCCTGCGTGCTAGGGGGTAGGGTATATATTTTAGACACGTTTTGGTGTGATGGCTTCTAAAATGGAGATATTGTTAAGTGCCCGTGGGTTTGTGGTAGATATATGTTATTATGTGGTTCTGTTTAATTTTAATTAGTACATCTAAGAGTGTTGTTTTGTTTGATAGTATTCAATGGTGAATTTACTTTTGGGGTGTACGTTTTGTTGAGTAATTTCCAGAGGATGAAACAATCATCCTTGTATATTTTCCAAGATTGTATAAAGAGAGTTTGAATATTCTGTCGATGTATTTCTTCTATCTTTCGATACAATATCTTCTCTAGGTAGACCAGGGTTAGACTGGCATATGTTGGTGCTATTTTGGTACACATTTCTGTAACTAAAATCTGGATGTAGTTTTGTTATTAAATTCAAAGGAGTTGATATCGAGGATGAATTGTTTGGTGAATCTGTGGGGTAGTATTTGTGGGTGTTTGTCAATCCGATGTGATATCGCCTGCTAACCTAAGTCATGGGGTGTGTTGCTATATAACCTGATGTCAAATGTAACTAATTTAGTCCCTGGATTTATTATTTGTGGTAAGGAGCCTAGGAAATGTATACACAGAAAGTACAAGAAGTGTATGTCGTCTCTTATGTAGCTCTTGACTTGATCGGTGAATGGTTGTAGTAATATGTCAATTAAGTTGCTCAGTCGGCTTGTTGGACATGATGCTCCTGCTACTATGGGTCTAAATGTAAGGTAACTAGGGTTCGGGATACTAATGTATTCTGATTTATGTGTGTTGATATCATTTCTTATCTTATTTGATGTATGTATCTTAGGTAGTCCGTAGAAGTTGTTTGTTTTAATCATGAAGTCTGTTAGGACATCCTTTTCTTTATTTAGTTAGTATGGTATTGTATGTCGTGCAAAGTTTTGTGATTTGTAGATGCTAATTTGTTTGTATTAATCTTTGTTTTCTAGTTCCTCTATACTTTACGATGTATAGTAATGTTTGCCTATGATGACTACTGCACTGCCTTTGTCAGCTTCTTTTATCAGTATGTTATTATTATTTAAGATGTTATCTAGTACTTGGTTTTGTTAGAATGTTAGGTTACTGGTAGATGTAGTTTTACTCTGAGAGTTGAAGTTCCAGAGGTTTTCAAAGTAGGTGTTTAATTCTTTCGTATTGTTGTGTTTGTTAGGGACATGTGTTGATTTGTTTCGATCTAATGAATCATCTTCTTTGTTTTCTTTATTGTTTAGTGTTTCTATTAATCTAAATTTGCGTGCAAATTCTTTAAGGTCTTCTTCAGTTCCATTATATAACTTTTGGGTGTTGGGCAGAATTTGAGGTCTAATTTTAGTATTTATAAATTTTTAAATGTGTGTGTGGATGAATTTATGATTTTTGGTTTGAAGTTGTCTAATCTGGGATTGTTGTCCGGGGAGGGGTTTCTAAAAATGGTAAGTGGTGTTTGTTCCGTTGATTTGATAAGTTGCTGAAGGGTGTATTCTATATAGTCTGTGTATTTTAGAGGATTGTGTTGTTTTTGGGGAACATTGGTTTTGTGCGTGTTGTTATAATTGGTGTTGTGCGTGTTGTCATAAGGGGTTAATTTGGTATATTTGAATGTATTGTTATTGTGAGTTTGTTGTTTCGGGTTGGGGTATCTTGGTAGAGGCTGTTGATTGTGGACGTAGTTGGGGGGTCTGTATTGTTGTGTAAGGTTTTGTCGGTATGTATTGTTGCATGGTTGTTTTCTTTGCTGATGTGGGTAGTGTTTGGAGTATTTTGATTGTATCGATTGGTGTCTATGGTGGTTGCAGTGTATGTGTTGTTGTGCGTGGTATGGTAGTAGGTTAGTGTATGAAGGTGTTATCTATCAGTGTCCTGGGCGTGGGTAATTTTTTAAAGGTTTACATGAGTATGAGTGGTTTTTGAACGGGTTGGTTTGTAGTGTGCAGTGATTTTGGTAGAGATTGTTAAGTCACGGTAATTTGTGGTGGTTTGTTTGTGTGGTGTATCGTATGGGTTTTATATTATATTGGTTGGTGTGGGTGGAAGTGTTTAGGTTTGTATTGTTGTGTGGGCCGTATTTGTTAAGCTTAGTGTATGTTTTAGTGCTATCTGTTTTTGATATGTTGTATTGTTTGTGTGTATGTGTGTGTGTGGTTGCGAGGTGAGCTTAGTGAAGATTTGGTTTGAAATGGGTGTAAATGATGTGGGTATATTTATGTTGTTTATTGAGAGTAACTAGGCCTGTTGTGTTAGTATGTTTGTGTGTGGTATGCGTTTTGCTTCTTACCTCTGTTTTCTGTTCTCGACTGGGTTGTGCATGGCGTGTGTGGGTGTTTTCCATTGGATCTTGTTCTGGGTAGTGATTTCGTTTCATGTATGATGTTTATTTTGTATTTTCTGTATTGTGTAAGCTTCTTAGCCAGGTTGTTTTTCTTTGGAAAATATTACTGGATTTTTCTTCCTACTCTTTGCATTCGAATTATATATATATATATATATATATATATATATATATATATATATATATATATATATATATATATATATATTACTCAATCTTGTCACCTTAAGGTTAGCGAGTAAATAATTTGCTTTTTCTGTCCAACGGATGGAACTATATATTTACCTATCGTGTGCATACAAGATTAAATATTAATAAAATATAGAACATATCCGACAGAATAACGGGGGTGTATTCGACGATATGTCAATGAAGTTATTTTACCAGTAATACAGAAATAGAGTTCGCCTTATTACTGTGCGATATTACCATTATAAAAAGAATGATAATAATAATAATAATTATAATTATTATTATTAATATGTATTATTATTATTATTATTTGTACTCACTAGGAGTTCCCACACAGATCATCGTCAGTGATTGCTACCCGACAACAACAACCATTATTATTATTATTATTATTATTATTATTATTATTATTATTATTATTATTATTATTATTATTATTATTATTATTATTATTATTTACTCACTAGGAGTTATCACACTGGTCATCGTCAGTGATCGCCCACTGCCAACAACCTGTGGTATTCCCTGGAGTCTGAGTGACAACAAGTCTCCTCAGACTTCCAGTATGCTCCACTTCTTTTCGCTCATCACCGCTCGTGACCTTGTGGTATCGCAACATCCACCTACCATCGATTTCCCGCTGATAAGGGCCCTTGGTCCCCTCTGGGGCCCGAGTGGCAACAAGCCTCCCCAAGGTCCCAGAGCTGTCCGCGCTCCTCCAGTGGAGGTCTGGTTTGCGCTTTCCCTCCTCGACCCTCTGTCCATAATTTTCGTGGTGTCAGCCTATGCTTGCGCCTCTTTCGTGCGGTTGTATTTTCCCCGGTTCTGTTTCCTTGTGCTTCCATGTGTTTGTTCTCCATTCGTTGCTTATGATCGTTGCAGGATTGTAGCTGTTTTGATCATTACTGTCCTTTGTATGGTCTCAGTTATCCCTTTGATTCCTATTTCCCATAGTCTTTTCTCCGTGTTTTGGGGGACTGTTCCTAGTGCTCCTATGATTATTGGTGTTATACTGATTTTCCTCATGTTCCATATTCCTTTCAGTTCTCTGGCAAGTTCAGTATATTTGTTTCTTTTTTCCGTCTCTTTGATCTTCACTCTGTTGTCCGCTGGAACGGCAAAGTCTACGATTTTGCAGGATTTTTCTTTCTTGTTGATTATTATCATATCCGGTCTCCTTGCTGTTATGGGTTTGTCTGTTAGTACTATTATTTACTCACTAGGAGTAATCACACTGGTCATCGTCAGTGATCGCCCACTGCCAACCACCTGTGGTATTCCCTGGAGTCTGAGTGACAACAAGTCCTCTCAGATTATTATTATTATTATTATTATTATCATTATTATTATTATTATTATTATTATTATTATTATTTTTATTATTATTATAGTACACGATAATTTTAATGTGAATAAATGAATGTTGCTTTGAACTATTATTTAAACGTAAATGTATATTTAAGTATTTATACTTATATGCCACGAAAATTCGAGGGATTGCTAGACAAGAGAGTTTTATGTTGCAAACTTAAGACTTTGAATGGGAGTTATTCTCATGCATGGTCAAGCTGTATTTTAAAACTAAGATTTTCACAACGATACACCATGTTGTGGTACTATAGATGATTATTCTTCGCAATTCTGATCAATTTCTGAACATACTTCTTTTAAAATGAGAGACGGGCAAAATGAATAAACGTAAATGCTAATTTAGAACAAGTGTGTTGGGTAGGTAACATCACTAGAGCCACTTGAGAGAACTAACATAGGAATAGGTGGAGGAGGGGCAGTGAGAAGGTTTTGCTATGCAGTACATTGGTAAAAGAGGAGCGGACGGTGCAAGGAGAGGTAAATTGAATAGAAATCGCATTGGACATGATCGATCGTCCAGAGCCCCAGATGAATAGAGAAAATTAAAAGGTTATTGAAATGCTCCAACGTTTTATTTTCAATTAGTTCTAATTGCTAAGTCGCTGAAGTGAATCAAGCAAGTGGAAAATACGACTTCGGTGGTCATTAGAATTCAAAAGTTTCCGTTACCATTTGACGTATTAAAGTCTCACTTACACGCGGAAATATCCACACTTTTGTATCATTCATTTATTTATTTCTATTTGTCATCCTGCGATAACGAAATAGACATACGCACGAAAAACTGAACGTACACGCACTAATACCTACGAATATATATATATATATATATATATATATATATGTGTGTGTGTGTGTGTGTGTGTGTGTGTTTGTGTGTGGTTGCGTGTGTCTGTGTGTGTGTATTTCTACTTCTTTAAAGAAAGATAGGCATACTTAAAATACAGACATTGCAAAGGGCTTTAGATATATCAAGCGTAACCCCACTAGCTTTACCTGCCCTGCCTAGTGTATGATATATGTGTCTAGAGATGCCCGTTTGGATATATGCAGTAAATTGTTATTGCATAAATGTATACTGACGGTCAGAAAGAAGTTTTGCATTATCGAGGTGGTGGACCATCGCTTGATTGTTATGCAATCTACATAGACATACTGTCTATATGGACAATAATGTTGAAATAATGTTATTCATCCATAGGAACATCAACATCAAATGTAATATTACTAAACCTTAACTCTAAACGCTTATTACATTTGTTTATTTAAAATCAATTACATGATGCGGATTAAGAAAACTGTCTAAAATGTAAGCCTAAAACACGAATAAACTTGAAAAAAAAATGTAAATTTATAGACATTTGCAGCATTGCTTATTAATAATAATTGATCATTTTGGAGAGTGCGTCTGTATTTTGCTCCGTAACAACTCTTTAATACACCACATTTGCATATTACAAAATAAAACTAAATATACACCATACAACGACACCTTATCTCCTCAGCTATTCTAACAACTATAATGACTGATAAATTATTTTATGAATGATTTCTGTACATAGAAATCTGCACAAATATATACATACACAACTTTATATGAATAAGGATAACCAACACTGCATATACGAGATAAATATAAATGAAACACGTGATAAGTCATTAATCTAAACTTCTTAGCTTTGTATTGTATACCATTGCAATTCTTTTAACGAATAGGCTATTTTGCCGGGACCGGCAGAATAACGACCCCCACAGAATAACGATGGGGCTGTTATTTTGCCGAGTATGTTTATTTAACCTAACTGTTACAGTTACAGTGAATATTTCACGCGTCAACTTAACTGTCGGTTTATTTTTATTTCAACATGTTTCCAATAAAAAGAGAAATAATTAAGACTTCTGACCATTTTTTAAAATTAAATAAATAATTCATACGGCGATTTTCTCCACGACTTACGATAAAAATAAGTTTTATTTCACCATAGACTAAGAAATTACGATGAATTTCTACGCCCATTTAAATACATTTACGTATTGTTTTTATTGTTTTAAGTACAACTAATTCGCTTTGTACCTCGTTTATGTCTACCGGATTACCTCACAATGTTTGTTTGTAAAACAATTCAACTTTGCATTATATTCGTCGTTACATGTAGCAGTTGAAATTATTAACAATTACTACTGTTATTATTTTATCGCAAGAAAAACATAGAATGTAATTGTTAGTTTAGTGAAATGATGGGAAATAGTCCTAACATTTATCTAAAAAGATAGTGAAAAATCAGTTTTAAAATTGCTGTTTACTCTGTTTATTGAACTGAAATCATATAAACGTACTGTTGAAAAAAAGTATATCTGATTTATTTTATTAAGGGGCTCCTCTGGAATTATTTTTAATAATCAGATTTCTTAACAAGAGTGATTTATTTTTGATATCAATGAATGAAAACTATTATGTTTTCTTGAATAACTAAAACATTTTTTATCCGACGCATGTTACTTCTAAATCCGACTATATTCTGTGATATTTTCGTTCATTTAATTAATTTTTACTTTTAATATTTTTGTATTAAAAGTAGATATTTCGTTTGTATTCAAACGATTAAAATAACCGACAGAATAACAACTGATGATGACGATGAAAATAAATTGTTATTCAATAGTTGTCCTTATTTATTTCATTACCCTTTCTTTCACAAGGTCATAACATTTAGGTTAAAAAACATAAGCCGGCAACATAACGACCCTCTCGTTATTCTGCCGGGACCAGCAAAATAACGAGGGGCTCGTTATTTTGCCGAGGGCGGCAAAATAGCCTCTTCCTTTTTTTAATATGCAGAGTTTACTTGCATAAGTTCCAAACACATATAGCACATCGATATGACTACCGAATAGAGAAATTCGTAATAATGGTTCGCTAATTCTTTAAAATATTTTTTTGAACGATTAATACTAATCTTTTTATACTGAAACCAGGACAATACCTTGATTTCTCTTACAACATTTTATGAAAGAAAACGACCAATAAAGCTGTTTTAAAGTCTTCATTTTTATTAATTTTCCGTTAAATCCGCAGTCTGCGATTTTCTGACTGGGATCCAGCTAAATACCATTAAATCAAAAAAAAGCTTTTGAAACATCAAAAGAAAACTTAGTTTAAAACGAAAGAGAATTGGTTGGAACATTTTTAAACTGTGCCAAATCATATAAAAGATTTAAAACAGAAATGGTCGACACCTTTAATAAGTCTTGTTCTTACGATGCGTCCAATGTATAGACATGTTTAGCGATGAAAACTCTATTTGAGAGGTAAGCGTCACCAACCAAACGTATAGACCCACTATATTTACAAATTAAGCAGTGGTTTGTGACGGAAATATATGTGTATCGATCTTAATCCAATGGAGTAAGTACTTACACTCCTTTCGGTGTATAATAGTAAAGAGGCATTTATTACAAAGACGCAAAGGCCACTCGAGTATAATATGGTATGAATGACTGGAATTGTCATTTAGATAATAAAAATATCAAGAGACGATTAGAAAATATGTGTGAAATAAAATATATAATACGACGGCTTGACAAGTATTTGACAACATTGTGCATGAGGATTCTAGTCAGTATGGATCAAGCTAATAGTATTCTGTTCTACTGATGGTAACTTGTTTGACAGCACATCTGTTCATGGAAATGCTGGATGTTTTAGGTACACAAGGGAAGAATAGAAGGTGTGTCCAGTGCTGACGGTTCGACAACTTTTTTTTGATAAGGTTTAGCAGATTTTACCTAATCTTTTTGTTCAGCAATGGAATCGCTAGTTAAAATATAAGCGTGACTAACGAACGGCAATACTAGTTTCCACGTAATCGTAACAGAAGGGCAACCCTATAGTTCGTAATTAACCGAAACCAACCAATGGAAATTCGATTTGAAAGTTACCCAGTAAAGTCTTTTACAGACAGAGCCTCTTAAATATATGCCTGAGCGGATTAAATAAGAAACTGCTATTCAATCTACGAGCTTAGCGGTGAGAATAATATTTCAAACTAAAGCGTTGCAGGCCTACGTAAAATCAGACTATAGAGATGGATTGGTAAATATAAAGCATGAAAAAACTAGAAGTCACTGATATATTATTATAATCTAAAAATAATATCGATTGATTAATGAATGCTAGTTTTACCCACGCGACATGTATGTTTAGTGTGTAAACTTCTATTGCTATTTTCTATTTATTTTGTTTTGAAATCACATAAATACTTTTAAGTTGTTTTTTTTACGGTTAAATGTATAAATAATAAGAGGCTAGCAGCAAGTCAACAAGCATATCGATAGCGAGTTAATTGAGTGGTCAAACTTGTTACGGAATTGCATCCAGGTATTCAAGCCAAGTAAAGTCAATATTAATCAATCTCGAAATCAAATTTAAAATGATTTAAGTTCTATGTTATTACATTGGTTATTTCAATAAATATCCGATAATCCATCAGAAGCTCATAGTTTTTTTTAAGAAAACAACATAATCAACTATATTTCAGCAACATCTGTATTTTCAGAGACATATTTAGTAAGCGGTAAATATTGGCACGTCTTTCAAGCATTACACTAATGGCGTGGCATAGATGGGCAACACTGATGTCTAAGTGTTCAGTATATCGTGAACATCTAGAGTGGTATGGTGTAATAAGTTTACTCTCTTATTCAATCACACATGTTGACTAAGTAATCTTTAAAACCAGCCGACATTTATATATAGTATAAATGAATTCTATCTATCCTATGATGTCAAGTAAATCTTTAAAAGTAAGTTAGCATCAGATAATACTGTATTTGTGGGAGGTATTTTGTAATAAATGAAAGTAAACATTGAACACTCATTTGTTAATAGTAATACAATAATTCAATGGATAATCATATGTAATAAAAGAACATTGAAGAAGGAAATACAGACACATATAAAGTTGTTCATAATGTGTTTAATATAAAAGATAGACCCGTAGAATGTAGATGCCTGGGCGTATATATTTTGTTCGCCGATTAAAAGTACATTTTAATTAAGCAATGGAATTAATGCACCTAAATATTTTAAAGGAAAAATAATATATTGTACTAATTAACATATAGTGATTGAGCAGATGTAGGTAGATGATAAAGAGAATATCTCCACAAGGGTTCAGCGAACAGAATAAATGCTGAAAAATAAATACATCAAAATGATCTCAAGTAGATGAAAATTCGCAAATTTTGCCTTGAGTAGATTGTGGTAATGTACTCAAACAGTTGAATCAATTACATTATAGAACGGTGTGGTGCTGCCAATTATTTTAACATGAGTAAACTGTAACGACTCCCATCAAAACAAGTATACAGAATTGTAACGAATTAACCAATTCAGTATTCAGAAATGCATTAAGTTCTGCATATACAATGTAATTTCGGAATGATATTTTTATTTTGCAATTAACTCTCGTCCACGTAAGACGAAGTCAATTTGGCTGGAGGGTAAACATGTATATACTTACTTAACCAAAAATGTATAATTACCGGCAAGTGTTTAATGTGACGCCGGAATCTTACAATATTTATAGATGTGTTTCCATTTTATTCTTTTTCTGTTGTATATCTCTCATGTATATATTTGACTTGTACGTTCGATTGCTGTATTTGGCATCCCAGGAATTATGTTATTTTCAGAAATTCAAATTTATAACAATTCATGCTAACTCATACAATATTTATTTCCTAATTTTCTTTTATTTAGACTACTTAAATCAATAAACTATTTTAGTTATGTATTCATCAACGTTTCGTCTTCATCTTAGATTTCGTCAGGATCAGGAACTTGCAGAAAATACGCCCGGTTTTGAAACGAATGACCAACCACCTATCTATTTATCTAAGCTAAACATAGAAATAAAAATGAATAACTCCCAACTAACACCCAATCTCCTATTTCCTTGAACTGTATAAACTGCTGCTGATAACGCGTTAACCAAAATCTCCTGTTTTAATTGGTGCTTTTTTCATTTACAGTCATGTCGAAACTAAATCAATGAATGTATGATTTCTTGTGCATTTTTCTTCATACTGAGGAAGTCTACACTAACAACGAAACGTTGATGAAACATACATGATATACTTTTTGGCTTTTCATTCCTATTTTCTATTAGGTTGGATCATTTTATCCCTATTGTTATGATGTATATATAAAGTTTATATTTTGGTTAAGTAGTGAAGCTTAAATGTAAATATAAAAAAATATAAGACATACTACTATTTCATCTTATAGCAGATATGTTAGATAATAGACCTGTGAAAGTTGGACGCATCTATTTGAGACGGGTTTGACTTACGTGATTTGTAGCGGAGTCATTCCGTGCAATTCAGTTCGATGTGTTCCCACGGGTGCACGAAGACATTGACGCAACCTTAAGGTCAAGAGTTGAAGTCACAGCTGCGTGTGATCACGAGATTTGGAGTACGATAATTCCGCGTGGGAAAGTTGAATTGGGAGTTTAATCAGTTATCACTTGGAAGCGACGAGAACAAGACCCAAGTATGTAGCTGCTACAAGAAGGGAATAAGAATCCCAAAATATAAGAGAATTAGTAGAATTTTTCACATTCCTCTCTCTACAAACAATTACAAAATAATTAGTGAATTTAGTTAGCGTAACCTCTCTCTCTTTCCAACGAACTCATCAAGTCGGCTAATTAAATAGTTAAATAAACCCGGCTCAGATTAAAACAGAAAAATACTTTGTTGTACTTGTTAAGAAATTGATTTAAGCCCACGAAGAAACGCCGGTACGATGGACAACCAACGAAGATCAGAGCGACGGCGGCAGCGTCTGCGGGGATGGTGATAACAAAGACAACCATAGCAGTCACGAAAAATGGCAGCAGGCAGACGATGAGAAAAGAAAGGATAGAAGAGAAAAAGTTGGTACGAGTAGCAGTATAGCGGCGACGGCGATCGAGAATCGGATCGAGTAGCTATGATATATCGCGAAGGTTCTCTCTACGACACGCGACAATAAAGATATTTCAGAAGCAACACAATGTAACAGATATATATCGTGTTAACTTTTTATAACGTAACGCTATTGTTAGCAAATACTTAAATTGATATACAGAGACGTATATAAATATATAGTTAGTAAAGTATGAACACCTTTCCATGGTAATAGATCTAGACAGAGTAGTTCGCGTTTCATCCCTGTAAAAAAAAAATGTCACTCTAAGTGAAACATGTGTATATGTTCATAGATAGACACACACACACACATACACACACATATATATATATATATATATATATATATATATATATATATATATATATATATAACATAATCACAGTAAGGATTTTAAACTAAATGGGTTAACATTTTTAGGCATGCTCTCATAGAAGCTTAGAAATGTCAGACTATATTTGTTGTCTAGAGATATTTGCCCCTTTCTGCGATTGTTCGAAATCCGCTCCCCAAAACATAAACGAACCTGCTTCCTCGGGAGTATTCTATTTCATTTTACATACGGCAAATATTTATCGAAGTTTCTTAAATAGGTGAGTATCCACTTCTCTTTGTATTCATGAGGGCAAACAATAGATCCGTAAAATAATATTTTACATAATATTTCTCTATGCGTAAAACAAGTGTAGCATGAACAAGATATTGAAACAGAAATGTTTTCAATTATCCATTTCTGTTTAACAAAAGGTTTATTCAAATGAAAAGCAGTCACAGCTGTAAACTAGTGTTAGCAGTTAGGCAAAATATTCACAAATGTGCGCAAGACGAACCCGTTTTAAATCATTCACAAACACATAAATTGTGTTCATAATGGCGTCCGTTTGAATATAAGCTTAAAACCTTATAATTCGGAATCCAAAACGTTGCATCATTTATCTTATCACGAGCAGCGACCTCCTACCATGAGAAATGCACTTTTTCCACCGAGCAGAATACTGTTTTACGGACTTTATTGAGTTTTAAAACAATAATGATTACTTATATAGTTACTTGTTTTCACGTTTGCCTTTACTCACTAGCAAATTACTTTAGTGAAACTAAAAATCTCGGGTTTGATTTCAGATGGAAACTGGTTGTGTTAACACGCAATTCCTTTCTGTACAACCTCATATATAGATATGAAACTTTTACTTATTGTGCATAGCGAAATATGGCCAGGTTGTATTTTCCAGATAAATGTCTAAACATTATAACTTAAGTTTATTGTTAAAAAAAAACTGTGACCGTTTTAGTTTGAGTATTAATTCAGTCGGTACGCTTTCAGTTTCAGTTAGAAACCTGATCGATCTACAAGTAAGCTTGGAAATAAAATGTTCACGTGATATGATTTAATTTGCTAATAATTTTAAATCAATCTTAAATAGTATGCACTCATAAAGTTGAAATTTTATACGCATTCACTGTTTATTATATTAGAATAAAAATAAGTATACTTTTATTTACGATAGGCGTTTCATTATTATATTATGGAAACGTTTAAGAGTAAGCGAGCACCAATCAGATGTCAGTTAGTCAAGTATAATAATCGCAATAAATACATCGTTCTAAATAGATATGGTTGACAGCAACTCGAAGACAAACAACGTATTGCTAAACTATGTTTTTTATTTAAGCAGTGAAGAAAACCTTCATTAAAAATAAACGAAAGCAAATGATCAATGGATTAATCAGAAAATATATTCTTCCGTGATTAAATAATATTAAATTGGTTAATATTAAGTACACACACCCAAGAACAGAATCAATAAATCGTTTCTAATAGGTACTTTGTATCGTATTGCTCTACAGCAAAATCGATGTCTATCAATAACCTAACTATTATATATCAAAAATAGGGGAACATTTATCATTTCCCAGTGTTTGACGTGATATTCATATGAAATTATGCATTAATCTGTGCAGTTTAACAAGAAAGAAATTAACGTAAAAGCTAGAGAAAATCGTATACATAGATATCGAAAGCAGAATGAAAGAAAGAAAAGCGTGATAAAAACAGAGGTTACCTAACTGTTTTGCTTTCTTAATACCGTACATACACGAAATGGATTTGTTGTGTATGTTTTCACTTGTAAAATTTTATATGGCTGTACGATATATATGTGTATGAGTATATATATATATATATATATGTATATATATATATATATATATATACTCATACTTATAAAGTGCGATCAGAGTACACACAATCCTTGTGGGCATTATTACACAACGACCTTCGTTAACAACTGAACCACAATATCAAGTGACACCTTGTCGTTTAGAAAAAGGAGTAAAATGCATTGCCTATTATCCTGATGAAGATTTCTCTGTGAATCGAAACTTGAATTTTAAATAAATAATATGTTTAATTAAAGAAATAAGTATCTGCATTTTATTGGTTTCAAAAATCGTTTCAAATTAGAAAATTAAATGTATTATATACAGTAGAAATATTTTACTGATACTTATAACGTGCGACCAGGGCACGCACACCGCTTCTGGACATCATTACACAACAGGCATCGTAAACAACTGAAGCACAAGATAAGGCGACAACATGTCGTTTTTTTAAACAGAAAAAGGACAAAATATCGTCTATTATCTTCATGATGATTCCTGTGTGAATGGAACATTTGAATTTAAAAAAAATAATATGTTAACAAAAATTAACTGCGTTTTACTGGTTTCAGAAAACGTTTTAAATTAAAATATGCATTCTATACAGTGGAAACATTTACTGATCAGCAAAGATTATATCTGCCAATACACAATAATAAACCACCCACCCTCCAAAAAATCTTAAAAAACTGACAAATTACATTTCAAATTATTAAGACGAGAAACCCCTTTGCATAAGATGACATCGTGGCACCTAGCTCTCGACACTTAAGAAAGTCGGTCGACTCAAACTATAGGCAGGGCAGGCTAGAATCAGTCCGTCTCTCCGTCTCTAAATGCATGCACACACACCCAGACATACCCACGCTTACACATACACTCCGCTTGTACACACACACACAAACACTCACATACACACATACACACTTATGCACACATATAAATAAAACATATATTTATATACATATATATATATATATTTATTTTGCGTTATGTTTTAAGTGATTTAATTTTTTTATTTCATAATCTTTTTCGTATTAATCACAATCTTTAAAGGCTGCTAAATATAGTGTTATATATTTAAATAATCGTTATTTATTCTTCATAATTTAAAAAGCTTAATTAATCCTAATTATATTTACCTACGAACTAAGTTGATATAACAATATTATTCCCCTATTAATTTGAGAATTACAAACCAAGTATTTAATATCGACCAGTTATTATTTTTATCTAGTTTTTCCTGAGAAACTAATTAATACTTTATTATTCGTAATAATTTTGCGTTATTTTTATAGGGAATTTAATTTTTTTTACATTTCATTTTAGATTACTTATCTTCACTTTTTAAGTCATCTTAAATGATGTGCCCATCTATATTGACTTAGCCTAACGGACGTGTTATTGGTACTATTTAAGTCCATTTATTTGATCATCATGTTCACTCTTCAAAATAGCTCTTCTTTCAATATAAGTCTAAACTTTGTAACTTACTAATTTATAGATCTCCTGGTTACTAATAGTTATCCCATCATCCGGAGTTATGTCAATTCGATTCGTTACATAATCTAGTATGTATAATAATAACCTACTAAAATAATCTGTAAACTATATCTATAATACTAACACTGGCATGTCGGTGTTATCGATCAACAGCTATTATAAACTGTGATCTCACCAGGCAGAGTTAGAATCCGATCTTAACCATATATCATATTTGGAAAGAACCTTAGATCATATTTAGAAAGAACTTTAGATTATATTTGGATGAGATCTCAGTTCATAATAACTGTTGATCGATAACATAGACATGCCAGTGTTGCAGATTTTGCACATGTCTGTGTAAATAAATATAATATATATATATATATATATATATATATATATATATATATATATATATATATATATATATATATATATATATTAGAAAAAGTGTGCTATGCGCTTGCTTTATATCTATTGTCAGCCTTTAAAACATTGATCTTCGTTTAGACAGCAGTCTTCTCTAACGAACTAAATTTTCTCAAGGCAATTTTTGGAATTTTTTTCTTTTAACTATGTACTTGTGCATCACTCGGTCGACAATCAAGCCTCTTCATTTGACATTCAGTTGTTGTCCCACTTTTATTTTTACCTTTATATTTTCCAAGTACTTATATTATGTTACTTATTTTTATTGTTCAATTTCGCCCTCTCTGTCAAAAATTGGTCACTTGCCCGTATCGCCCTTTTTGTGATTACATGCTTTACTTATTCACTGCACTTTGCAGCACTTGTGATTACAACCCATGTCTCTCTACGGCACAGCTGATGTCGTAATTATGTCCCTGCAGGTCAGTGATTACGCCCATTGAACTTTTTTAAGACTATCTGATGCCTTAGTTGATCTTGTGTCTCTCCTCAGTAATTTCTAGAGAAACTCTGTACAAAAACGATATATTAGCATTTCTTCCCAATATTCGCTTCCAGTAGAGTAACGACCTACTTCTGAAAGATGCCTAAAACTAGACGAGTGAAGATTAAAATTACATGCTTCTACTCTAAAAGTCTGTCGAATAAGTTATTAGACAGCATTGTCAGTTCAATAGTTCGATTTTTGTAAATATCGTTATGCTCAAACGTTTAGAAACATAACTCATATATATATCAAATAATTAACATCAAAACAAAAATATTTACATATTTAAAGCATTCTTTCTACGATAATGAGCATTAGTTACTGATCTTGAGAGGTTCTCAGGACTCTTCCTCAAATGATCCCATTTTGTGTCAACCTTCACTATAGCATACCGACGAAAATGGTATTTCATACTTAAGCATTACATACCAAAATATATCAGACTTAACAATAGAATACCGAAAGAATAGCTAATCGTGACAATGGGGAGGACACCATATTAAACTTTTGTAAAATGGTCAATCCATCTTTTTATCGAAAAGGTAGAGTACGTAATCATGAGATTGTTTCGGTATACAAATCCAATAACACCATACTAATCATAAACAATCTTAATGAGTAAAAAAGAATTGTTCAATCAACTTATTGTTTTCAAACCTTTCATGATGTTTATGATTATTCAACTCACAATGTACTCATCTCATTAACCGTTATTCCTCAGTGATGTTTAACCTTGCTCAGTTGTTGTTTGTTTTTAAAATTCAGAACCCATCTACAAATTAAATAAGGCAACAAAGCAATTACAAATACATGACAAATATATATAATATAAACTTTGAAATAAACACAAAACATTGTTATTTCACTCTTGGGCCATACCATTTATTCAAGACCAAGAGCCACGCGGCAGAGGGCTTAATGCCATAGAATGAATGTTAACCGATAATAGGAAACACTTTTTGCGTACTTACATTGATAAATTGTATAAACATACTTTTATTAATTATTGGTTGGTGTATTACAAGAGTTTGTTGACATAAGATGTGAAGAAGATGAAAGTCTAGTCAGCAAGAATCAGCCCGCGATAAAGTGTTCCACATGCAGAAGCCCCATGGAAATCCCGTCTAACGCTATAGACATATCAAGAGAAAATACAGTCGATTTTCGTTGAGGTAGAGGGGCGAGTTCTTGCTGTGAATGGTTTACAAGCACGAAAACAATGATTCGAGAACCTTCCATTCAAATAACATTATTGACACAGTAGCTGCAACATCAGCATGCCCACCGTAAAAGCAATGCATTTAGTATAGGGAAGCGATCATTTACACTCAGGTTATACAATGTTAGCTGTTGATAAATACAACGGAATATGATGTTGAGCTGTACTGGAAAAGGCTTCCCACCTATAGGACATATTACAATAGCATAATTGCAAACACATCATCTTGATCCTGTAATTGTAACAGGTCACATAACCATCTTATACGATTCCACCCTGTACACTGGCAGAGCCAATTTCAAAAACTTACGGTGAACCAAGTGCAAGAGATATACAAACAATTGCACTTATAGAGCCGGTTAGAATCTTTTAAAAGATAGATCTCTTGACTTGAGTGTCTTTAATAGCCGGTAACGTTCTGGTATACTGTATATACCGTATCCCCAGCAAAAACAAAAAGATAAGAACATTGTTTAAAAAGTGAACATTACTCTACATATATGATGATACAAAAAAGAAAAACGATGACTAATGTCACTTCATACACGTTGTAATGCTGATAACAATTTAATCCTAAAATTTAAGAAAATAGGTATCTGGTAATAAACATCACAACATGTAACACATGAACACCACACCAATCTTTGTAGTGGTTAATTGTTAACACACACGGAATTGTCAATTGGGGAACTGACAAATATCTTGCGAATACATAGTTAACTGTGTATAGCCATTGCAATCAGGTTAAAACAACAGTTATCGATAAAATAAATCATCAACTTCAATAGGAAACCATCACAAGCTCCAGTAGTTAGTTGAGACCCGATTAATCGCAGTGCTGTAACATTTATTTTAATGAGCTATTCATATATAGTGATGTACCAACATGACTGGGCGATTTACACTTTCAAGTAAATGAAAAACCCTGGCTCTCACTTGATAGGTGAATAAATTAATTAATCTTCTCTCTTTGACCTCCTGAGAAATGAAAACGTAACTACTTATTGTTTATAAATAGACGAACGCTGTTAATTCATCCGAATTAAGGCATAGTAATATGGAGTAACTCTTACTGATTTAACTGGTTATCATATTCGTACCATTTCATTGTGTAACTCGGCATTTTGTAGTACAGCATTGTCTAGTTATTTTAAGAACTACTTCTCTGGCGTATTTCTGTCGTATTACCGAGTTTTTCAGTTACTATTTTCGCATCTCTGTTATCGTTTTTGATTTCGCCTAACGTTACACAAATCAAGAAAGCGATTATGTCACGATCATTCACTGTTGCTACAAACGTGATTGTTCATAATACACAAATAATAAAAATAACTTGTTTGACGCAGTATTTATCAATAGTAAATATAATCCCAACTATTAAAACACTCAGTTACAAACAAGTAGAATTCTATTCGAATCAAATTGTAAATTTAAAAAATCGTATTTTTCCGCCATTTGAGAATATATACATTGATATATTTTTGCTAATGTTTAATTATTTATTTGTAATAACCGAATGTTTAAGATATTTTCTACGGTGACTTCTAAAAATTAATATCACTTCTAAATTATTTTAAATGTGTAAAATGGCGAAATATTTTTATTTTTTATAGATATACGTATGTAAAAATACTACGTTGCATCGACACATGCGTCGTATTTTCATAAGCAGTTTACGGTGTAGTATCACTGATTTTTCGAATAAACATTTTAATACAATATTTTTTTTTTCTTATTTTGATAATTCTTACTTCTTCGTACAGATGTATAATTGTTATTGTTATATATATGTGTATATATACATATATATATATATATATATATATATATATATATATATATATATATACATATATATGTATATAAAGTGGTGTACTAAAAGCGAACTTTTAGGAAAGGTAAAACCTATTGTGAAGAGTATACAGCTCAATATCCAGGATAGAGCAGGTAGATATGAAGAAGAATGGAAAGGAATTAGAGAAGCAAAAGCCAAATCAAAATTCAATTCAATTGCTCAGAGCAAGGTATATTCTGCAAAAAGGCAATTTATTCAAGTTAAATTAACTTGAATAAATTGCCTTTTTGCGGAATATACCTTGCTCTGAGCAATTGAATTGAATTTTGATTTGGCTTCTGCTTCTCTAATTCCTTTCCATTCTTCTTCATATATATGTATATATATATATATACATATATGTATATACATATACATACATATATATATATATATATATATATATATATATATATATATATATATATAATGGCTACTTATTTGAACCCGTCTATGTGTGTAGTATAATTTTATCTTTCAATTTAAATCGGCTCTTATATACACGCTCTTTTCCGTAAACAATCTTATTTCGCGATATATTTATTTCCTTGCACCTCCAACGTCTTCCAACTCCTATTCACTGGTTTTCTCCTAGAACAAAAGTAGCATATTTAAGTTGCATATAGTCTACGTTGATATTTTCAGGGCGCTCTTTTCATCTAATTCGCCCCCAGTCGTGCAGATGTAGGAATTTAATGTAACGTATGGCAGCTGGCGTAATAACAGGTTCTGATCGACATCACCCGATGCTTAGCGAGTTAGACAGTCACCTCGGGAAGGTCAGCAAGAACATAGATTTAAAGAATATCCATGTAATCAGAAACGACATGTATATAGTGTAGACTGCTTTACTAATACTACCAACGCTACTAATACTACTACGAATAATAGCACCGCCATGGAAATTCAGAAGTTTGAAGTTAAAAAAATAAGAAAGACGATATCAATGCTATAATTTAGAATAAGTTTAACACGACTAAAACAGAACTGGCAAAGTTCGCTGAGCTCAACATAACATACGTAATTAATCTTTTGTATGGTCTTGTTCCTGTTGGCTGTTGCAAGTGCAGTGATAGTCGTATTAAAATGTCCGCCTTGCGTCAGAATAATACACTAGCTGCACTACTCGCCTACGCTGATTTTGTATGTTTTTTTAACATAAATCTATTACTAATAGAGAGTTGGTATATGTCGCTGTACTACCGGACCTCGGATTTTACTTCTATTCGTGTACTATTTTACTTATATTACGAATAAATGTTTTACATCTTCCTTTTCTTTTACTATTACATCTAAAGAAATACAATTGCTTTATTTGTAATCCTCTATTCAGTTATGATAGTATTTCAGACAAATGTGCGTTAAATACTTTTTTACAGTGGGGTAGTTTAGTTCTGTCCTGTTGTCATTAAACACTCCTGTGAGGCATTGTTTTCTACTTTTAAACTATGGGCAGTGTAATATCTGCTAGTTTGTAATAGAAATAAGTATAACGTCCCTGGTAGGGTGGTGGAGTGGATAGTGATGTATATGTTATCTAATCATGATAGCATCCTACCTGTGAGTACATTCTTATAGGGAAGAGGTAATATGGAATATACCATGTGTTTAATATTCAATATAAACTGGCATTACTCCTTTTTGCTAGGATGGAGAATTTGTGGTTGAGTATAATATTGTGTTGGAAAATTTCCTAGTAATCACCACCCTCTATGTGGTGAATTTAGTAATCATTCCGTTGTGGTAGTATTTCTAAGCATTAGCTTATACTTGGTTGAGGCATACACAACAACTAGATTGTTGCAATGAGTTGTTCCTTAGAAGCTGCACACTTACATTATATATGTATATATATATATATATATATATATATAGTAGCAAAAATACCTCACTTATGGTAGATATTATTGCTCGTAAATATAATAGGTTTCACAGAAAGCAACAATATTACAAAAGTAATTTCCGTAAGTCTTCTCGTAGGTACTGCCATTGTTATCTCTATGTTATAAAACATATATATTATGATACTAAATGTGAGTTCATCAATGTGTGTTTCTCTAAGATTGTTTTATATACACTTTAATCATTCATAATACAGCTAGAATATATCTCAGCCCAGACAGTGGGTTATTAAAAAATGTTATAATTGCTCCAATTAGACGAAATTAACATCAACCTTAACCAATCACCTATCTATATCGTAGCAATTTATGTAGTTCTATCAACACCTCTAATGATATGCACATACGGAAACTCTCGAATATTTAATTATGTGTCTGTGTCAATTTTGATGGACCGACTCTTTTCTCAGCCCTGCTATCTCGTTTACCCCCGTGAATTTGATGGGGAAATAATAAGTCTCCTTACGTCTATATTAGACACATAAATAATAACAATGGTTCCATGAAATGAAAACAATAATACTAATAAAAAATAATAAGAAGAAGAAACATAGAATAGAAGTATATAGATGTATTACTTTCAATTATGCCAAAACATCTTTTAAAAGGTATGTAACAGTTTATAAATTTCCGAATGAAAATCAAGTACGATAACTTATGATAGTGGTGTTGTAAAGACGACACACTGATAGATAAAATATATAATGACATATCTTTATTGTCAGTGGCGATTAAGGAGTGTCGGTTAATAAAGAATAAATACCACGCACTGAAATTAGACTAAGGTGTTTTTCTCGATCCCAATCGCCAATCAACTGCCGACATAAATTTATGATTGTTATTATACAAACTATTGTTAATTCCCCGCCGCTACTTGAACACGGTTGCAATGAGACTTCGCTGCCAGTGTTGCTTCGAGGGTGTTTTCGTCTTTCTGCCGCTTACTTTTGCAGCTTATTTAATAAACATTTATTATGTTCCTGACAATCCATTATATTTGTTTTACTTGAGCAGGTTACTTCACATAAAACATCGATTATTTTATTTCTGACAATCAATCATGCTATGCTGATTTTTCCGGCTAGGTTCGGGACCGTGTCCAGTTAAGTTACTAATGTAAAATTACCTTTTTCGGTACATCCGGGCTAGATATTTAACTAAGGGTGTGCCACAGCAGTTACGAGTTCATCTTGAATATATATATATTTATATATATATATATATATATATATATATATATGTGGGGGGTGCTTTTGGGGCATATTTGTGGTTTACTGAAAATGAACCTACTAGTGTTCATTTCATGTTAAGTCATAATACATTTGTATTTTTTATTATGTACGAATACTGTACAAATAAGTCTATACTTTCATCGTTTTTTCTTGAAATTGACCAGTTTGTAACTGCCATAAGGTGTCCCTCAAGAGGTACTAAAACCAACACATCATTTGTAATTCTAAGCTTCAATTATGATTTCATATTCTTAGGGAGCATATAAGTATAATCGAAAAGTACTATAGATCTTATTTTGTAAAGACCAATGCATGAAACAAGCCAAAAAGTTTTACAGAATGTTACAACGCATTCTCAAAATGTTTCATTTGACACTCAGCAAAATCAAAAATATTATCTATATATAACAGCTATATATACAATTTACACGGTAATTATATTTAATCAAAAAGCATACACTTACGTACTGTTACATATGCCTCCGTTAGGTGTATTACAATGTCTCACAATTAACAACTAATTAAAATGCTACAACGTTCATAGAATAACTTGCTGGTCGTTCGTTCCAACACGCGTCTCTTATAGGGGATCCTGCCAGACTGAGGAAAACGCCTTCTGCTACCAACTTCGATTTATACTAAAAAAAAAGAACACACATGACAACGGTTGACTACAAAAAAAGTGTATTCGCCTGCGATTGTCTTTTCTAAACCAGTTAGGTCACGGCCAGCATTCCAGTCTGCAGATAATTTAAGATCTAAGCCCATTAATTTTTCGTCGATTTACACATACTCTTTGCAGGAAGTATTTACTTTAAAAGCGCCTAACGAACTGTTTACACTTCCCACCCTAACACTATGTGAATCTATCAAATAGATAATCTTTAAGATATACATCGTTTATCCAAACTTTGATGTTGGCTGGTAATTACTAAATTGGTTCCATAACATACAAGATGAACACAGATGCAAATTCACACAATTAGATATAGTAGACTTCTACCCATCCATTACAAAAAACATCCTAGATAAGGCCTTAACATTTGCACTTTCACACACAAACATCAGTCAACTAGAAAGGGACACAATACTACAAGCAAGACAAACCCTTCTCTTTTTCGAGGGAAGGGCTTGGGTTAAAAAATCAAACCCAGAGGACCCATTTGATGTTGCAATGGGGGCCCTACGACAGTGCAGACATCTGTGACTTAGTCGGCTTGCTTATATTAGATACACTCCAAAATAAATTTCCAGACACTTTCTTAGGTCTCTATAGAGATGACGGACTTTGTCTGTCACGCAACCACAACGGAAACACATTAGATAGATTTAGAAAAGAATTAACAAACACCTTCCATAATCTCAGCTTCAGAATCACCATTAAAACAAATTTAGACCAAGTAAACTTCCTAGATACTATACTGAACCTTAAAAACAATACACACAAACCTTTCCACAAACCCAATGAAACCCTCCAATACATACACAAGGGGTCCTGCCACCCCCCCCCCACCATCTTTAAAAATTTAGTCAATAATATTAGCCAAAGAATTTCAAACCTCTCATCCAGTCCCGAAATTTTCAACCAAACAGCATCATATTACAACAAAGCGCTCCGTGACAGCGGGTTCAGAGAAGAGATCTCATACACCCCCAACCGAGACCAACCACGGGGGACCCGCAATAGAAGGAGATCGGTGATCTGGTTTTCCCCACCCTATTCGACCAATACCAAGACAAAGGTAGGCCAACTTTTCCTCAAATTACTCGACAAACACTTCCCACCCACAAATGAATTACACAAACTTTTTAACAGAAATTCTGTTAAGGTCAGCTATTCGACTGCCCCTTCAATAAGAAAAATTATCTCTACATAACCCAAAACAATTACAAACGCAGGCTGCTCATGCCAAGACAAAAACAACTGCCCCCTTGAGGGAAATTGTAAAATCGATTCAATCATATATGAAGCAACCGTCACAGACCAGAATACCAGTAGCACAGAAAAATATATTGGGATGACGAAGGGAAACTTCAAACAAAGGCTATACGCACACAGAAAGTCCTTCAGATACAAAAACAAGGCTAATACGGCACTCGCGACCCGAATATGGTAGCTTAAAGAAGAAAATACACCCTTCACCATCAAATGGAAAATAATTGAGAGAAAACCATCCTTCTCTCCAGCCTTAAACAGATGTCCTCTATGTGACGCTGAAAAATACCACATTTCAAAAGCCATCATCGATCCGAATACAGCCTGTTTAAATATCCGCGATGAAATATTTAGGGGGTGTATCCACAAGAGACAAGCATTACTTATAAACTGGTCTGACCGATTCACATAATGTCTAACTACCCCCTCTACTAATATAAACAAAATAAAAACGAACAAACACCTCATCAACCTATATCCACATAAATTTCAAGAGCAAAAACTTCGACCTTCACAAAAATACAAAAATATTTAATTTATTTATCAGTCACTAGATTACTCTACAAATCCATTTAAACAAACTATATCCACATAAATTCTAAGAGCAAAAACTTCGACTTTCACAAAAATACAAAAATGCAAAAACATTTAATTTATTTATCAGCCACTAGATTAATCTACATTTCCATTTTAACAAACTCAAACATTTCATATTTCTAACTAAGTTACCTCCGTTAGATCCGAATTTCTTCATTAAAATCACTCCAATCTGGGTAAAAGATTTTAAACACGTTAACGTTTTTTCCTTTTAGAACGCATACCTTCAAAAATATAACGGCTAATGATACAAACACATAATTTGGCTCACGGGAATTTCAGAGAAACCCTTTCATTATTTTTTTTTTAATTTTTAATTTTTAATTTTTAATTTTATTTTTTATTATTATTACTGTTTTATTTTTATTTTATTTTTTTTTAATTTTATTTTTTTTTAATTTATTTTTATTCATTATGTTTTCATTCTTTCTTTCTCTCTTTTTTTATTCTCTCTCTATATATATTTTGTTTATTCTTTATATTTTTTTATTCTTCTCTTTCATATTTTTTTTATTCTTCTTTTTTATTCTCTATCTCTTTTTTTATTCTTAGTATTGAAATGTTTTTATATATATTTTTTGATATATATATTTTTTTATATATATTTTCATATATTTTTTATTTTTTATTCCCTTTAATCTTTAATTCTCTCGTGTTTTAAATCTCAACGGTCTTATTACACTAAATTTAAATTTAAACAAACACACACAACACACTGAGCAAATAACGCGTCCCAACGAGAGTGTCATGTGACCTCACATTTCCAAAACAGATGACAACAGAAGCTGAAGAGAGCCGGATGGGTCAGACCTTCCGTGCTTGAAACCGACGGTACGAATGTTGTACTAATTTTTCTGAACCAGAATAAATAAATATTATGCTCTTAATTTTTAACTTTAATTCTTAATTAATCGAGCACTCTGCTAGGATTTTTCCTACCATTTTACAAAGAAGTTATATATATATATATATATATATATATATATATATATATATATATATATATATATATATATATATATATATTACGCTCATGAAGAGATTTAAATGCCATTTAAACGTGTGTTGAAGTAATAATTTCTGGTCCAGCAATGGGTTTAATATGTCTCTCTTATGTCAATAATAAATGTTGTCAGTGAAAAACGTGTTCAATAAGATTGTATCAGTTCCCCTTGAAAACATGGCTCAGAAATATAACTTGGTTGTAAAATGCAAATCATAGTTATATAAGAGGTTCTATGTTTAGTCGCAACGCTCTAACTTCAAGAGTCAGTTCAAAAGGCTAAAGTGTATAACGGCCGAAGGGTTGTGAAATGAAGATACGTGTAATAAGTGTAATATTTCGAATTTATTTTTTAAATATCAAATGGCTATGTTTAAGATTATGTTGGTGGGGATATTGTATGTTACAAGGAAAATCGAAATTTGATATCATTTGAGAAACAAACAGCGGTGTTTCGGATGAATAATTGTTGCGACCCTGTAAAAGGGTCGGAAGGAAAACACGAACTTAGAGTTTAGAGAAAACAAGCTATTGAAAATAGTATAATACAACAGAGATCACGAGTAGTTGCACGTCATTCAGTACTGCCAGTATAGACTGTATACTTCCAGGCATTTAATTTCCTCCCTCCGCAGGAATATGTTACACAAGGTCGGACAGTGGGGAATGAGTCAAGCCAGCGCCTCTTAAAAGGAGCACTCTGGCCTAGCAAATATAGCCTGGGAAACCCCGTCGGTATTCCCTGGTCAGGGAGCTTAAAGAAGCAATAAACGTACTCCTCCCCAAAAAGGGAAGGCAAGGCCTGGGAGGTGCACCTTCTAGGACAACCCAGTACAGTATATCTCAGCCCGACAGATAAAAGGCCACAGAAATGGTCCAGTTCTGCCGGACTGATTGTCGAGAACGAATCCTCGAATGGTAATATATTACCCCATCCCGACGTCGTCAATCAACCGAAGTTAATGAGAGACTGATCGGGCTGGGGTTGGTTCCCACCATGAGAAACATGCGCTCAAAATATTTAGGGTGAGTGGATGAGTTTAAGTAGTCCGTCATAGGTAAGATATTATACTTTCCCCTCAAGCCCTACGACCTCAATATCGATATCGATACAATATCGTTTCCTTTTTGGATTGACGCTATATTGAGGCTGCTTGACGTAGATGTATGTCGAAATGTTTTAATATGGTAACCATAAGTTCTTCATAGCGAGTACTGTCGATTTTTTCCGATAGACGTTCCTGAATTTTATTTACGTGTCTCTTATGAGAGCCCTCTAGCAAATTCAGATTGTATATTCTCCAGCTTTTTAATTGTAGACGTCTGGTTTTGGAGAACATCTTTACGTTTTGAAATAAATGTCTTCTTTGTTTTGACATTCTGCTTCAAGACAAGTCATTTTATCTGTCATGATCTGTAGGACTTCTAAGACATCTTTGAGTTGAACCCTTATCAATTGCAGCTCTGGGAGCATGAGTCCAATCTCATTAAAATGCATCCGGTTATCCAAAGAATTTGACTTAATTTCTTTCAGTTCGAATTTTGTGTCGTTATGTGTTTCAATTTCTGAAAACAATACATATTGAGTCCATTTGATACGGTATTTTATGGTTGAAACACATTCATTCTTTCGTTTTTATTACCTGGTCGTCAGATTTTCTATTTTCTGGGCCCAAATCTTTGTTTGTAACCCCCCTTTTTAAAACCAGTTGTAATTAGTCTTTGTTAAACAAATTGTTGGTATATTTTGATTATGAAAATGTATAATCTTCTGTTTGAAGTAATGTCGGTAATAATTTCACCTTCGATTTTATTTATTTCACTAGTCATCGTTCTGCCTATTTGGTTAGTTCTCAGCATTGCCGGTTTTACCAACCTTCTTCAGGTATGCATGTCGATAATCGATACGTTTCAACCAGAATGCATGCATGTTGATCATCGATACGTCTCAAGAAGAATACACTTACACTTTTAGGTTTTTGATATAGGGGTTTTACTTGTACATATTTTCTCATAATTTTGCAGTCCTATTCGTTCGTTTTTGTCGATTTAACCCGAGTGTTATTTCCTCTATTCCTTTTGCAATGTGGACGCTTTTCTCTGACTGTATTTCAAGTTAGACAGGATTAAACGTGTATTGGCAATCCGTTACCAATAAAAATATCCACGATGGAAACAAAGTCTCGGCAGTAATTTATCATGTTTTTTTCATTAGACTGTGTTGTTACTGTCGAAACGTCAAAATTATCACTATTTTTGTTTTCAGTAGTTTTTACAGGAGAGTTGAGATGTATTTTCTGATGCACCTTTCATATGTACGCAAAGCCCGCCTCATCAGTGTCGTTCTAATGTTGTTTAACACTTATTAATCTTTGACAGTCTTCAGCTAATTGCTGTAATGTGTAATTTGGTTCACTTTCTTATTTATTCAGAATCTTACGTCTGATGTCTGCGTCTATTTTTCTTTATGCAAGTCCTTGCACGAAAATTAAACATTTAAAGTATCCGTGTTAAGTTCAGCTAATTTGAAATAGTCACATTGTTTATTAACGATAGACCTAGACGTCACGTCGTCTTCACCACGTTGTTTGACAAAATTCACACACTTCTCTCATTTGTTGAACAGAGAAGTTTTAAGGCTAAAAAATGCTGTTAAAAGATAAACAGCTTCATTGGCGGCCAGCATTTTAGTAAACAGAAAAAAAATGGTTTCATTCTTTTTTCTCCGCGATATGACTTTTTTCTTTAGGAGAGAAAACGCATGCGTTCAATTCTTGTGTAAACCAACACAGTGCTGAAATAGCAAAAAATAAATGACGATTCGTTTTTTAGAGAATCCCTTACTGTAACCCCGTACCACCGTCGTTATAAGGTAATTTTAAGGTTCTTAAAACACTGAATGTAGTCGTGGTTTTGGTACCACCCCGAAATACCTCGCCCCCAGTTGTTGTTGGGTCATCAGAAAGTTCTCATGAAAAACCTTTCAGTACGTCGTCGCCAGTTTTTGTGAGCCTGTAAAGGGCCGAAAAAAAAACACAAACTCAGGGTTTATAGAAAACAAGTATATTTAAAAAGTATAATACAAAAAGAACAAAAGTGCTTGCACGTCAGTCTTGACTGCGAGTATAGACTAGTGTGGTTCCAGGTATTTACTACCAACCAGGGAATCTAGCACCTATAATGGAGCATTTCTCGGTCGGGGTGTCTCATATAGTAAGCAATAACCTTACTCAACCACAGAGCGGGGGGCAATGCCTGGGAGTTTTGACCTCTTTGGATTACCCAGAAGTAATGTTTTTGCCAGACATGTAAAATGCCACCAAAATAGCCAAGTCAGGAACTAGAAGACGTATAATGTACAAATAATTATAGCTAAGAATTGATGCTTACTGCGCCATTGTTCCTTATCCCAGCTTTAACATGGAGGCTTTTGGTAACAAACACGTTAATAATATATCTGAAATAACGGCAGTTGCTATCAATACGAATACAGTGAATAAAGAAACACATCATTTATATCGGCGTGCTAGTTTTTTTACATAAATACCAACAAACTTGTTTGTTCACATATGAATAATTATGCTAGTATGTGTATATGCTCATGTTTTTATCATGGGATTCAATTCTGAACTAATTACCTGACCATTGTGGAATAGAAATCACAGCTTCGATGCGTAAGGGTTTTAATGGGTGTTATATTTAGTTTAATTTAAATTCATGCAAAGAGAACGGAAAAGATTTGAATCCCTTTGTGAAAATTATGTTACCTCCTGCTATTATGAAATTTTGAAAATGTAAATAAAACATAAATTAAAGAATATTCCCAACAATACAGTTTATTTAGTTTTGTAAAGAGGTTTAGGTTGTATAATATGGTTACTACCTGCTATTTGATAATTACACATGATAAGAGTCAGACTTAATTACATCTAAAGTCATAAGCAACCAATTCTGCAATATTCTGTGAATTTGAATTTCATGAGCCTTAAATGTAAAATATTTTCTAAAATCAAAATTATGTTATGGATTTTCATGAAAATTAAAATAAGTATTCTAGACATAAGGTTTAGGAGAATTATACTTGCGATGGACATAAAAGTAATAAAACACTTACTGTTTGGGGCATTAATTTTATCTGTTAGTGTATGAGTACTATTTTATATATAATCGCATGACCAGGAGTGAATAGTTATATCTCTATGTTGATGAGTCCGAATTATAAAAGGACGAAGCATATACATACATAGATAATAAACAAAACATATATTTATTATTTGTAGCTCATAGAACAATCCTCTAGATGGGCACTGTAACTGTAGTATTAACACAGCATGACGTCGCTAGCTATAAATGCATCGTTCGGAATTTGAGTTGTAAAAATGCTCGGAGTGGGGGGTTTCAAACCGTATGACTTGTAGTGAATAGTTATATTTCTATGCTGAGTAGTTCCGATTAGCAAAGGACGAAACGTATACGTACATAGATAATAAATAACAGAAATGTATATATATATATATATATATATATATATATATATATATATATATATATGCCTATATTTAAACAGTAAAAATAATTTTTTTGACATTTTAATAGACACTTATCACAATTAATTCGCTTCATCTACTTATAAAAACAACTAACACCACTCATGCACCCTTAACTTCGTCAGTGAATGCCCCTTTAACTATTAAAAACTCATGAACTCGAGCTTAACTGATCGCCTCCCCCCTACAATCTTCCAACGTTAACTTAACAATATCAAACACACTCTAGTAAATAATTGATTCGCTAACTATATACTCGACAAACGAATTCAATTTAAAAATAATCCTCACGATAATAACAATAAAAAATCCAATTCCTCACTAAACACAACTATTAAACGGTGTTATCGCAACAACATTCACCACAATTATAAAATAGATGAACAAGTTCTAATGCATATTATTAATTAAAACGTACTCCCTACTGACCCAAACAAAAAAGTAAAACTGATCTTTTACTATAATAAAGTTAAACCCACTAACTTTATAATCACAAATAATCCTTTCCCCTCGATTAGACATTTGGTAAAGACAAAACTTGTGTATGAGTTCAAATGTCTTTTGGGAGACTGTGTCTCCGACAACCCAGAAAATAACATATACATAGGCTTGACTACCAGGACTTTGTCGAGGAGATTGACGGTGAATATATCGAATACTACCACCATAGCCCAACGCCTAATTAACAGCCATTCTCACCCCCGCTCGGAAATCCAGAAAACACATAGTAGAAAATACCAAAATCTTAGAATATAGTACTAAAACAAAAACTCCATATATCAGAAGCTCTATACATAATTAAAACGTAATTAACAGAATTAACTTTAATACCAGAAATAATATACACAATGCATATATTGCTTACTATAGTTTCGCACGTATTATATAATTCCCGCCAAAACCACGAACATATGGTCTTTACCTGCTCCCCTCATTCCCCTGAAGATAGACAAGATCGGCCTGAAAGTACTTGGGACACAAACATATTTGGCACATCAACTGGGCAATTGCTCTCCGAAATGAAGATTCTTATTCGGACACTGAAAAGGATCTACGAAAAGATATCCAGACATAAGTTGTCCATTATATTAAACAAGAAAAAATGTTGTCTAGACACACACACACATACACACACACACACATATATATATATATATATATTTTTTTATTTATTTGTGTTTTATAGAGATAAGAGACAATATTAGGCTACAATAAATGACTTTATCTCATAGTACGAATAACATATTAGTTACTTTCATGTAGCCTATTAGTGTCTCTTTCTTTCCATTTGTCTCTATTTGTCTCTATATCTCTGTATCTCTGTCTCTATCTGTATCTCTCTCTCTCTCTCTCAATCTATATATCCCCTTATCTCTCTCTCTCTCTCTCTCTCTCTCTCTCTCTCTCTCTCTCTCTGTATATATATATATATATATATATATATATATATATATATATATATATATATTATTGTATATATGTGTGTGTGTGGGGGGGGGCTCATTGATGTTACCAAAACAGTTATTAGCTATAGATCTATCAAAACAAAGATGCTTTTCATTTGGGTATTTTTATTTATTTGCATGAAAATAAATCATCTATACGCGCGTTTAATTTTCAGGACAAAAGGAATTTAAACCAACCTATTTGGCTGTATTCCTATGCGTCGCAATTCTTCAGGGAAAAATAACTAGACAAAAAGGACTAGCAAAAAAATGAAAAACAAAAACAAAACAAAACAAAAAAAAGCTAATTACTTCTTGGTCGAAGGTGGTAAAAAAAGTTCATAAGATACACCAGTTAAAAGAAATCATTCGTTTATACCACACGTTGTCGAGGGATTCATTTAAATGAAAGTGTGTATGGAAAATAAAAGGTTCTATTCCACTTACATTTTTTTGATTGAAATTGCTTAATAATTTCATTAATTTGCTCCACCAGTAAAACCAACCGTGCGCTGTCACAGTTGGTGTACGGAGAAAAACGTCAAATGGATGCAATACATCTAAACGGATTCAAATTATTTAAAACTGCGATTTTTTTTATTTTAAACATACTGGTCAAATTAATTATTTAAATGTTTAAAACCTTCTAATCAAGATATTTGGTTAATTGTATTTTCGTTTCATGAACAAAAACATCTGTTAAAAATATGAATTTTGTTCTTCACGTTCGAATATTTTTCAGTTATCTAAAGACTTAAATAATAATTGCACTTTATTGAATTTTGACGAAATCTAAGGAACACTTTTAGTGGTATCTTTAGATTCTCGTATAAATGTAATATCTAGTAAAATTATTTAGAGTTGCTAACTGTTAACATATTGATTTCTATAACGGAGAATCAAACGACCATTACATCTTAGGTAAAGTATTGGAATATATATATATATATATATATATATATATATATATACATATATATACATATAAATGAACACAGACAGTTTTATTCCTACTTGTTTGGAAACGGCTGCCGCTTGAACCCTATACAATAGCCATTTTTTATTCCAGTTCTATCTGCACTTTAAATAAATTGTCGCGATATTCAACACTTTTTAAATATCGTTTTAAAAAAATACCTATTTACTTCCATCCTCATTGCTGGATGAAAAAAAGTGTTATCTGCTCCTAAGCTGCAGTAAACAGGAACGCGCTCTAGAAGTGCCTCCCTTTATGCAAGAGACTGTGGATAATACTTAGACGTAAATTAAAATAATAATCCTTCAACAAGGTAATACTGTGAATATTATCCAACGTCGAAACAATTAATTTGTGAATTATGCAGAATTAAATAACACAATGAAGAATTAAAATTCAACAGAAATAAAATCTTACATTTCCCTCTCGGAAAGCAGGGTTAATGCCGTATGAGCCCGAGTCAAGTATATCAGTACTGTAATATATTTTGTATGTATAACATTCTACTATAAAATAACGTTTAAATGCACACTATTTCATTGGTGGTTACATTGTAATTTTCCTATTTTTGTGGATCTATTAAAATTGATATATATAATTATACATATATAGCAGAATATATATATATATATATATATATATATATATATATATATATATATATATTAGCTATAAATACATTCATGAAAAATCAGAGTAATATCATACTGTGATTCAATGTCAATTACAGAACAAAAACAAACGTAACACGCGTCTCTGTGAAAATGTTGAGCACCCCTTACAAAATTAAAATAGCTCTAAGATAAGCTCGTCTTCGCGGTGTGTTGCAAATGAAACCCATATCAATATAAAGGCGATAATTAATGCAAATAAACTTTCAGAAATGTTCAAACACGCCAAAAATATAAATGGGCAAATGAAAGTGACTAAGAAAAATTCCAAAAATGCAATGTTCAGAAAACCATCAGATGCTCACCAACATGCTCTATAAAATACCAATCAAACACAGCCAAATACATATGAAAAAGTACGCATTGCAACTTATGAAAGATAGTGCATTAATATTCGTTTTAATATTGTATTGTTTAGATTTGTTTTAGTATACTGTAAGTTTCCCCAAAACACGTGTTATTTCTATTTGCTTACACTAGTCTTGGAGAAACAACATAATATAACTCTGATTTGTAATTTATTTATACATATATATATATATATATGCACATATACGTATATATAAATAGTAAGGAGATATCTCGTGATATAAAATGATCACCTGTTGTTCATGTAAGCCGATATTTTCCTCACTAATCGTGTCTCCCATCTGCTTTTGGTGTTTTTAATTCGCTTCTGCCAAAAAGACAGAAGAATAATTGAAATTCCCAGACACAGTCTGATTCTCGTTTTGATAAGTTTAACACAGACATAGAATCGTTCTCAGATTCAGTACATTCTTTAGCTTGTAAGCTATTTAACACCATTATAGAAAAGAAAACAAGAAAAATCAAAGATACACATCTACGTATATAATATCCATAGTGAAACTGCAACCATATTATTGATATATTCATCAGCAGATATTTCGAGTGTTTATGTTGTCTAGGAACTTTACAGTTTATGATTCAAAGTAACTACAGTTGCTTGGAATTTAAAAAAAAACTGCATTGTTTTGCGTTTTCAATGCGTTTGTTTCTTGTTGGTCGATGTGTGTTTTATAATGATTTTTAGAAATAAAAGTTATTCGATATGTTCATGAATAGTTATTTATTTCTCTGAATGTAAATGATATAAACGTGATGCACCGTTATATTGTAGTAAGACACATGTAGACACATGTTACATTATATAAAATATGGCGAGGAGATTCCGGAAAATATAACCTTTATTGAACAATGTAAATAATAGAATAATTCATTCGCTGATAATAAAAGATCGTTTCATATATACACTATCACATGTCTACAAATGTGCAAGCATGCGTAGCTTGGTGTCATAATTGAGGAGAAGCATGTCACTCTTAGTAACAGTTGCTGGCGTAGCTGTTGTGGTGCTTAGGTAACCAGGACTCGTCAGTAAGCTAATACATCACTGTATGGAATGTATACGAATTGCATTGTTCATTCAAATGTAAAAAATAATAATCAACAAAGCCATTAGACCTAAAATATCTACTTTACTTCATGGAATATTTTAGAATAAATACATTTTGTCTACATGACACAATTGAAATTACCTGACCATGCAGTTTATTCTGATTATAATATAACATTATTTCGGCGTGATAATATTGAAAAAAATAGATATTCGAAAGATCAACTCTAATATCTCGATGTCGGAATCAGCAGGGAACGTGTTAGAATGATAAACCAATAAAATAGACGCAAGCAAATATGTCAACTAAGAAATTTGGAAATGATGAAGAAATACACACAATTCTAATTACCTGATCATCAAGTCTATGCTGCTTCCAGTGGAACGGCATATTGTTGAAATAATAAAGTTGTTATATATATATATATATATATATATATATATATATATATATATATATATATATATATATATATATATATAGTATGTGTTCCCTGTTAAATTTAAAATAAATTAATAAAGTGCTCGCTGGCCGAGGAGTGAGAGCTAATGATGTACAACGTATTTGAAAACTATATGGTACAACGTATAGTATAACGTATTTGAAACCTATATGGTACATATTTCATAAACATACCGAGGTGTCATCCAGATAAGCTGACTGTTTACATTTAAAAAATATTTCTATACACCGTGGCATTTTAGGAATTCTTAATAAGGTGAAACCACGATGAGATTTCTCGTCGTGGTTTACCATCATTCCGAGCGGCGACGATTTTACTGGCCATAGAGATTTTTTTCATGCAAAAAGTCAGCCCATCTGGATGAAACCGCGGTAAGTTTCTGAAATATGAAACATATAGTTTTCAAATACATTATATATATATATATATATATATATATATATATATATATATATATATATATATATATATATATACTATTCAATGATATAGAACTATCAATATATTTGCAAGGTTATCCTATTAGATTGGATTTATATATATCTTCAAAGATCTTAATACGATAATAGATGAGTATTATTAGAAATGAAATATTAATGTAGAGTACACAAGAATGGTTAACATATTATTCAATATATTTACTTAATATGTTCAATCTAGAATTGCAAAGTTCGTTAGATGTTTTCAACATAAATTATGTTTTCTTCAAATGCGGTAAGGATGCTTCGAATAATATTTCAGAATTCTAAAATCTAAAATGTTTTACACACTTTGAAGACAGGCGTAAAGCAGTTAAAATGTTATTCTTAATTATTTTATAAGAGTTATATACTGTAGTCTATATTCATTGCGATATATATTTAGTCATATATATATATATATATATATATATATATATATATGTGTATGTGTGTGTATATGTATGTGTGGGTATATGTATGTGTGGGTGTCTGTGTCGGGGTGTAAGGTGTACGTTGGAAAATGTACGAAAGTGTTACTAAATTTCTATAATACAATCATTTCTTCATCACTTCATCTGAGATCCTCCACTATCAATTTACAGAAGGATCAATACGGCTCTTACTAACAAAAAGACACATCCTTCTGAAGACGGTCTAGAGACCGAAAGCACTAGAGAAATAGCCCACGATGCAACGCTAGATGCAATCCTTCACCGGTTAACACCCGCAAACCGAAGAATCGCTCGCCGGGTCGAGAAATTGAGAAGAAAGATCGTGAAGTGAGAGAATCTCGTGGTCTTGAATGAATCTTGCAAAAAAAGAAACGACCCGCTGCCGAATTATATATATATATATATATATATATATATATATATATATATAAAGCCGAGATGAATAAAATAAGCTCATTATCGATATAAGTTTAAAGAATTCAAACGCAACAAATATTTCGCGTACGATCGTTTCTAAAAGAAATTGTGTAAATTGTATATGTTTATAAAAGATTGGCCGTTTGCGTGGACATTCAAGAAAATATGTTCCTAATACATCCAGATATTTAATTATCTCTTGAGGAGTAATGCCGGCATAAACCCGACACAAAAACCGACAGATTAACGTCTTCATAAAAGGTTATGTGACTATCGCCAGCATAGTCAATGGGCTTAATACTGTAGATTGCAAGTTTGCGAAGAAAGTCCGGTTTATTTTCGAAGGAGCAAAAATACCTATCTTTAGTGAAAAGCCTTTTAAGAGCTTATGCAAGACTTTCAACTGTAGATTTTAAAGCACAGCGCAATCCAACAGACTATTTAGGAATTGATGGGTGGCTGACCAAACTAGATGAATCGGGATTTCTAGAGCATTTTACGACATACCTCTGGCACCACACATTGTTTCCGTGCATTTTGTGCCCATTGCCCTTTTATTTTCCTATAACCATCGTAGGAAATGTTGGAGAGAACAATAAATAATCGGATGAGAATATTGTTCTGAGTACCCAAATGCTTAAGCAAAGCTGCTTTTTAAGGTGACAGCAACGCGTTGCAGCTTTCCTTCAGCGGCCTGACAGATGGATTAAAACCAACAAGAATAAGAGTAAAGTTGCAGATTTCAGAAAGTTGTGGCAGCTGGAATTTAGACAATATCACGTAGAAAATGAAGGAATGAAGGGGGATGCTAGTGACGGACGAAAAGCTGTCATGATGCTTTATCAGGTTATGTAGCTGAAGGCTAAACAGGGGTGTATTACGCCCCCTATTTCCCTAAATCAACAATTCCATAGGAAGAGAAATACGCAAACTAATTCAAAATAAAGTGCGAGAGGGAGCAGAAGAAGTGGGTTACCGTAAAAGTATCAGTCTTTCTCATTTTAGACGAATAATTCATACAATGGTAAGACATAGACAATACTTGGATCCCTCCTTACGTCGTGAGGCAGGGTCAGTCAGTCTTATGACTCATTTTTATCATGTGTAATACGGTAGTGTTCATGAGAACTACGGTAATACACACGACATAAATGAGTCGCCAGTTGTTGTCATGTTTAATCATTTACTTACATCAAAGTGTCTATGTGATCTTTGTAATCTCTTGAAACGGTGATAGTGGCTATTGGGCTAGTGCAGTATTTTACATCGTTTCCAGGGAACTATCTTTAGTGTACACAGCTGCTTAATTTTGTAGAGCATTGATTATTGTATGGTTAACCGTTTCTTTTTCTTTAGCCCAATACATTGCATTTTTGTGTAAACATATGTTTGATTAATCGTGACTTAATTTTTGTTGGTTTTGATCGCGTTATTTTCTGCTGCCGTGAGAAGCGTTCACTTTATCTTTTTAAGTGTCATTCAGTTTGCTCAATAACATAAATAGTACAGATATTTCTCTCGCTTCCCGTATTTTATTTTTGCGTCTGTTCGTTTCCCTTTTCCTTGTTCACTCTTTACTGTTTTATGTGATGCAATTGGTGCTGCGGTAATACACATCTTAGGAGTGTTTCTTATATACTTGGAATACTTACGAATCGTATTTCACTTTCCTTTCATATAACGTGGACGTGGTCGATATTATTCTTCAGACGTACTTCCTTGTGAATAGTCCAATACATGTGTTGGATAATGGCCTTATGGGAATGGACGTATCTGTTAGGAATCGTTGGTTTGACTTGCGTGAATTAGTGCGGGGGAAGCGAGCAGTCGAGTGCAGAATAGGGCTTTTCTCATAGTCGGAGCTCACAGAAGTAACAGGGTCACCGCGTGACGAAACCTCGGATCAAGGGTCAATGCGCACCTACGGTAGTGGATCTGTGACGTCACGGGCTTTTGCGTGGGAAGCAGAGGGATCTGTGACGTCACTCGTTCTTCGTGAGAAACGAGTTTTCGCAGTCTGGGTTTTGGAGGCGAACCTATAAGACGTGATTTTTATGATGTAGTCTGCAACATACATAGGGGAATTATTTCTCTAAGAAAATTAAGGAAACCGATCTCTCCCACCCCCTCAACGAATGGTTAAAGAAATACTTGAGAAGTAATTACAAAAGCAGTAATTTGCTCTCTCTCTCTCTCGACGTTAGTTAATATTTCCCAGCTGGCGGATAACTAACGCTTGAAATTAAACATGAATTACATTTAAAAGATTGTTTGTTTTCGGAGTCGGGCATGAGGTTTTTGTTGTAGCGGCGATGCACAGGACAGTACAGAAGAGAAGAAAGAAAAAACCAGTAGACGACACGCACCCTCTACGCGGCGAGGGAGAAATTTAAAGGTATGCAAACTATATGATTAATGGTGTTAAAAAGGGCTAGTGATAAAATGAATACTGTCACGGGCCGAGGCTAGTATAGTAAATGTGAACTGCCGATGCCCAAGCAAAGAGAGGTTATCCAACACATGCACTAATAACCAAGAACTGTTGTATTGCAATGCATTTAGAAAAACAACGAGTATCCATCCATATCTACATATATTTAGTATATATGTCATCTAGATAGAAAACGTTGAATATATATATATATGCAAATTCCGTGGAAGATGCAAGTAGGAAGGAACAATAACAATACATCGAATACGAAATATGACTTACTATTTATTTTTCTTAAAATCTTACATAACAGCAAGGGTGTTGTTAGCTGTTTGTGTGATGTCCGGATGATTAAAAAAATTATTATTTAATATTTCGGGAAAAGAAACTTTCCTTTGTCAAAAATAATCAATACCAGAAAAAATCCCCGACTCTGTCTCTGTCTCTGTCTCTGTCTCTGTCTCTGTCTCTATCTCTGTCTCTGTCTCTGTCTCTGTCTCTGTCTCTGTCTCTGTCTCTGACCCTGTCTGTCTTTGTATGTATCTCTCTCTTTCTCTCTCACGTTCTCTAGAATGTCGTAATTATCGGAAATGCGGATGTGACAAGAAAAATAGGCGGATGAAGAACTATTAATAGTAACACCCTTATGAGATTAGGCTTGTTAATTCATAATGCAAGCGTTGTAGTATATCTCCATTTTCCTTTTAAATATATTTACAAAACTGAATTTCACAAAACTATCGGAAAATAAATAGGTAAACATAAATGAAGGTTATTTTTATTTACAAATGTAGCCTATTTTATAAATGCTTATTAGGGAAGTTTAAAATGTAATTTTTACTCTCTGTTACTTTTTGGAGAAACGGCGCACATGTTAAAACATACACACAAGACACACATACATTTATATATATATATATATATATATATATATATATATATATATATATGTGTGTGGGGGGGGTGAGTGCATGGGAGTAAAAGATCATTACGAACGCAGATCACGATTTCATTAACGTCTGTCAGATTTGTTCTATACATTTCTTTTGTTTTTTTTTCGCATATTTAATTAATTTACATTTTCAAAATAGCTACATGTTGGTGTTATCTAAGTTTGTTATATTTTCCTTTCTATTATTCAGTATAATTTCAAAATTTAATGTGTGTTTATATTTCTCTGATTTTAACTTGTCAATTTGGATTGTATATTATATTTTACAAATCCATATGAATCCATCCACACAAATCACGAAAATAGTAAGCATATAATACGCATTCGTTTGTTCAGTATATACAGTACTAAGTATAGTTTCACCGTTTGGATCACGATGACCTTAACTACATTGTTTATATCAACGAAAACTCTACATAGAAAATAACCTCCTTACAAATAAGTGAGTCATCTGAGCATATTATTTGGGGGGAAATGTGAATATTTAAGGTGTGCGTATATATCAATTTCATATTATTCACCGATCATTTCAATTTTTTTAATATATATTCTCAACAAAACGGTGAGTAATATGCCCACAACTTTTCCAAACTTCATGATTCAGCAGGTGCGCCCACTCAAACGCACACTAAAACACATTTGAAATTAGTTATAGATAACCATTTAATAGAGAATAGAATCGCCCGACCAAATTTGAGGTATATTAACTACTCCATTTTTCAAGCGATTGGTGTGCGTACGAGCGTAGATAATACGTGTGTTCTTGCTGAAATCCAAAACTGTTCAACTTATAAAACATCATGGAATATGCATTC